>JAXRJS010000004.1:4727500-5392500 GCA_037127375.1 Dione juno | reverse complement strand
CTTTCGGTATTACGACATTACCCTGGCTTCGTTTCTTTATTATGCCATTGTTATACATGACTAACTGATACGCATTAAACATTATTAAGATACATATATTGTTATATTTTACTTATTTAATGATTCATGATAAAGTTAACAAGTGCTCACCGTTGTAGAGGAGAGTGGGCTCGGGATCACGAGGCGAGGGCCCCGGCGCGGTGGCGGCGGGCGCGGGGCTCCGGCCGCGCCCCTCGCCGACCACGTCGATCTCCTCGTCGGACTCGTCGGCGAGCTCGGTCGTCGGAGCCGCCTTCCACTTCTTGGCCATGAGGCAGCGCGGCATGGCGGCGCCCGCATCGGCCTCAGCGCGACCGCATCAGCGAGAAACAGACGAACAGAGAAAAGAGAGAAAAGAGAAAGAGCGGTGCCCCGGGCGAGCGGCGGCGCTGGGCTTGACGGCGAGCGCGCGTCCTCTTGCGTTGTGAGGGTGCCCGGCGCGCCGCGCGGTATATATGCGCTGCGGGGTGGTGCGCGCGCCGCCACTTCGATCGATGGGGGCGGCGGGTGGTCGCACCATGCCGCACAAACTTTGCTGCCAACTTAGAGCGACACTTACGAAGTCACGACCTAACTCGCTGCTCGCAATCAACCAGTGGAAATAGTGCGGATCCTCGTCGTCACGCACGCCACTTTCCGCTTGGTGCTGGCAGCTAGTAAAACTTATATCAATGTCACAGCACTTTCACGCTTTAGCTTTAACTCTATTTTAATTATTAAAATGGTTTTTAATAAAATATTTTTTATTGACTACTTAAAAGGTTATTTAAATAATTATTTAAATTTGATCTAAGTATAAGGTATTATATTAAATATTAATAATATTGATGTTTGAATGTTACGTGCTAAATGAAAGTGCTAAAAATAACCATTTATTAATGTCAAATTAAATTATCTTTCTGAAACGTCATATATATATATATATATATATATATATATATATATATATATATATATATATATATATATATATATATATATATATATATATATATATATATATATATATAATTTTCAGTGGACGTACTGCTATCTGTTATGGCAATTATTTTACTTTGCTGTTTTTCTTTGATATTCTAATTGGGCTATGAACGAAATCTACGGGTAATTAATGTAAAATAAGATGAAATAGATGGGTATCATTCATTATAGGAAACATAATCAGTGGGTAAGATTCAGATTCAGGATAAGGTTAGGTTAGTTACTTGTTGATATGTTCTAAATATAAAGGATAACTGAATATCATTCGATTAATACAACGTGTGTTGTTTTAAAGTGTGCATGTATCTTTCCAGTGAAAGCTACTTAGGTACACTAGAATGACTGCAACATGATTTTTACAATAATAAGAGCCACATAGGTTGTCCTACAATTTATTTCAACAAATAATGCTGTTCTCTAAATTACAATATGAATCGTATAAAGCAGTACTCTTTTAGCGCCGTACATTTTAAACGGTCAATTTACATGATATAATTACGTCTCACCTACGAGTGCATACACAATACACTCGTACATTGAGTGCATAGTGCCAAATCAACCTCTTTTACTCGCTTAGCTCACTTAGCTAAATGTTACAAAATATTATTTAATCGCAATAAAACTGTAAATTTTTAGTAAATGCTTAGAGTTTTATGAGAAGCCAAGTTCAAGTTTAACAATGTAATAATTCTGAATATTCGTTATTTTTTTCTTCTAAACTTTAGCTACTATAACATACGTGTAGGTAAACTTGGTGTTCTTATTTTTTTCTTAACTATAGGAAGTACTAAATTTACAGACAGTTGTATTGGTTTTTATAGTTTATTACGAATTTAGAGTCTACAAAATTTGTACGACTAGTCTAGAGACGTTATTGTAACAGTTAGTTTAAATACATTGAGAAATACTATCGGAGTGAAGTAAATGATGATGACGATGCCTTGTGGACATACGCCACGTTAGGTATAGCTCCCACATACACTTTAACATGCTTCATAGACAGTGCTTCTCAATATTCACATAGTGTTGAAATATGATTACGAAAAATCATTACATTCCATCTATTTATAAATTGCAGATAGATAGAGCTTTTTGTTGAAACTAAACATATGAACAGACAAAGAGAGAGACAGAGAGTTTCAATCAATGATATTGACAATTTTATAATGATATTACAATGACATTTCCAAATATAATTATAATACTTTAAAAATATTATTCCTTACATCTAGGGATAATGAGTAAATGCTAAAAATCTGTCTAAACATTATATTACTGTTATACTTTTTACATAAAAAAAATGTATAATTATGACTTGTTTCAATTGTTGCACATTGTTTAACATATTAGAATATCTTATATGAATGTAAAATGTTACAATATGCCTGCCATATTGGTTTGATGTTAGGTGTTTGTATAAACAATATTCGTCAAAAGCGTCACAATACAGTATAATGTCCTTATAATAAAAAATGGTGGTTCAGCTCATAGTCGTTGTCACGTTGTCAAATGTCCGCTGCACCCAAAAATTATGTATAAATAACAATGTACTTAAAATGCAATTCGCAAATATTCGTTGTTGGCGTTGTCGTAAATATTTGTATGTAATATTAAAATATCGTAACATATCTCGAATCTACATAAATATACCTACATTTAAATTAATTTATGAAATATCTCCTAATCAATTTAACTAGTTATGGGTTTTAGTTGTGTCGCTATACTACGTTCCGCTTACGTTCCAAAATACTTATTCATCTATAGCTCACCATCATTTTTTTAGCACATGTGGTATCTAATTTTTATAGAAATCTTGTTTACATGAATACATTTATGTCTACTGATTTTATGTTGTTTTACATATTTAATAGGCATGATTTAGTTATTTTTCTGTTTTACATAGTGTAAAGTAGAGTAAAAACCTATGTTAAGTTTTTCTATTTGTTTACATTTGAGTCCTAGTTGTTGTATGAGATCATTTTCACTAGGTTATGATAAAAGTACATTAAGTAAACCAATAGCTATGAGCATTACGTATTTCAGATGCACAACGGCTTTTTTTACAATGTTAAACGGTTTCATATAAAATCGGTCGATGCCCTTAAAACGTATATACTTACGAGTAGGTACATACTTTAAGTATTTTGTTTTATTAAATTACACTTAATTTTTAAAATTGCACAATTTTAATTCAAGTTTAAGTTTAAACCACCCAACATAAATTATATAGTGATAACTAGAGCTTCCTTTTATTTTCCAAATAAGCATCTTTTATAAAGTTACGTACAATTTTCGTTCTACAATAATGATAAAAGAAATATATTACAGCCATTAAAGTATCCTTATCATAGATTAACAATTTTGATAAAAGTTTTCACAATTTTAAACTATGAAATCTATGAATCTAATACAAGTTAAAATATTATTGATCCTTATTTCGCCTACAGAAAATTGTACAGAAAGTATTGCTTTTGATTTCTCTTAATACTAGGTTTATTTATTATATTTAAAATACGCGTGCATCATTCTTATGTAACTTAAGAGAAGTATAACACCAGTAAGTATTACTACATTCTTGGTTTCCGTTGAAATAACCAAATAAACCAACCAGTATAAACAATCAACGGTTAGATTTAGACGTCACAAAACTTTCACTGACATTTCAGCAATCATTACTACTTAAGATCGATTTTTTAAACTTTAATAATTTATCGTAGGCCTTCAGATAAATAATTAAGTAACTAGTGCTATATGAGTGCTATCACATCTGCTGCGTACAAGTTTCCTCTCAAGTGTCTCGTTCAGTTATACTGAAGAGAGGATCGAAGTTAAGTGAATCATTTCTTTCTCAACAACATAGTTTACTTCTTCTTCTATTGTAACAGCGTACAGTTGACTTTATTGTTAAATAGAAGATTCTTTTCCTTTTTTTTTACGATACATACTAAGTAGTAAAAAATTATAAAAAACGTATATTATATCATAATCTGTTGTAAGATAAAACATAATAAACGTGAAACACAATATTCTCAATTATCATTAAACATATCAAGAAAGTAACTCATCTTTAGAATGTTATTTAAAAAAATACATTTAACTGCATCAACAAGTATGTATCGAGATACATAGGGAGATATACCGCGTAGCGTACTCCACATTGAGGGCGACATGAAGTTCCAAGTTTGGAAGACTCGACTCGATGAATTGAGTTCATTACTTCGGTTCTTCAAATCTTACGATAACAATGATACACCAACACAGCTCGCTCCTATCAGTCTTTTTAGGGTTTATTCAAAACCCGTATTCAAATCATTTCCTTATTTTACAAAACTATCTTTTCGCAATATAAGAAGCCCGCCTTTTAATCTCCAAATTGACCTTGTTATAATTTATACTTTAGGATATTTCAATTAAAACAATAATCAACTTACTAGTAACTACGCTACTTAAATTATATTTGGAAACTTTAATGACAAATTGACAAATTATTATATTAAGAAATTGACAGATTATTTCTAAAGATAGAAACGCTCGAGTTTATAACCCTAAGATAATTGGAAAAATATCTAACATTAAAATACACACTGCAATGAACCATTTCACTTTGATTATGTAAAGTGACCTACAAAGTGCAATATTAATAATAGTCGTTCTGTGAAATGCTTCAGTGGACTAGAAGAGACTAGAATTGTTATATAACTAACTAATCAATACTATTATGTGGTTGCTTAACATAAATTGAATTTGTTTTATGCAAATATGTAGAATTTTTTGTTCAGATTTTGATATTGAGACATCTAACCTTAGTACTTATATTATTTAAAGTTATATATGTATGTTTAGTATCACGTTATCACGTTACAATAACAAACATGGCTTTCCGGGTAAAATGTTTTTATTATATATTAGGCCATGGCGCTACCCAAAGTGGAGGTCCAAGTGGAAACAGAAATAATATTCCTAATTCTCTCGTGCTCAAAATTTTCAGCAGTGTGAAATTTTTCATTTATAAACTTGTGTTATATTGCATGTTTTTTCATTAAGCCTTAAATTATTTGATTTAATTTTTTAAGTTTATGTTTTACATTTTACTTTAGTTCGATGTCATATATATATACATATATATATATATATATATATATATATATATATATATATATATATATATATATATATATATATATATATATATATATATATATATATATATGTTATAATAAAAAAAATCTAGCGGAACTATGTCTCTGTGTGTAAATTAATAAAAACATTCATCACATAAATGTACATTGGACTTATTGTTATTTTGTATTGAACAACCACGGTTACCTTATGTTATAAATAAATTATTACTAGAGAATGTCTTCATCCTGTTTTTACAACCGTGTTTCGTATAAGCCTTAAGCCTTTACTTGCATCTAAACATCTAAATAATATTATGTTATACAATAGTTATTATACTACGTTATCACGCTGTGCTTTTTGTTTTTGTAATTTTTGGTAAGCAACTTTTGTTTTTTTTCTTGGCCTAGTGATTGTATGATTGACATGAAACGTGTTCTGATTTTGAGCTAAATAAAACCTATAACCTAACATCTAATGCTTAGTAATATATGTATATAAAATTGTTCACAGAAATTACATCACAATAATTCACCTTCCGCTACAAACATGCTAAGTAACTATAAAAATATTTTCTTAAGAAACATTTACACGTATTATTTTTTTAATTTTCCATTTGCTAATGCAGCAGATGCTCTTCAAAATACATTTTTTTTATCTTCAATAAATCGTAAACGAAACAATGAGAAAGATAATACCTAAATTAATGTATAATAATCGATGTGAAGTTACTTATATTTCATAATTATTGTGTTGCTGTGAATTAACCTATCTTATTTCTAATTATTTTTATTCTATGTCTGCAGCTTAAGATCTACGGGTTCAAAAAACTATAGCTAAAAATATCCTAAAGATGTATTTAAATTATTTTGGAACGTGGATATCGATATAATAAAAGCACACGTGAATGTCACTAATAAATAAATACAATTGACTTAATGCGCTTAAACAATCGCATCTGAATTCCGCTTTGACATTCATTGAATAAATGAAAACAGCGGTTGTGAAATTTTACGGTCATAAAATTGGATCGACGTAGCCTGATTAAATTCGAATAAGTTTTCAAAATTGGTGTTCACTTCTTTTTTTTTTAAATATATTCCAACGAAGCTCACCAAATATATTGATACATATTATACTATCTATTATTGCTGTCCGGTGTCTGTTGACGGAGAAAATATAAGAGAAGTAAACAATTTTACTTAATTACCGTTTAAATAGATCTGCTCCGGCTAAACTAATATACTACGCAATATGCTTGCTTGCTGTTTGCTTATTACCGAAATTACTTGATATATAGCAATGATTTCTTCACTATATTTATTCATCGTTTTTAGAGATAAGTTTTTGTTTTAAGTAAAGTATAACTCTTTGTTGTCCGTCTGTCTGTTAAGTCAAGACGAATCACGTGGAGATATGGAACTGAAATAAATATGAAATATTCGGGTCTATAGGAGATTGAAGAACAGAATAAAAATAAACATCATCAAGTCATCGTAATAAAAATCAAAGATATGAGGTTTTATGGTTTGTGTTTGCAGTATTTTACAAAAAATGCGCCGCGTCATGAAAACCTGTGGGGTAGTTCCCGTTAGTTAGAGCTTGAAGCTAACAAGTGCAGGTTCTCTCTTTTCATCAAAAAGTGAGAACTTGTACTATAGATAAAGTTTATCAATTTTAATAAGTTTTAATTTTAAACATGAAATTGAGACTTCTACAGATTTTTTTTTCATACTAAAATAGAATATTAGGCTTAGAGTATTTTGCTTTCATAAAAGATGAATGTATTGATATATGTCTATACTCTAAAGACACATTGGCATGACGAAAACAAGTTTTTAAATAAGATTCAAGAAAAATATTCGGATAGGATCGATAAAACGAATTTATCTAAGTATATTATTTATCACAAGTTTTTGAATATTAATGTATGTTGTAATAATTGTAAATATAATTTGATTTGTGAAAATATATTTGATTTTTTTATAAATAGTAGAATAAAAATACAATATGGAGTAAGAGTATGGTGGAGGATAACTAAATATAATAAAAAAGATAAAATAATGATAATATACGGAAATATTAAGGCTATGTGTAAGAACATTTAAAAACAAAAGGTAAGAGGCTCTTCAAAGCTATTCAAGGGATCGATGTTATTGTAATTAAAGCCATAATATTGAATGTCGTCGGCATTTTTAAACAGACAAGGAGCAGATCATATAAAAGTAATATTAAACAGTGGAACACAAGCTATTAGAACTAACGAGAGGGTAACGCATCGGGGCGGCAGTGTGCCAAGAGGGTAACACGGGGATGTTGTGAGTGTAGTGCAGGGTGGCGCGAGGCCAAGCGTGCCAGGCAACGGTTTGGTCCTCCCACGACGTGGACGGCCGCCCACGGATCTACTCACTAGTGACTACACAATGCACGCTATTCGTGCTCCTATCGTTTTTTCTACACAAATTATTTTATTGCTCTCTTTGTACCACAGCTCGACGGTTTCATTAAGTCTCTACGTATCACCGTGACTACAACTAAATCGTCTCGCCGCTCGCATTACTTATCTTAACTTATAGATAATAATTACTACGTATAATATTTTACGTTAATAACATCTCAGGCTCTTGCCATAAATTGACACGATTAAATCCGTCGAAGCTGGATTTCATTAATCAAATATGTTTTCTTAATTCATTATAGACAGAGCCATATCAATATTAGGTACACAATTATTGCTTATAATTTTTGCGCCGCCGTAATTTCCGAAAGTTCCTTAATAATATTTTGTTGTCAAATATAAAGATGTAAAGAAGTTCATAGAGAAGTTATTCGTTGCAATTTGTTTGTCGTCTTTACCCCTCATTGGTTTATGCAGCGTTGACACGAGCTTTCCTTATGTTTAGCCAGGTAGCTCTTTAGAGCAAAAGCCTTGTGACAACGCGAACATTGAAAATTTTTATCGGTGGAATGTGTCTGTAAATGAGCTCGTAGGTTGGAGCGGTCTCCGAAAGCTTTACCGCAGCCTGATACCGGACAGTCGTATGGTCTTTCGCCGGTATGGGAACGCAGGTGTCCGCGAAGGAGCCATGGTCGTGAAAACTGCTTACCACACACACCGCAAACGTGGCCCATTCTATGTGTAAGAACATGCATTGCTAGCGCTGGCATGGAAACATACACTTTTCCGCAATCTTCACAGCGTTTAGCGTCACTGGAATCAAGGCTTCTATGTGTTTGCTTGTGACGGGAGAGGTTTGACGAGGTAGCGTAGCACTTCCCACATTCTTTACAGTCGTATCTGTCCGGTTTATGTTTTGTACAAAAAGGTGATCTAATAATGGCGGGCTGGGGTTCACGGGGAACTCTAGGTGCTCTTGGTTTCTTTGGTGGTGGAGGTGGGGGCGGTGGTGGGGGAAGCGTGTCCATGATGGGCATGGTGAGCGGCATCGTCATTGGCATCGTCATTGGCATAGACATCGTCATTGACATTGGCATAGTTTCCACGAAATGGATTTGAGGTTCCGGCATAGGTTGATAAGCGAGGTAACCTAATTGAGGTTCAACAGTATATTCGAATTGATGCAGTGGAGTGACTGTAGGGATAGTATAGATGGGTTCGGGTGGTTCCTCAGTTAGGATGAAGATGTTAGTAGGCTGTAAAGCGTAGGTGTAGACAGGGACGATGGGAGGCTCAGGTGGCTGTAGCACAGTCACGACGGCGGTCGGCGGCAGCGGAGGCACGCCTTGTGCGAGCGAGAGAAGGTCTAGTGCCGCCTCCGTATCCGCTGCCGTCCTCTCCGCCATCGGTGTACTTTCGAGCTCCGCATATTCGGTCGGTTCAGGTTCAGGATCGGCCGGGCGAGGTGGTGGTTCTGTAAGGAATGAATTACTTAAAATAATACTCTTAAAGTTTTCTTAAAAATATGTTATGTGAATGACTTACATTCACACACAAATTAATTATTAAATATTCTAGTGGTATTAAAATAAGATTCTTGACATTTTTGCAGTTGCAGCAATGTATAAATTTAGTAAACTTTCTAACGTATGTTGCGCATCGCATTAACCAGCCTTCTTAATTCCTTGGTAGTTCCTGTAAATGTTCCTGTTTTCAATGGATGCGAAAGGCAGAGAACTAGGGTATGTGGTCTCCCTGCGGGAGGCCTACGGCCATCAGTGGACAGGAAAGGGATTTCTATCACTTACAGATTGGACTAGCTACTAGCACTTCAGATCGGATTCAAATCTTCAAATTCTAATTCTAAATATTCTTTATTACAAGTACTTTTGAATCGTCGATTAAACATGTCGCTACGACCGGTTCGGAAGGCATTTCTGCTGAGAAGAGCCGGCAAGAAACTCAACAGTTGCTTTTTTAATATTATTGTTACAATTATTATTAGCATCAATGGCAGCAGTATTGAATTCAAATTACATAATTTTCACAGATTTTTATCATTTAAATATTCTTAAATAGTGAAATAGGCTTTACTCACGAGCACTGGCTTAACACTTTCTTTAAACTTCTGAAGTGGCAAATTTTAAAGAGCAGATTGCGTAATTAGGGTAAGTCCGGGAGAGATGGCGAATTTAATTATTTCCGGTAGTAAAAGCACGATGCCACTAGCTTAGCTAGAAGATAATACTTATAAAAATTTACAAACTTATTTACTCATTTTATATGAAATTACCTACAAATATAACTTTGTAATAGTTTCTTTCTGCGTTAAACTTTAAAATGATTAAATTTGAGTATTTATCCTTTATATATACTGTAGGCTTTTACTTTCTGTCAAATTTCAAAAGTCTAGGTTAATGGCATACCACTAATAAGAGTTAATAAATTTCAAAACTCCGGTACTACGGGAAGTACCCTGTAGGTTTTGATTTTCATACAAAATGCATAAAAATAAGCAGTTTATGCTTATTGCTCATATCTTTTGATTACGTTCAGTTCGAAATTTGCTTTTTTCAGTGCTTCAAATTGTTATGGACTTGGATATTTGGTATTCATTTCAGCTTGATTATTTCACGAGATTTGGAGAAAATGTTCTCGACAGACAGACGGACAACAAAGGAATCCTATAAGAGATTCGTTTTTTTTGAGGTCCAAAACCCTAAAAAAACATTGGAAGCTTCTAGTTTTTTTTGTATTACATACAAAACATAGTTTTGCATATGTCATTCATTGCATTCTTACCTTAACATAGTATGTATTGCAGAGTCATGTACTTTTATTTCGTATATCCTATCCTAATATAATCTCTCCCAGTCAAATAAGGAGGGACGGCCCTACGTGGTCCGGTACAGATGGCCTTATCTTACCTTATCTACTTAGACGGAATGAGACTAGACTGAGATGGCACAAGTCAACAAGAGGCGAAAAGGGGTGGGACGGTATTGAAGTTATTATTTAAGCAACACAAACAAATATACAAGCAGCAAACTGTATTTTCAATATGGATCGATCGGGTCTGCAATTAAACAGTCGCAACAGTAGCACATACGTTTTAGCCGAAGAAGGCTCAAATCAATATCTACAATTATTTCTACCAAGAAAGAAGAAATTAATACTGCGATTAGGTGTAACAATGCCGAAGGAACCTTTTGTGTCACCTGTTTGCATTTTTAAGGGTAAAAATATAAGTCTGAATTCGCTGACGGAATGTCTCCAAACAAACAATCTATAAAAACAGTAACAGTAAACTAGTGACCATTTTTCTATTATTGCCATGGCACTTGGGAGAGACGGCCCCATCGGAGCGTCATATAATTATTTTCATTTAATTTATTTTATTATAATTTGTTATTATTATTGTGTTATTTTATACTTCAATTATTAAAGACGGACTTAAATTTAAAAAATTAAAGAAAATACCACTTGTTTGATTTTACAGCGTATTATAAAATTGTTGTTGTGTTATAAAATGGCCATCTCCCCTGGACTTATTATATACACACGTATACCCATGAATGATTTATTAACTTTTTGGAGTTTAAAAGGAATTAACTAGGCGTTATGAGCTTATTTTTACTGCGTTCTTTATCGTATTTCTGACGAACGAAATGTTATAATATACATAACCCCAAGCAACTGTTAGAATACCAGTTTGTTTATAAATATTTCACAGAGAATATCTAGCTTAGTTTTGAAGAACAAATATAGAATTGATTTTTGCAGCACCGCCGCTAGTAACACTTCATAAAACAGAATGCTATAAAAATAGCTTGAATAAACGAGTCCGGGCAGTATCAACATCCGTCATCTGACTGTCCGTCAAATTAAATTATAACCTGTATGTTGGCCGAGGACTAATAGCTTTATAATTAAAAAAAAGGATTCATCAAAATCCGTCCAGTAAGTAGTTTTATAATAATAATAGACAGAAAGACAAATAATTCCAAAACGTATTTTGTCTTCTGTTTATAAATATGTTTTTAGATTATATTAATTGTAGGTACATAACCACTCTAGTAGTTTTTATTTTTAGTATAGATTGTTTTGTTTAAATCACGATATAAAATATGAATCATTTATGCTTAATTTTTTTTAAAACGAACTATCCACATTAACTTTATTACTTTGCTAGGTTTGGTCTTATGGAATAGGGTTGACTGGACTTGACTTAACTTGATTTGACTTGATCGACGACCAGATAGACCAGACTAAACTAAAAATGTTTAAAAGAAGCGCGTTGGTTCGATTACCTCTCGGGCGAAATTTTATATTTAAATTAAATTCATTCTGCTACTGTAAAGTTTCACTAATATTTCAAAAATTTGTAAGGATCGAATTGTCTTAGCACTATAGTTTCTCTGCATATCTTGCTGGATTCTAAGCGAAAAAAGGTGTGAAAATTATGAGATTTTTTGTTTTCTCGAGGGCAATGTTGTGTAATCTCACAATGGAATAATATAGTCAACTTGGTTTGTAGCACCAGGTTCGTGAAATATCACAATTGATAATTCACGAATAAATCTAGTCTAGTCACTGCTCTTCATTGAATTGTTAATATAGAATGAACGATGCTTTTTAACAAGAAGCTGTAATTCACGCAAAATCTGTTTGCAATAGTTAGGCATTTATGTCTGAAATTTATTTTGCATTTTTATTCCATTTAAGATAATGAATATTAGTTTTTGTACATAATTTATATATTTTTGAAAATTATATAAAAAAACATTTTAAAATTGTGGTATTCATTATTTACACGTATTATCTGGTATTTTGCAGGCTAGGAGAGAGTAGTAATTGACACATCTGATATTTTACTACCCTTCTTTTTCCACCTTTCGTAACTTTGGAGGGAACTGTGATTCGCGAAATGCCACTGTTTATGTGCTATTAAAATAGCATGCCTTTTTTCAGTTGAATGTCATGTTAAACTTTACATTTATTTTGCGATTAGCTTTTATTATTGGCTCTTTAACTACAGTTGCGTCGTACTTGCTAAACCATCCTCTTTTTGAAGAACTACTTTATTATGTATACTTGAATATTGTTACTGATATTGATATATACATAATATTTAAAATATAGAAAATAGTAATTGAGTACTTTTATTATATACAATAATATTTTTTTTCTTTAGCTTCACGCTGTATCCATTCAGGAAGCTAGTGGTAGGACGCTCCTACGTCCACGTGGGCATTGAACCCACAGCCGTCGGGCTAATAATACAAATGTATATTGTTAATTATGTTTAATAAATTATTCTTAAATAAATGTGTACTCTATGTGCTATTTAATAAATATTTATATTGTCTTTATATAAAATTAACACATATTATTATACAAAATCTTCCATTAGTGGGACTATGGTTCAGGCTACCGATGGCTAAGGACCTCCTCACAATACGTGCCGTCTCACGCTTACAATGCTTACATCCTTCCAGTTCTCGATCCAATAGCTAAGCGATAACCTCTTGAGAGGTCAGTCGATATTCCACATAGTAATAATGCCATCGATTAAGTCCAAATATTTACATAATAAAATAAATGTATAATTAGAATTGTACGTATTTTCTGATATATAGATTTCATAGTATCTATACTAGTGTCTATACTCTATGCTTTGACCAGAAGCCATGAATAGGATCTTTCACGCATAAATGTTGATAAAATTCATTACTAAAAAATATGAATAACATATACATAACGAACATTATTAAATCATTATATACATATATACATACATACATACATACATACATACATACATACATACATACATACATACATACATACATACATACATACATACATACATACATAAATTGATATACACGTAACAATTATCAACGCCATTACGCAAAATGTTGCTACGGGCTACGGCAATTATGCTACGGCATAATCCTAACATTTAGTAGGACGGGTAAATGATTGATGATGCTATCTTGGTATCAGTAAGCACTGCACACAAACCAACTAATTAAATCTCCTAACCTCTGCCTCTCAGTTGGGCAGAAACCTATTATCCATAGATTTGGCTTTGGTGTTTATCATACAGCGTTGTGTTTACTATGGACTTTAACGCCTTATGCAACGATCACGTAGTCAAATGCTATTACATGAAATGTGTCTATGTACGTGTACATTCATGTGCTATGAGTTAATTTGACAATAATTAATTTACAGTTATTGTTACATATATATGTCACACAATGGCTACAAGAAATATACAGTAAAGTTTTTATAAAACAAGTGAAGATATTCTAAGTATAATAATAAGTATAACTATAAGCTTATGTTTACATTGGAATGTTGTTGGAATAAAAATCAATTTATTAAGTGAATATAATGTAATAATCAGCTATACGCTGTATGCCGCAAATAGCTGGGTCTTAGTTTATACCAAGAATCTAAAAGAAAATTATACCGAAATCCCAACTTTGTTGTTTATTATTCAAACTCTAATTCCAACTGTCGCGGTCGTCTCATAGTTACCTATCCCACGGCGTGTTGCAGTGACTCTTGTCCTTGCAAATATTTGAATCTACAATTTATTTTATTTTGTCTAATTTTACTCTAACGTAAACTAATTTTCTTTCGAACACTTTGTGTATAAGTGAAAATTCTATTGAAATTCATTGCGTAGCTGTACAGGTTGCAATTACAAAGCGAAATTTTTCTTTTACGTATTTGCGAAACTCAATTGGAATTTATTTATTGTAAATCCAAACTAACATAATTTTCTTTTTTATCTTGTATGCAGCTTCATTTTAGCAAGTTCCGATACTTTTATATTGTTTAAAGTTACAAATGTTTCAAGCAATATTTTGTTTTATACTAAACAGACTATTATTTGAAATTTTACTTGTCTGTAAATGGGTAAATTAAATGGAAATAGCAGTAATATAACGAGTTTGACAATATTAACAATCAAAATTTTATTCTTTAACTTCATTTGCGAGTAATCAACATCATTTGACTGTGTCTATTTAAAGACACTGCATTTAACAGCAGAACGAACATCATCTTATATGTTCCCGTCATCCTGATATTTAATGCCTGCTTAAGGTTTTAAATTACTATGGTCATAATTCATTCGATAGATGATTCTATTAAGTAGATCTCAGTAATCAAATTAAAATAACTTAATCGGTTAGTTGTATTTACAGCAACAAAGATGTATGTCCACACTAGTGTTTGCGATTTTTCGACCTTTTTTTATTTCTCGAGATACTAGAATCCCTGATCTGGATTCATTTTATGAATTATTATAAAGTACAGAGATGAATCAAGACCAACTTAATTAAAAGGACACATTTTTAACTGTCATAAATTGCACAAAATAATTAAGATATCATATACAAAAAATAGATTAAGCAAATTGAACGTCTATCTTTTTTCTTATTTGAATGTGACTAGTTTTGTCTGTATAAAAAGACAGATAAACCTTAGGCTCTTTTATAGTTGAAGTCCAAATAATTTAATATCGAGTTCAAGATCCTTCAAGTTGATTTACGATTACGAGAACTGGGAGTCGAAATTGTATATAATTTATTAATATGTATAATAGTTCTATGGGAAACCAACATCCCTAAAATTCTTACTAATGAACTGACTAGGAATAGGCTTAAAGTTTACTCTGAGCTTATTCCTGGTCAGTTCGTTAGTAAGTTGGTATTCGAATACAAATTAATCTGTACGCGGTTGAAGTAGTAGCGACAGATATAACAGCGAAATCTCTCGATAGTTTGCTAAAACACCTCAACATGTCTAGGGCGATCATCGATTAAATTATAGAACATACTTCGAAGGCAGCACTAGTAGAATAATTTGGACTCTAGTTAGGTAGAGGAGCTCGGACAGTTGAGGTGACTTAATGTACGTTTCAAAGTATATACTATTTTGTTTTCCTATGATCAATATTAATTATAAATTTCTCGAATTCTCGAGGCGTCGAGACGTAAATAATATACAGCCTGGTTGAGATAACCTAACTTTAATTATATATTATGTGATAAAGTTCAGTGGAATTCCTTACAAGTCTAGAAAATCTCTCTTTGAAACTTGTAATCTTTCTTTGCATATTGCATATTGCCAACTTTACCGATTTTCACTAACTTTCACTTAGTCGTCATTTTGGTGGGTACAGGCAACAAGGCTACGATCTTTAAAATTTCAACCTAATCCGTTGTAAGTTAAATTTCCAAAATTGCAAGGACGATTGTTGTTAAAAGTACTGTAGTTAGAGCCTACTGACGAAGATCCGACAATCATTGTAGTTAAAGATACCGCCTCCAGTGTTGACGTATTGTATTATTATTCATGATCTTGTATCAACGATGACTACGTCTGCTACGAACATTATATCAGCAAGTCGCCATACAATTTAGGATATTTTATGCACGTTTTATTATTAAGTGATAGCGAAAAACGTGAAATTGCGTTGTGTTATTCTAAAATACCAAATGCTAACTATTGCCAATCTTATGGTGCATTTGCTTCACAAAGGTATAAGGAATAATAAATATAATTTCTAGAGTTATTATTCAAAAGGTTGTGGTGTGTATGAAGACAAGGAATTTGAAAATAAAAAGAACTATTATTTTTGAAATTAGTGAGAAGTGAGAAGGGAAGGGAAGGGAAAATTTAAGTGAGAAGGGATATCACGGAAATTTTCTGTCCTAGACCCAGACATAAAATTATTTTGCTAGAATAGGTTACAGCATCTCTATTTGACGTAATTCTAATGGATCTATCCAAACGAGTATATGCACTGGTCATATCGAAGAAACCCAGCTGAGTGTTTTCACATAAATGCAGTAAAAATAAGATAGGAGAATGGTTTTTATGTACGCACGAACGCAACGCAAGAGTCAAGCTGGTCAATTTAGTCAATCTACTGACGTCATTATTTAACGACAAAAATGTCGTAATCGTTGTGTATAATGTTATATATAAACAGATTAAGCATATCCATTATTTATCCTAATGCTTACTAATTTTAGAACTTAACATCCAACTGGTCATCACGTTAAAAAATATTTCCGACCAGCCCAGTAGGGTCAATACGGTATCTGCAGTAAAAATATATAAACATGTAGATGATTTAGATTTTAATAATCAATAATAGTAAGAAAAAGACACTGAAAATACTATGAGCCAATATTATATACAGATACCTACATTTATCATTAATAGCAATGGAAAAAAAATCGCACGATGCTTCAATTTAACCGAAGTCATTGAGATATTTGCAAAAACTAAAGCCTGGTTTCCACGGCGAAAGAGTATTGAGCGAGTAATGCGAAGGTGGGACTGGCTCCTTTTATGTAAAACAGGTTTACCTTTCCACAAACAAGCAAAATGAAAATGAGAAAAAGGAATGAGCGAAGTGAGCTGAACGGAAAATAAAAAAATAGTAAATGCTTTTGAATTGCCACAGAGTGATTTTAGTTGTAGTCTTGAATTGGTTGCTCGCGAAATGGAAATCTAGACCACATTCGAGAAATAACATTTAAGGAAGAACATCTCTTTAATGATTCAGCTTGTCTCCCTAGAACTGAGCGAGTTCATTTCAACTCTTTCTGCTCTGTCGGTCCTTACCGCCGACTTTATGTTGGTGGAAATACAAGTATGCAGTTTACTCTTTTAGTTCAGTTTTCTTTCAGTTCAACATAGTCCTTAATGGGTCCGTTCCGCTCACAATGGAAATTAAAGTGGGCCTAAGGTTAGGAACAATTACAGAACAATTGTTTCACTACAATTTCATTACTTTGTTAGTAAAACGTTCATTTCTAAATTGCATATAGAACTTGAATGAACCCTGCTGAACATGATAAGATTTAAAATTAAAAGGCTTCAAAGTATAAAAATATAAGTACTTTTATTTTGCCTTGTATTCATAAAAGTTATACAGTTAGGTAGTTTAGGGCTATAGATTAATTTTTGCACCAGGGCTTTTGGTTACCTAGCTACGCTGCTGGTCCGCACTCTAAGCTCTAATTGACGCACGAACAACGGTTCACAACAGACTCTGTTGAGGGGATTTTTTTTTAATCTTTATGTTCAATTAATTTTTCTGCTCCTTTATTATATATATGGATCTAGTCTAAGTGATTTTATTTCTACGATTTAATGAATATTTCTAAAAGTGAAATATTACTCGTATTAGATATTATCGAAGATGAAGTAACTTGAAATACTTACTTATACAAATCAATAATATAAAATCATCTGAACTATGTATGGGTACAAAAGGCTAAATATATAGATACTAACAATTTTAAAAAATTAGTCCACACCAAGTAAAGAAAACATTTAGAAAACGTTCGTAAGAAAAACGTTCATTCATTTCAAACAAGATCTTTATGATAAAAGTTCATAAATTAAGATTGTTATTCTGATTCTCATCTAATTAAATAGTAGCAAAGTGTTTCGGGTGCTGTGTTCTGTACATAATCAAATTAATACGTAAAATAACTCAACATGTGGTCTAATATGTTTACACATAGAGTATTAAAACAATAATTAATTAGTAGAGACACGATGTAATGCAGACATTCATTTAGCTCATAGTGAGTTGAAATTATTTCAATAAAATGTCCACTCCTACGTAAGTAACGTTATTGATATAAAAATGCTTAGGGGAAAGTGTTTTAAAATGTAGTAGGTCAGTAGAACTTTTATTGTTAGTAATAAAAACTAAAAAGAAAAAAAAAGAAAATATATAAATTAGGAATCTCATTTTTCACTTATCATAAGATGATCTTTTTAGATTTATAAAGATTTATAAAAAACCAATGGCTTTTCTAAATTTTGAAATTTAGAAAAGCCGTTGGTACTATTGGTTTTTTATTATATTCATAGTCCGTGTACATGGTTTCTTGATGTAAACATTTTATGTCGTGTATATATATATATATATATATATATATATATATATATATATATATATATATATATATATATATATATATATATATATATATATATATATATATATATATATATAGGTATATATATATAATTTAGATCAATATCATTCCTGTTGATGTTCTAAATTTCATTACGGCCACATGTAATCTATCCACAAGCTCCATCTCAACCGGGGCTTATTGAGGTCCACAAAGTGAGCATTGAATACGGCCAGATCTGGTGGCTTGTGTAGTCTGTCTGGCACGTCATCTAAAAGGCTTCATTGTGGGCTTTATTTGTACACACTTTCCAAAATATCTCAAAATTCAACAGTCAAACTTGTTGATATCGTTCCTAAAGTTATATATTATTTTATTAAACTGACAATTATGTTAAGAGATGCATTTTAACAGATTAATATTATAGAAATATAAATGAATAGGTATCTATCTAACTTTAGTTGCATTAAATCTACATACAAAAGCAACGATAAATATATTCAGGTGTATTAGTATTGAGTATCAGTATTTAATGAAAGTTCATATTCGTTTACAGGAGGCACTTTGCATCACAAGATCAAAACTTGTCCCCTTTGATTAGTCTAAGTAATATAGCGGCTATAGATTAACACATTTTACCAATCAACCACACAGAAATCCACAAATCGTGTGTTGACATACTACTAAACTAATTTTATTATCTCATTCAAATCCAAACCTAAGCTCCATATAACACATCTTTATAATTTTAGCATTCATTTTTAAATGAAAATGAAATAATTTATGGTTAATCCTAAGACCAGTGAAACCTGGCGCTGCCAAGCTGCTTTGCAAGACTTGTATATATGAATGCCTTTCCATGGCGAAGAATCAAAGTGGTAAGGTACGATATCATCAATCATTGTGAATTTGTATCTTTGTACTAAATAGCTTAAATAATTGTTCTCCCTCCGAAGCAACAAAAATTGCCTATTCCTGGCTCTCAATACAGCTATCTACCGCCTCCTCTCTTCTGACTCCTCTGACGAAATACAACTGTTGTGTCTTCAAAATAATGTCACAAACACACTAAAAATCACTTTTAATCAAGATTTTACTACGACGAGATTCTTTTATTTCTATAGAATCATAGGAATTGCTTTTTCATCTCATTGCTATGGTTATAATACCAATATTTTAAGCCTTAAATCCTTTGAAGCTCACTTAAGACCACTAATTGATAAAGAAATAGATACTGACGCTGCTAATATATCCAATCTTAGACAATAGGTATCTTATCTCATCGTTAGTAACTAAATACTCTGACGCAACGCTAACAACGTGTTCACTATAACATAATTACAAAAGTTTCTTTGGAATTTCCATTTATGTGATAGTACATTTGACATAATAGAACTATTTTTTTCCATTTGCATTATTTAGTACTTTATAATGTTACATACAATACAAGCTTTTTGACGGGACGGTATTACAGTCGGGCATCCGGAGATGAATATTTAAAAATGCAAAAAATACTTTTACGGTGTAACCCACATAAAGCAGGATACGCAGGTTTTTTTTTTAAAACATGGCAGAAGGTTCTTTAGCAACTTTAGCAAGTGGCGTGGTCTAAATAAATAAAACTGTTTATTAAACGCGAACGAAGCTCGGATCTCATATGTTGCTTATATTTAAATAAATTCATGATAAATACAAAATCTAGTAATTAATCTATATATTAGTACTAGTATATATTAGTACTAGTTTATAATTCACTCTTATATATCATTGCAAAATAATTTACTGAAAAGTGTTTCACATATAACTAAGTCAAAATAATGCACGTTAAGCTTTTGCACTAAAACTACAATTGTGAAATAGCAAAAAATAAAAATATGTTCAATATAAAATAATAAGTAACAATCATATTTTAAATAATAAAACATGTAAAAATATAACAAATAAAATATATGTGAGACTGAATTTAAATATTTTCATGAAACAAACCGAACCCGACTTCTGAGTAAGTTTTATTTGCATTCCCGGAAATATGCTAACTGGCACAAAAATATCCATCGCATTTTAGTGATATACGAGTAAATAAAAAAAAACATTTCTGTACATTGTAAAAAAATTTAAATTTATAGATTTAAATTCATTTATTTCTGTGACTGTTTGCTGCGTATTAAGAGGGAGTACTTAAATACTAAAGTATCTATAACAAGCGCTTAAATAGCAACGTGACTTGAAATTTTGTGTTTTATACGCTTTGATTTAAAACACCATGGTCGAGAGGGGTTCTCCCTGCCACCCGTCGCACCCGTCAGGGAGAGATTTGGATTCTCCTCTATCGAATCGAGCACTAATGTACGTATACTCAATATGCAATATACATTAACACAACAAGCTTTTAGAGAAGCAAAGCTGATTGATGTTGTTATTGGAGATTCAAGGAGAGCTTACCAAAATAGTTTATATGTACCCATATTTTGTTTCGCTATGATAGGATTAGCATATGACATATGTTGATCTAGTATTTATTTGTATAATGATATGATATGAAATATCGGTTAAATAACGGAAATTATCCTTGTAATTATTATTATTATAGAGACCGTCATTGCAGTTATTCTCATGCCACTTGATCCATTTGTCCAAAAATTGATATCATGAATGAAATGGATGTCTTTGTCTGCTCTGTTCGGGAAAATCATAATAAATATAATAATAATAATAATAATGTACTTTTTGCGAGGGGGTGGTGCACTTTCCGGTCGAATGAGAGATATATATACATATATATATATATATATATATATATATATATATATATATATATATATATATATAATATATATATATATATATATATATATATATATATATATATATATATAGATATATATATATATAGATATATATATATATATATAATATATATATTATATAGATATATATATATATATATATATATATATATATATATATATATATATATATATATATAATATATTGAATGGCGCAACTCTATGTTTCACCAAGCTCACGAAACTAAGCTAAACTCGTTAATTAATTTGGTTTCATCATGGTTAACTTCAACGACATTTTAATTGTCAAAAGCATGAACATGTTATAAACAACTATAGGGGTGTTCAAAATTTGATCGACTGTTCAAGCTTCCCCAAAGCAGCCCACGGCTTCCGGCGAGGGTGGCTGTAACAAGCGGACACGGCCAGTTCTAATTAAGTAGCCATTCCATACCTGAGAATAAAAGTACGGCAATGAACTAGATGTTACAGAGAAACATATTGAATTTTCCCTTCAATTTTAGTTGGCGGTACTTTAAAATACTGTAGTTCAATAGTATTAAATATGTACTCATATATATATGAATTCATTGAATTCCTTTAAGGGATTAAACAACTTTGTTACCGTGTGTTTTAATTATAAAATATAACCTTTGTATTTTTGCGTATATGTGATATTTTAGATATATTTTCTTTACTGTCGTTGGTTGTAATCATAATATTTCTCGTCAATCACCTACGTCGTGTTTTTCCTGGATTGGACGAGCTACATCCACGTCATTACATATTATATAATTAAATTAATGAAGACAGATTATTTTTTAAAAATGATCTTATTTAAAAATACATAATGACTGTTTAGTTTAGTGTACCTTTTTATGTTTTATTACTTGAATCTCGCATATATCTAGAGAACAATTAGTTGTACCAAAATGTTTATATCGGTCTGTTTTAAGTTAGTTCGGGCTTATTAAGTACAAGTTATTGCCCGTAACTCTGATCTGTTTGGAAAATGTAAGATTTTGTTTCATACAGTTCCCGTAGGTATTTCCAGAACTTGTCAATCCCCTAAGATACCCCTAAGGTATCTACAGCGTATCGGTCAGTCACTCAGTTACGGAAGGGTGTATAGCTGATATTCTGTTTTACAAACGTTATACCTGTAATATTATTTTCAAATAAATAATATTAAATAAGCTTATGTACATATATGAATGACGCGACTACTATTACTTTTAGTTTCGGCTTGTTGTTATTAGTAAATTATATTAAAATAGAATATTTACTCAAAATTTCATATTTTGTCGTAAGCTGAAATTTAATTTTTGCTCGTTAATTAACGTCGTGATCATATTGCACAAGGTACCTATGCTATGTAATATCATGCATTTTAATAAACAGACTTTGTATAGAAAATGTATATATAAAATTACGTAAAATGTAACGTAAAATTATGGCATCTACTCGTAATCTTACACATGAATGTACTGAATAAAAGTTACATCGGTTGCGGGTTAATCATCCACTCCAGTCATAGGAATGATTGTATTTCAAACCGCAAGTTGAACGGAATGCGAAGAGTGGTTGGAAGATAAAAGTGTAAAACTGATAAAATACATTATATATAGATACCCTGGTGAGACAACACGCACTGAGATGACACCAAGGTCTATGCCAATTCTGAAATGTTTACCTGTGACGGCTGAGTCTTCTGTCGGGCTGTAACAAGGCGGAGCGACACTGGCCTCGGTGGGGCTGCATGGGGGCGGGCCATCAAGACGCTGGACATCTTTCTTCACCATGTAGCAGCGCGGCATCGCGGCCCACGCTGTTTGGAAAACACTTGTTAAAAATATATTTTACACATAAGTTCTGTATCTATGAATATGCACATATTAAATCGCAAAATGAAAATAGGTAGGGTAGGATCTCTTTTAATCAAAATTGGGACAAAAAATATGTAGCTTGACTAAATTAAGAAGGCACGTGCGCTTCTTAGGAAAAACAGCTATATTACAACAAAAAACGTACGAAATTTTCAAATTGTTTTTCATTTTGGTCGTTATGTAGCTGGATACAAAAAAAAAATTAAAGCTCCAATTTGTTACATAATAAGAGGTTTACGCCATCGTTTCATTTTCAAGTATAAACTCTACATTTTATTAATGATTGGATAATAATTAACGGCGTGTAGGATAATCCGATATATTTTAATTAGTATTGTTCCCAAACTGATTATAGAGTATTATGTTTATTAAATATATTAGTAAATTGTATGAATACGAGATGTTCTTAGCCAAAATTACTTCCGTAACTTTAGTATTTGTTCCAATAAATTACATTTAAAAATTGTTTACATATATAAATATAATAAGATCTCCGTGGCGTCGTAGCACAGCGTCTTACTATAAACGGGATATTTTTGGCTCCGATTCCCTCTTGGGGAAAATTTATTATTTTCACTTTCTCCGAGTGGGAATCAAGACAAAGCGTGGTGTTGAGTTTCACCTCTCACCACAATATCTCTAAAGGCGACAAGTGGGGAACATAGTGTCTTAACACTACTTTGTATTTGCCTATCCTGTTATATATACTTACTATAATGTTACTGCATGTAACATGATTGCAAGAAGCATGCGTTGTTACATAAAAATTATATCGTTTTCTTTAATTCCAAAACATTTTCTAATAAATGAACTGAGTAGTGTGCCTTGCCTCAACTCGCTTCTTTTAGGAGAAACAGTCTATGCAAATAAGTACGTTCTGTATGTATAGTTAATTGAAAATAAATATAAGCTATTTTTTGTTACTACATTTGGAAATTATATGTTTTAAAACAATTTTAAAATGTATAAATATGTACAAAATAAGCTTTTAAGGAAATTTTCTTATCGTTATAATAACCCTTAAGACCTACAGTCTTGGCTTATTGCTCGTCAGAAGAACCAATAACTACGCACCAGAGAGCAACAAGTGCCCGATTTACGCAGATTGTAACAATTTAGATAAAATTGACATAATCCACAAATTAATTGGACCTTTATGGGTTTTGTTATCAAATTATTTGTATTTTGGAATGATTAAGACACAATGCATTTATATTTAAAATTAAACTTATGACAAAGAAGTTTGTACTGTATTTTAAATAGTTGAAATCATTCACAGTCATAATTTTTGACATCTTCAAGTAGCGTCAATAAGATCTTTGAAGCCATCTTGAGCATCCCGTCACAATGTAGAGTCACAATACTAATAGCTCCTACAAGCGAGTAACGTGCGAAGTATTAAGAAGTGAAAGAACATCACGTTCACAAAAGTTACGAAACTTAAAATTTAGTCCTTTATATGTTATACATATGTTGCATAGCTAACTCTAGTTTGTCACTTGCTTTGACTGTATGAAAGGGTTGTTACGATATAGCTAATCCTTCTGTTCACCGTTTATTTGAGAGGAGAGGCTATCTGTGAATGTAATTAGTTGCCGGATTGATGATGACAATGATTCTACAATTTTTTTTCTTGTCTGGTCAGTCTTTCGCAAGCAAATTGGGAGGACAATAATAATAATAATAATAATAAATTTTATAATAAATTTTATTTCAGTAAAATATGTGATACAGATACACTCTAGATGTATTTATGATTTGATATATCTACAAATCTAGAGGACAGCGATGGCAGCCGTACTAGTGTAAACTGTGTCACAGCTGCCAGCGTCTTTGCCCCTTAACAAATAATACTGATACTTTTATACATTACAGTGATTCAGTGAAAATTAGTATAAAATAAAAAGATTTTGCTCTGCGAATACAATTAAAACACAATTAAAACATTTAAAACGTCTACCAATGCAAACATTAATGAGTGTGTATGTGTCTAAGAGAGTGCGCGTCTTGTATGTATGTGTGTGCTTGACTGCGTGTGCATTTGAGTGTGTTCAGTAGACAGTAATGTCTGTTTCAATGTAGGACAACTTTTGAATCCAATCTTTGATAATTTTTTTACAATTAAATGATGTCAGTGGATAAATATTGATTTTTTTATTAATTTTATTGTACAAGTGACCGCTAATTACGTAAAACTGGCTGCAGGCTAAACAATGTTAAACGGTTGTTAAGTTCTCTCCGCGTACCGTGTCAATGCGCAAGTTATGTTTGATAAAATCAATCAAAAATAATACACAATTTATTTTTGATATAAATTGACTCTAATCTAACTCTAAAAAATGGAGATGTTCCATGAGATACGTCGTCAATGAGAAACAATAATTCTTCATGGTTCCAGCAATTCGGAACCAAATTTTTATTTTACAATAATCGTCGTGGAAATGGCAAAAGGAATCCAATAAGAGCATAGGATGACGTGAGCATTCCACGGTGATTATTTCATGAAGAATAAAAAATTGTTCAGCATTTGAAAATAAACATTAAGCAGGTTAGTTATACGCGTATGTGTAACCCAATGAATATCGAATATATAGTGGTATTATATAATACACACACATATGTGTGTACACAATAAACATATAACAATATATGAATAGATATACTCGCCAATTTCCGCAGACGTACGTCAGTCTACCATCCGTATGTGAAATGCTCCCCCAAACTGGACGTAATACATATACCTACATACCTACCTACGTAGAGGAAGATTATGCAGTATAGATAGTTTATAGCAGTCGACGTTGACGGATCAGGTTCGTTATTGATTTCGGCTTCTATTAAATTTTATATGATTTCCTTTTAGATATTATAATCAAAATTTTTTATGCCGTGAAGTACTGTAATATCTAGAGTGAAAAATTTATCGCAGTATGCGACGCAAAGGTCTTAAGGTCGTTTATTTTAGAAATTATATTTTCTTAAAAATCATATTTGTGGTTTCGAGCGTCGTCCAAGCTAAAAAAGCGGAAAATAAAGTACTCGTTCAGTTTGACATTTCAAAGGACAAAATGACGTTGTATGGCGTGATGTTAAGTTCCTTGAGTATTACAAATAGCTTTATACGTACACAGAGTTTAGGAGGCTTATATGTTGCATGTGGGCTCAGATTCAGTTTGGAAATCTATAAAATATTATTTATTTACATAATATTTTATACTAATGAATAATAATTGATGATTTTTTTTTATCAAATATTTTACAGTTTCCTATGAGGTTTATAGCAGCCGACGCTTGTATTAGAATCTAGTATATCTAATTATTTTTTTTTTACTTTTTGTAAAATCTATGAAACTTATTGACAGCATTTTACGTAATAATCACAAATCAATAACTTTGAAGACCCGGGCTTAGAAAAGTAAAATTCTAAAAAGTATAAAAGTAAAAATAAATCACCATGATAAGTTCATGTAAATATTAAACGTTCGCATTAGCTTGAGTGTAGGAAAGATATAACAACTCATAATCAATTGTGCATTGACACATTTTACTAAAATTCGCCTTATCATGTCTTTGAAGAAAGAAGCACTGCAACTTAAAAACTACTATAAAAACATAAAGATATCCACATATGGAATAATGTTAGAGCTGTTAGCGTTCGTTTGGAGACAAAAAGTAATTTCAATCGTAATTCGCTAGTGCTAGTTAGTTACAGTACCTACATGTAACACGTTGAGGTTATTATTAATAAAATCATATCATTTATAATAAAGTAGACAAAGGATTTTTACATACACAATTATAACATTTAGTTAAGACAGCAAATAATTAATTAGCGCATACAAAATATACTAAAGAAAATTATGTTTATACTTATACCCTCCGGCGTTGAGGCGAGCGAGCTTCGAAATCCAATGTGATTGAAATTCACTGTTGCTTAAATTCAGCTTAGTAGCTTATGCACACAGAATGTTTCGTTTATGTTCACAACAAACACACAATTTATGTTCCTTTCCTCTTTTGTAAATAAAATACAAGGTCTTTCACTTCAATAGTCATCACACTAGAGAAAGGTGAGCGCTTAATTTTAGATTTGGTAAGTTCCTTTTACATTAACACCGTCTTTTACAGATTAAATCTAGGTACATTAAATTTTAAATATTCTTAGAACTCTAATTAATAACACTGTGTTCAATTCACTTTGAAATAATCGCAAAATATACTACACTTTAAAAATGTAAACTCAAAATTGAAGAAAAAATTATAACAAAAAGAAAAAAGTCCCTTTAGTACGATTAAATTGAATGTATGAATATCAACAGGTTAAAAGTCAATTTATATGAAAGGTAAACGAAAATATATAAGGTATGTAATTTGTCAGAGCACTATTGAGTGCAGTACCGACGTTGCACCTGTTAGATCGACGCGAGATAAAGCGGCACCGGGGCACGTCCGATTGCATCGACGCGGCAGTACACTCTAAACTATCAACTACCAGCCACTCTAACGTGCACCACGGGCCAGGTATTTGCGTAGTATGACAGCCGAGCTCTACGAGCGCCTAACAGGACACACATTGAAAAGGATACTATTAATATAATAGATGCTGGCAAATTTTCTAAAGCGAACATAGTTTTCCATGTATTGATGAATTATTGAATTTAAATTATAAAATACTATATTACAAATACGCTAAATGTACACAAATAGATAATAAATAACCACCTTTTCATACAAGAACGTTCTTCGATTTCTGCCGGAATAGAATTCAACGCTGCCCACATTTGAGAATATAATTCTAATAACAAAAACAAACAGTTATTTCCTTTGGAAGACATTTTACTGTACTTACTCTTTCATAATAATTAATGATTATTTATTAGTAGACGTAGTATGTTTACCAGACATTGTATCGATTATTTAATTATATTAGAACAGAGTCAGTCATTGTTTAATAATGGTATAAAACCTTTGTGTTCAATACATTTTCTTCGCGAAAGGCTTTCTCTGATATATTTCGAAATAATTACCCAGTTTTTGAACCACTTGATTATGTTACTAATCACGTCTACTGTTTATTAATTTCACCCCCTTACTAAAAATTAGGCATACCAGTAACTAGATAGGTAATAAAGTTTTGGCGGATAGTATTTCCGTAATATGGCTTTCCAAGTCCACAAAAATACCTTTTACACTTATGTAGCCAAGAAGATGGCAAAATGACTTTTGCTTTGTAGTAGCCGAAAGCCAAAAATAGATACAATATCTAACTTATTAAATGACAGACGGAAATGTTTTTTATATGCTAACTATATATATATGCACCAAAATAATAATATGGACTTTTATATTATGGTTGTTAACGACAAATTGTTTACCTGCAAATATAATACCTGATATTTCAATATATTTTATTTAATTACAATATTATAAAGCTTCTAATTCTATAATTAAATTTTATACTAATTTAGTTAAGGACTTAAAAAGTTTTGTGAAGATTTATTTAATTACAACCCTTTCTGCATATTGTAGTCTACGACAATTGAAGCACAAGTTTTAATGCTCCTTTAAAAGATCCGTCAAAAGGAAAACTACGATCCAAGAATATTCACTGGTCCGTACTTTAAATTATATAAGATTTTAGAGTTTTTTTAATGTGTAATACGAAAATTCCAACCACCTTACAAAATAAATATTTCAACTTTTATGCGGGAGCACAGCATAGTAGGCGTGGTATCACATGTTGATTGACAGAACTTAACGTCATTCTCTGTCTTACCTGGACGAGGAGAAAAGGACCTGGAAGGAAAGGACCTGGAAATAATTTAAGGAGAGTGAGCACTATACGTTCGTCTCCTCTCGTCTTCACTCACCTCGCTACGCTTTGCTATCGCTCCGGTGTGTGTCGGTACTTTGGACACAAGTCGAAGAAAGCGAATTAATTTTATTAAGAAAAAAATGTTGAGTAATATTTAATGAACAATAAATTATAACACTTAATCGTCCTATTAAAGATAAAGAAAGAGATATATGACTAATTCTTGTAAATGGTGATTAGGATTACGTCGCAGAAACAAATTAATTATATAAGTGCCTTAAAAATTAAATAATTCTGTTTATAATCGTCAAAAGAACCAACTTTACTGTACCAAGTTGGATGTTTTCCACTTTTTTGCTATATTTTGTATGAAATTCACCGCGTAATCAAAACCTTTTACGGTTTACTTTCCGTTGACCTAGAAATAGTAAATTTATATATATATATATATATATATATATATATATATATATATATATATATATATATATATATATATATATATATATATATATATATATATATATATATATATATATATATATATATATATATATATATACATACATATATAGGCAGATAGCGCGTGCAAAATCCATTGTTACAAGGGGAGCAATTTGAGGGAAGCGAGTATTTATTTCACTTACGATTATTTGTAAAATTGTTGTTTAATAAATGTTCAAAGTTCAAATAAAATGTTAACAATATTTTAACATAATATGGATAATCGATGTTTTACAAATATGTAGATGATTGTGTTGTGCGAGGTCTTGACACTAGGTTCTCTCTCTACCCTGAATGCAGGAAAAAGCAGGAAGCTGTGAAAAGGTAACTACATGTGTAGGTTACTTGTACATATATTGTGAGTCAATTTATATTCAAATAATTTTCGACGCTTGCGAACGTTTGAGTAGAAGCGAACACACGCAAAATTCGTTAAATATATTACATACTTATAATACACAACGGTGGAAAAAACTGAATAAAAATTGTCATGAAACATTTCATACTTCACAAAAATGCATAAGTCAGTCACCTGGTAGATAAATTGAATCCGATTGTTCAATCAGTCAGACGAATCGACCCCTAACGTAGATATCTAGCTTCATGAATATAGTGACACCGGATATCACCAATTGTGCAGCTTTGACAGTACTCGTAACATTCAGGTACTTTTACACGATCAAATAGCTAAATGCAACTTCAATATATATTCTTGATGATATATTTAAAATTACGTATATTACATACTTACTACGCCTCTGTTTAATAGTATTGAATAGAAGCATAGTCAAATATCCTGGTAAATAGTCTCTTAGGGCACAGAAAATAAATTGTTCGGTTTTTGCCGCATTTGCAAATTGCGCACAGTCTATTACAATGTATGATTACGCGGCGTTGTTCTAGAGTTTAGTTTAAATTAGGCAAGAAGTTAGAACTTATAGTACACAACAGAAAAAATATCGAAAATTGGAAATTTCTAGGTATATATATAAATTTAAGTTTGACAATTTTTATAAATTGTATTTTTCGTTGACCACAATCATGAAATTGGTAACCTCGGTGCGCGAGTAGTATCACCCGAGGGTTCCATACCAATTGACCGATATTTTACTGCTCCAAGTGTTCTGTCATAGTAATATAGGATCATTAATATTAAAATCCGAGGGAACAGAATTCTTACATGTATTTTTTTGGCATATGAAGCATGAATATTAAGCTTTTTTGCACAAATCAAAAGATTGAAAAGATTGCCTTAGAGATTTGACTTGAATTACTTTTATTTCTCTGCTCTGATAAGTCAACGCTATGTTGAGTTTCGTCACTCAATGTTGCTAGAGTGACTCGAAATTGGGCGGTAAGTGAAGAACAAAAAATCTAAATAAAATATCGGTCAAGTGCGAGTAAAACTCGCGCACTGAGGGCTCCGTACCTATTTTATGATTGTAGGTATTCCGCTGATGAGCTGATTGAGCTGGTTTTATTAAAATTTTAAAAAATAAATAAATACTTTAAAACGTCTTAAATTTGTGGTCGTATTCACCCAATTTATATGAAACGAACTACAAATCTAAGTTTGTAATGGATTCTTTCTGTGTTAAAATATCAATTTTGAGGGTTTCCCCTTTGTATACACTGTAAGTTCTCACTTCTTGTCAGTTACATAAGTCTAGGTCAATCAAGTACAACTAATAATAATAAAATAAGAGTCGTTAACCTGAAATTTGCGGTCGTATGCACTAACTTAAAAAAATTAAGCATAAACGTTCATATCTTATAATTCCGTTCACTTAGAAGCTTGATTTTTCCGGTGCTTCAAGAGGTTATCGACCTGGATATTAGATGTTAATGTCAGCTTGATTTCTCTTTGTGTTTTGAGAAAATAGACAGACGGAAAACGAAACAAAGTGATCCAATAAAGGTTCCGTTTTATCCTTTTGAGGTATGAAATCCTAAAAATATGCCATATATATACTATACACTACGTGATGAACCTAAAAGCTTTAAAAACGGACGCTTATAGATCTAATATCCCGATAAAAAAAATTAAAGTATAATTTTAAACTAAATATTTACACACAAACACACATTATTTCTCATAGTAGCAAAATTCATTCCACAGACATAACATTGGTAGAGATAGTATTGGATTTGGAGCTACTAAAAATTAACGAATTTTCTTCTGCACGCTTTTCCAATCATTAATCCGTAGCATGTTCCATTTTAATTTTGAAATTAATAGGCTTGCCTTCAACATGGCTTAGTATTTTGTGATAAAGGTTTTTGATATTTGTTATGCTTTTTTTGAATACTTTTCTCATCTCTTCTGATTTAAAAGATGCGTATTTGTGTAATTGTTGTAATTGTATATACATATATATATATACAATTACAACAATTATACAAATACGCATCTTTTAAATCAGATTTAAATCTTCTGATTTAAAAGATGCGTATTTGTGTAATTGTTGTAATTGTATATATATATATATATATATATATATATATATATATATATATATATATATATATATATATATATATATATATATATATATATATATATATATATATATATATATATATATATATATATATATATATATATATATATATATATATATATATATATGTATATATATATATATATATATATATATATATATATATATATATATATATATATATATATATATAGATATATATATCTATGTATATATATATATATATATATATATATATATATATATATATATATATATATATATAGATTATACTATGCATTTTGACAACGTTAAGCTCGTTAAGTTAACGTGAAGCTTCGTTATTGTAAAAATAAACTAAAAAAACTACACAGTGGATTTTTTGTCTGTATGTTTGATGTTGAAAAATATGAAAAATTACTTTGATTACTGGTATCTACTGAAGAATGAATAAATTTTGACACTATAATAGCGTAAAACTTAAATCAATATATAGAATAGTTTCTGGCGTTCAATGAGATTTCTAAAGAAAAAACATAGACATACTTTAATTACGTCGATTACTAGCAAGTGGAGCTAAATTATATAATAGATTTTGTCGAATAAATTTCCTTTTTTGTAATATCAGCATTATTTAAGTTCAATTAACATTTTTAAGTATAATATTAATTTTATATTAAACATTGACAATGTTAAAAATAGAATATATTAGTAGTAAATTTGTCAGGAGTAGAATAAAGAACGCAAAAGAAGGGCGATGTATTTAAAAATAAAAAAATATCGCTCAAGTGCAAGTAGTACTTGCGTACCGAGGGTTCCGTATCTAGTTCAAAATTGTATATATTCCGATGACGAAAACACTACCTATAGAAATTGACAAACTTAAATTTGCAGTCGTATCCACTCATTTTGTTTGATATTAACTACAAATATATGTTTGCAATGGTTTTAATTTATAAATTTAAATTTTTTAGTCTTTTTCCTTCGGTTGTACTATAACTTCTAACTTATTGTCAAATTTCATACCTCTAGGATGACGGGAAGTACCCTGTAGGTTTTTATCACGCGACGATTTTCATACAAAATTCAAAAAAGTTAGACATAAACGTTCATATCTTTCGATTACGTTGACTTAGAAGTTTGATATTTACTGTGCCTCAAGAGGTTATCGATTTGGATATTTGATATCAATTTCAGCTTGATTCTGCCACGTAATTTGGAGAAAATGGTCTTGACAGACAGACAGACATACAGACAGGAAATATACGGGTACATTGATTTTTGATAATAGGTAAGAGTGACAGTGAAACTAAAACTTAGGAACCGTTAATTAAAGCGCTGTAATGTATTACTGACTAACTATGTACTACTCGTAACTACTCAAATATAGTGCAAGATAATTGAAAAGTATTAAAGAAACCAAATACGTTTTGAGCAAGCTGTAATATAATTTTAAATATGTTTACCTATACATATAAACAAAATTGAACTGTCTTCTTGTGATTTTAACATAATTGTGTTTTTAAAGTTAAAACACAAATTTATCTACATCATTACATTTTTTGTCTAACTTTATATTTTAATAAGCTAATCTCTGGAACTGCTGGAGCCATTTATACAAGGAATTTTAACTGGAAGATAGAGGTGGCTGGACTTTTTGTCTCGGAATTCCTGCAGGATTGGAATTTACACTGAAATAGCGCGCTATGTCCTTCCGTTTTTTTTATTTTAAATATAAAATAAATTTTAGACGTAAAATAATATTTTTTATTTATATACTATGTTTTGTATATTTCTTAGACAAAGTGATTCGAAAGGAAAATATAAAATATACTTATATATGCATAATACAGGCATATAATATTAGAGTAAATTTGAGAACATTGGTATAGCGGGCGACGCCGCAAAGGAGTCGCTAGTTTATTGTTCTAAAATGTCATAATCAAATTCTACTAAACGTTATAACTATTAAATGTTAAAAAAATAATTTGGTAAAATTACTAATATAATTTTACTTTTTCTCTTAACGAAGCACGGTAAAGTGTATTGTGAACGTTCGCTTACTTTCATAGCTGACGTAGTTCAAAGGGATTTCTTTTATTTTAGTTGTAAAGTAACACGGAAGTTAGTGGTGGTGACGGTGTATATATTTTTTGTACATTGATTTAATATTTTTTAATTTAAAATTTTTATAAAAAATAATTCGTCATTCAAGATAGATTCGTTGGTGACTTTTGTCGATGAATACGTAAAATAACATATTATTATTATTATTTCAACTTGAGTTGGTAGAAAATACTTTTTAGCGGTAAGCCCGCTTTTCTTTTGGATGTAAGTTTTTATAGTGTGTTTGTGAGGCGTCGTCGCGTAGAGGCACGGCATCTGCATGTAAACGCGACGGTTTGTGGGTTCGATTCCCACTCGGGGAGAATGAATTATTTTAATTGACATTGGCAACAAGGCAAAGCGCGCCGCCTCGAATAGCGAAAAGTGGGAAACAGAGTGTCTTAACACTAGGTTCCTTCAACCTCTGCTAACCTGCTACTACTAATACCTAAAGATAAAAAAATAAATATGTTTGAATTGTATTATTTGTATAAGATATAAAGGAACCGCTTTGACTCAGTTTCATTCAAAAATGGTATTCAACAATTTGTATTTGTATGTATGTTCAACCATATTGTCATTTCTATATAATTATACAAAACTGTAACGTGACCGACATTTCCAGGTATCAACCAAAGCCTAAATCTAATTCTGCCTCACTGCACCAATCATCTGGGACAGAATTCGTACCACCACGTCAAGATTCAGCTTGTTGTTGCTACAGGCGGAGGCTTTAGTCATAATATTTACATATCTCTTTATAGAATTCCATCCAATCCTTCGGAGGCATGCTTTTTATTCTACAGGTTAGTGAACAGACCCAGGCATCATCATCATAAGAAGCTTATTTTAGTTTAGCTTATAAGAATTTAAAATTGTTATTACCTAGGCCTATTTTAAATGTCATATTAGCTTGAGGCAGTTTTTAATAAAATATAAATATGAAAATATTAAAATCGATATTTTATATGTTGAGTAATTTTAATAGATGTACATTATTGATGTATATTTACTATGATATTAGATAGATATAGATACTTTAGTATTTTAATAAATTAAAGCAAAACAATCTACAAAAATATATTAAACAGTTATCTTAATTTGTAATTTGCATGTCTAAATATAATGAATTACTCGTATAAAGAAAAGGTGATGTTTTCGGGAATTCAAAAAGCATGGCATTATGGCATCTTTAGGATTAAAAGTAAGAAGAATATGGAATGTGTGTATGATTACCACAATTTTGACATTAGGTTAACTCTTATGGCAAGTGGAAGATATATCGCTCTGCTCGATCCCTATAATGTAAACATCATATTGCGAACCTTTATAATTGTGTTATATCGTGTTACATCGCATATATACCATTCGATTCAAAATTTCAAATAAAATATTGAATTAAAAAAAATATATATATATATATATATATATATATATATATATATATATATATATATATATATATATATATATATATATATATATATATATATATATATATATATCCGTATACATCATATACTACAAGCACCCCAACATGTATAGCATACATGACATACATACGTAATTAACATCTACAAATTTCGTTAGCGGCTCTACATAGTCTTGCCACAAATATTGTTACAAATAAAAACATTTTTTTTAATTGTACGTAACATTTATTACTATTACGGTATGTTAATGTACTTTATTATTCGAAATGGTGTCCATTGACTACAATATGGACTATATTAATTTTAAGCGTTGTACCAGCACGCACTATTTCTATGGGAAAATTCTTGTCACTGTCAATTGTATGGATTGTTTTAGAGAGTGCAAATTATCATGGCGTCTAGAGAAAGTCTCACTCTCTTAAACTGACCGTAATCATAAACCAGTTGATTAAGATTAGGAGTAGATGACAACCAGTTGAGACTCCGGTTAAGTCTGAAACGTTTGTTTCTGACCAAGATTGTGTGGAACGAACTTTATGACACGGAGTCGAGTCTTGCTGAAATGACCATACACTTGTGCGGATATTTTAGGTATTAAAATTCTCATCATTCTCATAAAAATATTGTTCAATCAATCCAATAATACCCACGTTGTACTCTATTGACTTGGAAGCTTTTTTAAAGCTTTCAGCATAAATACGGTCGTTTTGTCCGATAAATTTTACTCAATTATAAAAATGGTATAATCCGTAAACAAATTTTTTCTGTGACCTCCCTTTGTGTACCGCTTAAGTAGGTGTTTTAATTGTACCACCCTATTGTTTTCAATTAAGAAATAACCAGTGCGTCTCTTACAGGCTGCAAATTCGTGACATGGTTCTAGGTGCTATCTTTATCTCCCGAGATAAAATATTTTACTTTCTGACAGGATTTCTTCGAATTCTTTCCCTTACTGCTTTGATCGTCTTTTTTGTACGAACACTACGTGATGGCCAAATCTTTTTCTGTCACAAACAAAAGAGCTTCCGTTGTTCCTATCAATAGCCCGGTACACAATTATTTGACTAATACCAAGCGTATAGGATTTTAAAAACTGTATTTGGCTCTATACTTACTTCATGTAATGCAATTACAACGATTCAATTCTCTTTATCCCTCCACTCCATTTTACTCTCACAAAATATTTTACGATATATTAGCATGAAAATAAGAACAAATTTCATTAATCCAGATTAATCAACGGAAGTTCCCTATAGGTTTTGATAGCGAATGTCATACAAAATATGGCAAAACGAAGCATAAACGCCCGTATATTTTGAATGCGTTGACTCAGAAGTTCATTTTTTTCTCGGATCCTCCCTCTGCACTGTGAACTGTCCGTCAAAAAAAAGGTCTAGACAGACGGAGAGACAAACAGGCAGATAGATGGACAACAAAGCAATCGTATAAGAGTTCTTTTTTCTTATTTTGATGTACAGAACACTAAAGAAAGATGGCTTTGATCTATTTAATAATATATTGTAAACATACCTAGCAAAATATATAAAACCTTTTCCATATTTATTCCAAGTAAATAATTTTGAAAACGACTTTCAACAGAGATAGAATCAGATCTAAAAATTGTAAGATATATGAACTTTTTTATAGCGTAACAAAATAGAATCTTTTTTCAATTTTACTTAACTTTATGGATAAAGCTGTGCATATTGTTTCATTATAGAGAGTAGACATTAGATAGAGAGAAACTATACTAGTGATTGGACTGTATTGTATTTACCTAAAGTGCATATTGAGGACATTTAGTGAAGTCTTTCAATATTAACAATTGATTAAAATTTTGTAATAGAGCCATTTAAACGTATAGCTAGTTTACCACTTGTGGTATACAAATTACCTCTATCAAAAGAAAAACAAAAACATATAATTGCTACTAGGGTTTCCTTAAAATAAATTAAAAAATAATTATAAATTTAAAATCACTAACGGCAACTTAAAGAGTTCCACGTATATTATATTACATCCATAAGAAACAGGATAAAGCCAATATTTTTGCAATCACTTTTCTATGTACATATGTAATGTATGTATTACAAAAATAGATGAGATCCTCGCAGCATTTAATTGTTTTTCCACAAATCCAATGCAATGTGATTAATTGAAATAATATAATAAGTAGTTTGCGATTAATTATTTTTAAGTAATTAATAATTACGTATTAAAATAACATATCGCTCTACACAAAAATAAACTATATTCTAAATTTATAGAGCACACTACACAATGCATCGAGATGCATTTACTATTATTCTTTATATTTCTCTACGTAAAATATATCCTATATATATATATATATATATATATATATATATATATTATATATATATATATATATATATATTATATATATATATATATATATATATATATATATATATATATATATATATATATATATATATATATATATATATATATATATATATATATATATATATATATATATATATATATATATATATATAATATATATATATATATATATATACTATATATATATATATATATATATATATATATATATATATATATATATTATATATATATATATATATTATATATATATATATATATATATATATATATATATATATATATATATATATATATATATATATATATATATATATATATATATATATATATATATATATATATATATATATGTATACATATATAGTCTTGACCCATCTACTGAACAATCATGCAGACTTCGTGATTTTTTTTGGTATAATAACTGCATTATATAAATTCAGTTTTTTCTTTATAAAAACGTTTGCTAAAATTATTTTTTTTAAATAATGTGTTTATAATTGGGTCACTGTATAATTTCACGTCAATTTATATCTTTAAAGACAGTCAATGAGCAGAATTAGGTTATTTAAAGGAACACAAAAAGAAGTTAAATCTTTAATAAGAATTTTATAAGAATTTTAAATTTAAAGAAATTAATTTTATCAATAACAATTAATTTTAACAATTAATTTTAATAATAACAATTTTAACAATTATTTTTAATAATAACTTTAATAATAAAATTTAAATAATAACAATCAATTTTAATAAGAATTTTAAATTTAAAGAAATTAATTTTATCAATAACAATCAATTATATTGTTTTATTATTATTATTATTATTATTTATAGGTATTTAATAATTTTATTTATGTTTATGTAGTTTATTTTATATACTTATCTTTTTTATATGTATTATACGTATTTGAATATATAGATTATTTGTAATATATTATGTTTATAAATAAATAATATATATTTTAATTGATTGTTGCACACCTATACATTTATTTCTCACATGACAGGTTGGCTGGTAGAGAATGCGTTATAGCGTTAATCCCGCCTTTTGTACATTTATATATATTGTGCAATAAAGGATAAATGAATAATAACGTGCCAGCAGGACATTTGAATTTTGGTTCAAGGGGTGGATACTTCGGTGAAGCATCTTGTGATGTGTGATGGAATTTATATTTCTAGATTTATACGATTCTTATGTAAGTACATGTCGACTCAATATTGCTGAATCGATTGACGAAATCTCAGTAAGTAATTTAACAACTAATATTTTGATGAATCATGAAACAAAGTGCGATTGAATGAAATAAATCATGAAACCTAGAAGAATAACTCGTAGAGCTTATCTTCTGGGTAGTTTCCTCACCCGACATGAAAATACTAAAATTTTTATTTTGTAATCTTGCCGTCCGTATTTTTAGCATGTTTAAAAAGGGTTATGTATATAATTGATATAAAACGGTTACCAGCTGTTTGTTCCTAATCTTTGAGTCAATTCTCTTCACGACTTTGCATCCTATTGAAGTAGTTCATAGCGAGTAGTTGCTGCAAATCTTGAGGAATTACTCTTTTCGTTGCAGTGTTTATTTTTTAATATCGATGAAGGTGTTTGTCCATATTGTAAAAACTTATGACGACACACAATCGTCGACAGGTTGCACTGATCCGATTCGATGATAAATCTGTCCTTGTATCTACAAAATCTAATGCAAAGTCAGTATCATCGATTATAAAGTATATTTTAATGCTAAGTAATAAAGTTATAGTTTTTATATTTTTGAAAACTCTCTGGAAATGTGAATATTTCACCACGAAGCAATCCCTTAAGTGACTGAGTCATTAATGGCAATTTCATTGTGCCACTAAGACAGCATAATCTGCGGCGTTTCTCAGGAGAATTTTAATGCGCCACAATGCTCGAGAACAACGTCTATTGGCCCAATGCGAACGAAAGTATGCGAGCTATCATCAGTGCTGCAATCTTAAAAGTTGCTTGATTGAAATCAATACTTGAAACATTTCTTCTTGCGCATCAAAATTGTCTTGTTTGCTCGATATTTTCACATTGATAACCGAGCGTTTCACTGGCTGCCGTACTTTGTTCCTGTGATTGAGAATCATGATGTCAATGCGGCTTTGTGCAGAAGATTAGAACTTCTTGGTTGCGGCATTGTTAATGATAATATCAGCATAGAATATCGATATTGGTATGATTTTGTAATTACACTTTTTAGTCTTTTGGAGATTGTTTTATTAACGAATATCATATTTTCAACTTATTATCCTATTCCCGGCACAGATAAATCCAAAATCCCTCCCCATCTCTATCAAATCCCTATGAAGTATAAAGATAACGTATGAAAACATATAAAATTAATATATAATTTAAAAATATTTCTGGTTTTAATGCAACTATTAAGTTTAATGTTTTGCTCAAATGATCTGCATTTTAGAATTACCTACTTAGCAAGTCGATATAAGCCTTCTGTCAAACTGACAATACCTACTGACCTTTTATATTACGCCTTGGGCATGCTTGTACGCCTGTGAATTCTTTGTATCACCCAATTCAATAAAATAGTTATTTTGTAGTGAATTTGGCGGAAAAAAATACTTCAAAATGATAAATTTTTTTTTTATGAACTTATTATAATAAAACAAACACTAAATGTTAAATGAGGGTTACATAAACAGCACAAGAGAACAGATAAACAGACAAAAAAAAATATTTGTTTTAGGTTCTATTACATTGATAAACGACACCAATTATAATTATTTTACATATCTTCCATGTTTTTTTTACCTTCATGCTGCATCCTGCACATAGCTGAGTAGGTAGAGGGAACCGTAGGCTCAAAGAACCTAGTGTAAAGAGACTTCGTTCCCCGCTTTCCGCCATACTGTATATTCATTTATATTTTAAAATTCTAGAACGAAAGCTTAATTTTATACGAGTACTTTAAGCTATATACTTAGTAAAATTATAATTGCTCAAATAAATTACTGTTTTATGACATGAACGAATTGCATTTAATTTTTTTCAATAAAATACCCATTGTCAGACAAATTGCCACTCTATTGACTTTAGTGCAAGGTTTAGTATATCTAAGTAAGCTCTGGCTTAGATGAGGTATGCTTGGCAAATACCACGTAAATCCATTGTTTACCAATGGCTCGTCTATCCCCTTTATGAATGCATTTAGGTTTCTTGCATTAGGGAATGCTTAGTTTATAAAGTATTGCAAAATTTATTTAAGCGAAAAGCTTAAAGTTAAAGTTATAGCTTAATTTTTTCAGAACACATACAAACTTTTCTAAAAAATTGTCTAGTTATTTATAATTATATACATTATATTTTGTTAAGGATTGTTCACATTGAAAGCTTATTGTATACCGAGATCTCGCTCGAACTATTCGTTTATTAGGGTTCCTCATAAAGACGAAACGGAACATTTATAGGATTACGTTGTTTTTCGTCTGTCAAGACCATTTTCTCCAAATCTCATGGAGAAATCAAGCTTAAATTAATATCAAATATCCAAGTCGATAACTTCTTGAAGCACAGAAAAAACTTCTAAGTCGACGCAATCAAAATACATGAGCGTTTATACTTAATTTATTTGCGTTTTGTATGAAAACTTATTGAGTGCATACGCCCGCAAATTTAAGTTCGTCGAAAGTTCCACTTCAACGATATATACTATACAGTGACTCTCTCGCGGTCTTCGCAAAAACAAAAATAAGAAAACTAACGTGAAAAACGGAAAAAGAGAAATTACTGCAATGTAAAAGAAACTAATTCAAAAAACTCACGGTTTATCTAAATTACTTACTTCGACAAAATTTATAACAACTAAAAACAGATAGGTATTAAGCTGAAAAATTAAGAATAAATTTGGTACTACGTGAAAGAAACCAAATCAATTGCCTAACAGTTTAACTAAGTAAATTATTTCGACAAAATCACAATAAAATTCATTCATCCGAAACTATGTTAAAATGCTAAAAGCAAATTTCAAATTTTTCTAAGTCTTTAAAACAATCAATTTTAATGAATATATCTACAAACACAAAATAAATAGGGGTATACAGAATTACTCTTAATAATCAGAACACGATGATACCATGTACGCATGCATTCATCCAGTCAGTCATTACCTACTTCCAAAAATCTAATAGGAAACATCTATTTCAACCAAGTTCTAATTACCATAGGAAATCGGTCGCTTTTTTTCAGTTGTTAGGTTAATGTTGTTAGCCTTATTGGTCTTGACAGCGACACCGGTTGGGTGGGGAAGAGGGTACTCTGTCCCTGAGAAATAGCAAGCACGATCGTGTCTGCTGTAGAAGAGCCGTCGGCGGCAAGGGCGTCCCCCGCGGAACCCGAACTGGGGGATGTTCTAAGCAAACCAGCCTCGACCTGAAGACGCACTGAAGACACTTGGAAAAATCGTGCACGATGTCGCTCGGGTTATATAGCATTCAGTGACGTCAGACGGCGGGTAGGCGCGATGCGGTGCGGGCGGTAATATAAAATAACTTATAAAATATATTTTTTCATATAGTGTAAAAGGCAATTTTAATCTACATTAAATTCATTACGTATCTAACATATTGAATTGGATAAGGTTAAATACTGTATTGCTAACCTAACATTTTATTGTAATATGTAAAAGCAAAAAATGGTTATTGTGGGTTATCCTTGGATTATAGACATGGAACCACCGTGGACTTTTTTGAAGACTTATGATACACTAAAACTTTCCTCAGGGATCATTCTGCCTGTTGTTGAAAACTGATATGAAAAATTATCTAGGAATTTCCGAGCTTATCGACAGACAGACAGACAGGAATGCCGGGGGATTTTGTTTTATAATATATACCCTAAAAATCTGACCTATGGTAGTTAGAATGTAACTTACTTACTTACATTTGATAGTTAGAATGTAACTTAGACTTATGTATGAGAACTTAAGATTACTTTTGTAATTAATATGTTCCATATACTTAATTTTTATTCATATATTGGTTGACATTCAAAAACATAGTGTCGTAAATACTGGAAGACCCTCCGGAGAGCAGGTTAATGATAGAGGACGAGGCGAAAGAGATATGCAGGGACCGCAGCGTTTGGCGCTCCGTTCTCTCTGACCGGGGTAGTCAGATAAGGATATAGCGTGAAGATAAAAATGTATGTAGGTACGTATTCATATATTCCATAACGTGACATACCTAACCTTTACCTAACTAATGATTATCTACATTATAATAAAACAGTAAAAAATTGTGTCGGTACATTATATATTTTTACAACAAAATGAAGCAGGAAAATGTAAAAACACTAGGACTTTTTTACTTGTAGCCTGTCTGTTTGTATATGCAAATCTTTGCATTGAATTAAACTTTTTTTTTGTATAGCTGTTAGGTCTGGGCAGGACTAGGCAAGGCTATACCCTAAGAACTACTATAGTCAAACACACATTTACAATAAAAAATGAAATTTTGCCATAACAAAAATGATCGAACGTATTAATCTCTTTCCATTGACATATAAACATCAAGGATCTGGAACACCTGATGCAGATCTACAATAGATCAGCGAAACTATAAGAAATACGAAAAATGCTATTAAGTAAAAAATGTTCCCCATGATGGGCAATTTTCATTAACATATCAAAATCTAAGATCTGGTAAATACCATGATGAATCATCCTATCCAGCTAATCTACATGAATGGCGCCTTAACAAAAGTTGTTCAGCGTGTTATAATTTTTCATTGACATATTCATATATAAAAATTAACGATCGGGAACACCTGATGTAGAACCACAAATAAGCTAAACCGAAAAAATAAGAGAAAATAGAATAGATGATCACTCTTTCCGTATTCCTGCTTACGTTCTTATACATAAGACTGGATTTTAAAAAAAATATAATAATCGCATAATGTTACGCGTACCTTTCTAAGATTAGTATAGCAATACCTACTTAAGATAACATGCGCGTAAAAATTATTTTAGATTTTTATATATTTTTTTATAAGTTTCGACATTCTTAAGGCATAATTAATAAATTCATTTCTCAAATTGATAAGTTGCCTATGTCATTTTTGTTATACAATATACCTCTCATCATAATATAGATAGAAGATCAGAGGAGTTAGTGTGGACTAACATTACATAAGCATGTACATGCACAGGTACATCCGTGCAAGGCCGGATGGAATAATACTACAGGATATCTTTAAAGGTATTTTTCTTAAGACTATATATATTATAATTTGGAGCTTAGGTACGGTAGTCTGAAATCACTGATAACTTCTAGCATATCAATTTATATTCAGTAAAGGGTTATTGTGATCTACAGTAAACGTATAACGTATCTTATGTATTTATTCAATAAGTTATGTATTTATACATTTAATTCAATAAGTGCAAGACACTGTATTATTTTAAAATAGTTCCGAAACTCTCTTTATTTAGTATAATTCGTAAAATATAAAAATGATCCTTAGATTAAGCGATGTACGGACTTTATTGAGCACTTTTCAAAGGGGACATTCTGTCATACACGATTTTTCCATAACTTAAACGGATTCCGCAGCGCACGCAACGTTCTCAAGCTCTCCCGTTTTTGCAACATTTTTATTGCTACTCCATTACTATAAATCATAGCGTGGGGTCAAGAGGTGGATGATTATTTTTAACTGATGGTTTATTTGAATTCGAACCAGAAAGTGTTAATACATAATAGATTAAAGTAAAGTTCATTCCAAGTAAAAAACTTATATATAACAAACAAACTTATATAGTTAGTTACCCGATATGTAGGTACAATATTCTGCATTTTTGCATTGTTGAAACGAATTTGTTGGAATATTGTGTTTGAAAGATCTTTTGGACTTTTTCGTGTGTCTTTTAAAATGTATGACACAAACATGATAAATTTCAACTTAAAATACCTGTTTACTAATAAATTTACTAAGTATTAATTTTTACTTCCGAGGAAGAAAAAAGTAATTTGTTTTTTACTATATCATATATGTATGTAATACTAGTGTGATACAAGTGCAACGTGCAAAGTGTACAAGTAATACCTAACATAATTTTATATATGGTTGAATTTTTTTGTTTTGTTTTTACAACTGATATAAATAACTATATTTTTATCTCATTGTAAGAATTAAACTAAGATTTATAAATCTGAACTCCAACGTGCTACAAGCTCTATACATATTTTTCTCGTTTAAATATTATTTCAGGCTTAATTAAACTTTGCATTTAATAATTAATCGTACGAATAGCTTTTGAATAATTAAATTAACTAAATCTAATATGTGTAAAGGAAGCGGGAAGCACTAGTTAATATAGATATATATATATATATATATATAATATATATATATATATATATAATATATATATATATATATATATATATATATATATATATATATATATATAATATATATATATATATTAAATAGTGCTTCCCGCTTCCTTTACACATATTAGATTTAGTTAATTTATATATATATATATATATATATATATATATATATATATATATATATATATATATATATATATATATATAGGTATAATACGTAAAATGTTAGTTAAGCAAGCGAAGTACATAAGTCATTCGTTCTTAGTAGATGCGCGCGCAAGTACACAGACAAACGGACCAAAACATCATCATTTAAAATTTTCACTCTAAACATTATTTAGTAATGAATTTATAAAGTCAGGTTGCGGTTGTTTTTGTAACAAATTATTGTTGCTTTAGGCAAGGGGTTAAGGGGGGTTAAGGGGGCTTAAGGGGATTTTTTTATTTCTTTTAATAATTTATGTTGTTCTAATTTTCAGATACTTTTTACTTTAAATTATTTATTTGAATTGATTAATTATTATATATTTCAGTAAGATATTATCAAACTATACATAAATTACGTATAAGGAAGATAATATATTATGAAGACATGAAGTTGATAAAAATTTAAATACACAAATAATAAATTATTGAAAATGTGTACCAGTCTGAGTTCTTTCCTACCTAAGTACTTGACATTTTATCGATTGTTTAGATCGTGTCTTTGTAATATATCATAAAACTTCAATTTATATATATATCTGTGACACAGAGCTTTTTAAAAAATGTAAAATTGTATACTTTTAAAAATATTGGTAAAAGACATCTTACGTCTTTTATGTAATATCATTAATTCGATACGGATTACGAGTGCCGACATGGTTGTTATGACGCGAACCACTTCATAAACAATTGACATTTAAAACGTCAGCTTAAAACACCCGCCAAATTCACAGTAATACCGATAGCGTTATTTTTATGGTCTATCAAGGGAGTAAAATTCGCAAAGGCTGTAATAATAATGAAATACAGCGAACTTACCTTAGAGTCACGGCGCCTCCATGTGTTAACAGGTGGCCTTCGCAACAAGTCTACAGCGTCCTACAGGTCGGGGGCGTGCGGCGGCGGCGGCGGTCCGGCGGCGACACGCGGCCGGCGGCCCGAACACGCAAGACGCAAGCGCGGCCAACCTACTCTCCCCCATCGATTTTCAATGTACGCTACCTAAGGCGCGGTATTTACTAATGCAGAGATGTGCCTGTTTCCCGTTTCTCAGATTTTTCAGATTAAAAGTTACATATATATACTCCAGGATTAATACTCAGTATTATACGAGATTGCTTTACATGTATTATGTACTGGTTTTACGACATATTTTGGAACTTAATAGCTATAAATGAAAAAAAAACGCAATGTTATACATTAATATCTACGATCGACTATATCGAACGGCTTTTATTTCAAAATAATATTAACAATTTCAGGAACTACAGTAAGCATATTTTATTTGAAATATCCATAATATGGAAAAACGTGTGTACAAGGCCCAAAGTGCCATTCATTCAGCTGCACGCACATCTCTCACCACGTAGACAGAGAAAACCTACTCCTTGCGTTCTCTTCTACGGCGCCACTAGGCGTTGTAAACAAAAATAGGCATAATAGTAAACAAGCTTAGTTTCATTAAATATTATTTACTTAATGAAATTTAATTTATTTTAAATAAAAACATACTAAAAAGTCGATATGTGTTCATTATTTTCTTCCTCTATTTGGTGGTTCAAATTTAACTTTAAGTTAACCTTTAGTTGATACTTAACTTAACCTTTATATGTTCCACATGTATGTATGTCACTCGACATCTCAGTAATTTGTGAACCGATTTGAGTAATTCTTTTTTGTTTGAAAGATGCTGCTCCTGAGGTGATCCCATCCACCATGTCAGGATCTGAGGATGGAATCTCAGGAATTCTAAGGAAACTTTCACAGCTTAAAGGTGTTTTATAAAATTTCTCATAAAAAACATATATTTGCTTCTTGTAGTCATCATCTCTAAAATCACAAAATACTTTTTCATGTAAAATGTTGCCAAGATCATATAGTTTGCACTGACAAAAAGTCATCAGACCTTCTGTAGAGCCAAGTTCCTAACCCTACATACCCTATATCTATAAGCTCTTTAATAATTTTAAGTTATAACAAAAACTTATAAACGTATAGCAGAAAACTAATAAACATAGAATCGATTTTTAAGTTCAAGCCCATATGACGAATACAAAATATTGAATAAGATTAAGTATAATAGAATCTGACTTTAGTGTAAGAGTATGTAATTAGTGTGTAGTGTATAATATACGGCGGTCTTCTTCTGTAGTGATTCCTATTCTCTTAGATAATTTACTGAAAATTCTGAAATACGTATTTATTATTTATAATAACAAAGGTCCCTTTATATCAATTTCATCATCAATATTTATTATAAACTTTCCTCTATTTGAAGAGGGTGCGGGGAAAAATTTCCGGACTAGAACTATGCAATGAAAACTTTAGAGGTTTAATGAATCTACTACAGATATCATATTCTGAAAATTTAGTTTATTTAGTGTAATCCCAATGAAGTTAAGAAGACGACGAAATGCTTCGAGAAGTAGGTAGAGCCTTTGCGCTTCGCTCAGTTCGTCTTGGCGATAATATTAATAAGCTGATGACGACAGGAGCCACAATTCAATAATGAGGAATTATGAGATAAAATTCTTCAAATATTAAAAGGACGCGAAGAAGTCTAATTGTGTAACTACTATTGGATTATTCGCGTAAGGTGATGATGTAAGGTACAACAGGTCCTTCAACTCTGAATGCTTATTTGCCCATATTAACATGTATACCGAATATTACGAAACACACAAGATATAAAAATATAAAGTCATAACTTACATTGTATATTGATATTAAAACTCAGATCATAACATTAATTTTTAACAAACTTCAAAATGGAGGAGGTGGTCCATTGTATGTTAATTACTTGATTACTCCCCCAACTACAAATAGGTTTTGATTGTACTTTTTTGTATGGTAGGTCACGTTTTAGCTTACTAACTAGCTAGTTAGCTAACTAGCAGAACTGAAAAGTAGAAAATAATGTTTTAATTACTTTAGAATAAATAAAATTAAAATATAATAAACGAAATTACTGATACGTACATACATACCTATTTAGTATTTAAAATTCGTTATTCATGGAATCTGTGCCAGCCAAAGTAATATGTATAAAACAAATAGATAACTACCAAATTCACCGAAAATACGTTTCAATAGATCACTTTAATCAAAATAAAAAAGCTAAATAATAAAAATTATCATAAAAAATATTTATATGAAAAATCAAATGGAACAAATCAAAGTTATCATAATATACACTCAAGATTTACTTCATAATGAAAATGGTAAAATTACCTTGATACGTTTTTAGCATAATATCGTTCAGACAATCAATTTGATAATAACAGATGGGTATCTGTTACAAATTTTAGTTGGAATAAATAATAAATGTTTTACGTGGTATTGTATTATTATAATTATACAATTATTTTATTCTTAATTTTTTTAGGTCCTATCGCTTTCCAATGCAGAATATGGGGCCCTATATACCTAATATCAACCCGCCGGTTTTTCGGCTGCTTGCATCCAACCGCTTCAGGGTTTTCTATATTACTCTTGTCTAAGTTATTTTATTCTATTGATCAAATATATATAAAAAAAAGATTGAACTAATTTCGTCAATAGTGTAATTTGTGATGAAGACGTGGTGGTAGTCCATTAAAATGCACATATCATTTTCCTATAGCCAAATTATGCTCCTACAAGTAAATCTCTTGTCTTAACAATTTTTCTAGTAAGCCTCGTTATGTTATGAGGTTATATATTTAAATGGATTATCTGTGCAAAAATTAAATTCTACGTCATGTTACATTTAATAAAATATTTTGACATATAAAAATACCCAGTATTATACAAAACATCTTTAGAGAAATTTGTATTTAAAATGGTTACAACTAAAGATAACAACGCTCCTTTCGGCTCAAGTGTTAAGCGTTTCGGTAAAATAACCGTTCATCCGAATTTAGATCCAAGTGGTCTTTATACAAGACGACCATCAGGTTGTGATCCCTGTCTTTATCATCCGAAGCCAATCAATGAAATATTTCCTATAAGCAAAAATAGTACAATCAAAAAAGACTCTTGGAGATACAAATCCGAATTAGAAGATTGGGCAAAAAATTTAGGGTACAGGAATCAGAATATCTTAGAACAACGAAAATGGTTCAATTCTATTTTAGGGCCAGCATGGCACGATATATCACAGACTTCCATATTTGTCTCAGCCTGTCAGAATCTTGGATTTGGTAGAAATTCGCGTTTTAAAGTAACAAAAAATGAATTACCAGGACCTGGTACATATTACAAAACTGTTCCTTTTAAAAATAAATATGGCTCTCATTCCACAAGGCCTACTTTCGAGCGTGAAGAACCATGCCGTTTTAAAGACATGTCACCTAAATGGTCATTGGCAGTTAATCGTTACAAAATAATTGATAAAAATAGCATAGAAGAAAAATCCAATAAAATTGTTTCATTACGAGGACCTTATGATCTTTTTACAGGAAAACGTGATGGTACAGTTAAAAATCATTTCAATACGTCGTTAAAATGTGCCGCTGCAACTTGGCCTATTGCGCTTAAAGGCACTTTAACTAAATACACCAAGTCTCACTTTGGTAAAATGAACAAAACAAATCGAAATATGCCGTGTAGAGGACGCAATATATTAACAGACCTATCTATGTGTCTCCGGAGACCAGAGGAACCCGGGCCAGCTCATTATAACCTAAGCGGCAGGAAAATATTTAAACAGAATAAATGTGGTTTTAATAGCAGTTATGACAAACCGCCAGGTTACAAGCGTGTTATAGTATGGCCCGGTGTGGGTCGTTACAATGCCAAAAATATCAGCTGTGGGATCATTGGCCAAGGTCATCGTCACGTATTCCTAAGTAAAGAGCAACGAACTATAGGATCTATTTTACCAGAACCTATGAATTCTTTCTAACCAAGCTTTTATATTAACAGTAAATATAACTGTACTAGCAATTTACATAGATATCTATCTTTTATATTTTACAAATAAACGACATGATTTTATTTAAAACCATCTTATTTTTCACGTAAATCTATTTTCATTCATAATAGCTACACAAATAATGTGGAATCCAGTCGCTACGACGCGACGTAGCGGTTGTATTAGCTGTGTAGCGGGTGGCCTGCATACAGATATTTGAAATGGTCTACGCTTCAACTACTCCATAGTATAAGACAAAGTCGCTTCCAACTGTCTGGTCCTATGTATGCTGGTTTATATGTATAACACATGCACAATATAATAGAGGAACACTGTTCATTTTTAAGTTTTCTAATGTGATGTCTTTATTTCAAATATAGTCAGAACGATAACAAATCCATTATCACATGTAATGAAATGCTAGAGCATGTTTTGGCCGTAAATGAGTGATTGAAATGTCAGATGTATTCAAAATAATATTTTGAATACATCTGACATTTCAATAATTTATACATTACTCATTTTATGAATGACTGAATAAATATTTAATAAAGATACTGTCATTAAACAGCTGTCGTAATAATTGTATCTTTAGCTTAATTATTTCTTTTTTAGGCTATCTCAAAAGGAAAAAATGGAACTCTTATAGAATCACTTTATTGTCTATCTGTCTATCTGTCCGTTTGTCTAGGTGAAGCTAACTTCACTGTATTTTAAACTTATTTTATTCCTTTAACAGTAATGTCTTCTCTATGTATATTAAAGGATAAAAAGTCAATTCTGTACATTTAAAAAAAAGCATTAATATTCTGTCTTAAGTCAGCAGAATATTCTGTCTTGCCGTCTGTCTGTCTACCTACTTATTTGGCCACCAGTCACATAAAATCTACTGGACAAAAATCAATGCATTTTGGTATAGAAATAGCTTATAGTTATACGTTTATTAAAAATATTTTACTCTGATATTCCATGCAGTTCCCGGAAATAAAAAAAGTCAAAATGATAAATTACCTAGATTATTGATAAGTACTGAAAATAAGTAGGTTAGATTTGGCATGCTAATATTGGCATGACATGGCATTTGGTAGCTTGGAGCCTTAAACAATATTCAGGATTGTTTGAATCCTGATGTGCATTGCAAACTAACATATAACATAGTTGTCATCCTGGCGTTCAATACCTCATTGAACTCCAATTTTTCCTATGGAGGTATCCATAGGAAACATTAAAAATAGACCCATTTCAATTACGTCTATTACTCGGAAGTGAAGCTCAATTATATAATAGATTTTGTAGAATAAATTAATTAATATGATCATTCTTTAAGATTAATTATTGGAAAAATATTAAGTTTCCTCAGTTAACTGAGGAAAGTTAATATTACCACAATCATGACATTGGTACAGGACTCTCGGTGCGCGAGTACTACTCGCACTTGACCGATATCTTAATTTTTGTAATATTGTTGGAATGATTTGAATCATAAATTTCCAATGTGGAAAGTGGAAATTGTGTGTTTTTTGCGCTGTAATGTACTTAGGTAGAAAAGAGTCTGCTTACAGATGTGCAATAACTTTTTACTACTAGAGTTGCATATCAAGTAAAAGTAATGATTTTAATTTATATACATATATTTACATAAATAATAAATATATACATAGTGTATACGATTTTTAATAATAGACTGAGTGATTCGAAAAGATGTAAATCCGAGAGAATCAAAGAATTTCAATATGATGTCGTAGGTATAGAATTTCAAAATTAACAGTTTACTTAAGCAGGCGGCCGGGAGCGGTTCGCTATTATTTAATATATTTTTAGCATCTTTTATAGGCTTTAAATTTTATAAGCAAATTTAATTGTTTGTTCTTATTTTATGGATTTTAAGCGTGCTAGTTGAGCACAAGAGTAGAGATGTAGCGACCAATCGGTAACTCCGAGTATCCGGCCACTATTGTAGTCGGCGACTAGTCGGTGAAGTCGGCTAAGAGCGCCAAAAATGTATTGGATAAATGTAAATTTTGTTTGCTTTTTTTTAAAAAACCTTCACACTTCGAAATAAAAATCTAAAAAACTTTTCTTTTAAAAATAAGTTTTTAAATTACTTAAAAAAAAAAAGAGATAAAGATTTATATAGAGATATTTACTTTATCGATAGAGAAACGCTGATACCATTTTCGCTTCTCTTGCTGCAGTCATTACTTATAGAATTTTTGAACTATTCACACATTACAAATGATCGTTTGGCTGATTAGTCGACTTCTTTACAACTTACTAGTCGGCCAAAGTCAGACGCGGAACATCTCAAAAAACACCAAAATCCAACTGAAAAGCACAAAAGAAATTATACATTTTATAAAAAAAATTACATATTAGTAAATCAATCAAATTTATTTAAGGTAAGTGCTCTGCATTTCATCTTGGCATGATTATCTAAGAGGTTGCCTAATAGACTACGGTATTTAAAAAAAAATATTATTTTAGGCATTTTAGGCACTTAAAACAAGTTAAGGTAATATGTGACAGTTACCACTTCTTTTTCACTACTTTTGATATCCTTTTAGATACATACTAAATAAGCGACTCATAAATAAAACAAAATATAATAGAACACGAAAATATGTATATAACCTTTATGAAAATACAATAAAATTATTTTGGAATGCAGTTCCCGGAAAATAATAAAAACTGGGATAAAAACTATAATATATATCGGGACTGTAAGCTATTATTTTATAAAAATTAATATATTCTATCCAGTACTTCTTGCATGATTGGAGGACAAATAAATAGACAGACAGACAAAAATTATAAGTGGATTTATAGCTTCTATTATCGACATATAACCGACCCAATCAATATTTTTTTTCAATATTGACAGTACTTTTTAATATTTTTGTATTATATCCTTTGGTTATAGGATTTTCGACAAAAAATCGTACATAGGAGTTTAGTAGACCGCAAGACAATTTTTTTTAAAATTTAGTAGCTCCCATATTTATCTTTATGTTGAATTACAATGTATTTGGAATCTTTGAGTGGGCAATCAATCGAATAGGTATTAAATTTAGGGCTTAAAAATGAAACAACAAGATCTGGTGGCCATTTTTATTGAGGAACAAATCTAAAATTATTTATATTTATGATCAACCAACATTTTTATTTTCATTTATAAACTTTATAATATCAAAGACAAATATTTGAATAGATAATAAATTAGTTTTGCTCCCCAATATTCTAATAATTCTTTATTGTAATGTTGGCAATTGAATATTATAATAGTACTATATTTTACACAATTACTGTACGAATGATGCAAAAGACACCACATCCATGAATTTAGATTACTTAATAAACGAAAAGTTTCTTTTAAATATACATTTACCTACGATTGATTTCCAATTCACATTGCCTAAATCTACATTTATCTAAAAATATAAAATTAAACATGTTTTCTAAGATATACCTCGTGCAGTTCACTTATGCAAGTATTTTTTATAAAGAATCTCCTCGTACAATCTAAATACACAAAATTCACATAGTTCAAATAAGCCGTTGTTTAGCATTGTAAACGAGCTTAATCTATTGCAGCACTGCAACTAAACTTATTACTAATAAGTGTTAAAAAAATAAAAATCACAAATTTATTAGACAATTTCATATATCAACCTTATTTAAGCTTACTACAGTAGGTAATCTTACATTATTATAATTACAAACACATGTCTTTTGTGTAAAGACTATTAAAACGTCAATACTTAATAATTATTTACCATTTAATAATAAATATTATTAAAATAAGAAGTAAAGCCTATATTTATTCAAACAATTATTTTAAAAAATCTATTTACAAAATAAAAATTTAATGATTTAAAACAATATTCAATTATAAAAGATATTCAAAGTTGTATTATTTAGTCACATCGACTTGGCAAAACCACACACCGCTCATTATTCCAAGTGGAAAACAAGTCCCACTTTATAATGATCATTTGATTATACACATTTATCAATTATACACAATATACGGTGTATCATTGATAACCATTGATAGTGATACACAACCCGGCGTATCACTATCAGCTGGTGTGAAACACGACGATAGTAAGCAAGGGTTATGAGATTTAATTCTAGCTCCGGTGACTACTCGTACAATAATTCTGAAATAAGCGGAAGATAGATATTTTGCGTAAAGTCAAATAAAGTTACCAAACCTAAATATAAATAAAACTTTAATTTTGGTATATATAAATATTTATCAAAATTTAATTGGTATGAGTAAAATAATGAGCGCATTTCACAAAAGCGAAAATATATTTTTTACAGTTGGTGTCATATATTTTCATATAGATGAGCAAGGAATATTTAAAATATTTAACACTATTATTTTGACAAATATTTGTAATTAGGAACTTTACATGTATTAATGTTGTATTTATTGCTCCGTCTATATATCAGTGTGATGGTGACTCATGTAATTATACATAATAAAATTATTTGCCAACCTGTTATTTTTATTAAAAACAATAAAACTGGTACATATAAATTTATTGAGCTAACTAGAGTCTATGCTAAATAATGTAACTGTTTTGCGTTACAACATAACTATTATCATATGTTCGATAAAACACAAATGTTAGTGTGAAGAAGACACCTGTGAGTCTATGGTACTATACACTTACTAAATAATATGTATGATTCAAGTCTTCAAATGTACTTGAAGTTTAGTTGGTTAATTAATAGTCTTCACGCTTCATCAATTACCAACAAGTACTTGTTAACACGGTTTTAACCAACACATAGTAATCGTTTTGTTGTAATATAAAACGGTCAGACTATGTGTCTTCTAAAACAAATCGGTAGAGCGAATAAATGTTCTTTACTTGCTGGTGTCAAGAACAAATGCTGAGTTGAATAGAAACAAATATATTATGTTTTATATAAGAAGTCGTAAAAGTAATTATATTAAAATTAATAATTACTATATTCAATTTCAATAATTATATTCAGTATCACAATATGGTTAAGCTAAAAACTTATCCACTCTAGTGAAATCTGAGGCTTTTACGTTTTATGTTTTGCTTTTTAGTGGCTACACATAATCTTTATATTGTTTTTCTTTCTTTTCATAGCACTAGCATATGCTCATTACTTATTTTTTTTATACTTTAGCTGTTTAGGATCACATGTTCTAGATCCATGATATTTATATATTAAAGTAAAATCACGCTGAACCACTTTTACTAAAGAACAATTTTCATATTTCTTTTACTTTAACTGGTCTCTTGTCATTCTACACAGGTATTAGAGATCCTTGATTTTACTGTTAATGGAAAATGATTATCATATTAAATCATTTTGGTTATGACAGCACTTTATGTCTAATATGGTTGTGCATCAGGTAGTCTTCAAAATCTATTATAGCCTAGATCATGAAAAAAACTTTCATTAAAATCTGTCCTGTAAATCCGAAGATGTGCATATACAAACATAAATAGACAAACAAAAAATCTAAGTAAAAACAAGAGATTCATATTCAATTTTTTACCTCTCTCTATAGTATATAGTATAATTTCTTAGTACAAATATTCATTATACAGACACAATTTTACTGTTTTATTATATTATAGATTATAACATATAAGATTCTCGTCAGGCTTAACATAAATTAATTATTATTCTCACAGGCAAGTGTGAGATCTGATCTTTCCATTCTTAATTTTCCATGCCATAGGGATAATGTCCCATTTGTCCAATTGTGTCTTAAATGAAAATATAAAATAAGCATTTTGCAGATCTACCTTAGTTAGCTAATTATTCTCTTGAAAGATGCGTTTTAAATATTACACATTTCTTTGCTGAAACTAACAACATTTAGAGGTCAACATATCATGAGGTCAGAAGTAGTCTTATTATCATCCTATTTATTTATTTAATAAATACTATTCAGTGCAAAATTATTTATTTTTATAAATCTCTCTGGTACAAAAAAAAAAAGGTCTCATATCTTTGAAATTTAAGAAATGAAATACATACCTCATATAATTTTTATTAAATAAATTAAATCACACCTTAGTTGATGGTTGAACAAAACTGTTAATAATAATTAATATATAATTTTATGATCAACCCTCTGAAGTTCCCTTGTTTTTATAAATGTTTTACAAATTGCTTCTTTAGCCTTTTTCTATAACATATTTAGACATTTTGCCACATTATTATTTTTATTTTATTACATATATTAATTATGGTGAAAAGTATATAGATGACGAATTGGAAGGTAGCTGTGCTAAATAAATATGTAACATTTGAAAGAACACTTATTAAATGGTTTGAAAAACGCACATTATTCTTCTTAAGTAAATAAGTTTCCCCTTTCCCTAAGACCCTTTTAATATTGCACCTCAATATACCCTGATACTATAAATATAAGACATTTTATGAGGCATCATATAAGAATTATTTGAAAATTAATTTTTATATAATATTTAATATAAAAAATAATATTAATAGTATAAACTTTGACTAAGATATACTTCCCTTTTATGCTGCTGTTAATACTTAACAGTTGGTTAAAATGACGTTTTATTTAATTAAATTTTATACTGATAAGACTAAGTTCTACAATATACGTTTGGATATATATTGTTACATATGTTATCCTTTCCAGAACTAATACTTTATGTTGTATCTTTCTTAAACATTGGTCATCAATTAAAGGTACGATTTTACTTAAGGTTACTGTGTAATAAGACTACTACGAGTTTTAAGAAATCTTTGCGTCTATCAGAGCGGAGCTTGTAAATAACTTTCAAGCTTGTCTGAATTAACATTTATTTTATAATATTATGCTGTATACAAATTTTAAAAGAAAGTGTTCTGATCTATTATACTCTCAACTAGATCGGATTAAGGAACGCGCGAGGGTGAAGACGAAGGCGATTTTTAATCTACTACACTACAAATTTTATTTTATAGTAAGCACTCTATACATTAACTAGTTAGAATGCGTTCTAAACTAATTAAAACACACAAAAATATCAGGTTGACATGTCAGCCAGGCAGAAGGCCAAGCGCACCTTCCATTGTCAATATAAAGTAAACTTGTACTAAACCATAGACAATATGAGGTAAATTTATAATGCAATAGACAAAAATCAGGGATATTTTTTTTCTTCACACCAACACTGTATCTTAGAGGATGCATAATAAACATTTAATTACATATAAGAGATGTGAAACTAACTAACCTATCTATTCTATTGTGACTACAGCATTGTCCGTAAATGTCATACAAAACTTCATAAGGCATACACTATCCTATTACTTTATAGAAACTCCATTATAACATAAAAAAATTAACTACAAGCAAATTTCTCTCTCTATTATACTAAAAACTGAAACTTAAGCTACTGTGAATGTTCACATGAATCATACCTTTATATATTTAATCTACAATCAATTATGAAAAGTAATAGAAAAAATTAAACACATATATGTCTTAAGATAACTTACTACTACACTAGTCAGTTAAAAGAGTGACGTTATAAATTTCGAAAAACTTTAAATGCTTATAACTTTTTCAATACACATAGATCGTCCTGAACCCGATGATAGAATGATGGGCGATCGACAGTAAATATCGTATAACTATTGTACTAATATTTCAATTTATATCTAAAATAATTAAGCAATAAAAAGTAACAACATTTCAACTAAATAAAAGATTACTTAGGTGCTTTAACAACATTGACAATTATTACTATGTAATAACTATTAAATGTCATCTCACTATTCAAAGTAATAGTTTCCACATTACTAAGCATATATTATTGAAAATGGCGACGTATATGTATAGTAACATAAATAAAACAAATTACTTAAACAAAAGCAAAAAAAAATGGAAAGGATTTCTACAATGTCTGTCATCCATGCCTTTAGAGAATTATTGTCTTAATGATCTTTGAATATGAGTTTAGCTGAAATATTAGCTAGTAAGTATAAGCTTGCTCAGAAGGATAACATTTTAAGGACAAAATCTATTCACATTTGAATTAATAATTTTATTTAAAATCAACTTATTTTGGGGTAGTGACGCTTTCACTAACATTGTAGTTGTACCGACAGTTTAATATATTATTGATCTAAGCTTCCTCTGAGTTTTATCAATTTTATATCTCTGTAAAAGAAACATCAATAAGACTAGTATTTTGTTGAATTTATTATTCTATATATATATATATATATATATATATATATATATATATATATATATATATATATATATATATATATATATATATATATATATATATATAATATGTAAATAGCAATGAAACCATTGCAATTCGGTTGGATCAAACAGTAAAAAGCAATTTGTTACATAAAAAATTATAATAGTAAAAAATTTAAACGATTTTTCACAGTAATGATATATGTACATACATATTCGCCGCCATGTTCACACTCATTACATATGTAATGAATTTAAATGATACAGTAGATTATGGTTACGTTTCGGCGTGCCCGAGCCCGCAGGCACGCCTTATTATTATCATCCGGGACACTGTCTGCGCCTGCGATAGCTGAAATTATTACAATAGAATCATTGTTTCAAGGAATATTGTAATTATAATTTATTTTAAAGAATTTGTTTTCTGATTTAGGAAAGGAAGGAAAGATCTGGAACGGTTGTCAACACTATCTAATAACAAGCACAACATACAATGGATGCAATAAGTGCATAAAGTAACTACAACATTGAGATTCGTTTGTTTCTTTTAACAAAAAATTTAAACTTGAACTTTGTACAAAGCACTGTCAACAACCTACAAATTTGATAAAAAAAATAGAGCAAAATACTATTATAATGTGGTTTAACAATAGATTTGTTTTAAAGTGCAGGTGAAATCAGTGGAAGGAAAATTATAAAAAGTTATGCCTATTTTTAGGCAAGGCAAAAGCAAGGTTTATAATGTTTTAGTTATCAGAAACACGTAAGCTAATATTGTCCAATCTCCATAATATTGTATGTTTGATAATGTACACTATGTTTTTTAAATTAGCAAATAATTATATACTTGGACACACGGAACAAACAATATAAATATTTTACCACGCGCGTTTATAAGTTTTGAGAAAAACTTTGCAAACAAAAAATAATAACTAAAACTGGCAGTAATCTAAATTATCCGAGAGTGATTCCGCCAAAATCCATGTAGCATACAGAAGCAACTCGCTTTAAAGACAAAAATTTCGCGCATCTCAGTCATTCCTAATACTGGAACCAATAAAATTTCAAGGCGAAAGCACAATTGAACAAAGTGACATTTATGAACTTATTGTGAAAAAACCCCTATCTGATAATTTATTTCACAACAAGAAATCGGTATATCAGCAAAAAAAAACAGCTCAAGCCCGGTTTACGGAAAATGCCACGGCCTTGACCACAGCGAATTAATGGCCTCTGGATTATTATTTATATACTGAATTATTGCTGGGGCTGCCGAAATTTACACCAATTTCCCCTAATCTCTGAAAACTTTGAACCTGAACTTGTGCCACGACTGACGACTAACCAAAGTCGAATGGCCTGTATTAAAAATAAGGATAATTAATTAATTAATTTAGAATAATAACTATGTTATTATTCTAAATTACCTTCCTTACTATAAGAGGACCATCATCAGCCACTCAACATGCAATGCCTCGAAAGGCGGAAAGCGGGGAACGGAGTATTTTAACATTAGGTTCCTACGGTTCTTACGGCCTACCCTGCCATGTGCCATTATTATTAACTATGATACATTACTAGTTAAGGTCTAGATATACTAAATATTTTATAAATAATATTTAATTATTTAAAAAATAGCTACTTATTTCATCTCAAAACTTATGATCACACATTTACTACTATAATAAGACAAGCATACTCACATAAGTTTATCATAAGTTAAACCTCATCGAGCCGTGGTCCGTCGTATGACCTTCCTAACACGTCGGCCGGTGACGGGAGCACTGCCCATGTTGAACTGCACTTGAGGCGTACTGGTGCCCGCTGAGGTGCCGAAGTTATACACGCCCGAAGTTTGTTGCATTTGCGGTCGCTGGAATTACCCAGCTTTATTAATTATGTGCTATTATAACGTGTGATGTTTTAATTTCCCTCATTTAAAAACATATTTGCATGGCAAGTATACACATAAAGTTACTGTAACATACAAGGCAGGCAATTAAATGTGTACAACACTATTAAATAAATTAGAAGCATATAAATATAACTGTATAAATAAAAATGTATAAATAAAACTGTATAAATAAAACTGTATAAATATAACTGTATAAATATAACTGTATAAATATAACTCATAAATATAACTGATATAAGCGCTAAATCAATTATATCACAATCATCAATCAGGTTTAATGAAAAGAAGAAGCTGAGTAAATCGTAGCCATGTAAGTCCACTGATTTACTGATTTACCAGTTATGTGTGTAAATTAGTACCATATCAGTTCTAGAATAAATAAGGATCCTGCAGGGTAGGTGGTAGTAGAATGCATTTGTATCACTATATAAGGAGATAACGCACTCCTTTACGTTAGTAAAGGAGTACGTTATCTCCTTACGAGAGATTCTCGAGATTCTCGATTCTCTTATCTCCTTCGAGAAGAACAAATTTAGTAAAATGTACGTTATTACATTTTACTACATTTGTTCTTCTCGAATTTATATATTTGTTTAATAAAATTAGAATAAGATGTTTGACGACAAAGCTATTGTAAATATATGTTGCAAGTAATTATAGTAAGATGTGTTTATGGAACAAGCATATAAATTAAATACGGCGCAAGAACAATCAAAACGTGCTCTTTAATTCAATATTATCTATAAACGGTAGACAATATAGATATGGTATGACAATTAAAATAAACAAAACAATAAATACCTGTGTAAATCCAAATATGCTGGGCTGATTATTTGAAGCTCCGAAATTAAATGCTGGAGGTTGCGTCGGATTCATTGACACATTTTCAAACGATGTACTTGGTGCGCCAAATCCCGACGTTCCGAACAGTCCCATAGAAGGAACAGCAGCCGATGGTGCTGCTCCAAACACATTAGGCTGAGCAGGCTGATTTGGTACAGAATTAGCGAATAGCGTCTGGTTATTTGTAGTGTTCCCAAAAATATTTGACGTGGGTTGTACCGTCTGTTGGATTTGCGTGGGCTGCGGCGGCTGCTGCGGCGCTGGATTGCCAAACGCAGGAGGGGGTGTGGAACTATTCGCGTTGAATGATGTAGACCCTCCAAATGTGAAAGAGGCCGGCTTTTGTACCGTATTTGTGTGTTGTGCATTTGTATTTGATGCAAAAATGTTACTTCCAGTAGTAGTAGATCCAGACCACATATCTTTCTTTTGTACTCTATTAAATATGCTACCACCTACGGGACTTGTTGTTGAAGTGCCAACCAGTAAAGGATTTACGGTATTCAATGTGTTTGATAAGGCATCTCCTCCAATGCTAGTACCAGCTGAGAGTGCATTACCGCAAGCCAATCCAGCCAAAGGATTTCCAGTGGTCAGACCATTATTGTTAGGTATCTCATTACTATTCATGGTGTTGTTATTACTTATGATGTTATTATTAAGAACATTGTTACTACCCATAGCACTGTTACCTATGGTGTTGCTGCTCATAGCATTACTGCCTAGGACATTTTTTCCCATGCTATTACCACCTATAGGACTGCTAGTCATGGTGTTGTTCCCTAAGGAATTATTACCCAGTATGTTGCTACTTATTGCATTATTACCCATAACATTGTTGCTTAGGGTGTTAGTATTCATAGTTGTGTTACTCATAGAAGTGTTACTAATGCCATTATTACCCGACAAACCACTACCTATCGTGTTTGGGTATGACATATTGAATTTATCAACAGCAGAGCCAAAAGGCGAGGGAGCCTTGAATAAGTTTGGAGTATCAGATTTGTTAGATCCAAATGTAAATGTAAATTTAGGTTTTTCTGTCGGTTGTTGTGCATTTTGTGGCACATTGTTGCCAAAGCTGAAGACTGGTGGATTAGTGATAAGCGGCTGCGAAACCGCCGTGGTGGTAAGTGTAGATTCCGGTTTTGAAAATAAAGATGATAATGTTGTTGTAGTTGTTATTGTTGTTGTTGTTGTAGACTCTGGTTTCGAGAACAATGTTGTTGTAGTTTCCGATTTTGGGAATAAAGATAAACTTGCTGTATCTGTCTTTTTGAAAAACATAGTTTGCTGACTGCCACTAGCAGTGTTACTATTAGAAAAGAATGTCATAGATGGCGACGCCGATTGTTGCGCACTAGAGACTATTGGATTGCCCAAAGTGGTGGTTGTTTCAGTAGTTGTACTTGTAGATTTCTGCTTGGTAAATAGACCTGCGGATGCTGTAAAGTTGCTTGACGAAAAAGAGAATGTACTTTGAGGCACTACTGATTCATTTGTTGTTGAAGTGTTAGACTGTGTCATAGTAAATGGCTTATTCAAATTCGGCAACGTATTGCTAGCCATTGGAGACAAATTGTTGTCTGTTGGCTTTATACCAAACACTGCCTCTGGTGTGGCTTTTGTCTTCTCATCTTGTACACTTTTAGATGCAGCTAATGGTTTTGGCACACCAAATGAAAACGTTGCAGTACTTGATGTAGGTGCAAATGTTATTACAGAATTATCTTTAGGTATTCCAAAAGAAAAGGTAGCCTTAGGGGTATCACTAGACTCTTTGATGGGTTCAGCTGGTTGTGCAGCCTCTGTAGATTTTGTTTCAGCTGGTTTAAATTTAATTTTATTGCCAAAGAACACATTGTTATTTGCCTCAAATTGTTTGTCTTGTGATTCCATTGATACTGTTGATTTGACATTTTCTTTAGTAGGAATATTTTGCTTAGGGTCAATACCAAATTTGAAAGATACATTAGGACTGATCCCAAAATTAAAACTTTTACTTTTACCTTCTTTCACTGTTCCTGGTTTTTCTGTCTCGCAACAAACACATTTACTTGTATTATTTTCATTGCGTACCATACAATTTGGACATTCCCATTTACTACTTTGCTGCTTAACAATATCACTTAGTGTGGAATTTGTTTTACTTGTAGTAGCATTTGGTGAAGAAAAGTTATTATTTAGTTTATTGTTGTCACTAATTTCATCGACAGCAGTTCTTTTACCTTTTTCTTTTTTATCACTGGAGATACTAGTATGTTTAGTTTTAGACGGTTTTTTTCCACCACAGCAAACACATTTATCCTTTTCTTCATCATTGCCAACCCAACAATCACCACATCTCCATTTTGTTGAAGTAACTATAACTGGCAGTGGTTCAGGTTGTCTAGCTTTCTCACAATTAATGCACTTTTCGGACTGGTCTTGGTTCAACTCAATTTGACAATCTGTACATTTTTTAATTTCTTTACATTCTTTCTTTTGCTCTTTTCCTAATTGTATTTTAGGTGTCTCCATATTTTGACTGTGATTCAATATTTTCTTATGTCCAAATATTGATTCTTTTTTTTGTTTTATATCTTCAACATTTCGTTCAGGACTGCACAATGGAAAGTTTTGTGGTGAATTTGGGTCCTCTAATGTATCGACACATATTCGAACTGGGGATGCAAACTTAAAGGAAGTGCTATCCAATAAGTCTTGAGTATCAGGTGATACTTTAATAATTTGTTTTTCTGTTGATACTACTTCTGACTCCGAAGAAGACACTAAATTTTTATTGGATTCAGATGTTTTCGACGCAGAAATTTCAATTTCGTGATTAGGACGTGATGCTGACTTCGGTAAGGAAATATGAAACGAAAATTTAGGTAAATTATCTTTATCAATTTGTAATGTGGCAGTTGGGAGATTAACAGGTGCAACAGTTTGTTCCAGTTCAATATTATTTTGATTACTTTTTGTTACTCTTGATCTAATTTTAGATGTGAATTTGCCTTCCGATGTATTTGGATTCTTACTGAAAATAGAATTAAATATGTACTTTATAAACATGTATATTTTAAGGTGTATCCTAGAGATATAACGTAATATAAATAATTTTACCTTTTAATGAGACTTGTTTGATAAATGTCACTGGAACTGCTCTGTGAAGCTATTATTTGTCGAGCGACACTTGTAGTTTTCATTAGCCTCGACCTTTCTTTAAGTTTTAATACACTCGCAACACTTGGAACATAGAGTTCATTGTTTTGGAAGCCTTAAAAAGAAAAAGATGCTTTTTATACAAAGAATGTATTTACAATAAGTTGTAATATTGAAATCCGTTTTATTTACATTTGAAAGGTTTTGATTTATGATTTGAAAGGTTCATAAGTTAAAAGTATAAAACTTTAATAAGTCATTATTATTAAATTTTAATTTATAAAATTTAGCAGTTTTGTGATTAGGCTAGTTTTATTTTTAAAAAAACAGGATGACAGGATGACCTTATAATTTATTCTTAGAATTTTGTTGCACATCAGCACAAAGAAAAGTTCAAAAATCCTACAAAAAATAATGACTAAGGATGATATGGAAGTAGATTTTTCCCAAAAATAAAATTAAGCTAATTTCATCAAAGAAAGTTTAAAAATAGTAAATTAAATAAGTAATTATTACAGTCAATTAATGACATCAACATAACAGGAACAGCAGGTAAAAGCTTGTATAATATAATTGAACAGCAAATTGCAAGTGATGTTTAAACATCATTCTGATACAAGTCACTTAAGACTTTATTAAAACCTTGTTAATATTCTAGTAATTTCAACAAAGAATTTCCAGCATAATGTTAAGATAACATTGTCAGATGAAATATGTTTGATATATTCTGTTATATAATACCTTTAGGTTATATTCTTACATGAAATATAATCATATAGCCAAATAAAGTATTAAGTAATCAATACGAACCCAAGTGTCTTTTGCTGGCATTACTAGTGTTCATAGATTTATTAGTATTATTATTCATAGAAGTGTTTGTAATTTGTGGAATTCGTCGAGCTTCAATGGTTGGTGAAGAAAAATTGTCCAGTAGATCCATAATTCGTTTTGCAGAATTGCTCATGGTGGCTTCATTGTTATTCATACTATTATTGATACAAGTTGTTTTTTTGGATTTAATGTTTGGTTTATTAACATATAAATTATTGGTACCACCATATTTAGTGTTACCTCTATAAAATGGTGAACTTGCAGCTAAGCCAATTCTAAAAAATGGCTTATGTTCATTTAGTACACCAAATTCTCTATCTGAAAAGTAATAGTATATATTTATATATATTGGTTATAAAAAAGAAAATATTTAACATATAAGATTTAGGTCAAGTACAGATTGTAAGTGAAAACTAAATTTTAATGAGATGTGCCAAAAAAAATTATGTGCAATCAGTAAATAGAGTTATAAGTGCAAAAGTTAATATGAACAAAGTAAATACCATATGACTCATTAAGTTGACTTAAGCTTGCACTTATATCAAGTGACTTTCTTTTGCCAGATGATGACTGATGTGAACTGGCTAATGAATCATGTAAATTGTAAATAGATTTTTCTATTTGATTCTGTATTGCTGTATTGCTATTTGATTTCTGTATTTCTTCACAAGGTTTTGAAGTTATATTTGATTCTAAATTATATGTACTTCTATTTGCCACATGATCACTTGGTTCCGTTGGTTCAGTGTTGGTACTAATGCTTCTTGTCTGCATTAAAATCAAAATTAACGTTATTATATTACTTACATTTTTTCATAGATATATGTAAATATTAGTAAACTTAAGTTTTATTCAGATTGTGATTAAGTATGAAAAACTGACAAACTCACTTCAGGAATAGTGTAAAGTGATGAAGGGCCGGGTAAATTATAACGCATTCTTTTTGCAGGTGGCTGTAATGGACCATCAGTGGACTCATCTTCTGTGGACGAATCTGTTGTTTCTGACATTTGAGTTGATCCGTTTGCATTTGGTGCAGTGCTGAACCATTTTGTGATTGTATTTGGCAGCAATCGTGTCATTGTTGTTGCCATTTGACCAACAAAAGACTTAAAAGAAACATTATACAATAAAATAACTACATAAATTTAACATTTTAGTATATAAATTTTAATAATAAATAAATAAGACATATTATTTATATTGATAATGGAAAATAATTGTTTAAAATCTATGTTAAAATTTGATTTATATTGTTTAATGTATTGTTTTTTATGAATCTGTATTTTTATACATGTTTAAGACATGTTGAAAGTGACTTGGAAAATATAAAATTGAATAAATACTTAATATTAATACTTTATTGTAAGATTATCTCTACATATATTTTAACAATTGTAAATAGCATTATTATACATTAAGTTATGTGCTAAACAAAATGATATTTAAATTTAACATAAAATGTATATACATATAAGATATGAATTAAAGAAAATATTTGCACAGGAAATGCAATGAAATCAATCTCTCAGGAATGAGTTCTTTTACTATATACTTGAAAGTGAGTGACTTTGTCACTTTCACAAATGTTTAATTAGTACAATTATTTCAGTAAAGTCACTCTTTTTCATTTTAAACGAAAAGGTTAAATTAAATATACCAAATACTTTTTTAAAATAGTTTAATTTAATGTTCATTTTTAATGCTGCTTTATATTCAAAACATGAGAATTATTCTTATTATCTCATATCTCATGGTCAAGTAAGACAGGCAAAAAATACTATTACTAACACTGCAACATATTTATAAGCCATTTAATTTTATATTTATATAAAATCAGCAATAGCAAAGCCGCAAGCATCGTACCAGCAACATATATAAACACATTATTTTCACAAATTTTTATGTTTTACTTAAATAACACCAAAAGCCAGAACACAAGTCCTGTTATATAAACCTTTGGTTCTTCACCTTTTTTCTTGTCTTTTTTTGCAGTGTATACACAGGGAATAAAAGCAAAAATTAAAAATACATCTCTAAGTTATAATATTCTTATCTAATTTCAATAAAATTTATTATTTTTGCATTTTGGTTAAATATGTATATACTTATTGTTAACATGACTCTAATAATCAATTATGATAAAAAAAGAAATGGACCATAACTCAAAATAAATTAAATATATTTAAAAATAATATTTTTTTATCTTCATGTAGTGACCATTCAAAAGTGCTTGTAACAGCCTATTTGAATACAGAACCTTTTGATTTTAATTATCAAGTAAGATGTAACATAACACTTAATAATATAATTATATCTTATAGTATTCACTATCGAAATTTCAATTAGTTAGTTAAAAAATATAAAAATATAAAAGAGTGAATCTAAGTAAATAAAATATGTTATTAACAATTATATTGTTTATTAAGTTTTAATATCTATCCGAGTTGTTTTCTGTTTTGCAAATATAAACGGTAAATAGATTTTTTAATATATGCTTTTAAGACACTGATATGGCAAAAGAATAATTCATAATTAATAGTAATTGAAATATCAGATTTATTAATAAAACACAAGTCGCAGGACAAAGCGTCATTTGAAAAATATAAAAATATACATCTACGCGTGAGGCCATAAATCGCCAAGAGCGGGAATTTAGTAAGAACTTACCTTATTCTCGTCATCAGTGGGTAACTTAGGCTTCTTAGCTTCATTTGATGAACTCATTTTGAAAGTATAAATTGAAATATGTGGTTATTCAAGTATGCCTAAAAAAATTAAAATATATTCACAACTGGTAAAAACGTGACAAACATGGCGTCCTTAGAATATGTCAAAATAATTTAAAAACAAGGCCATTACACCATCAACAGTGCTAGAAATTTTACACTAGAATGCAATATTTATGAATTAACTAAAAAATTTTACAATATTGCAAAAAATTACCTACACTGGTAACTGTTAAGTCTTCATCACTAACATGACAAATAATGCATTACCGCGTTTTACGAACTGCTCAGGCTGACACTCGTTTTGGTTTCACGATATCGCATATCGGTTCGGTTCTTCTGCTCAAACTCATAGACAAAATTCAAAACTTCTTCAGTCACAGACTAAAAACTAAAACGCAGTTTATGGGTGTTGTCATTGTTATAAATGGCCATTCTTGTAAATCGGTCGGAAGTATTTTTTACTGGGAGGTTTTGTAAAACTATATGATTAATGTCGTTAAAAAAGAGATTATATTATCATACATATCCATGGTATATGTTTATAAGCTAATAAAAAAATATATAAAAAAAGCAATTACTGGACGAAGTAAAAAGAATAAACAATGAAAGTGGTTGGATTTTGCAAAATAATATGTTTTGAAGGCAGAAATATGATGGTAAGATGTAATTTTTAACGAGAGGAGTAAATTCAATTGCCAAATGATGGTATGGAGATAGAAAAACTAAGCACTTGAATTTAAAATATCATAAAGAGCATTACTCTTTTTGATATTTTAAATTTATTTTGAGATTTATTTCTGTATTTGGGCCAGGCAAATTATGGACAATAATGCCTATCTGAACATTTTGAAGGAAAATTTACGCAAAGGTGCAATGAAAATGCATTTGATGTACATTTAAGTTTTACCAAAATATTAAATATTGCAGAATTATCTGTTCCACATTTGTCCAAAGATATATTTAAACTTTGATAAAAGAAGAGTAGAACAATTTGAATGCTGAAAATTTTAAAAAAATACCAAAAGTGGTGCAAACAACAATATACCACCCCCTTAATACTTTTTGAGACCAATCTCTGTGTGTATTATCAAGCAAACCAACTAGAAGACTGAAGAATATGAACTCGCGGAGACTTGGGAAAAGAGGTCGAATGAACGCTCCAACAGCCTGGAGCCTGTTGTCCACGTCGTGACGATAAAATGCACGCGATGTCGACAAAGAACACAATGTTTCTCAAACTTATATTTCACATTTTTTTTCCTTATTTAATATGAATTTTAATAATAATGTATAGTTTTCTATTTGTGTATCTAGCAGCTAGCTATAATGTTCTATTGTTGTAAGTTTTATTGCTTAGAAGCCTGACTCAATACAACAATAAAGACAACATAAAACTTAAATGTTGCTATAACTTAGCATAAAAATGCGTTCGAAATTTGATAATCTAGTCTTTTTGAGTGCTTTGTACTTGTAAATTTCCCTAATTAAATTAGTATTAAGTACCTCTGTCGTAGGGATACCCGATCCAAGAGTAGTATTGTATTGTAGCGATCCAAATATCGACCCTGTCAATTAGACATGATTGTTTAAATCGATCCAGTAACGTAACAAGTATAGTCATAGATAAAAATATGTTTAAATATAGGAATAAATTTTATTTCACTAGTCAAATAACTTTATACTTTTATAATTTTCACGGCCACCCGAGATCTAATGGTCGCGGTTTGCTTGTAAAACGTATTCAGACAAAAAAGAACACTTACTGACTACTGACAAGCATTATATTATATTGCTATTGTTTCCTAAAGAAAATTTCCTGTCCGTTTGCTTGTCCGATCTTTGGATCCGATCCTTATTGTAAACGTATCGATAATCATCGAAATATCAGATGGCTCGTATTCCTTTGTATCGATCCACACAAGTATCGGATTGGATCGAACATCTCTACTCTGTAGACATTTTCATTTAATTCCCATTTTATTCCAATTTTTTATTCACAACACTCATTCCATAAAAAAATACACAAATATTTAGCAATTTAAAAATAAAAACAGGAAAGTAAAATTAAATAATATATTCACACAAAATTATAAATTCAATTCATCATCATCAATCATGATTTTTTTTTCTTTAATTACATTTTATCTCTGGGTTTTCTGATTAAGGTATAAAATAATAGGTATTGGTATATGATAATTAATCTTATTACAATACTTGAATACCTTTTTATTTCCATCGATAGAAATAAAGAAATAAAATCACATAGTGTTCGAATATTACAGTTACTGCTATTTGTCGTTCGACAATATGACGTCTGTTGGTTGTTATAGTGAACTTTTATTTTTGTTATAGCATTTATTATTAAGTGGCTCTCTCAGTATTAAGATGAATTAATTAAGAATTATCAAAATTGGTCAACAACGAACTATATACATAGACAGATACAAACACTACAAACTAATTTGTTTGTAGTGTTTATATTTATATTTCTTCAAGCAGAAAACAAATTGCTTATGTATAATTGTGAAATGATCATATTTTTGTAATTATTAGTACAATTAAACACTTAACATCATCTCAAAAATGTAACTTTTATATAATATTTTTAATAATTTTGCAATTTAAATGAACAAATTGCAATTGCATTCTGTAGCCAGTTCATTTAATAATTACAAATTAAAAGACAGAAGAGTATATGTATGTGCACTCAGGTTCAGGTCTTTAGTTTAGTTATGGCATTTCAAAAGCACAAATTGTCTTGGTAAAAAAGATGACTTGCCCAATAAGAGAATGCATGTGTATAATACAATCATAAAATATTCAATCTTATACTTGTATATGAATATAATATATAAATTAAAAATATAACTATAAGCTACAGCATAAATGAGATGAAATAATTGTGTTAACAGTTTTACTAAAAGTAATGGTGTGATATTGTTCCACAAATATTTCAAGAAGACCAACAATCTATTTTAATTACAGATTTTCTATTCAATTTCAATGTAATTATCAATTTCCAAATTTTTTAAATCTCTATATTTATGGTAATTTTATTTTTAAAGTACACAAATTTAGTAGATACAAATTCAGTAAATATAAAATAAAAAACATGTTTCAAAATTATCTTTATTTTGGTATGTAAGCTTTCTCAATTCTTATATCATCTACTGGACAATCATACTTATCACACTCTACTAGGCCAATTCTTTTTACTACTGCCATGCCACTTTGAACTCTTCCAAATATGGTATGCTTACTGTCTAACCATTGAGTAGGCGCTAAAGTTATGAAAAATTGTGATCCATTTGTGTTTGGACCAGCATTAGCCATTGACAATATTCCTGCACCAGTATGTTTTAAGTCTGAAGTTATTTCATCATCAAATTGTGGTCCATATATAGATTGGCCTCCTTTGCCAGTTGCTGTATGATCCCCACCTTGTATCATAAAGTCTCTTATGACTCTGTGGAATTTTGTGTTATTGTAATAGCCTCTTCTAACTAATTCCATAAAATTTCTGCATGTGAGAGGAGTATGTTTCCAATACATTTCTACTGTTATAGTGCCCATTCTAAAAATAATTTAGTATTGTGAATATGAAAACTTTTAATAACATGCAGCAAAATAAATCTTAGAATACTTACGTTGTTTCTATTACGGCAACTGGAGGTTGCCATGATTTATCAGGAATGCCAGCGCTAACATAGCTTAGCATTTTGAGAAAGTCTTGTATTTAACAAAATAAAATTGTACATGCAAGTGTTAACCAAGTTTATTAAGGCAAGGCGCCTTTAATGTAACACTCAATCAAAATGTTTAACGTCTACAAGACGATAAAAAACAAACGAGTTTAGTTGTTAGTTTGGTAACTGACATTTGACACCCGATGCACGCAGGGAACAGTGATTTGAATTGTTCCCAAAATTTGTAAATTTTTTGTATTCAAAAAATGTTAAAATAATAAAGGACCTATTTCAAAACTTAGTAATTTAATCTAAATTTGATTAACAAAAATCAAATAATCTTTTTTTTGCTAATTATTAAAGTATTAATATATCGATAAAAATTTAAGAAATCAAATTTATTTAGTAGTAATTGCTTATAGAAGTTTGTAATTTAACTTCTCAGCTATAACCTCAATTTTAAAATAAAAAAAATTAAAATAGAAATGCAATCGAGACTCAGCGTTCTTATTAAAAGTTCATTTTCAAAGATTTTTAAGCATGGATTTATCCAGGTCAATATCCAAAACAAACAAAATTTTAAAGCCTGAAAATACAGTTAAGGCTACATGGGATGCTATTACCATTACATCTGGGAGATCCAAACCTGTCAGTAACTTAATGGAAGTAAGTTAAAAATGAATAACAAAATTTATTAACTTCAAATATAAAAGTGGCAAATGCTACCTATTAACATGTTCACTGCCATCATCTCATTCAGAAGCAGCATCCATACTAAAAAATCATGTGGATAAATGTAAAGATAGTACTTTGTTTTGTATCACCAGATGAAATTGATAATGCACTTAAAACCCTTAATTCAAAAAAATCTGGTGATTTATGGGAAATGTCTGTAAAGGTGCTTGATTCTATGGCTTGATCCATACATCATATAGCGCCTCATCGTGCTTTAAATTTTAATAAGTGTTTAGAGTCGGACACTTTTGCAGATCTAATGAAGTATAGTAAAATAGTTCCGCTTTACAATAGCGAGGATAGACTTGGACTATAGACCAATATCTGTGCTAACATATTTAAGTAAAGGTTTTAAAAGAATAATATTCAACCAGCTCACAGATTTCTTAAATAATAACAGTTCTTTCCACAGGCAATTGCGGGTGCTGCGCTTCTTAAGCACACTTACGATGCATGGGAGAAATCGCAGAACGATATTGCAGTATTTTGTGACTTATTCAAAACCTTTGACTGGATAAAATTGCGTTCCACAAGGACTCTATACTTGCTCCCTTTTTATTTATATTTTATATTAATAACCTTCCATTTTTTGTATATATGTTATTGTACTGTTCGAAGATGATACGTCTCTAATTTTTAAGGTTTACGCAAATAATCTAACGTTAAATGCTAAAAAAACTAAATGTATTGAATTTGCGTTACCTAATGTCAAAAAACAAAAGTTTAATCTCACCCTTAAAAGTGAAAGAGTTAACGTAACGGATTCAACAGTATTCTTAGGTATGACTATAGATTCTAAACTCCAGTGGAATGCCTGCCTAGTAACACTTGCAGATAAACTCAACTATGCCGTGTTCGCGATTAACAGAGTCAAATATCAGATGTTGATAATGCCCGACTCGTTTTTTTTTAGCTATTTTCAAAGCATTAAGTCTTATAGAATGCTATTATTCTATATTTATTCTCCAAAAAAGAGCCGTAGGATCGATTTTTAATCGAAGAGCTAGCGATTCTCTTGGAGCTGTTTTTGAAAAAAGAGGTATTCCTACAGTTGCTTTGCAATATATATATATATATATATATATATATATATATATATATATATATATATATATATATATATATATATATATATATATATTACAATATTTTGTTTGTCAGACAACATATCCAATGTTATAATAAAAACAGTGATAGACCTACGATAATAACTAGAAATAAAGATAAACTGGTAATGCCTAGTTATCGCCTCCAAAAAGTTAAATTTTTTTTAAGAAAATGTAAAATCAGTGCTCTTGAGTAAAGCCTATTACACTTTTCCGGAATATTTAGACGATAAGCATGTGTGCAATTGATATCATTTGGATTTTATGCAGGATAATGGTACTATGTATTAAAAAAAATTTAATAAAGATATTTCAAAGAGCAACTGCTGAATTTTTTGCCGGCTCTTTTCAGAAGAACTGCGTTCCGAACCGGTAGTAGGGACATGTCCATTTGAAGATTAGTAGTGGTGCTTGTAGTCTATTTGAATAAAGAATAATTTGAATTTAAAAATATTGTTATAATTTTTATAGTAAAAAAAAGAAACACCTGTTTGATAGATTAAACTTAGAGATTTTTCTAGATATAAAAGTAATAATTGGACAAATATAGATAAAATATAGTGAATTATTTATTATCTTGTAATTGTATAGCGATATTGTTTAACATGAAATAAAACTCTATGGAAAAAATTTGAATGACGTTTTGCTATTAAAATAAAAAAATTGCGAGGTTTACATTACTGTTGTAAGTTTTATTACTATTAAAACCAGATAAAAAATATCTAGCACCTGCGCAGAAGAATGGAGTCAGAACATCAACCGAAACCAAGTCCAATCAGAGCTTTCCAAGCTTTTCAAGGTATTTGTCATCAAGTGTAAAAACATATTTTGTGATTATTGTAATATTTTTATAATATCCTATAAATAACTCGCAATTTTCTTTATATTTTTTGTTGTAAATATGTTAATTTAAAGTTCCTTTTAAATCAGTGCTTCAAGCAAATAATATGGAGCCAGAAGACACATACACAAGTCTTTCGGAATATCATGATTACGAACCAAGGCTAGAGTTTGATGATTCAGAACTGATTCAAGCTAGCGGTTTAGGTAGGTAAAAATAAATATCATTTACAAATACCCACTTCGATAATATATTTTAAATATAGATGATACATAATTGTGATATTTGATATTAGAATCGGGGGATCAATGTTAATTCAAAATATTTGTTATTTGTTGTCCCATGACATACATGTCAGATCATGTTTACTACACTAATTCCAATTCAGGCATTTTCTATGACAGAAACTGACTTAAGGAAACTATTATACTAAAAATAATTACTTGCTCTGTAAAATAATTACTTGTTTCATTTCTGTTGGTTATATCCGTGATGATTGTGGGCTTAGTCCTTAATTCCTAACTAATCATCATTACATTATTCATGAGTCACTAGAATTATGATCATATTGCTCAGTCTAGTCAGTTGATTATATGTAAAAATCTATTCTATTTATTTATATTCATTTGTCATATTTTCATATTTTAGAACCAGTCTAAATCACAAAAGTCACAAATCCAAAGATTGATTTTATTCCAAAAAAATTTCAAGCCTTAATGATGAGTTTTATTTTATATTTTTGCAAATTTTATACCTCAATAAACATTGATAGGCCAACACACATAATTCTATACTTGTTCTATACCGCTATACTTGTAGACATTTTGCAGAAAACTATCATTATATTTGATAAAGTGGCCTAAATAAAAAAAGTATAATTTTAGCATAATTTTAGCTTTTTATAATAACATGGGTATATTATATGATGAAAACAATTAATATAAAATTTGTGACAGTAATAATGAATCAATAAATTAAAGAAGTTGCTATTAACATACATACAATCTGAGAAATTTCAATCATCCAGATTCTTACAATTGTATTTACTTTGCATGAACAAATTGAAAGATTGATAAGTTATTAAATTGTTTTTCTTTAAATATAGATAGTAATGTATATTTTACAACGATCATATATATTATATCTATCTACTCATCTCCTCTCTGAAGGTACATTAGGTGAGGTACTTCTTTTTATAAGATTCCCTGTCCTTAACTCTTTAATATTTTTCTATTTTTCTGTCATCTTATTCAAAAACTCACTGCACCTTTTTTAGCTTTATTAGTCTTTTTTTATTTTTTACTCACTAGAAGTCATTCATATTTTCATTCATAATTAAATGTAATAAGCAATTTCCCCAATAGACGGACTATTAATGCTCTACTGATTATAAATTAAAAGGAATTGAAACATAACACTTAGATATAATTTAATTGACGAGAAATACACAAACTTCCAGTTTTATTATTGTTTTCTTCCTTTATTGATGCTTGTTATAATAATATTCACAGAAATTATTCATGTGCTACCAGACAAATTAATTATGTATTTTCATAATTAAAAATAAGTATACTTTTATATCTTTCAAAAAAATAGATTTTGTATAAAAATACTATATATTGACAGGTGTTAAAATTACAAAAAATTACGTTACTATTTTGAACTTGTTGTTGCAGATTGAACATTAGGACTTGTATGTTTATATATTGAAATAGTTTAAATTTACTTCATTTATAAATTGTATTGCTTGTTGTATACTTAAAATAAGTTTGTTGTAATGTTTGTTGTAATGTTTCTTAGTTTTATTTACTCAATAAAGTCTAAAGATATAAGATATTAAATTGCTAGCAAAGAGAATTCTTCACTTTGATGATTTTAAGGTTCAATTAACTGTTAGCTTAACAAATTTCTAATTGTTAATAAGGTATTCATAATGAAAACTATTTTTAGCAACATATAATATGAATGATCACATGTACAAATTTTTACATGTCTAGTTAACAATACCTTTAGGATATATATATATATATATATATATATATATATATATATATATATATATATATATATATATATATAGATATATATAATATATATATATTATATATATATATATATATATATATATATATATATTATATATATATATATATATATATATATATATATATATATAGTATATATATATATATATATGCACATATATTAGAAAACATAGAACTGTGATGTTTTAAATATATAGAACATTTTATATCTTAAAAATATAATAATAGCCTTTATTCAAAGTCAGTAAACAGAAAATATAGTAATAAGAATATGTATAGGTACATATTTATGTTCATGCTACTTTGATTGCATAATGAAAGTATAAGTTGAGGCCAATTGATATTCATACACTTATCTAAGGCAGGAAATAGATTTGCCTGGTAAGTTCTGTGGTGTTGTTAACTTGTTAAATTTTATTGGAGGATTTTTTTGTTAGGATTTTAATTAATTTCATAACACATGATAATTACCTCAGTAAAACCTTTCAATAGCTTACTGTACTTTTGTACATCAACAGCTACTTTTGCTTATTTAATAAATGAAAAATTTAAAATGATTCATTTACAAAATGTAATGTAAATAGCTGAATAGCAGCAACATAGCTAGTACAGAGAAATTTTGTATGCTGTGGGAATATTATTACAGTACAAGCAATTGTAGAATTGAGTATGTTATGACCATATTAAAAAATATTTTCTTATTTCACTAACAAAAGAAAAGGTCTATATATTACATTTAAAAAAATATTTTACTCCTTTTCTAATTTATTTCTGAGTGGGTGGTGTTAAATAATTAATGCTATTATACAGAAAATGAATCCTTTACAACTTCATGTTTGCATGCAAATTAAATAACTGAAAAAAATCATATATTTATGTACTTAGTAAATATATAATTGTAATTAAAATATTAGCTTCAGACAAGAGGATCTAAATTAATAAAAAATGAAATCTTTTTTACTTTGGTATCCAATTTTCAGCACCGTTACCACCTGAACTACTTGATATTCCTGATGATCTGCTTAAACGTTCAGCCAGTGATGGTACTATAGAAGAAAATTTTGAAGAAGAACTTGCCAAAGCCCCTGTGGTGCAGGTATATGGTGAGGTAAACATTGTTGAAAATATTTTACGATTTGTAACAGCTACACAATATAGAATGTTCCCACAGAATATTTATTACCATTTTTCATGTACCTATTTATAATTAAATACATTATCACATAAACCCAGCATACCTAGCAACCCATAAGCAGATAATATTATGATATTTTCTTTCTATGTACTTTAAACTCTGTGACGTGAGCAAAATTTCGATCAATATTGCAATCTAGGTCCCCCGGGACTTGTATACCTGACCTAAATGGATTTAGGTCAGGTATACAAGTATTCTTGCTGATTGACCTTTTCTATATAGGTTAGTGCGTCACAATATTACTTCCTAGTACAGTATTGATTTTATGCAACTGGCTAGCTTGCGTTGTAACGCTATATATGTATGTTGATGTCTTTAACAATGGTAATGATGATACGGAATAAGTAAGAAATTATTAGTATTGTATATCCGATATACTATATTTATGTTTATACATGTCTAACGTATTATATGTTAAATTAATTAATTGTATCTTATATATACGTAGATTGCAACTTCGTCACTTGATGGAGATAATTTTTCTGATCTTACGGGTATGGGATTAGTAGAAGTTGGCGGAGACGATGAAATCGGCCGTAGAATAATTATAGTTTCGGCTTGCCGACTTCCATCAAGCAAAGATTTGCATCCAGATCGTCTGCTTAGGTAACGATTTATTTTTTAAACTAACTTTTTACAGGTGATATATTACAACTGACTAATATATACTTCCGTTGCAGATATTTAATGTTCACTTTGGACAAATTTGTGGAACAGGACTATAGTGTCGTCTATTTTCACTATGGGTTGACCAGTAAAAATAAACCTCCTCTTTCTTGGCTTTGGAAAGCTTATAAAGCTTTCGACAGAAAGTATAAGAAAAATCTTAAAGCTCTATATTTAGTTCACCCTACTAATTTCATACGAGTAGTCTGGCAAATGCTCAGGCCGGCAATAAGCGTCAAATTCGGGAGAAAAATGATGTATGTGAATTATTTACATGAGTTACAACAATATTTAGATCTGGAGAAACTTTGCATACCCGAACCGGTGTTAGAGTAAGTATCTTCCTATAAGTATGCCATACATTTCCAATAATTTTTGTCGCTTATTGATTCGTATTATTTTAGGTACAACAACCTCTTGTTGTCTAAAAATCCTAAAGCCGCTGAAGTAGCTCGGAATCAAGCTGAAAAGCATCAGAAATTACCAGATGAAAGTGATTCTAAAGTGATCGCGAAAGAAAGTCTCTTACCTCCACCGACGCAACAGTTTGGGGTTTCACTGCAATTTATAATAGAAAACAATACAAATATAATAGATTCCATTCCACCCGTCGTCAGACAGTGCGTCGAGTTTCTTTCACAGCCCGATGGTGAGTGATTTGTTTTGTTTCGCTTTTAAAACGACGTACACCAACTTTTTAATTTAAAAGACGTATCATTTCAAACTTTATATATCGGTTTTCTAGCTTTAGAAACGGAGGGTATATTCCGTAGGTCGGCAAACATTTTGGTTATTAAAGAACTACAGAGATTGTGCAATAGGGGCGAGCCGATATCCTTCAGGAACGATCCACACAACGCCGCAGTACTACTCAAAACTTTCCTCAGAGATTTGGAAGAACCTTTATTAACATTTGATTTACATGAGGAGATACTGAAGTTTCAATGTAAGTAATATAATTACTCCATAATAATAACTTCAAATGTGAATAATATTAATAACAGCAAGATTAACGGCTGCTCTGAGAGGTATTTTCGTTGGTTTAATTTTATAACAAACTTTAACGTTTAACGTTTACGTTTACGTTACATACTCAATTAGAAATTTTTTTTTCAATATTATTTTTGTAAAGTCAAAACTTTTTACAGCTTGGTCAAACATGGAGAAACCGCGACAAGTAAAAATACTAATCTTAGAAAGATTGCCTTTGGATAATTACAAATTATTAAAATACGTTTTCCAGTTTTTATGGAAGGTAAGATATGAAGTGCTTAAGTGGATTGAATTTACTATTTCGTAGCGTGTAAACAAGTGTCTCTTACAGGTACAAGATAGGAGCTGTTTAAATAAAATGACTAGTGGCAACCTGGCTGTTGTTTTTGGTCCAAATCTTTCTTGGCCTTCTAAAGGTCAAATGTCATTGCAAGCAATAGCTCCAGTGAACGCTTTCACAGATTTCCTTTTGGAAAATCAAAAATCAATATTTATTATTTAAGCTCCGGTCAACTAACATAAATTCAATTACATTAAATGCCAAATAAGTTTTTATACAATTTTAATAGATAAATAGATTGTCACCTGAGATTAAGTGCAAATATTTATATATTGAGTTAAGGTCATGTCACTTCAAAAAATCTTTTACGATACAAAATAAACTGCGAGTGTAAGTAACAAAATATGTAGAAAACGTATATTTATGATATTTTGAACGTGGCTTATCGTTTTAACTTGTTTTTGTTGTTAAATTGTAAATAGCGTATAAGAATTTCTATAAGGACGAGCGTTTGGACGACATCAAAGAGTTCGAGCGCGGGTTCGAGTCCCGCTACGTACAAATTTTTATACGTTTTCTAAATATTTGTCTTTCCTTGGAAAATCCAAAACATGTGTTAATGTATGAACAGCGTTGAAAATACAATTACTTACAATATAAACTCTCGTAGGTACCTAACCTTAACCTCTTACCCACCACAACTAGAATTTATCCTTTGATAATAAACTTATGTATTGATTTAAAGTTTTTTATGTAAATTTTATTAAAATTTTATACAAAACGTGATTACATATAAGATAAGCTAATATTAAATATAGTGTGAAAATAAAATACGTTTCGCACAAGTTTCGTAAGACGAATGTTTTTACCACGGTGATGGTTAGTTGGTTCATGGTAGAGACACATACCTACCTTACATAATATATTAAGTTAACATATTCATAATAATATATGGCATTGATGCTGCATTGCACGTCTTTAGGATTAATTGATTTTAAAATTGTGTATATTGATGTTGTCACAATACAAATGTATACAAAAACAAGAGTAAGCATCGAAGCTAGCAACTTTCTACATGGCTTATAATGGGTAAGTATTTTAAAGATTAACGCTTATTCGTTAATGTTAAATGTCGACCATCGTGTTCTTTTCGTTTTTATATTTGAGTTGCCTGTTTACCTACATAATACTAATAATACTATCACTCAAAAAATATATAAAATAAAATATGAATTTTGAAAAAGAGGCAGTTTTGAACTCAGCGCAATATCACTGAAACTACAACATGCGTACAATTGGCATATAATGTAAGAGTTCTCTTTAGGTTTATATTAAGATAAATAAATAAAAACATGTATACCAAATATAACCCAAGAGTCGATCTACAAATAGCTTTAGCTTGTAATCTAGGAAATAGGATAACTTGACAAAATTCTAAAGGAACTAATTTCTTTTTATTTATTTTTACTTTTTATTGATATCACTCGTTTTTTTTTTCACTCGAGTATTTTTCTTGCTTAATGATTTAAAAGTAATCGCTTATGTTGTTTTGTTACTCTTATATAAATCATTTATATATTATATTTTAACATGATAAGTTATTTTTGCACTTAACGGAATACATATATCCCTATGTTTTATAACTTGTATTTAAATGCCATTTTAGGCCTCGCATTCAAACAATCCGCCCAATTTTTCATTGTTATATTCTACATGTCAATTGCATATTTAAAATGTAACAGAAAGTTTACGTTTTCTTTGTATTTTTTTAACGATTTTGGCCCGATTGGGTAATAATATAATAGAAAATTTGTTGGGCTATGAAAATTTATTTTACAGGCAAAAATAATGCATTAATTCTCGAGTCCTGTATCTGTTTACTTACCTATACGGTAAACTTGATTTTATTTCCTTTTATTCATTAGTTTTAATTATTGATGTTGTTAAATTTTTAATGGAGTGTATGAAAATACTGAAAAGACTATTGGAGAATATTAATAACATTAAAAGCCTTAACATTTGTTATCTTTAGTCCTCTTTCAATGACATTAAGTGCAGCTTAGGCTGTTTATGGTCCTAATTCTGAACTCCGGAATATACAGTATCTATAGCTAGCACTTTAGCGGAGAAGATTGGCACAAACATTATAAACTGATCATACTAATTTTATTTTATAGGAAGTAATCGCTGAAAATCTCTTAGTTGATATATTTTTAAAACTCTACTTTAACTTTCATTCCATTGCTATATTAAATTCAAACATTTTTTTTATAACATTCCAGTTTTATTTAAATAGTGACCTTTGTCGATTTTATCGGGGATCGTCCACCTTAAATTATGTACAAAGGAAAAGCTTTTGTATGTATTTTAAGTGCGTTCTTTTTTTCGTAAAAATAAAGTAAAATTGCACAAATAACATTAATTTATCTTAATCAATATAATAAGTCTGTTTGCCTAGTTTCATATATTTGCTTGAATATTTGTTTATGACGAATGACTTTAGTTGTATCTGTTTTAAATTACATAAACATATTTAAGTGTGGATAAGTGCAGCACTTATCAAAGTACTAATAATTTCTTAAATTAAATATTATGCAGTTCATTTAGAATCTCGGTTACATTCGAATTTTATATTTATATTTTATATTTATTTATATTTTAAGCTTAATCTAATATATAGCAGAACAAAATGGACATAGTTCATAAAGGGCCATATATTTTATATTATTAAAAATTATATATGTTATTATTTACTCGTTTCATAATAGGTATAGCGTTTAAGATTTATAGACTACTATTAACAACACAATAAATATGTATATGAAAAAAAAATGGATTGACCATTTGGTTACATTCATAAAAATAAATAAAGAATTTGTTTGTATGAAAAATATTTTTTATATACAATTGAAATGTGTCGATATATTCGAGATTATCTTTGTGTACCACTCATATTTATTATTTCACTTTGATATTTATTATTTTACTTTTTCGGAACCAGAAAGTGTTATAAGTACGTTCCTTGATTGCTTAGTTTTGACTCCGCAAAAAAAAATGTAAATAAATCCATAAGTTATTGTGCCTAATATATTGAAAGAAAGTAAAACAATAACGTGTACCAGGTCGGTGGTTAATATTATTATATAAGTTAGATTTATTTATACTTCAGATTTAAACATTGTTTTAAAATTTAGATTGTTATATTAGAAACAACAACCTATATAATATAGTAATAAAGTTACGTTGTACCCTACTGTGTTATTTCTATAAAAATAAACGTATCATTTTTAATCAGTAACGAGCTACAATTTTTATTTATTTCCAAATCCTAATTTCCTTGTAGTTACCATTTGACTATATAACTCTAATTTTATTTACGTGATCGAACTCAACCAGATCAACGAACAGATTAACGAACTAGATTATACAAATTAGTTGTTTTTGCATTTATTTCTTATTCATCTATATCACAGGGAAAACATATTATTTAAATACTATGCATTTATAAGGCCAGCTTGTGATATACGCCGACCGAAAGACACAAATGTATAAATATTGTAGTAGTGGTGAGTATCGATCTCAGGGCTAACAAGGGCAATGCAAGGACGACAGTCGCCGCCCTGCAAGCTAACTGTAAATCAATAGTGCAAGTGGCCACGAGTCTACTAAGTTTAGGCTGTCAATTTGAGAATTAACTAGCTAATTACATATAGATACTATAACAAATAAGTTTAATTTCAAAATGATATTTATTATAGATTGTATAGAAAATAAAATAATTGTGTTTACGAAGAACTTATCAATATACATAAGAAGGTGATAGGCCAGCTGATAATGATAATTTTATACGTTAAAGTAAAATTAAAAGAGAAAGAGCTCGTGACTGATGCGATATCTTCCGGTAATTAAAGGTACTCTACAGGTACTTCGCATACCGGTCTAAAGGTACCTCGATACAGATATTCATATTGGGTAACAATAAAAATACCGATATACAGGACAAAGTTACTACTGCTACATTGCCGCTCCTCTTGGAGACGCGCGCATCGCGCATGTCTGATATCGCTACGTTGCCAATTCGTGCATTTGCGTGCCGTCTAAATGTAAAACTTTTCAGGCACAAATTTGTAGTCGTGTTAAAATATATTTTATTTCTATGCGTTTTTATTATTTTATAATATTACTTTTATACTATTACTATTTTTAATGTGTATACAATATATATGTATATATATATATATATATATATATATATATATATATATATATATATATATATATATATATATATATATATATATAAATAAAATATTTAAATTTATTATTTTAATTGAATTGATATAATCAATAGACCAACTGAAAGTCTTTTCCTGTTCTGATAGTTTGAACGTTGGGCCTTCATTTAATATTTTAAATGTGCTTAATTATCTAGAATATTAATTACTGGCGACCCGCTTGCAGGCTTCGCCCGCTTGATTGATGTTCTCGGATTTAAATTAATATAATATGCATATACTGTCGGTCTGGTCGGTACTGTGTAGGTACATATTAAATAACATTTTAATTTATAGCCCGATTGATATAAAACAAATTCTAAATTTTAAGTGATTTATATGATTTGATATTAGATATTGATATTAGTCTGAACAAACCCATACTAAAACAAGCAAAAATTTAAAAAATTATTGTTTTAGATTAAGCCAGCAAGTTCTTGTGATGAGCCTCCCGCAACTGTGATCTCATACCAATTACGGCAATAAACCCTTCAATAAATGAGACGAAGAAGATGGAGACGACAATTGGCAACGTATAGCACGCTCACACTGCGGAACGATGAGAAGTTAGTCGAACTAGAGGAAGAATTGTGCAGGGTTACGTTGGGACGTTGTAGGATTATTTGAAGCCCGAAGACAGGGAGAGAACTTGATAATCCAGAAATCATGTAGCCTTTTCTATGTCCAGGAGGGCGACCAGTAGTTCCAGGGTAGTGTCGGGCTTATCATCCACAAGTCCCTCGTAAACAACGTGGTAAAGATCGAGAATGTATCGAAAGGGGTGGTACCGGATAGGAAATCAGAATAACCAAAAGGTATTCACTGAAGATTATCCAGGTGTTTACCCCGACCTCAACGCACTCCGACGATGAAGTGGACGCTATGTATGAGGATATATGTTGGGCTATACATAGCTCGCAAACCTATTTCACTGTTGTGTTGGAGGACTTTAACCCGAAACTGGGCATACATATCAAACAAAAATCTTACAAGAGAAAAATTATCATGACACTTCTTCAGAGAGTGAAGATGTTTAATATTTTTGCGTCGACGTCAGTGATGATGAAATTTATGCAGATGGTGTATACTGTATCATGTAGACTGTATCATTTGCGAAGAATTTCGATAAAATAACGAGATGTGATACCGCTGGAACCTATGCGGACTGTGGGCTCCTGCTAAATTCTCAGGAACCGCTATTGAAATAAAATTATATAATATTAGAGGACTCGTTGATGCGTGAAATACGCTTTGCCATAGCAACTCATATGTCAGTTTATACAAAAGTTATATTGTTAAACATATGGTAGTATGTGTAAGATTTTATTTATTGATTTAATAAACTTCTAACTTTATTATTGAAAAATATTAGCGTTCTGCACTTAAACTACATAAGTATGCCAAATACGTATATAATTAACTATAAGTATGCCAAATTTTATAATACCCCGTGCACGGACGGGGTAGTATGCTTAGTAGTAGTATTTACGTGTTGGAGCATCATTACCACGAACGCTGAACGGCATTTCCCAAAGTCAGGGGCAACGCTGCTCCAAAATTTATTTTTATAATGTTCTCCTACTATTAGTAGATCAAAGATGTATGTTTTTGTTGTTAATTGTTGATTACTCGATCATCGAAGACTTTGTTATTCTCCTTAATTTTGATTTGTAATAAATAATTTAATAAATGTACGTTCAGTGAAAGCCAATCCTGGAGGATTGTACTCTACCCTACATTATTTTGATAGCTTGTTAGGTATTTCAGGATTTTGCTATGCCTTACATTGGACTAAAATAAGATTTTATGACATTCCTTTACGTGCCGTTAAAATTCCACTGTTCTCTATTATAATTTATAGCAAGCGCGTATTACATATATTTTTTTGTTATCTTGTAAAACTTTGCCTACTAGCGATTATTAGCGAAATTGCTTTACAATCCATTTCGTAGTTTTAAATCTAACAACATTATTCCTTAAGTTGTTTACTTTTAATTCCATCGTAGCGCAGTGGACTAAACTACGACGGTGAGCGGCGAGATGATAGTTCCACAATTATTTTATCCCGACCAGTGTCTTAAATACATATATACCAAGGAATAACACCCGATGCATCGAGAACTCGAGAAATATATAATAATTATCGATGAGAAGAATATAAAATTAATTATAACAAAAATAATGTAGGTTAATAATGTATAAATAAAGAAATAAAAAGAGAACTTGAAAAATGCTATTCTCAAACAAACAATTTGTGGATCACCTCATTAAGATTAAGACACAAGATTACGTAGTCGTAATTGTTTAGCATTTAGAGAAATTTCACAGTTATGCCTCCTTTTTTAACCAAGTTAAAAATTCTCTAAACCTATTTCTAATCATTCGTCAGTAAGATTTTTAGAGATATGTATTTCCCATCGAACTGTTGATACAAATTAATAGATTATTATATACAAATTCCAATCTTTTGCCTCGTAATCATAAACCAAGATGAAGATCCCGAACTTGATGTTAAATTATTTGAAGTTCAATTACAAAACCAGTACACTGAAAGAACAAAAAATAAAAAATGATTAATTTTTTTTTTATAAAGTAAGTTTTTAATTTGTTTAATCTCCTTTTTTTATTGATATTTTTAATGCAATTTATATCTAGCAATTTAATGTCATTTGTGATAAGTAAAAATATTTAAAATAACATGGACTGTTGCAAAAAAATAAGACGTCTCGAGAAACTCGGGATATCCAGGTCGAGAAATCAGAAACACTAATTCCAACTCTAAGGAAAGATATAAAAATAGTTAAATATAATTTGATTTACTTGTGAAATTAATGTCGCCACAGTTTCATGTAATCCACCACAGTCCTTGTGGTCAACTATCCAAATTGATAGTTGATCTATATCTAAAGACATTAACTGTAAAACATTTTTTAAAATCACTTACTTTGCGTCTTCTGTCGTGCCGTAGGATCTTTCAGTACGTACGTGTTGTAATTTTTTTGAGACAGGTTTTTTTATTTTTCCGTACCTCAGAAGTAGTTAATTACGAATTAATTCTTTCTCCTTTGTCCGTCTTTCAAGCTGAAGGAATCAAAAATTGATATAAAATATCCAAGTATATAACCTCTTGACGCACAGAAAATTCTACTTCAAAATGTCAGGACTAATTCAAAAAAATAACAAACAGATTTTAGTTTCTTTTAAATTTTATATTGACAAATAATACTGTAAACAGACAGTCAGTGGCAATTTACACCATTGTTACGGTATTAGCGGCCATTTATACAAAGACATACAATTGGGAACCTGTATATACTCAACTTATATAAATTTTACTGGTGACGCGCATAATTAAGGACACTGGTAGGGATCAGAATAAGGGGTAACCGGTCAGTTTTTAAAGGAAAGTTCAATTCACCCTATAAAAATTCTTTGAGAACCGAATTGGAAGAGACTGCGACAAAGTCCACATCACTAGCGGCACCGGGACCAGGGAATTATTACCCCAACCTTATCAGGACCAGACTGGTACTTAGCTTCGAAGAAAGAAAAAGCTATAGCAACATGACATCAGAGGAAAGTTGTACCTCAACAACTTGAGAACTTAAGGGCTGGTATTAAGGGCTGGCATGGACGTAAAGATGAATAGGAGGAGTTTTGGATGACAAAAATTATATGAGCAGTCACTACGTCTGGCTCAAAACGCACAGCAAATGAGAACTATGAAAATAGTGCGCCCTTTACCCATACTTAGGCAGCCGTCACCGTGAATGTGCCCATAATAAAATCGGTGTAATCTCCACTGCAGGCCATCATTTTGTCTTTTGAAAATGTGAACGAAAAACTATTGAGGACTGTCAAGCATGATAACGTTCTGAGTCATTTGTCCGCTATATATCTGAGGTAGACGAGGGAGACCAGCAAGCCGTGTACTTCAGGTTAATAGGATAAGTCGGGTTCCATTCCCAGATATGTGAGGAGTAAAATTGTGCCTCTGCATTTGAGGACAACCAGTGGGCCGTATGCCCTGGAATTTCTTGAACTTGGAAACTAATTACCAATTGCAGAAGCTTACTCCGCCGCTCGACTGGATATTTTTCTGGGAGATATTACCGGCCATATGCAAAGCAACTGGGTTGACTCGGCAGCAATGTAGATCCAAATTGCCTCCATCCCGTGTCAGCACAAGGTGGGCAAAATGTAAGACCTATTTCTGAACAGAATAGGTGGCAGTATTCTGGTCTAAATACATGCAACGATAGAGAGGGCAAAAGAATTAAGATAATTAATAAAAATTGTAAGGGAATAGGTATTAAGTCTTAATACTCCTCCCGGAAAAACATATTAAGCTAACAAGGTCTCCATATTACTTACAACGGAGATGCTAGAATTAAAAAAAAAGTAAAAGAGTACTTACCCTCAGGCCACAAGTTGCAGTGACCAACTTATCTTACTGTAGCCAATTTGGTAAAAAGCACCTCGTGAAATGGGAAGACCCGACCCGACCTGTTCACCTGCACAACTGACGGTCTTACTAGGGCAGCTGATAGTACAGTCAACTTGGCCGAACACTGGCAAAGTAGCATCTGTGATGATCATGACGTAAATTGATATTTAGTGTTAATTTCACCTTAGGAATCAAGCTCAATCATGCTGCAAGAGTCAGTGGCAAGGGAGGTAGGGAGAAACCTCGTTGTGTTTTTATTATTGACAGTTTGCGAAGTGGTAGTTCAACAGCAATAGTTAGACGTCTGATGTCGAAAGCGCGCGCGCCTCTTGTATTCTGGTGAAGCTTGGTAAGGTAAATAGTGATTCTTGGACAATGAAGGTTAGTGTTAATGTATTGTAAAGTTATCCCTGACGCCTATGACTTGACTTGGGTCACAAATCCCAGACATTACGCCGAGCTCCTGACCCTACGACTTGATTAGCCTGATTCTCGGTTCCAAAGGGTAATGAACTTGTATTCTTATTACCCATCTATGTGTACTAAGTGTAGTGTGATGCATTGTTTGCAATTATTGCAATTTACAATTATGATAATATTTAATATCAAAATGTACGTTTAATTCCCCACGTCCGCTTAGCCACCTCTATGATAATTAAATTTAAATATGAACTTGACTGATAAAGTGGAGATAAATGTACATTTGTGAGTGTTTCAATCAAAGATGTTCACGCACAGAGAGCTTGAATTAGCCTCAATAAATAATTTCACAAAATTTAATGTGCACACATTGGAGCTTCTTTAGTGTAATTTATAAAAAAAGCCGGGTTTTGTTTTTTTTTCACCTATCCATTGTAATAAATTATTTTAAAACAATCATAAAGAACAAACGTTCGAAAAGTTATTGGTACGTGGCTCAAGGGAACAGTGATTAATTGTATAGCACAATGGTTGTGGGTTTGATACCCACTTGGGAATGATTATGCTGGAATTATAGTCCGTTTTCTTAAGACAAAGCACGACGTCGAGTTTCTAAAGTTCGAGTTTTTTGAATATCTATGCTATATTGCTATCAAGGACTTTATGTTTCAAAGGAAATAATATTTTTGTTAGAAACTAAGAATATACCATAGTATGGAAGGCCACAGAAAAATAAGATGAAACTAAATAAAATAAATCCATAATTTTTGCATGAATATTGAAGTTATAATAAACAAGATTTCAATGATTTCATGTCAATTTCAATCTGATTCAATTATGCCCCTCCCATAGAAATCCCCGTCCTTATTGGTTAAAGCGGAGAGAGTCAATTTGCTTATCTTCTATTTAAGTGGCTGGACTAAACAATTCCGGATTATAAGGTTTGTAAGACTCGTCATTATCAATGTATGTGATCATTCAACAGATTTTTTTTCCCTTTTATTATTTGCGATCATAGCTTTAACTTTTAGTGAAAGCGGTGAACCTACGCGTTATGTAGCGTTACGTGGAAAAAAAATCTTATCTTATTAATTAAAGCTTTAGGTTTATTTCTCCTTTCAGTCGGTCTAGTCGCTGACAGTAGAAGTTTTGAGTTCGTCTTGGGTTGGTCATTCGTCAAAGAAATTTGGTCTTTAAGGTGATTTTGCGTTAACTCGTGCGGCACTTCATTGACATTTATTTACTATAGTTATAGCCTTTCATGCGTGTGATTCGGTGCATCTATAATTTGAAAATAACTTAATGAAATCAACGAAAACAAAACGATGCTTGATTGTCATAGTATATGGGACATAAACACTTTTGCCATATAATGTCGCTTGGCTATATAAAAAAAAAATTGTGGCGTATTAAATTTGTGAAACTGTATATCATAACCAATGTACCTACAAAGCTACTGCTACTACTACTCCTACTGAAAAATTGTATTTTTTTATTGTACTAAGCGTACAAGCAGAATATATTATATTTTAAGAATACTTTAAATTTACAATATAAGTGCTACACATGTATGAAAATAATAATATTAAAGGGGTGTAGGGTGTACTTATGATATCACAACTCACAGATTTTGGTATTCTTAAAGTTTATTGTTAATAGTTCATAAAACATAAATAATATGAAAAGAAGAATTTAAGTAGAAAATAAATCTCTGGTAGCCCTATCTATAATTGTTATATAGTGAGTTACTGCGCCTGCGTAGATTACGTTTAGAATGAATATTGACGTGGACTTTTCAGGGATGCACTTTAAAGGAAATTTTGCTTATTTTAAGCGTATTAATTGAACCGCAATTTAAAAACAAGTACCAAAATATGTGACATATAAGCTGTTTTATGTCTTAATTGACATTAAATAAATGATTATATTTTATAATCAATAAAAATGAGCTAGACGCATAATTTCTATGAAAAACTGCTTACAGAGGCGAAATTTTAATATACGGCATTATATAGATTGATTATATACACTAAAATAAGCGTTCAAGTAATAGAAAGTTTAGGTGGGAAATTATTCCAATTCTTATAATTATTACTAGCAACATTATCAGATTTTTTTATGATGCGCCAACTAGTGGCCAATATCTGTAACTTCTTATTGATATCTCTTGCTGGGGTTCATGTTGTATTATCTCGATTATTTGTGCTACTTTATGACAAATCTTATGTTTATTTAAAATGTGTTTGTGTTTGATTTATTCTAATATTTAATTTATTGAAAATCTAATCTCAATGTTCATGTTGTGCGATAATTTCATTACAAAACCAATGACATTATATGAACTCGATGTGCGTTTTGGCCATTTTACTTGGCTTGCGTTGGTGTTTCGTATATAGTCACGTGACCAAAGTGGTTCGCAGATCAATGGCGCCAAATGACTATTACAGAAAATGTACGTAAAACATGAGCTACTTTCTACCCTTTAATTATATCTGAAATAATGAATATCGATCTATACAGTATTATATATGTATATCTGTACTATACCGAAACCTACAGGAATAAAATGATGCGTAGGACTCACGTCAATCTGGCAACAAAACAGTGCTGCTCTCTATGTTGTCAATTTTGTTATGTAGTATAATGGAAGACTCCGTGTGATAAATATTTACTGAAAATATATTGGAAAATGAAATTATTGATTGCTAGTGTGAATTTAAGTGAGTTTCTATTGGTTATCGAACATTAGGGCTAAAATTTCGTAAGCGGGAATCAAGTATACAATTCCGCCGCCTCTATTCTCGGGTCTTAGCAATCCACAGGCCCGCCATATAATTTACTCATGCAATAATGAAACGTCAAATGAGTTCGGTAGTTGATTTTCTGTTTTATAGAACGATAATGCTATTTGTAATGTTTTATTATTATTATTATTCCATATGAGGCCTTTCTTAATATTTCGATAATTATTGACTAACACATTTAATCGATGCCAAGTGCTGAATTGACATATTTGTTCCTTATGTCAAAATTGGTTTTTAGATTAAATTATTACTTATTTACGTATTTAGCATGTGATATTTACCTTGTATATGAAATTTAGGAAAATAAAATGTTTCAACATAGTTTCTATGCAATCTTAAACATTTTTCTTCGATACAAAATAAAACACTGCTACTAAATAATAGTTTACGGCAAAATACTTAAAATTTGTATCTGTTTATTGCAGGTTGTACTTCTTGTGTGTTTGTAAACTAAAATGTCATCATGTGAATAATGTGACATTTTACACAATGTTACTGCCTCGTTCAAAGTGTAAAGCAGTGAAGGGTTCGTGAACATGTAGGTTGTGAAAAAACTTAAAAAGATGTCGTTGCGAGGCACAAAGAGGGCGTGTGGGGTGCGAGGGGACGAAGCAGGCACATCCAAACGTCGCAGACAAGAACCCGAAGATGCACTTTGGCAACTTCGGCCTATCAGTGACCTCAAAATGCCATCTATATATAATAGAAGTGCCTCTGAGGCACCTGCTGAACTATTCAGGTTGGTGTTTTGTATTACTCCTGAAACATTGTATACTAAATAAGTTGTATTATATAAAATTATAGTTGTAAGTGTCTTTATAAAATTGTGCTAATGCGAGTTGTTATATTAAAATATTTTTTCTGTTTTATAAAATTCTTACTGCTTAAGATGCAATGCTGTCTGTTGTTAAAAAAAATTAAAATACTTTATTGATAGATTATTTTAAATAAATATTATTTTATTGAACAATAATAATGTAATATAAGTATATCACTGCGATGTTAAGTTATATGATAATTAATTAAAAAGCTCTGCGTCAAGGCTTGGCCATGATTAAAAAATATGTGGAGATAATACTAAACTTACATTATTAGGCTATAATTCTCATTCTAAAACAATATTTTAAATTACAATATTAATTTTGATTTAAATAGATTATTTACACATGTTTTTGAATTCTAATGTGAATTACTGACTTTAAGATAATAATTTTAATTACTCAATAACAGAAACTATATAAAAATTTGCTGCTGAGTGATTTTGAAATAATGTTTAAAATAAAATAACATCAAGTTTGTTTATTACACACCCAATTTATGATCATGATAAACTATTTGAAAGTTTGTGTAAGAAGTTCTTGCTATAAATTTTGTATAAAACTTATTAGCTATAGTTTTTAGCTTCAAATTTATAAATGAATTAAAATTGTGATTAGTTATAATAACTTTTAAATTATTAGAGCTATGCAAAAAATTTTATTTTCATTCATAATCAATGTGTCTTTGCGAATGTATTTTTGTGTGTTATGTATGATATTTTTAATATGTGAAAAGTGTTCATCTGCATTTTCATTATTACTAAAAACAATTATTAAAAAAGATATTTAAAAAGATGTAGTTGTATTGTTGAAAGAAAGATAACACTTTTGACAGTATGGATTTCAACAATATGTGACGAAATTTTAGAATTAGAACATTGGTAAGAAATAAGTAAGTATGCGTGGTGCTTTTATATTCTGTCAACAACTATTCAATATTAACATCACATGCAACTTTTGGGCAATATTGATACAAAAAAGAACAGCTGTAGGATTCTGTTTTTCATATTATTCATGGAAAGAGTTGATGCATTACTAGATCAAGAAATTTATCATATATATATAGTATAATATATATGAAATTAAAAAATATGAAATTGTATAGTTAAAAATGTTATGTTGTTTTATTGTTATACATTTGATTAGGATTTAATATGTGGAATTTATTTAAATATGAATGTTTCCTTCTCATGCTTTTATTGGTGGTAAATAAGAATACCATATTGTATTCACTATAAAATAAATGTATACTTATAGTTAATCTCATTACACTATAAAAAAGGCTTTGAAATATTATCATAATACATAATATAACTCGTCTGCATAAAAATTACAGAAAAGATCTCATCAGTGCTATGAAGCTACCAGATTCTGAGCCACTTACTCCTAGTGAGTATTGGATCATCACTGACACATGGAAACAAGACTGGGAAAGAGGTGTACAAGTGCCTGTCAATCCTGATTCTCTACCAGCACCAAAAGTTAAAATCATTACTAACACACGGCCAGCTAACTTTCAAGATTTTAAATTGTGAGTTTGTAGATATTACATATGTACATAATATTAATAAACTGTGGATATATTTTTTATATTCCTCAAAGACAGTTTGATCTAGTACATCTAAACATTTTAGTTTTATTATTATTAACAATTTACAGGCCTAAAGATAAATACATTCATCTAACGCGCGATGCTCATTACCAAGCCGACAGGCATTTTCTAAGTTCAACACCGGCACGGGCGGAGGCCTCATGTAGCTATGACTTAGATGCCACTGATATTGCTTGGTTGAAATTATTAAATACTGAAAGAGCTCGAGCAGGGGCATCCTCAGTTACTGAAGACCAACTTGAAAAAGTAATTGAGGAACTGGAGGTAAGTTATTACAATAAAAAATATCTTTTATTTACACATTGTTTAATCATTAATTATAACAAAAGATACAATATTATTTTCAATGAAATTTTATAAAGACATGTTTTGCACAATTACATCAGCAATGTCTTAGTTTATTTATTTTTATCCCTGGAGCTTTAGGCAGGGAGATTATTATGTCAGACATTATAACTATGGGTATGACATACCTTTTTCCCTTTATCTATAGTTATTCAACTTTTCATACTTTATCTTTATATTATTTGTCAATAATCCTCCCAACACACTGGAACCTTTTAAATGTGCTTTTCTCCATTCTAATCAACTGACCAGAGTTTATAATGCTTATGGAGAGCATCTTTATCATTCTTCTGCCATACTAATGCTTGACTGCTATTTAACAGTTTGTTGATGTGCTGATGTTCTGCAGTCCCTTCAGACAGACTAGTGTTAACCCTACTACTGGATATGGACTAAACACACTTCCAAAATGTATAAAATTTTCTTCTTTCTGTACCTCTTCCATATATGTGCTGCAATCCAAGTTCATTGGGCTTGAGGCAATTCATTTATTTATTACAAATGTTATAAAATATAAACTAGTAATAGGTGATGATCATCATCAAATAATAATTATGATTCATCAAGGTAATGTGAATGAACAACAAATCTTAAAAAAACTTTACTAAACTAAACTTTGGTACAAATGATCTGAGCACTACTAAGTCTTTATTTCTTTAAAAGATATCTGGGAGATAGATCTTTTCTTTAAAAAATATAGAAAAATATTTATATTGTTTAAAATAGTTTACACATATATGATACAGTAATAACTTTTATAGATGTTCTAAAGTTTTAAATAAATAGTATTTTATAACTAAGTGTTTACGGATAAACTAATTTGTGTGCTTGTTTCATTTTAATATAGTGATAAAGTTATAATTCTGAATTCAGAATATTAAATAAAATATAGTTTTTATATTTATGTATTAACACTTAATATAAATTGTAAATAAAAAAAAATTATGAGAAACAATGAGAAATACATATAGTCCAATTGTAAATGACTCTATGACATTTCTTTAGTGTCCGACCGTAACTGATTTTTAAGACCGAAACCGAAACCGATTTTCGGTCATTTTGGTCATGTTTTGAGGGAAAAATTAAGCAAACATGATTATAATCAGTTGGTTTAAAATTTTTCTTTAAATCACATAGTTTTAAAAATGCTTTAGATAAAAACTAAAAACTTAAACTTAAATACTTATTTATATTGTTACTTAATATCACAATTGTTATAAGTAGATATTTAATATTAAAGTGATAACCAAAACCTATAATATGGATACCCTAGGTAGGTACCTTACCTTTGTAAGTACCCACTCAATTCATTATAAGCGTGCTAATTTGCCAAAAGAAACAATTATTTGATCACACTAGCTACTTGATTATATTGGTAATCATTATTAAATTGAACGTTGAACCTCTAAATCCCTAATAGTATCACCACTAATGCACTATAGTAAGTATCAAGTACCTAATAAACAAATACTTAAAGAAAACTTAAAAAATTTTGAACACAGCGGGATTTGAACCGTCCAAGCGCTCTGACCACTAAGTCATGCGTTCTTCCTCACGTTGCGTCAAAATTCTTATATGCTGTTACAACTCAGTAGGGAGTGTTAGCATCTCTGTAGGGAGAGTTTCACAAATTTCCATTACCCAAAGATTACTGTAAAGCACAATCATTTGGCAAGAGAGATTCTATTTTTATTATTTTAATGATTTTTGAAGTGTTAAATCACACTAAGGATAAAAAAATGTTCTTTTCCATGAGGTGCGGTTCAAATCCCGCTGTGTTAAAATTTTTGTGTTTAACATTTTAAAAATCATTAAAATATACCCAACTAATGCTTGTTTACGTATTGCCGTAGCGAATGAGTTAAAATAACCACAAAATATTTAGATAGTTATGTTAAACGTGACTGTACTATAAAATCTATGTATTAGTTTGTTATATTAAATTATTTTTCGATGGTTTTTCAATGTTTACTACATACTTTAACTCATACTATATCACACGATAAAATTTACCGAAGTTAAAACAAAAAACACGACAACTCCCTGGGAACACAAATAAGTCACGACATGATTAGGCATTCATCATGACCGAGCACAGCGCGGCAACTCCGAATGCAGTTTCGGTTTCGGTCGTAGTTTCGGCAGGTTCGCCACCGAAACAGAAACCGAAACCGAACCGAAATATTGAACACATAACATATATTATATGTATGTATAAAATATATATATATATATATATATATATATATATATATATATATATATATATATATATATATATATATATATATATATATATATATATATATATATATATGTGTTGTTTCTTAATTTTATAATATTAGAATAATAACAGCTTGGGCCTATTAAGATATTCTGTTCTCCGATTTTGAGACATTACGTTCCGACAACTGTCGCGATTTTATTCAGACAGTCACAACGACCTCATACAATAATACATAATACAAATACAACCTCAGTCAACAACAAGTACAAGTCTATAAAGAAAGAAAAATGTAATATTGGCGATATTGTGCTCTAAATAATATTTTGCAAACAACTATAATGTATTTATTGTTAATTATTTTAATTTACATTATCTTGATGGGTTTTATTGGACTTGAGGTGTAACTGGTTTTAACATACATTTGAATCTATAGAATAACATATTGAAGGAATGTTATGAAAATCAATAAAATAAATACTAAATTTACCTAAACCTTTATGATATGGGCATGCTTGATAATCATCACATCCCTTTAATGTGTATGAAGACTATACTTATTACTGTTATTGAGAATTGACAGTGAATGATGTTGGCAACATTATTTAATTAAACAATATCAGCTAAAAAAACATATTAAAAAAAATATATTTTTTATATTTCTGAGTTCAGACCACTTTATCCACAACTTTGAAATATAAATGTTAACTATTCAATATTAATATATTGTTAGTATTCAATGTCTTCCCTGCACAATTATTTAATTTTACATATCTATGGTATATAGAGTAGACAAGGAGATCCTAGTGTTAGCTAAAATTAAAACCTTAATATCATCTAAAGCAATAACAAGAGATAAAAGAAAACCATACTGAATGTTTTCTTTTGTTATTATAAGAAATTTTATAGAATATGGGCTCATTCTATTAATATGCTATTGCTTAATTTATTTATCTACATTTGCACTATTTTGTTATTCCCTTTTTTTATATTAACCCTCTTTGTTGTATGTTATTACTATTATTTTTATATATATTTTTTTATATCAAGTAATCCGTTTTTTATTTGTGGTCAATAATGTTTCATATAATCTAAATTGTAATTATTAATTTGGGAAAGTGTAATGGATATTTCTGTAACTAATAGATAATTAATTCTCACTTATGTTAAGTTTTTTATTGTAACAAGGATATTAAAGAAGTAGATTAATTGCTTTAAGGTGCGCACTTGGGACAAAATTCAAGCAATTATAAAATCAGAAGAAGGCTTGGGCATAGAATACGATGAAAACGTCATCTGCGATGTTTGCCGGTCACCAGATTCTGAAGACGGAAATGAGATGGTGTTTTGCGACTCATGTAATATTTGTGTGCATCAAGCCTGTTACGGCATCACTGTAATACCAGATGGTGTGTGAATTACTTATATCAACTACATATAACATTTTCTATTAATTTAGGTACTAATTTAATGCAAAATATTTATTGCAGGTCAGTGGCTCTGTCGTCCTTGTGGTGCTGGTATCAGGCCGACTTGCGTCTTGTGTCCTAATCTTGGTGGGGCTATGAAGTGCACACCATCTGGTCATAAATGGGCCCACGTTAGTTGTGTGCTTTGGATTCCAGAAGTGTCTATTGGTTGTGCGGAAAAAATGGAGCCTATAACTAAAATAACGTCTATCCCGGCTTCGCGATGGTCACTGGTGTGTGTTTTGTGTCGTGAGCGTAAAGGAGCTTGTATTCAGTGTTCGGTGAAAACTTGTAAGACTGCCTATCACGTGACTTGTGCATTTAAACATGGACTAGAAATGCGTGCAATAATTGAAGATGAAAATGCCGATGATGGCGTTAAGTTGCGTTCATATTGCCAGAAACATAGTGTCAACTCTAAAAAGGAGAAATGTCCTGGTTCTGGCTCTGAAGAAGAAGAAGTAAAGCGGAAGCGTCGGAAGGATATGACTTCAGAGGAGAAAACGCAGGCTCGTGCAGCGCGTCTGCAAGAAATTGAAGGAGAGTTCGATCGTCATGTTAGTGTCAAAGACATTAGTACACATGTTTTAGATGTCGATCAAGACGCAATTAACTACATCTATAATTACTGGAAACTTAAACGGAGGGCAGGTCACAATCGTCCTCTGTTACCTCCAAAGTCTGATGACAATGAATTGCTTACTCATAGACAAGAACAAGCTGATCTTGACAAAATGAAAATGTTTGTACAGCTAAGGCAGGACTTGGAGCGTGTGCGTAATTTATGTTACATGGTCAGTCGTAGGGAAAAGCTATCTCGGTCGTTCTTTCGTATGCGAGAGCAAACGTTTCATAAGCAAGTAGCTGTATTATCATCTGAGCCTGATATATCAGGCCCAGATTTGGCAGCAATAATTGAGGCTAATCATGGGCCATCCATCTACGACCGATTATATTCTCATGTTAATGCTGCTGATCATAAAAATGATTTTGATGACCTCTTGGCTCGGATTGCTCCTCAAGACTCGAGCGATGACAAAAAGAGAGATCGTAATGGTCTTTTACGAGGTTCGAAGTCAACTAATCCATACAAAAAGCATTATGTAAATGGATCTCGAAGAAGTGGCAGTATGTACAGTGGACTATCAAGTGAAGAGAGTGCTGCAGAAGTGACTCGTACTTCGAAATATCGTCGTGCTATTGGATCAAGTACTGATGAGGATGTTAAGAAGCCTTCCACTTCTCCTAAAAAGAAGATCTCACCCAAAGGAAAAGGCAAAAAATCCCCAAAGAAACCAGAGAGAAAGAAGCGGAAAATACCGCAATCTAAGGCCGTTGTTGAAAGTAGTAGTGAGGATGAAAATATAAAAACAAGAATGAGAAAGGACCGATCTCGCAGTAAAACATTACAACAAATGGAAAAAGAAATGACTGCTGGAAGAATGGGCCAATCTGGCACTGACAGTGATGACTTGATTCCAATAAGAACTACTAGAAACAACAAATTCCCAGTTGATATCTATTCAGATAGCAGTGATGGTGCATCTGCCAAAGAAGAATCTAAATGTGAAAAATCTACTAGGCTTAAAAGTGATAAATCCAAATCTGACAAAACTAAATCGCCGAAGGAAATTGATTCACTGACCTTGCCTCGTACTAAAGCTGCAATGAAAGAATTTATTCCAACTCAACCAGAAAAGAAAACACTACATGTAGAAGATAAACCTGGTCCTAAAAAGAGGGGAAGAAAACCTTCAAATAAGGAAAAGACAACACCGGTTAAAACAAATGATTCAGATGATGAGGCTAAAAATAAGGAAAATATTAAAATTGCTAAACAAAAAGAGAATCCAACAGATTTAATAGTTCCTCAGAGGCAAGCAGCTAAAAAAGCTTCTGAAAATATGCGTTCTACAACAGCAGTTAAAAAAGAAGACTCAACTACAGAGAAGCCAGTCAGTGGTGATGATTCTAAATCCAAGCCTAAAGTTAAATCTAAAGGAAAGGAGCCCAAGGATGTTCCAGAAAGAGTAAGCAAGAAAAAATCTTCAAGTAAAGAACCTTATACATATGTTCCGCAAAGACAAGCTGCTAAAAAGGCAGCAGCACATATAAGGAGTGGAATGGGATCTAAGCCTCCAGTCACGGAAAATGAAAATGATAAAAAGAAGGACGATAAGACTGAAGAAAAGTCTTCTCCTAAGAAAGAAGACCTAAAGCGTTCAAAATCTCCAGTTAGAGATAGTTCCAGTTCTTCATCAAATAGTAATAGTAGTAGCAGCTATTCCTCGTCATCTAGTTCAGAAGATGAACCAGAAAAGCCGAGCATGAAGCCTACCGCTAAAGCTCGTGAGATCAAACCAGTTACAAGGCAGCCGTCAATGTTTTCCCCTCCTGGCTCTAGACCAACTGTGGACTTGCCCTTTCTTGACAAGGTGTCAAGACCATTGTCTTCAACTAGTGCCACGAGTGATTCTGACAGCTCTAAAGGATCGCGATTTTCAGGGTCCGATAGTCCCTCTCCAAAGCGTCCCCGCAGACGACGCAAAAGGAAAAGTGTCTCAATTGATACGTCACCACGAAAGGCCCCTGACAAGAAGCTTAAAACTTCCGAACGGGGGTCCGACTGTGGGGCTACATCGTCACCTGTTGAAAGAGAGGAATCGAGCAGACCCAATGACACGCGCGCTTCCACACGTTCTTGGACCCGAAGCACTACTACAAGCGGAAATATGTCTTATAAGTCTGATGCCAGACAGAGAAAACCATCTAGAGACCTCTCCGGATCTCAATATTCCTCTACATCCAATAAGATTCCAAAAGAGAGCCTCCAGTCCGCTGAACCTACAGCTCCGAAATGGAAAACGGACGAGGAGGTAAATATAAAAAATGTAGATTCTCAAGAAATAGCTGGCCCGAAAAGTGATTTAAAAACTTTAAAACCAATAAAATCTAAAATACATAGTGTTTCAATTGAAGATAATAAAGATGACAAAAATAAAACAAATGAAAGCGAAATTATGTCCTTAAAAAGACCTAGTCCTAGAAAAAGCGTGGAACTCAAACACAAAACCACCGCCATTAGAAGAATGAGTGTCAAAGAGCTTGTTGAAAAACCAACTCTGGCATCGCCTAAAGACACTCGAGAACTTATATCAGCAGAAAGACATTCTTCTAGTCGACGTGACTCTCTTTCAACAGAACAAAAACCTTGTCAATCACCAATCAAGAAAATTAGTCCTGCTTTGGGAGATTCAACTCCTACTATTGATATAATTGATAAGAAACATTTAACAATAAATGATGATTTCGAAGATGCTGACAAGAACTGGTTACCAAAAGCTCCTAGTCCAAATATCCATCCTCCACCTGTTGAAAAACCAGGTGATCACGAGAAATATATGACTGAAGATAAATCATTAGACTCGGACTGTGCAGACAAAAGTAGTATCAAAATGATTGCCAAGATACAAGCTAATCTAAATGAGAACACTATGATTAAATCTCCTAAAACTCCTATGGATGCAAGAACAATTGAAGCAATGGATGTTGATAATCCAGTTACAAGAAATATAAGAAAACGTTCTCTATTGGACACTGATAAGAAATATATTACTCAAGATTCTAGTCATGTTCAAGGCGTTGAAATATCCAAAAGTGCCAAAATACCATCAGCAGTTAATCCTTTTCCAAATCGGACAATGTTCTCTCCGCAGCCGAAGGATAACGAGCTATTTGAATTTGATATTCTTGCAGTCGATGACGGTTTTAATCACGAAGAGATGATGAAACCATTTACTTCATATCCTGAAATTTTCTTACAAGAAGATTCTAAAGAACAAGGCGTGCAAGAGACATTAAACTTAGTTGACAGATTGAGAATGCAGTTGAACAAGAAAGCACCAGCTGAAAATGTCACACAAGAAGATGGAGTCACGAATGAAAAAACATCAATTGATGAAAACGCTGATATAATATCTGACGCGGAAAAGAGTGAAAATAATAAGAACGTCATGTTTGATTTAAATGATAAAAGAACCTCTCCTGAGACTAACCGAAATAATGATCACTTTTCGGAGCCAACGGAGTGCATTAATGCAACCAGAGACATGAATACAGAAAATAAAGATGAAACAAAGTGGATAGACTTGAGTATATCTCATAATGAAAGCCAATTAGATCAATCTCATGATTCAAAATATGAAACTGCAGCAAGTACAAAATGGGTTGATTTGACTGTATCGCATAATGAAAGCCAATTAGATCAATCTAGTGAATCGAAATATGATACTACATTATATTCAGAAGACGTTAAGGAGCCAACTACTGTTCAATCTATTCATTCAATATCAGAAGTAGCGGATTCGATTTCCTTATCTAAACAAAGTGACGACTCACAGTCACTGTCGGTAGTTGATCATTCTCTACACAGTAACGATCAAGAACTAACTCAAGATAATCAAACTTATGATAATAATAACTCTGTAATACATTCTGACTGCGCAACAATATCGTCACCATACATTGGCCATACTTCAAAATGGGGGGAAAGCAAAATAACAACGCGAAGATCTTCAGCTTCAAGCACAAATTCTGAAGGTTCGGCTTGCTCACAAAGAGCAAATATAAAATCACATCTTGTTAGTGAAGTTCGCCAAGGGCCAGTACTGCCTGATATTGATGCTTATCCCCCAATACCTGCTTATTCATGTCGAGTGGAGCCAACGATGCCTCTAAATCAATATACAAGCTATCCCCCAGAAGCGTCACCATTTTTGAGCACAATGACTTCGTTGCCTTTATTTGCTCCTGGGGCATGTGCTTCCTCACAACTGTCACTGCCGTCGCCGGCTCCAGGATTATATTCTACTGGTTTGCCGTTCGCTACACCTTTATTGCAACCTTTACCAAAGCAACCATTCCCACTTTGTGCTGCATTTACTTCTTCTTCTCAAAACATAGCACTGACTACTGCCATGATAGCGTCACCCACACAGAAGCCTCTAGATTCTCCGCGTGATGATATTGACGTCACAGGTAGCGATAAATTGTCAATACACGTTGTTTCGAGTCCCAGCATCAGTGTAGACTCATACAATGAAGCAAGTAACACAAGAGCTCCAACTAAAATGTCTACTGATAGTAATGAGACTAATATGAGTTTGTCTCAGTCAGAACCACCGTCATCAAAATCATCCCCAAGACAAATGAAATTGGTTACGAAATTTCCATGTAAATCACCTGGCAAGAGCCCATGCATATCACCTAAGCAAAGCGACTCTTCTAAGAGTACAAAACGCTCCAGTAATAAGAGTAACAGAAGTCAAAGAGGTCGAGGTCGTTCTAAGAGTCGAGGACAAGGCTATCCTCCAGCAGATTACTTAAGAAACTCAATACAAAATAAATTAATTGGCACCGTTTATGATTTCAATGAAGATATAGCTAATGATGGGGTAGATCTTAAGCCACTCAGAGAGAGACGAAAATCAATCGATAGAGATGATAGAAAATCCGAACACTCATATAAAGATTCTTCTCAATCTCCTCATGCAGACTCTCCGCCTTCAAAACGGCCAGTTAGTGAGAACAAAGATATCAAGACCTCAACTCCTGAACCTTCTGAAGACGCGGCATCACCATCCACCAAATCTAATACAGAAAGAGGCACTGGATTCTCACAAGTACAACCACTTTTACCTGGACCTGTTGATATGCGTACGTACAATAATCCTTTTGAGACCCCAGTACCACCCGTTACTGACGCGTATCACAGCCATTTGCTCGCATTTGCAAGTGGCACAGCAGATCAACAACTAGGTGAAATAGACGAAGAAATGGAAAAACAGCTACATTCTGCGCTGATGGCTAGCAAGCCGAAACCAGGTACACCTGCGGCTGCCTCAGTGCAAGAAATTAACGAACCTGCAAAAGATACAACTCCGTCACAGTTGCCAAAAGTATCATTAAGTGATTCCAGAAATCAATTGAAAGTTAAGATTAAAGGCCCGTTTCTAGACGCCAATTATGCGAGTTCTGTACAACCGGTGGTCCCACAGCCACCTGCTCCAACTAATGAGTCTAATGCAAACGTGATGAACACATCTAGTAATTCCACAAACTCAATGATGAGTGGAACCACAAATCTCAGGCGTATGCGTAAGAAAGAATTACTGCGACAATATTGGACCCAGGATATGAATATGGATGATCCAACAAATGCCTCAACCATGGGAGTAGCGCCGCCACCTGTGCCACAGCCGTTAGGTCGCGCTGTTATCACTATACCTAAGGCCGTAGCGTCCATGACCAGTATCCCTACAAGAGAAGACTATAAAATCACTGATGCACCAGTAGAAAAGAAGAAACGAAAGATTACCAGCGGAGTTTCTCGAGAATTAAGACAATTACAACTGAGCATGAACATAGATTTATCTGACGATGTCAAATTATCTAGTTTCGTTGGAAGTTCCAATCAGGCTCACAAGAGACGTGCCAGAGTTACTACCAAACCTAACACTTCACGTGCCGTGTCACCTGTAGCTCCAAAATTAAAAATTAAATTGGGATCAAATACTGTTCAACAAGTAAGTGAAGAACCATCCGGCTTTCAGTTCCGGCCGCCTAAAAAACGCCTCCAAAGCATACACAAACCAAGCTTTGAAGACCTACGACGAGAAAGTATGAAATACCGACGAAAGGTAATGGCAGATTTCGAGGAGGACGAGAAAACAAAGAAGCACAAACCCAACAAGAGCGAGAAACGTAAAAAGAAAAAGGAAAAAAAATCTGAAAAAGAGAAACTTCAGGTGATAAATAGTGAAAGTGACAGTGCTACAAAATTAATTATTAAAATTAAGCGTACTAAAGACGAAGAACGGAAAGCGACCAGTGCTCAAGTGGGTGGGACTTTGGCAAGTGCAGCGGCGGCAGCCCCAGAGCCGACGGTGGATCCTTTCGACTACGACCCCACGGCACCCGATCCTTTGGCAATAGATCCTCCCTTCAGTGCGGAGGCGTCGACTATGCGCAGAGTACGCACAGATAAAGTGACACCGATTCGATTAAAACTGGCGCGCAGCTCTCAGGGCGTATCGGAGTACGTGATGAAGAAGGTGGGTGCAGAGACACCTTCAGTTTCCGCGCCTTCCACATCTTACTCAGCTTCCGTCTCCGGTCCAGCGTCCGCCCACGCGTCTGCTGCCACCGCCGCCTCCAGCTCCTCAACTTCAGCCACCGGTACATCCTCGTTGCCGGTCGCAGTTAATAAACATTGTGAAGTGAGGTGATATAAACCACGTAAGCGGAAGGCCTAAGTGTCGCGATTGTAGGGCGAACTATGAACGCGTGTGTACAGTTAATATAAGAATAATATCTGTAAATAAGAACTTTTTAAATTAATATTATTCTCCTTTAATTCTTGATGTAGTTTATTATATTATTTATTTGTATAAATCGAAAGCTCAATGATTAACTTAAAGTTACTCTAAGATGTATATTGTTGTGCATTTTGTGGTGCACAAGTAAATAATAATATAACATATTATATATTTTTGTTAATGTTACTATTTTACTTTGTGCCCATAATGTGGAATCTCATTAAGTGTATTATCATTGTATATTTGTTGTGCACGTATTTTATTTGTCAAAGCTGTTCTATCACAATGTACATCACATGCTGGTAGGGCACTAGTACTGTCTTGACTTTTTGGCCGCTAATTTCCAAAAGACTTATTAATAATTAAATTAAAATTAATTGATAAATTTAATTGCTAAGTAAATTATTTGTAAAAGACGTAGTTTAGTTACTTACCTTCTAAAATAAATATTTATATAAAATGGAGCAGGGCTTCTATCTAATTAAAATATTGATTAAATTTTTATCACTTCAATTCAATTCATAGAGTTCTCTTTAGTCTGGTTCTATTGCCCTACCAGTAAACAATAACTTTAATCATTACCTGTAATGGCCCATGGCTCAAATTCAATAAAAAAATAATTGTGGTTGTTGAAAATAAATTCAAAAATATTAATTTGCTTGTATTTTAGAAGGATAACAGATAATTATGATGTATATATTTTTTTAATTTAATATATTACTTTCTTCACTTGTATTTTAGAAGGAAAACAAGAAATCTTTAAATTATATATATTTTTTTAATTTAATATATTACTTTTTATCATTCATGAAATTACATATAAATCAATGTTTTTTTAAATTAATTATTATGTTTTATCTGTTATTTTTTTATGCATTTTATGTTTAAAAAAGTGTTTGGGCGGCGACAAGTTGTGAACATACAAAGTATATGTAATGCTGCATTCGCGACTTACTCCGCCTGCAGCGATATATGGAATCTTGTGTTTTTAAATAAATTTGAATTATTTTGAATTTGTATTTGCATATCATTTTACACAAGTGTAAGTTATAGAGTATTTTGGATGTGTAGATAACTGTATATTGGATTGACTGGCGTATCGATTTTATAAAGCGGTATATTTTACATCTGTTATGTGCAATACTCATCGGGATAGTCAAGGTTGAATGGGCCTAGATGGGATGTGTTAGTTTTAAGTGCATGTTTGTTAAGTATAAATTATGTCATAAAAATATTTTATATTGTAAATATTCGGTTTTAAGAAGCGAAGAAGGCAATCATGAATGCCATCATACATAATTGACGATATTTTAAACTGCAATAGTTCTGAGGTTCGTATACGTGATTCCCTATGCTGGAACATTGGCCGTCTTTCCCTTATCTTCTTCTTTTTTATTCTGAATGTTTTCTGTACAGTGTGGAAAGGCAGTGAATGCGCCCTAATGACACGTATATAACATCTAATCGTTCCTTTCTTCGCCACGTCTACGGACTTTAGAACTTGGTACAAATTTTCTGCCGCTATATCTCAATGTGGGTCCACGCAATGGTAATACGTTTCTATTTATTCGTAGCTCCATAATACCCTCACCTGAACTTCTTTTCCTAGAACTTACTCGCTCGAACCATAGCGTAGATTCACGTCGATGGTATTATGAATGCAAGGACTACAAAAGGTCATTTTGCTAACATCCAATGTAATGTACAGGATTGTACTAATTCGTGTGTTGAAGATAATTGTGCGCTCATCGGTGATCATTCGTTCAGTAGGACATCGCGCTGACGTGAGTGTGCATCTAGCTTGAACAAGATACTCTAAGCATTTGTGATCTTTTTATATTTTTTTATTTTCATATTTTTGTAAATGTGTCTTGAAAACTTATTTTGGAAATTTTAATGAAAATGTTTAATTATATTACTTTTAGATTTTGATATGCTTAAAGATTGTTTAGATTAGAAATATTTTGAATGTATGCATTTATTATTGTAAGACGTAGTTTATTTTATATTTCTTTAAATAATACTTCGTTTATTAAATAAAGTAATAGGATTTATGGTCACTAAACTGTTTTGAAGTAGGATTATTTTAAGCATTATCGATAATAATTATTTTAGACGGCAAGACGCACTCTTACATTCTATGGTTGTCTTGATTTGACGTTTGTGAATCATTCATTTTTATTGACATATATCTTCAAAACACGAAGTTCAGTACACGTTTACTCCTGTCCTGCTAGTATACGTATAGTATGTAACAGTAATGCTGAAATTACCGAATTAGAGTCACTAAAAACGATCGAGACATTGAATTATTGAAATTGATAAGGTGTAGTAATTTGTGAATATTTTACGCGCTGATGTCGCTTATTATGGACGACTTACTTATGCTACAGTCATACCGATTGATTACGTACAAATACTAACATATGACGATGAGCCCACGACTTATGCCGGAGCTCACCCAAGCACGAGACATTAGACGGCGACAGCCGTTGCGACTTTATGCCGCTTTTGGGGCGCAAGCCCACTAATATATAATAGATTAATAATTCGATGTGAATGTTAAATGTTGCCATATATCCGGATACAATTGTAGCTTAGTTATTACAATTGTGTATTTTTGCTTCTTATTGCTATCAAATAGTAGGATATTTATTTAATTGGTGGATCCATTAGATGTTTTCCATTGAATGTAATTAATGTATTAAATATGGGGCGACGTTAATATGCATTAAGAGTTAAACTCTGAGTATCAAGTAACTGTCTGTCTGTCTGTCTGTCTGTCTGTAAGTCTGTCTTGTTCGTAGTCGTTTTGTAGCAGCCCACTAGACTGCTATATATTTACAGTATCTAAGTCTTCATCACTGATAATTGTAAGTTTCGTTACCAAATGACATTGATATTATACTGATTGAAACGGAGAGCTCATTAATGTACGCAAATTATATGTACACATACATTCGCTTATGCTTATTAATTCGAACATAACAAAATTTGACGCGACCTTATTTCAGATATTTGGCTGTTATCCTTAGCCCTACACATCCAATTCTGTGCTTACATTTGAGAACACCAACAAATGCAGATGTTCAATCATCACAATGTCAGTGAGGAGTCAGTGTCAACGACGGAAATAACTTTGTCCAATCGTTTATTTTGTATTTCGTTCCGACAGGGTCTGAGCAGATTTCACCGTATAAATAATATGTAATACATTTATTCTAATATATTTAGTCATAATGACAATTTAATTAATAAACCTTATTCATAATTATTATATTAAATAATGTCTATTCTAACGTAACACGTAACACGTTACACGCGTAACTTTAAAAATTTAACCGAGAATAATGTGTTAAAACAGGTGTCGTGTTTCAATTGTTTAATGTTAATAAATTGTCAATAAACCCCAGATTAGAGCTTAATCGTGACGTAGACGTTTTTGAATCCTTTTGAAACCAAATTATACATGAATGTTTAGTGATAGTAATGCGTGTATGCGCTATTTTAATAATACTAGTATTAGATGTATCCTTCTGAACTGATAAGAATGAAATTACTATAATACTTGTACATATATGTTCATTAATCGTATTAACGGTCACCACGGTTTTAAGATAATTTAAGTTTGCTCAGAATCTTGCTATATTGATCTTCGCTGCCACGAGCATGGTGACTGATATGAGCCAAAATTATTATTCAAAAAATGTATCGTTTCCTTGAATTTCGAAATTAAATACCATAGTTTATAAAGCTTATATGTCTTTGTTATTATTTATATATGAATAAATACTGTTTTTAAAAAAATACATTATCAGACCTTAAGTATAAAATAATTTCAGGACCGCATTAAAAAGTAATATCAATTTGATTTAACTGTCGTTAACTTGGTTAGTTGTCGAAGTCAGTCACCAGTCTCATTTCATAACATACCTATAAGTGAAATATTGATTTTAGACGTTGTATTCGAAACTGAATTTTTATAATTTTATTGCATAGACATTTTATTGTACTAATTATATAAAATTTAAATATTTTTTTGATTGAATTTGATTGAATTTTCGCTTAATAACAACAAAATCACACTTAAGGCGTCTTCCGACTTGTGTGTATTCATGCAAGTACAAAATTGAATATATATATAATTTCTCACCGTGACTTTGCTTAACACGTTTATATGTTGGCGTTTTATAAATGTCTTAATCGCACAAACTGTGCATGTGCTAAGTAAGAATCATCACACTTCAATTTTGTCGTCGATCATTACCTTTTACTGTGATTTGTTTTATCTTTACATTATATATAAGAATATTGCGTAGACAAGTTTTCATAATCGAGGTTCCATTTATTGGAAATAAAAAGTAGTCTTTATTATTTTATTGTAAATAACTATCTAATATGAATTTTTGAATTAGTGAAATATTTTAAATAATATTGATGTATGTAGTTATTTCGAAGTGAGTGTAATTGATTTTTTGGTATTCTAGGGGTGTTATTTAGATTTCGTGCTTTGAGCGCATGATTTTATATTGAGTATTTTAATTTACTGAGTGTTAATTATTGTAAGTGTCGCACGGAGTGTAATTTACTTTTTTTTTATTGTAATTGGCGTTACTGAGTACGTACGTGTGTTGTTGATATGTTTATGTGGTTTATGTGATTAATGTACGTAAGCAAGTATACATAATAAACCCCTAGGCGCGTTGTCGCTGCGACTTGAAAATGCGCCTTTATTACTATTATTTAAAATTTTCTGTAGCCGGTCTTTTCCACCATTCTGTTAAATATTGTAATACATAACATAGGAGTACCATTATCAATCGTATAGTTGCTCTCAGTATCCCGTTAATGTTACGTTTATATGAATTTTGAGTACATTATTAAATTACACTATTATAGTAAACTTAGTAGTAACTTTGTGCCACAGCCACAAAAAGTTATAAATGTTAGTTATAAAACATGGCTGAGGACTTGTACCAGTCATTATCGTAAGTGAATTAAAATACATATAATATGATTATTTATGTCTTAGGCGATAAGTATTAAATGTAAGAGATTAACATCTTATACCACTACCCGTTTAAGTATTATGATCAACAATATTTCCAATGTTTTAAAAACTTAGCATGTTAGGAATTAATTTTATCCATAAGTTGTACAAACTACTTATGTACAGTGTGTAACGTTAAGCGGATACGTGAAGGAGTGTGAAGACGGAGAAAGTGTAACGCGGGTGTTGTAAATAGTGTACAAGTGTTTTCAATGTGCACATAGTCGCCTCATTCATTAAATAAATTTTTTAGATCAAATTTTCTGCTTTTTATTTATATCCCTTTTTTGTTACGAAATTTTTATTATATATCGATATACAAGAAGTTAAGTCAATAACTGTATTTATTATTAGTATCGTGGGACTAAATCATTCGTTAATATTTTAAATATTTGCATTTTTCCAATAGGTACTTAAGAAAAACGTGTCATTGTTAAACGCCAGGTTTGAGATAGTTCCTCTAGGAAGCATGTGAGGGAATTGTTGAGAACAGAGTGGTGTACCTACTTATGGCGCTCTGAAGTGAGTAAATCCCAATGTTTTAAATGCGTGAATACACAAAATACACAAATTTATATAGATATTAAAATTGTGAAGCGTGGTTTGTTACTTGTTAGGTGCGGCACCGAGGTAACGATCGCGCAGGTGCGATTTTATTGAAGAGTGTATTAAGAATATGTATATTAAAGTTATCTGAGATATTAGTAATTTTAAATTATAATTAAGTAATGTATACAAAATACAATATGTTTATTGTATTTTGTATAACAAATAAAAAATAATAATTCATTATTATTACTTATTAAATAAATATATGATTCAAATATTTCCTTAGAAATTAATTATACTGACCAACTTAAAGAGACTAAATAAAAAATTATTCAATTTTCTACACATATAAAATATATTTTTACCGACACAAATAATATCTAACTATCTTATTTATATTTATATGAATAAAATGTGCTCTAAACATTTTTGGGTGTGATTAGTATACCAGTGAGTAATATTGTATATATTATTAGGTATAATCATATGTAAGAAAAATTTACATCAGTTTCCCTTGAGGACAGTTTTCGATCTTTACAGCAAGTGAATCTCCAGACAGAAGGGGATCTCCCTTATTTTAGCTATATTATACATACATAACTTTTAATGATAATGTTAATGAATGACCTATAGAAAACTCTAGGTCACAATTACCGGGCACAGTTAGCTGAAATTTGATTGTAGAGGAGCAGTAATAGCGAACTCATGGAACGTTTTCAGGTGGTGAGTAGAGAAAGGGAAGGTTAACAGAGAAATTCTAAAAATTCATAGGGAACAAGAATATAGGTACATAGGACTATATAAATTTGCGAGTCGAAAAGTTTAAAAGTTCTCTATTGTCTTACTGTGAAGTGAAAAAAAATTAATGATTCTAATATGATTCTACATATTTATTTTCGCAAGTGGAAATCCAACCCACACCCGTGTGCTATAAAATTTATAAAATTACTTCAATGGTGCCGTTATTCAGTACTCTTAACAAAATTCTTTACTATTAAGCTTGTTATTTTCGCTTTCGAAAACATAATAATTTGATTTGGATTTGCGACCGCGCCTCTTGAAAACCATTCAAGCGCTCTGATTGCTACGCCATACGTTCTCATCAAGCTACGTTGAAACTGTTTATAATTTTGACTTTATACAACTAATTTATCCTGTTAGCATCTCTGTATGGAGATTTTTATACATTTCCGATATTCAATCATTTGGCAAGAGAGACTGCTATTTATTAAATAATTTTATTAGTTTTAAAGTATTATTCCACACTTTTCTAAAATCATCTGATCAGAATATGTGTGCATATTCTCATAGAAACAAAGGTAATATTTTTTTATTTATTGGTTAAAGATATGTACATAGAATAAAAAATCTAATTAAAATATGCTATAGTATTTTTTAATATTTTTTTTGTATGTATGCATCGTGGCACAGCGGCTCAGTCTGACTGTAAGCGCGACGGTTATGGGTTCGATAAGACTTTTGAGAATTAATTACATTCATTTTCTTCGCTCTGAGAACAGGGCGAAAAACGGCGTTGATGCAATATCTCGAAACGCGGGAAACGGACTGTCATAATACTATACCCTCTGCCCACCCTGGTACGTGCGGGATACAGCGCGAAGCTAAAAGTTCATAGCGCAATCATTTTCCTTGAAAAAATCAATGTAAATAGTATTAATTATAGATTTCTCATATAAGAGATTTTTTAAATATCATTCACTTGAAGTGATGACGCCTATGTAGTGATGTTTATGTGTTAAGTGGCAGAACCTTTGTTTATTATAATCAGGAAGGTCAGTGTATCTTAGTATTCTCTGATGTATTTTACATTTTACATTACGATGAATTTATGTTTCTCACAAAATTTTATACCAACAAAATCGAGGACCAAATATTTTATAAACAATTTAATAAAGTTCAATCAATACTTCTGGCGATTTGAATAAAATATAGATGGCTGATACTATTTTTTGTTTGATTTCATCCATTAGAGCTGACAGAAATAGACTACGAAAAGCCCTTGACGTCGAAGTTAGTGTACTTACATTAAAACGCTTTTAATCATGAACCTGATGAACTTACAAAGGCGTGAAATAATGCTTTCTAATACCAGATGTTGTGGATATAGGTAATAGCATCGCATTTTTCACATATTTTCTGGTTATTTAGGTATAAGCTAAAAATACTTAGAAATGATATACTTTTTCATTAGCCATTTGTTTCAATTTGCCTATCGTTTTAAGTGGTCCTGTATAGTGGCATGGCATTTTAGACTGAAACCACCACTCAGAGCTAATATTATATGTGGGCTTTTTTTTCCGCATTAATCTCGATCCCGCGGGAATTCCGGTACAAAAAGTCGCCACAACCTTATTTATCTTCTAGTGAAAATTTCATAAACATCGGTTAAGCTGTAGCCCCGACAAACGAAAAGACAGTTATTTTGACATCATAAACAAACACTTCTATATATGTAATTGTACATTATATTTTTTATATATATCTTTTTTTTGGTCGTTCTACATCAGGTGTTCCAGATCCTTGATATTATATATAAAAATGTCAATGGAAAATGTCAATCCCGTTAAACGACTTACGATAAGACCAGTCCATGAAGTTTATTTGGACATAATAGTTCTCCATGAGATATTCCAGATCTTGGATTTTATAAGCATGAGCAACAATTAATAGATAGCCATTTTCTCATTTCTGGTTTTTTAGCTAATCTATTTGTTATAATTCAGCCAGTAGCTATTTTATAGTTGTACGTATGGAATGCCGAGTGTCCAGGTGGTGCCAAGTGTCCAGCGGTAGGTATCAAGTTAAACAGGTCCCTGGAAAACTCCACATGGTATAAGCTGTGGAGAACGCACAACGATAAAACGATGAAAACAAACACCAAGGTGTCACACACTGTGCCTTTTACAGATAATTGGTCCTCCAACGATTCGAACTTTACGTTGTATGCGATCACAATGTAATGTTTAAAATATAAACATGTGTTTACCGTTTCCTGTACATCCTTTCCGTGGACATCTGGAACACCTGATGTAGAACTACAATAGATCAGCTAAACTATAAGAAATAAGGAAATGACACCTTCGTTCACACGTCGTTGACTCATTTTTCATTGATATTTTAATATATAAATATGAAGGATCTGGAACACTTGTTGTATAAAAAATAAGAGTAATATTAGTAAATGATAAATGAAAATCTGGTGGCAAGGCTCATTAAGGCCACGCTAAAGTAGCTGCCTACTAGTTTACTAGCTTTTTAATAAATTAACACTAAGTCATATGATTAAACATTTAATATGTTACGATACGATATTTAAATATTTATACCATTTACAAGCTTAACTTCAGTTCAGCTTCAGTTAAGTGATGAAGATATAAAGAAGAGACGGCGTGAGCAACGGAAGATTATCCAAATGCCGTCAAATATTTACCGGATGTACTAATAAAGAAAGACTGAAAATGATAGAGACTGAGAGCAATAAAAAAATAAAAAGATCCACTCATATAATATTGTATATTACGAAAACTCAGTATAGAATTAGGCTTGAGCAAATTTATAATTTTCTGATAGACTTGCAATGAGAATGAATTGACCTTATTAATTACAGTCGGATCAATATAATGATTGTAATTATGATACTGTTATATTTAACACTTATGTGTTTTATAAACAATTGTACATCCTCAGCTATAGGTATTTTTTTTTTAAATTAGGATTAGTAAAATTATTACCTTAACATATTTCACAATCAAATCACAATGGATTTTTCTTGTATGCTTATGCTTTATGCATGAACTCCGGATACTTTAAACTAAAGTGACACCTGTGTCTACTTTATAATATTATTCATGATTCATATTCCCATGCGCACATTGTTTTAGTAATAATATTTGTTATTTTGTATGATTTGAAATCATTAAAACAAAAAAATTATAACTTAATTAAAAATTGTGTTAATACAAATAATTATTTATATTAACGCAATACATTGAATTATGATATAGTAGTTTTAGATAATAATGTCGACGCGTAGACGTTTATCAATATAATATCGGCGTGTTGATTACGTTATTATCAATTTCGAAAGGTTTGTTGAACAGTTAAGATATGTTTATTTATATACTATACAGTGTAAAAATATTGATATTTATACTTTAAAACATGGAGGCAAAACGATCAAGTTATTATGAAAGAAAATATGGAACGTTAAGAAAAAGACCACTAGTGACGGTGAGTATATATGTTTGTATGTATGTAATATACTTGATTAATAAAGTTCTGTGTTAATTTATTACTAAGACTTAACTTTGTATCCACAAAAATGGGCGTCGTAGCTAGCTATTTTCCAGTCGGTCGTGGCTACCAGCGGTTTACATGTATAGTGACAATGTGACGGAAAAATTAATATTATCTGTATACAGTTGTTTATTTACTTTCAGATTTAATTATTTTTCAAATTCAAAATGAGTAAATGCAATTTAGTAGAATATGCTATTGAGGACGGTCATGAATCGTCAACAGCGCAGCCTCTGACTGTAAACGCGACAGTTGTATGTTCGATTTTTCATTTCCTCGTTTTGATACCGCAATATTCCCTCGTGTAAAGTGAAAAAAATGGAAAATATTTTTTTATTCTATCTTTAAATTGTCTATTTTGACATTTAGATTTAAATAAATATAATATTAACTATAGGCTTTTAGTGTTTGTGAAACTGAAGTAAGTGGTTTTTGCTTTCTTACTAAATACAAAAATATTGTGAATTTAGTTTAAGCAGTGTATATAGAATAGATAAATATATATATATATATATATATATTATATATATATATATAATATATATATAATATATATATAATTAATAAATTAGGTATATATTATATATATATAGATAAAATTATATACGTATTAGAATGTTTTATATATTATATATATATAGTAGATAGATATATATATATAATATTATATATATATAATATATTATATATATAGATATATATAAAAACATTCTACAGACGTATATAATGTTAGTGTGCCAATATGTAATAATAGGACAAGTCTTAACGTAAACCGTTCAGTCAATATAGAACTATTTCATGAGAATAAATACAATTAAATATCTAGTCATGTACATGATTATTGCTATGGTACTGTATAAATAAAGTCTATAAAGAACAATGTCTGTTAATAGATTATTAGGTATATCTTGATATTTATGTGCAGCAAACTTATCATCCTTATGTAAAGTTGGTAATATATAAAATATAATTTTCTTTGAGACATAATGTTTTTATTCATTCATTTCTTTTATTATGGCGTTACGTGCCAGTTGAGCACAAATCACTTCGCAAATGTCTCGTTGTATGATGAACTGACGAAGGAGATTGTACGATAAAAAATAAAAATATTACACATTAGGAAGAATGCATGTTTAAAAGAGATCCAGTTATAAATACAGCCATCATCTATAACAAAATAATCAGATTAGTAGAGGAAATATTTTATAAAAGTGTTTCAGTTCTGTGTCTGCTTAATATTATTATGTTTAATATTAACATAAAAATTTACATAAGGCACTAAACACAAACATAAACCAACATTGAACATTAAGTTGAACATTGACAATGACATTGAACACTGATTCCAGAATGACCTGGAATCCATACCAAAGTAACATTCAAGCCCTTTTAGATGACATGCGTATAATTCTTCACGAATCCTTAAAATAATGGAATACCTCAATTTACTATGAAATGGATTTCCTTTTATAGCCAAAAGACAGCTTAGACAGTCGGTAAAAATGACAGTCTGTTTAAAGTGGGAGAGTGTGAACGAGATTGCTTCTAATAAAGCAACAGCCTCACCTGTAAACAGAGGGGAGATAAGCCAGAGCCATGTATGAGGTACGGAATAGTGGGTTAGATGGATAGCGGGATAGAGGATGAGGTAAAGTTGTAAATCTTTAAAAAAACTATTGAGTAAATACGGTAGAGGTTTGTCACGTGGAAGGAGGTCAGCTAACTTACATAACTTAAACCACAAGGGATGGGAAGACAGCTGTAACATTTTGCAAGCAAAACGATCAGACAGGAATTGTCGACGGATAGGAAGAAGTGGATCTACACATTCCACCTGCAATGCGTTGGTGGGGGAAGACTTCATTGCACCTTATATAATTCTTAGGCATTTGTATTGAATTTTATTATGTTTTTTAGTAGCTACAGCTAGCTTAAAGGGGTCTAAAACAAATAATCCATAGTCAATATGACTACGAATTATGGCATTGTACAGTAGCTTTTGAGTGTAAGGGTGTGCACCCCACCACACACCAGACACCGCTCTTAGAGCATTAATGCCTTTCTCACATGTTTTTCTTATAAAATCAGCATGGGCAATTCCATTCAGTCCTTTATCGAGAATCATGCCAAAAAAATTTATATGTTCTGCCAACTGAATGACTTCATTATTACAAAGTATTTGTAGATTAGGAATTACTCTCTTTCCCGTAAATATTGCTGCCTGACATTTATCTACTGACAATGCCAGGCCATGTTCAGAAAGCCACTGGTTTAGATAGTGTAAAGCAGTATTCAACCGATAAGTCCTCTACAGAATTTGAGCTGTGATAGAGGACGATGTCGTCAGCGTATGGAAGAATATTACAAAAATTATTAACAGACAATTCGAGGTCATGTGTGTAGATGTTATATAACAAAGGACTGAGAGCAGAGCCCTGAGGAAGACCCTTCCAGACCTGTCTGGGAGGGATCGTAAGAAGAGGATGTTTGACAGATACCGCCCTACCGGTCAGCAGATTACATATATAATGAAACATCGTCGGCGGAAGACTCAGCTGTCGTATTTTCTGCCTGAGTATCGGAAGAAGGACATTATCATATGCAGAGGCAATATCTAGGAAAATACCGACCAAATACTCTCCTTTGGCATAAGCTCGTCGAATGTCAGTAATAAAAACGCTGAGACTAAGCCCCATTCTGAAGCCAAATTGAGAGGGAGCTAAGATATCCCTGCTTTCCACTATCCATTCTAGGCGATTTTTTAAAAGCCGTTCCACAATTTTTGATAAGGTCGATGATAAAGCAATGGGTCTGTAGGAATCTGGATGAGAAGGACATTTTCCGGGTTTAAGAATAGGGATAACAACTTGTGATTTCCATGATTTGAGAATGTTACCTGATTGAAATATACAATTAATCAAATTTAGAAAGTGAAGCTTAGAACTTTCATTCAGTCTAGCAATAAAGGAGTAATAGGCACACAAAAGTGACACTAGTCCAGGAGAACTGGACTAGTGTCCCTTAAATCCGTTAAGAGGTTTTTAAGTTCTTCGGATGAAAAACAAATATCCATTTCATCTGAAGAATCAATCAGTGGAGGAACAAATAAATCATGGTGTGGAACAAACGGAGGAGCTAATTTGTCAGCAAAACTATTAAGCCATACAGATGGGTCATTGGTATTAGGACTGAGCATTTTATTAAGAGAACGACGAAATCTCTTATCATTTTTCCATACTGAGAAGAAGGAATTTCCATAGAGAGAAAGGGGAACGAGGACATAAAGACTTTTAAAGACGAGGACAGAAAGAGAAGAAAAGTTGACCAAGTTATTTCTTTTTCCAAATCTATATTCTAAATTTTGCATCACTACGCTTAAACTCAACATGCTTCTCCATAGTCATACAGTCTTCGTCTTCGCGCGATCGACAGAATCAGAGTGTTCCTGATTCCACCAGGAATTAAAATGCATCCAACTCTGAATGTAGTGTATTTTGGGAATATGCAAGTCAGCTCATCAGCAGATAAGATGGCAGAGTCATCTTATCAGCAGATAAGATGGCAGAGACAAACCATTCATAGCAAAGTAAAATATTCTAACTATTACCAGACTCAGGAGGATTGCTAAGCATGCAATCCACAGAGGCTGCGTACTCTATCCAGTTGGCTTTCTTTAAGTTGAATTTAGAAGGCGGATTAGGAAAAGTCGGAGGAGGGAGACTATTATGTATAGAAAGGAAAATAGGGAAATGATCACTACCATGGGTAGAAGGGAGAGCAGACCATGATAGCCGGGGGGCAAGAGACGGAGAAGATAGGGAAAGGTCAAAAGCAGTCCTTGGATTCTGGTTTGGATTACCACTACGAGTCGGTGAGCCATCATTGAGAATGCAGAGATCCACATCCTCAATCATTTCAATCAATGAAGAAGAGAATCCATCTCAGTAATAACACCCTCGCAAGTGTGATGGGTGTTAAAATCACCCAGGATCAGCACAGGACTAGTAAGCGTGGATATAACAGATTGAAGCTCGAGGAAAAGAGAGGAAGAGGGATGAGGAATGTAAATAGATAGGAAAGAGATATTGAAAAACCTGACAGCAACAGCATTAAACTGTTGACTGTGCGGGGGGAGGCAGATAAGGGAATGAGGAGAGGAGTGCTGGATGAGGAAAGCACTACTTCCATACCCATCACTTCTGTCCTCCCGCAAACAGAACCCAGGCACCCTAAAGGGGAAACCGGAAATAAACCATGTCTCCGAGAGGGCAACAATGACAGGATACAGAGAATATAGAATATACAGAGAATATACAGAGAAATAATATTAAGTAATATTTATATAAGATTTATTAAGTAATATATAAGATGCTTACAAGGGTTTCAGTCAATGCAACTAACAGATTTTTTCTATAATCTATTAGATGACTGGACAACTGTTTTTCGGTAAGATTTGGAGGGAGTGAGCGGAGCTATGACTTGTTTTGGTCGGGGAGAGAATGAATAAGAGGATTGGGGAAACATTTCTTTAGCAACGTCTGCATAAGAGTGTTGGACAAGAGGAAAGCGAGAGGAAGCCTCCATATATGAAATGCTTGTGACATTGTAATTTTGATGGACTGTTATCTTGCAAACTCAGGACAGTCTTTGTCCGTAGTAAAATGCTTACTACCGCAATATAAACATACACAATTTTCTTCAGGTATGTCACATGCTTCACCAGTATGAGACTGGGAACACCTGTAACATATTGGCTTTGATCTATACTGTGTTTTAATATGACCAAAACGTCAACAATTTAAGCACTGAATGGTAGGAAATTTATAGGGTCCAACAGGAAGAGAGGAATGATATGAGAAGACTCTTTCAGGCAACTCTTGTCCCTTGAATGTAACTACAACCGATTGAGTCGGAACCCATGTAGTTACACCCTCATTAACACACTTTCTGTTTAAACGTCTAACTTTCATAACCTGTCCACAACCGGAGGGAAATTCCAAGGACTCAACAAATTCATCTAATGAAAAATCTACTGGAACATCTCTAACAATCCCCATTCTCGTAACATTAAAAGTTGGTGTAACTGCAACATACTTGCATAAACTAAGAATAGGATTAGACCAAAATAAATTCCCTGCAGTAGCTGATGAGAATTGGACACTAATTTTATTGCGACCAATATTTTTTACTCCATCACGGGTGATGTTAGAAATTTTATTTTTATGGAGAAATTGACCAAATTTTATAGCCTTAATTGAGGTGCCAGCGGCAGGGTCAGGAATTTCCCTTGACACATATACAGTAAAAGGGCCTTTGTCAGTATCAAGATAGGATTTAGGATTGTCAGTTAGGGATGGATGTACATACAGATTTTGAATTGAAGGTGTTGCTGTAGCAGGGTCCTTAATCGTATTTTTTATTGATTCACCATCCTTGACAGGTGGATCTCCACCCTGTCTTTTCTTGTAAGCCCTTGTGACTCGCAAGTGCGACCTCCGTGATGGGGGGTATCTGGCGGCTTTCTTTGCACCAATTAACTCACTATTTAATCTACCCCCGTGGGGTGCCGGGTAGTAGAATAGCACCTCCCCGTATCTTCCTGTGGGTGTCGTAAGAGGCGACTTAAGGACTTTGAGGGGACCAACAACTGTCCTATTGCGGTGTGGATGGCAATGGGAAACCACCACACGATTTTTTCCCAATAAACAAACCACTTAAAATAATTCAATCAACTTCTTTTCTCGTATTAACCCAATTGACAACAAACTTCTTTCTTTGCACCAATTAACTCACTATTCAATCTCTTAAACTTAACTTAAATAACTCAAAAATTCACCAAAGCACTAAATCTTTCTGTCGCCCGTATCAAATCGCGGGGCAGCAAGATGAGATGTTGGAGAGTAAAAAAAAAATCCTTCCGTATCTTAATCTACCTTATACGAACACAAAAACTGACTAAAACCAACCACCATGTTAATTTAGATCTTTCTTATAACTTATGAATGTTACACTTTAAATAAAAGAAGATAAATAGGCACTACAATAAGAAACTCTCACTAGCACGTGTGTCAACGAAAACAAACGTCAGCGAAGTGCATAATGAATTATAATTTTGTACTTCTAATCAAATATTTAAAAGAACTTTGAACTAAATTTTCTTACTTAGAGCCTAAAATATATTACACTTTATTTTATTATATATATATATATATATATATATATATATATATATATATATATATATATATATATATATATATATATATATATATATATATATATATATATATATATATATATATATATATATATGTAGTAAAATAATTAAAATAAGCATTATTCACGAAAAAAAAATACAAATACAGGAAAGTATAAAATATATCTTACAAAGATTCACTTCGTTTTTGATTTAGTAAAAGTCAAGTCATGTTAAATCAAAAGACCCGGCACACTTCGTACTGCCTTAATGAATAAATTAAAAGCGAAACTTTTGCATAAAATAAATAAAAGGAATTTGCAATTGAAAAAAAAGCTTGATATGAATAAAGTTTTATTATTATGTTCAATTAATAACACATATTTTTGCTTGAAAAATTGACGTCACAAATAGCTTACAAAATTAAGATTAATGTGTACAGTTTAATCTGAAACTTGCTTATTTTATAATGAATTTATAACATCTTAATTTGTCTACATTAAAAACATCACTGTCAATTTTTTTTAATATTTTCAATTGCACATGAATCATGACGTTTCATGACAAACTTTCACGTCACAACAATTAATTCATTACAAAATAAAGTTTGCCAATCCGTTTAGTATAAACGAGTTATACTATAAGTTTTAATTTGAACTGTATAAAATAATTTAATATCTTCATCCACATTAAATATACCACACATAAAATGTAGGTGGTCAAGTCTCATTACTATGATGTTGCTTAAAAATAGTCACATTATAACAATTAGATACTCAGAAAACAAAGTTTGCCTAATAAACTGGTTATTTATAAGGTTTCAATTTCGTATTGACAGACACACACAGTTCCGATAAATCTGTTAATCAATTTAAAGCTTTCTGATAAACTATATCTTTTGTTTTGTTTTACGGTGCGTAAATAAACATAGATGACAGTTTTCCGATGCGCGAACAGGCGACTTATTATTATGCATGCGCGAAACAGGGAATCTTCAAGTTGGTTCCGCAGACTTGCAACGACTTGCCTTGAGATTTATTTATGGTCATTGCAAAGGAAATTGCGTTGAAATCATCGGTGTGAGCGGGATCAAGACATCCTCTCCTTTGCATTTTCCCTTTATGATTGTAGCCTCATTGACGTTATTGATTAGCTTTTTCACAGCCAGTCTTGTTCCGTTGCACAGTTGAAAGATATTTAACTACGTCATCCCGGTTTATAACGGTGTCAATTGAAGAAAACTCACTGTCCCTGAAGTAAATTCTGAATGGTCGCATTTTGATCATCGACATCTTTATTTTTCACCGCCAATATTGCTTGTTAACCTAATCAATTATGATTAATGAACTGTTGCGCTATATCTGGAAAAACACACTGAAAAGCTCCTGTTTGATTCTGTGGTGTGACAGAAATCTGTGAACAATATGATGAATCTGGTCGAAGCGTCCACTGCGACTTTACCATTTCCAATGTCTAAGAACTGCTCCGAAAACACATCTGCAGTTTCATCACTATTACTATTACTCTAAGTAATTGATTTAATTTAATTCGTCTAAATAAATAAATATTTAATTTGGATTTGAATACTTTAGGTTTAATATATAGATAATCATCACAATATTTTTTTATTATGATGATTTTTTAAATATTATTCATTATATAGATATAATAATAATTGTAATATATATATATATATATATATATATATATATATATATATATATATATATATATATATATATATATATATATATATATATATATATATATATATATTTAACAGTTAAAAACCTTTTGTATGAATAACTATGAGTATTGAGTATTCTTACGGTTAGCTTAATATTATAAATTGTATTTCTCTTCATATATATAGAATAAGATTATAGAAGACTACACACTTATTTATACGTGCATCTGTGCAAGGTCGGAGCACGTCTATAGTAACAGACGAAACACAGAATATCTTTTTATATATTGTGTAAAGTATTTTTTCTTCAGAATAAATAGACAAGGTGTATTTTACTATCGAAAGTGCGATGATGTAGGCCCTGTCAGTGTGCCTAAACCACATATTTATTCATTCATTCATCACAGCCGTTGTTCCGCCCACTGCTGGACATAGGCCTCCTCCAAAGATCTCCATGACGATCGATCCCGCGCTATCCGCACCCAGTGGCTTCTGGCATATATACTAAAATGCAATTATGACTTACAGTAAATGCATAACGCATCTCGTGTTTTTAATTTGATAAAAAATATTAATTTATAGGTTAAAATGATTCCGTTAACAACGTTCTAATTTTTATGAATAATAAAAAAAAATACTGAAGGTTTACTTTAGGTGACAATGACATGCTGGCTCGGACCCAGTATTAAGAACTTTTTAAAGGTAACATTTCCGTCATACATGGTTTTTGCGTAACATAAGCCATTTTCGCAGCGCACCTAACGGAATCTCTCAAACTCTCCCGTTTTCGCAACATGTCTTATTGTTACTCCAGTAGGTACTATTCACCGTAGTATTCTATGATGTAATGTTTATTTATACCTATAACTGTATTTCCTAACTTTATATTTATTGAGGCTCCCCGGACTGTAAATAATATGTTCATCTCCCGCTGTATTTTTTATTACACTCAAAATAAACGCATATTATTTAAAATTCTTATTGTAATTATAATAAACATAATTCTTCGTTAGATGAACAATTCAATATAAAAATAATCCAAACCAGTAACTCTTGAAATCACCACGTCTGACAACGCACGATGCCACGACAACTGCGTTCCCTGTGATATCTTCTAAAATATCCATTTTATTGATATAAAATAAAATAAATATTGATATAAAATAAAAACCAATTTCGATGTATATAAAATGCACACCGCAATTAACGTTATTAATTTGGATAAGGAAGAATGCTGTATTGCTTAAAATAGTTAATTTTTTGTAATTTGTTAAACATAAAAATGGTTACTGTGGATTATTCTTAGGAGATAGACATATGCTCTCGCGGATTCTTATTTAGAACTTTTAAAGAGAAACGATTCTGTCATATATATGTCACAAATGTCTTCAAGCTCATCCGTTTTTTTAATAATTATTAAAGTTTCTTTTTCATACAGATCCCTAACGCTTAGACATATGCTCTCGCGGACTCTTATTTTAACTTTTAAAAACAAACAAATTTGTCATATCATTTTACGTAGCTTTTAAGCAGCGCACGAACGAATGCTCTCAACGAGCTCGATAGCATTTTTTCATAATAATTAAAGTATTCATACGGATCCCTAACGTTTTTGTAAATATTCTGTCACCTATGTCCAACACAGATAATGGAAGATTCTAGAATTATCAAAATACAACATAAGTGCATATTCCCGCAAATTTCAGTTTGTCAGCTTATATAAATTAAACTTTGAATTGGTACAAAACCTCGGTGAGCAAGTAAACGACTCGCACTTGACCGATATTTTTCCCTAAATTGACTGAACATATAGTAAGATATATAGGCCAGTGAATAGTAGATAGTTGCTATTCGAAAAAATTACCAAATGGTATTTAGTTTATGTATCCAAATGTAGTTGATTTATGTCGTTGGTTGTACAACAAATTCGACACCCCTAAACTTTTCTGTGTGCAGCTTTTACGTTTTCTAAAAAATATATTAGAGATGGTATTTATCTTTAAGTTATAAATAAGTAGTATATTTAAAATAAAGGAACCGAAATTAACATTGAATACTTGATATTTATGTTGCTCGTCAATCTTTTAAGATAATCGCTTATAATTATACATTTTATTTATATGTATCCTTAGCCATATTCAGAAAGAAATATTTTCATATTGATGGTTGTTTACTCTGTGGCAAGCAGTCTATGGCTGGTAATTGGACAATCGTAGCCGTAGCGACGCATGCGCGCATCCCGCCTCGGTCGTGCGACACAGGAACGCGGCAGAACACGCTCAGGCTCAGGAGTGTCGGCATCGATCCACACTCCGCGCTACGAACCCTCGTCGGCCACCGTCGCTGCGGCGCTCCGCCTCGCCATGCAGCCCCCGCCCAGGAAGGTGAGTGTCCCGACCGAGCCTGCCGTCGTGGCCAAGCTCGCTACGCCGAGCTACGCGCCCTACGCCTGTCACGCTGTGGTGCCGCCGTAACGCTTCCTCAATGTAATCTCTAATGTTCCCATTTTTGCGTCCAATTCGTAAAGAAATATCTCTTTCATTATATAAGATTACACGAGATACTTGTACGATTTTGATTTATCGAGCACTTCCTTCGTTGATATAATGATCTTAGATTAAGTAATTGGTCCAGTCTCCAGCATGTGAAATGTCGTTCTACAGCGCTAACAGAGGGCTGAATATACGGCCAACATTTGTTTTATACTATATAATTTGTGTTTTTCTCAAATATACTCATATAATATAAATAAAGTAATAATAATAATATATCTTACTAATATTAATATATCTATTCGACCTAGTTAGGAATTAAATTCTTATAGACTATATCATAACAATAGATATTTATTTATTTTTTGTTTTTTTTTTTGTATGGTTCCTACATGGTTTAATGCAAAAGATCATATAAACATGACTTTTTAATTTGTTAATTATTACGTTTACAAGCATTTGTACTGGCGTAATATCGTAAATGACTTTGAATAAGTTAACAAAAAATGATTGCCTGATTTTTTTTTTCAAACCTGAGACTCATGGCGGAGCAAAATATTTACCTGATACACAATAAAATATTAAAGTTGTGTTTCGCGAGCGTAGATTTTGTTTTTTTATTAAATTAAAAGTGTTTGACGTGGTTGGATATTTATCTATTGCACATATTTATTTTTTACTTTATACAGAAAACAAATATCAAAGATATCATAGATACCTTTATTTACCATTTAAAGACAACTATATTATTTATACAATATTGTTTTTTTTTGTGTTATTTATAAAAAGGAAACAAATTTTAATCCATCCTCCATTTGGATCCATCTCTTGCGTCCTTAAAAGATAACGAAAAAATTGTGTCAGACAGGATTCACGTTTTAACTAATTATAATTCATAAATAGGCGTACAATATATAAACATATAATAATATAAATATATCAAATGTAAAAAGTCGAGTATAAGGAAATTATTATGAAAATTATTTATGACATTTTTGTGCTTCGAGCTATTTGTCGAATCAAGTGGCAGTATCTTACTTATTTAGCTCAAACTTCTGGTTCCTTCTTAATCCTAATCCTTGGCTAAAAATGGACCACAAAACTCTGTGTTAAGATTCAGCAGTAAATACTTCATATCAAACATAGTTTCAAGCTGCTTTATTTTAATGAATATTAATTTAATCATTATTAAACACCATAAGACCATTATAAAGTTATATTTGTTGTGCATAGCGCATATGCGATAGCAAATTTGAGTTGACAATTTTACAAGATGCATGTTCCGTTGCCCTACAACCAATGCATTGTATATATATATATATATATATATATATATATATATATATATATATATATATATATATATATATATTATATATATATATATATATATATATATATATATATATATATATATATCATCTCAGAGGGTGTCTAAGCCAATTATCTGTCCGATATTTGGTTTCCGGCATACGGGTACGCGACCCCGGGACCTCGAGCCACCACTTTCATAACCCGATCCAATCCATGTAAGTGGTGTCCCTCCCCTATACCTGTCCTTTCTTGGTTTCTCCCAGTAATGGGTTTGGAGGTCAGATGGCAATCGCTCCACAAAAAACCACTTCGCCACTCATATGGACCGATTGGTCTTAGTCGGAAGGCAGACCCTGGCAAAAGCCGGGACTAATGCCAGGAAGAAGAAGAAGAAGATATATATATATATATATATATATATATATACATATATATATATATATATATATATACATATATATATATATATATATATATATATATATATATATATATATATATATATATATATATATATATATATATTTATATATTTATATATATCCTATTACTGAACTCTTAAAGTATTGTGAATAATACCTTTCAAATTCTAGGTTAGACAGAGCTATATCACTAATAAAACTATCTTTTTACTTTCTTTCTTACGCACACATTAGAGGTTATCAGAGATTAAAATGGATTTCGACTTTACACTTTGTCTTTGTTTTTATTATGTGGTGGTTGGTACTTTCTTCAATACAATTGTTATGTATTCACCTGTTATAAATTTATGTCTTTTCAAATTTCTATGAGATTATACATCTTATTTTACATCGTTACTTTCGCTTTGTTTCGATTCACTTTGGCATACTTTCACCAAATTTTTATTTTCGTTTCTCTTGTTGCAATAAATTAGTATAGACGTTACCAATTTATTAAAGTACATATTCTTAATATTGGTAATATTTGTTACCCTGTAAATATTTTTTTCGATACATTATACCTTTGTATCCTATTAGTTTATTGCTACACTAGATTACACTTTGTGTTGCAATCAAAGACTATTGAGGTGACTACACTACACTTACAGTTTTAGTTGGTTACTTGTATAAAGCTTTATTTATGAAACGGTGTAATAAAATCAGGTGTATTAAAATTGTTTTTGTAATTTAAAATAAGGAACATAAGTGTTACTATTTTTAATTTATTTAGAAATAAGTATTTCGGGCTATCGAGGAGCTGTATATGAAAATATTCATGTAATAGTACCGAATTTAAAGTAACGAAATTACTTACATTAGTAAAGTAATTAGTATCTATGTGCTTTATCAGATCTTTCCATTTTTATTCATTTTGTTTGTTCTTATATTTTCTTTTAATAACGAAAACCTATTATTATTATTATTAACATCTCTATCTCGTGGTTTCCTTGCTTTAATTTGTATTGTGCTTTTGCACATATATTTTATAATTTAAGTTGAATTGTTTTGATATTATATTATTTGTACTGAAAATAGTTCTTTGAAAAACAAAAAGGAATTTTATTTCAATTTAGTATCTATAGCGAGTTGTTGGGGTCGCAGCTTTGACAGCCAGGTTTTGCGCGTCAGCCACCTTAGAATCAAATTTTAATATAGATAAACAAGAACATAAAATTTAAATTGTAACGTAAAATTTTTATAATGATTTTAGTCTGACAAGTATTTTGTTAGATAAACTGTGTATACTTATTGTTTTCCCAAGAGATGACCGCGGGAAAAGTGCTGGGACCACAATATCAAATTTCGCACTGACATTTTTCTTTTGGATGACAGGCAAACTTAATAAACTAGCATATGTGCTAGCATAATATTATGATATTATGTTTTAACTATTACATACGAGTAAAATACGTTGATTTTAATAAACATTCACATTTTATTAATCGTCACCTGGGGGCTTCCATATTAACTTTAGAGCAACGTCGTACCTCATATTAATGTCAGCGGACACATAAGTCGCTTCTATTGACATCTCAATTGTCGAGTTATGATAAGTAGTTAACATTTAGATATATATATAGGTCAATAACAGACCCTAGTGAATTGAACCTTATGAATGGACATACAAAAATGTTAAGGATTTTGTTAGAACAAATATCCAAATAAAATGAGTTTATTCTCTTTTTATTTACTTTTCTGCTGGCAATGCTTTTGCAGAGGTACGGTACTGTGGGAACTCGCCCAAGACCGCACTGTTCCCTAACACCCAGTGGAAACCAGTGGTATGTGAGACCCAGTGGTATGTGAGACCCAGTGGTATGTGAGACTCAGTGGTATGTAAGACCCAGTGGTATGTGAGACCCAATGTTATGTATGTAATGTTATGTGAGATCCAGTAGTATGTGAGGCGTCACAGGATCGCTCGCATGCCACTGGGTCGGTGGAAGCCCGTCCCGGGCATCACCAGGGTGGAAGGGGGGGCAAGAGATTTATCTTTAAATTGTGTAATACCTACTCGTTCTTTAAATTATATGTTTCATATTCAAAACATTTAAATTAAAGTTTGATATATTATTACCAGACGCTTATAATTTTCAGACTTTAAAGCTTGTGCGAAATTTTTATATTTTTAAAACATGTACTAACTTAACCAATAATATAATGACGTTAGCGCATGTTTTAAAAATGTAAAAAGTATATAGGTATACACATATTTTGAAATTCAATTTTGAATTAATATTCAAAGACTATAAACGGTTGGCAAACATTTGTCTCCATAATTATAAGACAATTGCGAACTTATTTCCGATCAATGATATACGGATAGAATGTGGATCATATCCGCAAATTGTGGTCGTTTCATTATTAAAGGGAAGTAAGTATACATGCAAAACTCATTGAATATTCAAATGACTGGCGGTCAATTTTCTACACTTTCTTGTAAATAATTTCATATTGATACCAGGTCAACTCAATTATCACATTCGCTGGCATGAATATGTTGGAAAGTTTATTTTGATTTTTTAAACTCTGACTTGATGATTGATATTCAACGTTTAGAAATAAATAACTTTCAAAAACTGTTAACTCTTTGTCTTGCAGGTTCGAACCAATGGAAGGAGTGTTTATTATTCATTTTAAATTTAACAATGGCAATATATTGAAAATTGGGCGGAAAACAAGGAAGGATATTTTAATACTAGGTTCAATCTGCGCGGGATACAGCGTGAACCTAAAAAAATTATAATAAGTTTTAATTCCAAGTTTTAAGCAAATTAGATGAAAGTAAATTTTCCTTTCATACAAAATTATAATATCTGCCTTTTCCCCTTAAGTTTCATATTTCCAAATATCTGAAATCTGATAAAATTTAATTTCATTTTGATATAAACTTTCATTCACTTTGGTACTGCTAAGTTCAAAGTTACGTAGTCAGCTGACAATTCTTACCTACCAAGCTATTTCCTGTCTATGTTCATAGGTCTATAAGATTATAAGTAGATGATATACTTTTGTAGATTTCGTGGTTAATTAGTGAAGTGACTTTTACTGTACGTGGACCTCAACAGATGGTTCATTAAATAATTGGTTATACCTTTTCTAAGACTAACATAAATTATGTTGTAGATCTATATATGAGATGTGGCGACTATGACTTTGGCCGACTAGCAGACTAGTTTGTAAAGTAACCGACTAGTCAGCCGACTAATCAAGGCCGAGCTGATCATTTGTAAAATTATGGAACAAAAAATATTGCCAATCTTTGTATTTAAATGACAAATTTTATTTTATATTGAGAAATAGGTACATATAAAGTAAGGAGCCGGATAGTCAGCGCTCTTGGCCGACTATTGGCTGACTTGCTTAAATGGCCGATTTTGGATTCAGATTTTTTTTAAGTGCGTTTAGACGACACTTAAACACAAGATGATTAAAAAAATTTAAATCATTTTTTAAAAAATGTTTTTTGTTGGTCCGGACTATTAAACTCCGAAACTGAACTTAATTTTTATTGGACTTTCACTGGATGATAGAGGAGATTATGGAGTAACATATATACTATTTCGGCATTTACGCGTTATTTATATTTATATATATAAGTGTAAAATTACAAAATAAATTATTTGCAGTTTTAATTCGTAGTTTATTTTTATTCGTAGAAGTAAATTGGGAGAAGGGATACATACCCAAAACCGCAAGTGACGATTTATTTTGCTTTCAGAGTAACTACACAAAGTTTTTGAAGAATTTGCATACGGAGCAAATTGCAAAGCTCCATGCTAAAAACCAACATGAATGCGATTTACTAGAAGATCTCCGCACATACACTATTAAGCGCTCAGCCATTGAAAAATCATACTCTGAGGTGAGACGTATTGTATAAGGCTCTGGAATATCTCTGTCTTTGTTTGTCTTCTTCATAAAAATCTGCACTGAAAGGAATTTTTGACTGTTTATAATTAATAAAGCCGAGTAAATATTTTAAGGAAGAAAGCTAGTATAATTGTTTGATGTAGCCTTAAACTTTGATAGACATTAATACATTAACGAGTTTGTTCATAGCTACGATGCCGATAATAGAAAGAAAAATCACAAAGTACAGAGTATCTAGGAAAATAATCAATATTAACGAAGAGCCGATAGGTAATATTTTACCTTTCGGTTTTTCGTCTCGGCTCTGGCAGATGGCATGCTCCTTACATGTTCCTTGGGGAGTATATAAATGTACTAAGAGAAAAAAAAAAGATTTTATATCTTGCATATGAAATGGCATGGCAAAGCTCATACGTCAAACGAAGTTGCGAGCTATAACTACCTAACAGAATATCTTCATTACGAAAAACTACACCACAGTTTTTTTGATTTATAAAATATTACAGCAACAGGTATGATAGCCGCTAACATGTTATTTATCCGAGCGGCAAAGGCTATGTCATTTATACCCATGATAGTATAATTTCCTTTTGATATGTTATTACAAGCTTCGGCCAATAATGTGCTTTAATAAATATTGCGAGTCTGTTTGTTCCCAGGCATTGCTGAAAATTTCTTCAGCATATTTAAATAAGAAGATACCAAATATACCTGATATAAAAGTAGATGGTGCCGAAGAAAAATGGTTAGTATTTAACTTTTATTTAACTTTGTTGAGAGATTATATACATACATCAATGTTATTCCTAATGTCGCTTGAGCAAATTGTTTACGTTAAATATGAAACGAAATTAAGCCAACATAAGTATATGATATTATTGAAATATCTTGATACTAGTTCCTTTCTGAAGCTGGTAAAAAATAGGATACCCAGGATTTTTTAATCGGACAATATATACGTTTGGCTGCCTACATTTCATCCTATTCCTTATGTTTTTCTCTGTATGTAGGTTTTAAGCAATACATAAAACCTTGATATCGCATAGCGAGAGCAATACAGCTTACAGCTTATTTGTACCTATATACACTAAAGCAGACGCGCGACATCGGCTGTTACTCTCTTTTTTTTTATTCATATTTTCGTGTATTATTTCGTATGCTTATAATTTCATACGTTGTGGCGAAATGTATGTGTACATAAAATATTTTTACGAAAAAATGATGTAGGAATTAAGAACATCAATAAATAGATTAGAAGTTTAAGCATTTTAGATTTTTTTATTATTTTTACATCTTTGGACCTACTGGATGCATTTGAATGAATCTTTATTTATAACTGTTAGGTCTGGACAAGATCTAGGCTATTTTTTAATTTTGAAAACTTGCTTGCACATTTGATGCAGAAACATAGTGGTCCAACTGAACTATAACAAATAATAAAATGATTTGTTATGACAGACAAAGATGATTTAACATAATTAGCAAATGCCATTGAAATTTAAAATAAATCAGGATTCTGGAACACCTGACGTAGAAACATAATAGATCAACTAAACTAAAATTAAATAGAAAATGGCTCTTTAGTAAAAATTGTTGAGTGTAATGAGTTCTTTTCGATGGCATATGAAAATTCATCAAAAATCAAAAAAAATTATTTATATAAATAAAATTCAAGAATCTGGAACACCTGATTTAGAATCACAATGCATAAGCTAAACTATTAAAGGAAGAAAAAAAATCGGTAAATCGGTAAATAAATATCTGGTGGCAAGTATCATAAAGAAATTATGGACATCTACTAATTAAGGAATATTATATATAATATCGTCTAAATGTTTTCATGTGATAAAAAAAATACAACTTTACCGTTTTATGTCTATAGTACATGTACTGTTTTACAATATACCTTCTCCATTTTATTATGTATTCTAAATTGCTTTTGAAAGCTTTGCGAAAATTTTACTCAATAATTATATCGTATTTTCTATAATTATTCCGACGGAACGTATACTATTATTGATTGTAATGTACTAATACTATTAAAGGATTACCGTTTAATGGAGTTTTATTTTAAAAAATGTTTCAGTATATTTTTACAACCTTTTTGCACATTAAATTTAAATTAACCTTACTTTCAAATCGTAATATAAACTTTGCTTTAATAAATAAAAGAAATTATATAATTTTGTTCATTGTTTAATAATTTTGTATTCTCATATAGGAATATGTGGAACGTTTGGCGCACTGTGTTGGAGGAAAATGAAAAACTAGCCAGAGCAAGGCTGGCGGCAGTGGAAGTGTTTCAGCAGCAAATTGCCGATGAGGCTAAAGTTTTACGACAACATAAGATGAACGTCGCAAAGAAAGTAAGCTATCAAATTTTTTATAACATTAAATGATATATACATATATAAAGCTCTCACGTTACTAACTGATAGAGAGACATAGACAAAACACAGCTGAAATTACGGAGCGTAGAGAGCTAATATTTGGTGTTAAGCCGTGTCTTATCAGTAAACTTTGAGTGGCATTCTGTGACTAACTATATTGTGTTGTATGTGTATGTGTGTATCAACGAAAATCATATAAATTTTTGAATGTCTCAATATTAAAGTAACTCGAAAGTTGCACATTTTTTTACAAATTATAGTCAACGGGTGCTTAAAGATTATGTAATCAATAAAATGACACTAATTTGCGCTATTATTTACTTGGCGTATATGTTAAAACTTAACTTAATATTTGATTACTTTTTATCTTTTGTTAGAAATAAAGTTGTATGAAATTCTAGCACGGCAACAAATAAATTCATTGGAATGGCTCTACGGGAACATTGATCGATGCTTGTTTTGCATCGTAGAACGCCTCTTGCCGGCAAGACCTTTATCTCCCCCACTAGCTCATCAGCGTCGTCAAAGACTGGTATCCGGAATGGGAAAGTGGAAATTTAACTACTGTTGACAAAGGGGCTTCTTATGCTCAAGCCTTGGAATTACTGCAGCAGGGAATTATGCTGGTGCAGCTGGGCATCATTGAGGGTCTAACGATTTGCTAAACAATGTCGGGTCTCATTATACTATTCAGACCAGGTGGATATGCTAGCTCAGCGACTAAGTATGCGACTCCTGAGATTAGGAGGCCTGGTTAATACAGTCACTAAAAATGGATCCCATTGGATGAAGTTCTAATAAAGTCCAGGATTTGGAGGCTGACCTGTGCGCTGCTTAAAATCCCAGAATGTTTTGAAAGCAATTATTGTTGACAGGGTACATAACGAGTAGTGCCTACCATCCACCGTCTATCAAAGGAACGGAGGCAGGCAGGCTCAGGAAAGTGCTGTATTAAAGGACAGAAAATGAACACATTTCCTATAGCTAATAACTCCACTGGAGAGCATGACCTACCATTGCAATCATTGGCAGAATGTTGCATCGATATTACTGTAGCTGTATATCTAGTCCCTGATGATACTATTTGGATCGGTGAAGTGGATGAGTCCGTCGCCATTGTATCTGAGAGCATTATCGGCCCGGTCCTTTCAGCTTTAGAAAAGTGTCCCGGTTGTAGAAGAGTGGGGAGAATATTTTGAGCGTGTACTTCGTTTCAAATCGTAACCTTAATTCGAGATTTTTCTTGTATAGTTCTCGGTAACTAACTCGAAGTCCCGGGCGTGGGGCAACCCATCCTCAAACAGCGTGGGAGAAGTGGTCTAGGCTTTACTTTCCGGTCTGTCCCTTCTCAACGTAGAGACAGTATGTACTTGCGTGCGGGGCAAAGAAGATTTCGTGGTGGAACTCAATTTTGCCACTCCAGATTTCACACGTTAAAAATCTGAGTCAGCTCACCGTAGAGCTGGTCAAAGAGGTGACCATTGTTACACATCGTTGCTCTCAGGGTCCTGTGTAAGCGTCAACGAAGGATTGAGGATTGAGGATCAGCTGAGGATGGATCGGCTAGGGGAACTACTGCAGGTCCTTATTGAAACTCTAGGGATCCCTAACGGCGAGGATGGCCCACAACAGGTGGGCCTTCCACTGAGTAGTCATCGTAGGAAGTAGATGAGGGATCATGCGGCGCCCCTAATTTAGGTGGAGAAGTTTCAGTGGGCCGCTAGGTTTTGTGGGTAGTATCGGTTTCATGCAGCGGTCACTAACAGTACCGTTCGTCCGTACGGAACATCTACCTTGCGCTTACGGGGGTCTTCGTAAAATGCATTTCCAGCATTAATAAAGATATAGTGTATTGCAGGTGTGAGTAGTAGATGAAAGGCAAGATGTTTTTAATATCGCAGAAACATGACATAATGAATTTTATCGTTTCATGGTCCATGCAAACGAAGTTACGGGCTACATCTTGTATGTATGTATGTATATATATATATATATATATATATATATATATATATATATATATATATATATATATATATATTCATTATATATTTAATATTTAATTCACGTTTTATTTTATATTTTAGTTTTTAAATCTTGTTTATCGTGTTTTTATCTTGCCCTATCTCTTCCCGCTATTAACTCACTTCCACTGGTTGGCTGGAAGAAATTTCTTTTCGAAATAAGCTCACCATTGCCGACATAATTTTATTTTACGTGTTTTTTTTTCTGTGTGCAATAAAGAATATATTCTATAATATTTTTATCTTTTACTTTGTGACACTTTTTATTTGGTGCACCTTTTATCTTACAAAGTGCTAGTCCAACCTTTAATCCCCTTTCACTGACAATATTTTAAAGTGCACATTTAAAATTTAAAAGTTCCGTGCCAATATCAGATTCTATTGACTGTGATAGCATAGAGTGCTACATAATGAGATCAATATTTTTTTTCAGAGATTCTTATTCTTTCTATTGCTTTCACCCGTATTTTGTAACCATTTGATTTGTTCAATCACTATTGTATTTCTTAAAGATTTACGGCAAAACCATATAATTGAAAGTCAAGGTCAAAAAATAAATGTTGCAAGTTTCATTTTATTAACGTCCAATAATTACCACCGGTTCACTTTCGTTAATGCTTCAGACCTGAGAATATCACCTTTTGCACGACGTATTTGTTATGCTTTTATGACCCCATATCCTGTGTTGTGCAATTATATGTTTTCTATCTTATTCTAATACTTTTTGTAGTAAAGGAACTGCTAAATGACAACTTTTAACTAAGATAATAAAGCTTGTAAAGTTAGGATTGTACAAATCCTATAGAGTATATAGTAGAGTTATAGCATGTTGAGTTTGAAACTTAGCTTCATGGGATCTGATAACTTTTTGTCAGAGCGAACCGTTGTCGTGGCAACATTTAACATTAAAATATTTCTGTTGTTAAAATATATATGTTATTGAGTAAATTATTGAATAATAACCAGAACTAGATTTTTAAAGCTAAAGTGCAGATTTTTATCCTCTAAAAAAATCCTTACAACGTAATTTTGATTTAGGTACCAGTGAAGTTAAATAAACACTTGTTCTTTAAAACATATATTAAAATTATATGTTTAGTATTTCATTACTTGTTCTTTTAAGATTACTAAAAAACAGTATTTTATACAGCATATCTATACATATACAGCATATATATCTTATAATATTCGGCGACAAATGTACATACATGGAAATTAAATTTCTGCATCACGCACATATAATGTCGATATATCTTAATATACAGACCATATATGGAGATAATTTAGATATTAGCAGTATTAAATAAAAATCACTTCTGTACATAGATTTGTTTAAATGTATTAATTGGATCGGTTAATATATCGTTGAGGTATCGTTATTGTAAATATAATCTAATAAAACTACCCTGCAGAATTTTTGTCGGTCTGTTGTATTTTTGTCTGATTCCAAAAGATGTAAATTCGAGAAAATCAAAGCAATAAAATACTAATATAATTTCAAAATGAACGCGTTTCAGTTTACTTAAGCGGGTGAATCCGCGAGCGGGTCGCTACTATAATTCACTAGAGATGAAAGTGGCTAGCGAGGTTATTTGACTTTAGCACTTACGCTGTTACATACCTAGTTCCAAAGGCTCGAGTGAGGATCAAAGAAATGTCTCTCGCTTTTTTGATATCAAAGCGCTTTGGCAATCCCTCTTTGCTTTGGTTTTGTTCGTAGTACCAACGTAATTTCAATCTTTGTAGTCTCTTAGAAGAAAAAAGACAGACTTCTAAATCAACTCAATCAAAACATACGAACGTTTATGCGTCGTTTATGCAGCATTTTCCATGTAATTTTGCTTAATCAAAACATATAGGGTTGTAATTGGAAGTACGTTGTATATTATTTAGTATACATATTTTTATTGAAGATATTTAAAAAAAATAAAGTTTAGTATTTAATTAATAGTTTAGTAGTAAATTATGAGAAAAAATAAGAAAATATAAAATGTAAATGTGTAATAAATGATATATTTATTATTTTTTGATCATTTAAAAATATGTTATATATAATATTTTGTTTTATTTCTACAAAATGTGAATAAACCAAAAATAGGGAAAATCTTCAAATATTGACATCGAAGCCCTAATATGGCAACGACACCCAGTCAACGACACCTAATAATCGAACAAGAGTTATCTTGGTAATGCACCTTGGATCTTAATAAAACTAAATACTACAATTTTTTCTATATATCTTACAGTTCCCTTCCATTTACAAACAAAATCGCAGATGTAAGTGATCTTATGCTTAATACAAATAGTAAATCCAAAAGCTTTTAGTTTCATTTTGACAACTTTTTTTATACAAATTCTTAAGTTTATACAAATTCTTATTTTCATATTGTAGAAAATTGATTGTTTATAAGTATCTCTCGTTTTGCGTGAATTACTATGATCATTGTTATTTTTCCGTACTGGAAAGGTAAAAAACGACCTGTGTACTAAGCCTCCGCTGACGGACTGACACCGTCTGTCTGTCTGACTCCAGGCTGTATCTCATAAATCGTGATAGCTAGAAAGCTGACATTTTTACATATTATGTATTTCCGTTGCCGCTATGACAACAAATATTAAAAATGAAAATATTTAATCTGCAGAATATCTACAATCATGAAATAGGTACGGAACCCTCGGTGCGCACTTTGCCGATTTTTTATTATTGATTACAGTGTACTGATTCATTGGCCCAAGCGCATAAAGAGTTACAACTAACTGTTTTGGATATAGATAAAACCAAGAAACTATATTTCGACGAAGAACATACTGCCCATGACGTTAGGGACAAAGCTAAAGATATTGAAGAAAAGTAAGTGAATGCAAACGTATTTATTAATGTGCTATTATTTGGTACACTATACTAATTCTTTTTTTTAATGATAATTTAGATTGAAGAAGAAGAAAGGATCATTCTTTCAATCTATCACATCATTGCAAAAAAATAGTGCAAAGGTGTCATCGCGCAGGGATCAACTTGAAGAAAAGTCAACCGGAGCGAGAAATGATTATTTATTGAGCATCTCAGCTGCCAATGCTCATCAAGTGCGCACTTATTAAATTTAAATATTTTACAATTACTATTTTTTATTTTTCTTTTTTAAGAATAACTATATTTTTTGTTGAAATTATAGGCTAATGATTTTTTCAGAACCGCTATTTTCTTGTTGAGCTGCAAACATGTATGCAAAGTATGGAATCTGCTGTATACGAAAAAGTTTCGGAGTTTCTCACCCTTATGGGTCGTACTGAGCTACTGACATGTTCAGCCACTCAACATTCTTTCGGAAAAATAAGAGATCAAGCTCAACAACTCACTCGAGAATATAATTTACAATGTATCTATCTGTATTATCCCGTTCTTAAACAACACATTCAGGTATGATATGTAATATATCAAAATATTACTCTTTATTAGAATTGTTATATAAACACATAATATTGAATATATTTTTAGTATGAATTTGAGGCATGTGATAATGATCCCATTGATACGGTGACAATGGAACACGATGCTGTTTCACAAACACTTGCACAAGAGGCTCGTAGATGGGCTACTCGTGTAGTCAGAGAGACAGCTTTAGTGAGAGATGCTATACGTAAATTGCATCTTTACCAAGCTATGCGAGATGCAGGTCAAAAGGTACAAAAACTCATTTTATATGAATAAAATATTTTTGTTATCATAATTTGACCGCTCTTTTTTGATACCAATACAGGTTGACCCCAACGATCCCAATGGACCTGAACTTGATGTGCGAATGGATGAGTTGAAATCAAATATACGTCGCTCCGAAACTTCAAAAGCCAAATACGAAGCTAGATTGGATTGTTTAAGAAACAGCGGTGCACCTGTAGATGAGTGGTTAAAAGAAGTTGATTTGCTTGCTGTTCAAGATACCTTGCCAAGGAGTAGTAGTCTGCTCAGTGTCCGTACTGATGCATCAGGAGCAGCAGTAAATTTCATAACCAATACATTAATTAATTACAGAGTTAAAATATATGTTGTATACAAAGATACAGTATATTTGCTAATGTATTATTTATTTCCTTGTCCAGGATCAGCCTAGTTCAGATTCCTTCTATGATAGTGATAACACCGAAGGAGAAATAGCTACAACTTCAGCTGTTGCCAGCACGTCGGGTCATCAACGCACTACATCGGGATCTCAAAACGAAGATGAACATGAAGAGGACATGGATGGTACTTTTATTAGATATTAAAATATGCATACATAAAATATATTTATTCCAGAAATCACGAATATTTAAAGTTACATATTATACATGCCTAAATAACTTAAATGTACATTTGTTAATTATTTAGCTGCTTTGGAAGAAGAGCGCATGCGCATTGAACAGCTTACTGTTGGTTGGGATGACCCCACACAAGTAAACTGGGGTGAATCAGAAACCGAACCAGCACCTCCACAAGCTACAGAGCCTCCAGCTCCACCTTTGTATAAATGCACAGCTTTGTACTCTTACACAGTAAGTACAGCACTTTCTACTTTCTGTACCATCTTTATTTCTTATACAGACTGTCTCCAAAAGTGCCTAAATTTAATCGGTAACCAAAATTATCCATTAAAATATTACAACTAGGCTCAGAATCCTGACGAGCTATCCATAATTGAGAGTGAACAACTAGAAGTAGTTGGCGAAGGTGACGGAGATGGTTGGCTACGAGCACGTAACTATCGCGGTGAAGAAGGCTATGTGCCTCATAATTATCTCGATGTCGAAAGAGAACAGGTAAAATACTATAAATATATGCATTCGAATGTTAAATGATAAATATTTAAAGCTCTGAGCGAGAGTTAGATGTGGGTACAATATACAACATTGGAGCGACTACTCCTGACACTCCTGGGGTGAATCTTGATCTACAATAGAAAAGTAAATTAATTCATGTTTTGTTATTAAATTGATAACCCTTGTTATTTTTTTAGACAACCAACCAACCAGGGTTGGTTTCACAAATATCTTTCTCGTCTGTGGATTATACAGTAGAAGGTGAAGATGCTGATGTCGTACAATCTCCAGACCAAATATCTGTTATTTCTGCTCCTACTGCTAAGCCTGAGGAGCAGAAGCATGAGGAAATACAACAAGTAGAATCTGAAATTAACATTGAGATAAAGAATGAGGAATTACCAACTCTTGGTTATTGTTTTTCTTTGTATGATTACGAAGGAGAGGCAGATGAACTTACTCTTGAAGAAGGACAGGTTTGTGCCCATCTATATATTTGTATATATTTGTTAAAACTTAAATTATAATTTCAATATTTCATATGTTGTATAGATTATTCGCATAGTTTCACGTGATGCACATGGTGTAGACGATGGTTGGTGGCGCGGGGAAGCCAATGGTATCATTGGTAACTTTCCGTCACTTATTGTCGATGAATGCGATGAGGTAAGCTTTCTTACAATACTATTATATTAATACAAAATTATAAATAAACGTATATTTTTGTAATATCACTTGAACGTATGAATGTAGAATGGCGAACCTCTTAGCGGAGGTGAAGACGATTGGACCCCACCAGACTCCGCTCCTCCCGTATTTGCTTCACCCCCTGAATCTCCATCAGGCGCTTTTAACGATGAGAGTAAGTAAATGAATATATATTTTGTTATATTTGTTTTAACTTTTTCCTGTTTCCTTTCTTCTTTGCACTATTATTTCGTGCCTTGGCAACTTCATAAGCTAAGCAGAATGTAAATTTTAAAATTATATGTTATGTTGACTAAAAAATTTACGTGAAGTTGTCTGTGTGCGGATTTCTTTCGCTGATGTTTTGTACGCAATTTAACATGTTTATTGTAAATATAGCCGCCAATATTAAGTACAGTTGATACGCGATAGATAGCTTTGGCTGATTGGGTTATTGGGTGCCGACTTCATTCCCAATTGGCATGATTCTTATATAGTTTGACAGTATTGTAAAGCACGATGACAAGGTAATATAGTTCTTGGTAGGTTCAATTTACGAGTAAAATTAATTATATGGTCCATTTTACATTGACATCAATGCATGACAACTTGCACGATTACAAACTAGAGATTTCAAAGAATAAATTCAATAGATATACTTACATACTTCATAAAAATATTCACTAATTAAATTTTTTGTTTTGACCATTAACTTATCATAATTTCATAATAACTTTGAGTGTGACATTATCGGTATTGCTTAAAATATGTCGTACACAATATTTTCAGTTAATATAACTTATTACTGATATGACATACGATTGCAGAACTATAAGAACGGTTAAGCGTATTTACCACGTCAAATGTTATATAAAAATTATATACAGAAGTGGATATACAGTTTCTTGTAAATAATTTCTTCTCGCGTCTAATCTTTTATCGAATGAACTCGCACGCTCTTCAATCTCTTTGAACGTATTCGATGGTTCAATTATTTGATATCCTTGGACGCTGCCCAGTAATCGTCACTGAAAACAACAATACTAAGAGCGCCGCACCACCTGCGGACCCGCCCCCACCCCCGCCGGCGGACATGGGTGACTCTATGGACAGCCAGCCCGACTTCAGTTTTAATCTAGAACTGACTAGAAATCAACACGAACAATATGACACCCAATTTACAGCACCACCCTCGGTGGCTCCTCCCGTCACCATCGTCGGTAAGTAAACCTGCGGCAAATTTGCTTAGAAGACAGAAATATAGATGTGACACAAATATAATTTGTCACTTGCTTAATTGATTGATTGGTTTATGTCATTTGATAATAATGAATAGCTGCGACATCCTGAATAATTAAACTTCAATTAAGTTTCCATGACATTTCCTCAATGTTTTATTTTTTACTGTATTGATTGTTATATAAATAAACTTGATTTTATTGTACCTACTGTCGAAATAAGATCTGATTTTTCTAAACGATGTACAAAAATGTAAGTAAAAATACTATGAGTAGGTAGGTTCTTACGTATGTGTGAATCAATTAGGAAGAGATGACATTCAAGAACAATGTTTTATAAGAATATTTATAAAATTGATTGAAACATATGAGACATTTTTATTATATTTTACCTTGTTTATATTATCTTATTTTGTAAAATACATGTCAAATAGAATACCATAATTCAAATAATAATATTGTAATAATTAATAAATTCTTTTTCATGCATCAGTTGATGAGGTTGTTGGTGAAATATTTGAGGAGGTTTGATTCTTAATTACAAAATACTATTACGCCGTTATTATGTCTAGGTTCGCTTGGTTGTGGCACATTGTAAAACTGTGACAGTAAGAGCTTGTAGACGTGTCTAGTTTCACAAGATATACCTAAGCTTTGTTTGAACGCGATCGGGCACAAAATCGATAATGTCTGCTTCATTCATTAATATTAATTCTAATTTTATTTACCAATAACGTTCTGAAACATAAATGCGGCTGCCAAACACACACATTGCGAGACAGTCATATTTTTCATCATCACGACGATATCTAATTTAGTCGTATTGTTTATTATAATTAGCTCGCGCTTGCAGTTTTTACTTTGTCTATTTAGTGTCCATAACATAAGATATTTGTGGCCGGTCGTCAGGCAAAGGTCACAAAATTGTGCTTGGTGTTAACTGTGTTCACTATTTGCAACAGGCTTAAATACGAGTATGTAGAGAAACTAAATACGTATATACATTATTATTACGCACTTTACCTATCAGATAAGAAATATAATTTAAGTTATATATTTAGTAAACAAAATGAATAACGATTACTTTAATCATATATTTTTAACTTTTTTAGACGTGTATATGATTGAATGGGTATAATATATTAATTTAGATAGCTCTTTAAGATATAGTGATAATGTAGGTATTATGTAGTTCCGTACATACAGCATGTTTGGCTTTATGCATGACTCTCAGCTTGTTATACGTAATTATAAGTGAACAGATAATATGTATTTACAAACACGTTATATATTTACAAAGACGTCATTTAGGAAACTGTAAAAATATTCTGTTGGTGAAACAACGAATATTGATTGGTTGACAAAGATCTATACCATTCAAAGATAACCTCAATATTTAAAAACTTTTATTATTACCAGGAGGTGGAGGAGTTGCCCCCTGCCGCAAAACCGAAGCCTGCGCCCCCACAAGTTGAAATCACAAGTGAAGATTGTGGGCTGGGCGTGGCACAAATAGTTATCACAGCCGCCACACCCATGATGGAGGAGCCCGAGCAACCCTTCCCCCCTCCGGAGGCCGAGCCCCAGCGTGATCCCCAGCCTGAGCCACCACAAGAAGAGCCTGATCGCCCCGAAGATAACGATGACGAGGAATCCTCCCTTTCCGAGCAGACAGCAGTTTGCTTGCGTGATTCTGAAGAAGGCCACGCTGATTCTGCCCCACATCCGGTATCAAGCTCGACAGCTTCCGAGGGAGAATCGACAGGCGCCTCAGTGGCCTCTGGTCCCCCCACCGCCCCGCAATCTCCCCCGGCCGCCCCTCGCGCCGGTCGCGCCTCCATACCAGATGAACTTGAGCCAGCACAACTCGCGAGGCTAACTGACCTCAAAGAATCTAATGCTTAGGGCCTATTGCTTCGACTCTGAAAATTAAATTATTTTGATCCCTTAAATCGATGTAGGTAGGTACGTCGCGGAATTTATAAAATTCAGTCTCATTCAGCGAATGTATCGATGGCTCATTTGGTATTGTTATTTTAGTTGTATTTTTTCTATAAGAACCACTATTCCGATTATCAACAAAAGTACGACCGTTTCTCACACATTCCTAAGTAAAATAGTGCACTATTTGTAGGAAGGATTTATGCTAGGTATAAATTAATTTAAATTAGTGTAGAATTCATAATGGTAATTAATGTGCCTGATTACAATAACCACAATTTAAGTATAAAACACAAACCGTTACTTTTTTATTATATCTAATACGTAAAATGGGAATTAATAATTCTATGAAAATAAAATAATTATAGCTATTAATAGCTATATTAAACAAAAAAACTAGTACTTCGATTGAAAAATCTTACAGTTTTAATGTTTTTTAAAAGTACATACGCAGGTGTGTTCTGATTAATGATGCAATAAAACTCAAAAAAAGACATACTACTACTTAGGTCAATTCTGAATTCACATAATATTAGTTTTTGATAACAAAATCTTATGAATTTTATACGATTTTTTTTTGTTATTTCATGTTCGCGTCAGAATACTTATTAGTAGGTAATTGTTAAAATACCTTTAATAGTGTTTCGACAAATAATACTTTTCCTAATGAAATAAAATATGCAGAGGGAAGCGGTCACGCAGGGCCGGATATGTGGAAGCCATGGGGCGACAATGAAGTGGAGGTCCTTATTTTCTAAATGAAAAGAATAATTTTGAATGCAACATGTATTACCGCTTTTAAAACAAAAAAGGAATCAAGCCAAATATTATAGCTACATTAAAAATTTACTTGATGAATTTTCCCGAGCTTTTTTCAACGAAACGTCGAAACAATTTCTTCGCAAATCTTACAGGAAAAATATTGATCAGTTTCTTGTTTTTGTGATGCTTTAAATGTATCGCCAGGGTTGGTCCACTTCTGCAGCAATTTAAACATACCCACAAAATTGTCATTTCTCGGTGATCCAAAAATTTCTCTTCGGAACGCTAATCTTCTTTTTGTTTTGGATTTAATCGTACTAACGATAATTTTAATAATCTTTCACCAATACTCAAATTGTCGTACCTCTTGATCGATATATTTTGCAAAAATATCATATTAAGACGCTCATGGACAAGCCTTTAGTTAAAGCCTTCAACCTGTCAGCCTTCTCCACTTAGCTTTATTTTTGGGTTGAGGTTAATTAACACAAACAGCGGTATATTTTTCCCGTCGTTGGAGAAAAATAAAGGCAAAAATATTGACGTAGAACATCTGATAAAAATATTTAAAATCTGAATATTCATTTGAATTCTAATAATAATTCATTCTGAATTTCATTTGCTGGGGCCTCTACAAAAAACAGCCCCGCTTGCTCCCCCTTAAACCGACCGATTACGTTAATGTGAGTGTTGTATATAGCTATGTCTAGCCAGCAATAATTTACTTATTAGTGGTTAATTGCCACCCCATTACCTTCTTAGTTACAGAAAAAAGATTGTAAAAGTAATTATGGCGTGTTGGTTGAAGACAATAATATAAAATACAAAACAAGTTTGATGTTCTATGCACAACTAAATAGCAAAATAATAGTTTATGTAATATTATACACATTACTACATAGTAAATATAAAAATGAACGAAATAATTTGTTAAGTTGTTGGTAAGAATTGTTATGTAGTACCATGTAGTAAGTTCATGAAATGGCCTAAATTCTCATACTAGCTATATGTTTAAACATGACTTAAAATGTACATATTTGACTTCGACCAACATGAAAAGTAGATTATATTGATTTAAATCCTCTGAGAGCGTATCGTATACACTCTCTTGAATGAGATATTTAGCGACGGGTGCAGTTATAGCCTAAAACTTTTGCTATACAGAATGTACTACCTCCTTTATTATTTATTATTTCCTAATACAGTCGATTGGTCCCACATCCACATTTTCCCAGTGTATTTGAATAATTTTGCTTAGCTGTATAGAGCCTCTCGTAAGAGATAAGTTATCATTTATATAATTACACACTAGTTGATATTAGATTTTATTTGAATTATAGTAATTAAGTAGATACTACCTAGCACAGTATTTGTGTAGTCAAAATGTTTCTAGTTTGTATTTACACATTGATTTATTGTTATTGACCAACCTTAATACATTATTTACTAATAAAATCTTGTACCTTCAATGGAAACGTAACACAATTTTACTGTAGTTCATAAATAGTAGCTGTTACCTACATACACTATGTTTGTTGTTATTAGTGCGTATTAGACAGATATACATGTACAACCATTACTTATATTAAGACGAATTTTGTGGTCTCGTTTATACAATTCGATGCTTTAATGTATTTATAATATTGAGTAGAAGGTACTTATTGAACGTATTGTATCATTGTTATAATTGTAATTTTTAAATAATTAGATTATAATTAATAAATTCACCTTCTTTGATTTAAGACACGACTAAAGCTCTCATGACTCTTACGCAGTTTGTTCTTTACATTCTGAAATACCACCGTCTTACTGCACGGAGAGTGCTTATTCTTTAAAGTTTGCCTATTTATTTCTACTTAATTAACAAACACTTTACTACAAAAATATTGAAATTGATCTTATATCTTTAACTTGTGTTTTTAGAGAGAATGTACCACTCTGTAGATTATATACCTATAATATAACGTAAAGTGACCGTTACAATACCAATTAAAAAACGTTATCTATTAAACTTGCGTAAAACATAGAAATGTTAACTTAAGTGTTGCAATTCGTTAGATCATACTTAAAAAAATTTAGATCCTTATAGCCTAAGTACTGAAAACGCTAAATGAATTTAAATATATTTAAATACTCACTCCTTACTTTGTATTATTTATACACCTCATGGAACTAACCATAAAATTGATTTTATATTAATAAATTAATTTTGATGAGGTTTATGAACTTCATTAAAATCAATATAAACTTATATACTTTACCTATCTTTACAATCTAAATAATTGAAGACATTAACGACGTCATCGTGGCGCAATTTAAAAGTGCCTAGCTGTGGTGTGCCACCAAAGTTCCATCACCACTTTGACATAATGGGTAAAGTCTTTAGAGCACCGTTATTAAAATGGAAAAACAGAAGCTTTAAGAGTCCGTTAACTGCCTGTCCATCTGTCAAGACTGTTTACAATGAACCATCAAATATCCAGGAATCAGAATAACCTTGGAGCACAGAAAAAATCAAAATTCAAGTGTTTATGATTAGTTCTTGCCGAATTTTGTAAGAAATTCACGACATGATCGAATTTTGGTACTCCCCGTTTACGTTGGCAAGAAATGAAAACTTATGGTACAAGTGAAGAAATAATCTGATAATTGGTAATTTTTTTGTGTCACAGATAAAAACCATGACTAATTTATATCTATAGTTTACTTCATATAAAATGTGTGCATACGCTCGCCAATTTAAACTTGTCAACTTTTAATAGTTTTACAATAGTTTAGTTTTATAGATAAAAAAATTAAAAATATTAATAATTAATTTCATTATTTTATTGGAATTAATTTTTATCATTTTATGTAAAAGAGAAATAATTTATTTTAAAAAAATATTGTCCATCACAGCACAGAAAAAAATAAATTTCTAAATTGATGAAATAAAAAGATATGAGTATTCCTGCACTAAGTTAATAATAAGACATTGCCTTGCCTTCACTCATACATTTTTACGATTGACGTACAAATTAATGGCTAAAAAATCACTTTATTAAGTGACCTAATTTGATTTGATTACAGAATTGATTTTTCTATCCCTTTGTCGTATTCTAGCGACCCATTCTATGCAGCTTCGCCCGCTTGACTACACGATTTATTTAGCAAAGTGTATATTGTAGATATTGATATGTTCTATAATATTGTTTTGTATTATATTATATGGGTTATATTATTGGGTTAATTTTTAGAAAATGTAACAAAATCTACGTCATTCAATGGAAATGCAGCTTTCTAATAGTGACAGATTTTTTTAATATCGGTCAAGTAGTTTTGTGGAAAATTTCAAACATACATACAACAACTAAGATTTGGGACATAGGGTAAAGTATCCTAAATGCCCGCGGTCTCTGACCAGAGGTATATCATGATAATAATTTACGTGATGTAGTCATATAGCCTTCCACGATAAATAAAACACAGATACTCTCTCAGAACTCTGACCGCTTATTTATTCGCTTTATTCGCTTCAGCTATTTCGATGGCCACTTTTCTCGTTTCCACTAGGATTTCAATGTCACGGAGGTATGCTTTAAAAGTGAAGAAAATCCTCTAGAGTGACTCATTTCATCACAATGTTATTCTTGAAATCGTTAATCTAGTTAAAATAATTAGTTTTTACTTTGAACTAACGATATTTTGTACCTACACAACATTTTATACTTTTATTTTTTTTTACCTTCACGCTGTATCCCACAAGTAGCAGGGCAGGCAGAGGGACCCGTAGGCTCAAGTAAACTAGTGTTAAGACACTCTGTTCCCCGCTTTCGGTATTTAGAGGCGTTGTGTGTTAAGTGACGGAGCTCAACGCCACGCCACGCCTTGTCGCTAGAGCGAGGAAAATGAAAATATTTCATTCTCCCCGAGTGGAAGTGAAATTTACAGGCAGAGGATGTACCTCTGCGCCACGATGGTTTTCAAAAAATATTATTATTGATTTATAATTTGAAACAAGATTTTAAAATATTAATTCGTTTATGATTTATTTATCTATGCATACATATAATTAATATGTTGTATCTTTAGAAACATATAACAACGACCAACTCTTGCTAATTATTCTTACCTTTAATTTTGGGCATATATTGTTCATTTGTCATAAGTATTGATATGTTTGATACTAAGATTATACATTATTAAAAATGATACCTTTAATTAGACGATTGAGGCGTTGTTTGAATGTATCAAGGGGAATTGTGAAATAGGTATATTGTCACTAAGAACGCAGCAACCATCTTTTAGTTACTTGATAATAGAAAATCGTTAGCATAGAAGTTTATGTCAATAATTATCTTTTACAATATCGTAAAGGTTTCTAAATATAAAGACTGTTTTGTTACATTCAGTTTATTTATTAAAAGTTCACATGTGTATGTACATTAATAAAATATGTATATCACAAAAAAAATTATATTCTTATTTCAATGTTAGGTTTTTCATAATATACTCGTAGAGTATCACCTACAATATTAACATGTGCGTAATGGAGATCTTGTATAAAATGTAAGTATACATATTTGTTAATATCCTCGTGAAGTGTCATGTTAAGGTGTTGCAACTCACCCATACCTAACTTTCTGACATAGCTTTTCCTTAGAAACATTTAATAAATATCTTTTCATCTACATAAATAATATACCATTAACCAGAACAATTAAATATCTATCGGAATTATTAATATTTTGAGGTAATATTGTATTATTGAATTAGTAGTCGGTTGCCCAAAAGCACACAGAGACTACTGAGACTTATACTGTTGAGACTTATACTGTTCGTAGATTTCTTGAAACATGTCGCGGCAATTCAATTTTACTCTTAATTTAGAGCATAAAAGGAAAACTCCTGATAATTTTCTATGTAGGGAATATATTTCTTCCGGGGGCGGGCACAATCTGTGTGTCAGTATAGTCGGTATGAGCGCCTGTATACGTCGGGTAGTTAATTGTGCACCGAAATCGAACTCTCCCGTACCCTCCCTTGTGAACACTTCTCCCATTATGAGCACTGTGTCCACGTGTGTATCTTCCATTATCTGTTTAGTAAAATTATTATTAGTATACCATATGTCAGACAAGTATGTACAATATATATTTGACTGTTGGGCAATTACTCTCTATAAATATGTTCAATATCTTCTACCTTTGACTCATATCCGGTAAGAAATTTCATTTCTCGTGACTTGCGCAAGATGGCTTCACGATTGTTCTCGGACGCCGCTTTTATAATTTCTATGTACTGGTCCATGAACTCTTTGGAATATGCGCGAGTTGCGCCGAAATCCAGGAGAATAAGCTGAGAAAAAAATATATTTAATTAAGAAAAACACACTAAGTAACTTGTACACTAAGTTCAGACCAGTTAGTTTGTTAGTCAATGTAACATCAGCAAGGCACACAGATAAACTCTATTTATATAACGCCATAGCTTGTCAGTACAAAATGCGACTGGGAGACACGTAATATTAAAAAGTAAAATTATAAACTAAGACAGCACTATTATTAGTATTAAGTATTAAACTAGTGACATATATGTTTTTACATATCTTCCTTGTTATATATTTAACAGTTATATGACATAAACATTTAGATGTCGAAATATGTCGAATCTGCTTTAGACGGCCATCGTGTACTTAGTTCGACTCCCACTCTCATCTCGAACAATAAAAACCTGGTATCGGAGTTCCGCCATTCAACATTCTATTACTCGAATTCTGGTGGAAAGTGGATACCGGAATGTCTTACCACTAGTTTCATTCTACCTGCCCTAGTATATGAATACCCTAACCTACCCTACCCTAACCTATATAGAAAAATCTAGTCTAGTAATCTTACAACTTCACAAGTACTTAGAACACCATTATTGTACTTAGTCTGGCAATAAAATATTACTTCTGAATTTGAATCTGCCATTTTTTATACAATTATTCATTGTGTTGTTTTATATTTGCGCCAGTATATTGTAAAATTTTGTGATATTAAAATGGAGTGGGGTGATCAAGAGAACTGAATCGAGCATGGAATCGTTGGTATGGAGCCAAAGACAATTTTTAAAATCCTCCACACGCTTGGTATTACTCAAATCGTTGTGTCATTATACTTGGTATTGATAGGTACAATGAAACCTTCTCTGTTGTGACAGATAAAGATATGGCCGTCCACGTAGTGTTTGTACGAAAAAGGCGATCAACGCAGTGTGGGAAGAGTTCGAAGAAACCATATAGAAAAGCAAAAGATTTATCTCGGGAGATATTTTAAAAGATTACTATATCTATAGGGACATCTGGTCTGTCTATAGGGAAAGAGATGCGGAACGCAAAGGGAGGTCCCAGAAAAATTTTGTTTACGAACACAAAAATTTTTACAATTGAGCAATATTTTAAAAAACGGAATGACCGTATTGATACTTAAAGCTCTAAAGAAGCTTTCCAATTACTTAACACAGTACAACATTATCCAAATTCAAGGATAGTTTTGGATGGGGTGTTAGCTATGAAGGAGTGACTGAGCCATATTTTCATGAGAAGGTATCAAAACTTCGGCACAAGTGTATCCATACACTCTTGCTTCTCTTAACAACACCATGTTCAATAACAAATAATAGTCCTCTCAGCAAGTCTCGACGCCGGGTCGTAATTTGGCACCCTAAATTGGCGGCAATACAGTCCTTTAAAAGTTTCTACGGGAAGAATTTTCCCATAGAAACTTTTAAAGGACTGTATTGCAGCCAATGGTGATCATTTCGAATAAGCTTCATATATTTTTAATGGTTTTATATTAATGTATTTAAACTAACACACTGTAATAGAAATAAATGTTATGTACAATTAAAAAGTGTTGTTTTTCTTTGTTTCAATACTTATGGCAAGACTAGGTATACATCATCATAAATTATTCCATATGTAAGTATGCATGTATACAATTGTATGTTTCACGTCGCAAACTTTCCCCAATAGTAATTATATAATGGAAAACAATAGCTAGAAGTCGAGTGGAACATAAATCGCTAGGAAAAACCGATACCTGCAATTTCTTATAATAGACGTTTTAATATTTAATAAAAGCATATGTGTACAAAATACATATTACCTCACTAGGATTGTATTCCGTGACTAAAATAATATTAGAATTTAGTCGTTCAAAATTATAAATTTTACACATAGAGTAAAAGCGAGAGAAATCACACCATGGGTGAATAGTTTAAGCATATTGCCATAAGATGTGACATATTATGTATTGGTATCCCTTACAGAATTCGCATTTAGTAACATGGACTCTTTGGGGCTGTGGGACGTGTCGCGTGAACAATTAACATTACCAAATATTATATACCCTCGGTTTCTTTATTATAATATAAATTTATATATAAAAAATTGTTTTATGAAGCTGGTGATTTTGATTGGTTTGGTGGATTTAAATTATAAATGCTTCATCAAAGAGAATATTACTAGGTGATTGCGATCTGCTGCTCATTACATCATTTACGAAATTGCAATATGACGAGGAAATAGCCTTTTATATTGTTCACGTATGTATTGTACTTATTTTATATAGATAAAGCAATTTAAACGAATAAGGTCAGACAGACTACGTACAACGTGTCCCTACTGAATTATCAATAGACTTCCAAGGAAGTAAAACCTGCAATTTAAATCATTTTATACCACTACTACAAGGATCTTAGCAAACGGCAATCGAATTTGTATTATAAATTCGAGTAGACGGTTACGATGGTGTATTATGTAATTTGTAGCAATTACAATGTCATGTTGAATGTCTAGACTGTCTATTTGCTAAGAATGAAAAACAGAAAATAATACAGAAAATAATACCTGATATATTTGTAAATTTTAAAGCGTATTTTTTTTTAATAAAAGCAAAAAGTAGATAATTTTTAGCTTTTTCTAAATATTGTCAATTTGTCAACATTTTCTGACAAGGAAACAGAAAATGGAATTAGAGTCAAACAAGGAAACAGAAAATGGAGTAATTATATGATATACATATTTTGTCTGATATTATTTTGTCCGATGATATTTAGTATACTTTCTTTATACATATTAATTTTGTAAGGAATTATTTCAAATGCAAACTTATGATTATCATATGTTCGACGGCCTCGCATTTTTGGGATGATACTAACATATACACTACTTTGTTCTAGCCCTTTGTATCTTGCCGTATAACAGGGCAGACAGAGACCATAGTGTCAAGATAATTCGACCTTCGCTTACTTTCTAAATTAGAAACAGCATTGCGTATTGTGAGAAGAGAAAATGAAAATCGCACCTTGTAACCCCATTGTCTGAAAATATAAAAAAATATACTACCTGTTTAGTGTCTGTGTTGTAGAAGAAATTGGCCCAGTTGGGATCCGTCTGCATACATCGCAAAACGAACATCTCTCGTAGACATAATTGCATTATCATGTACGCGATGCGTTGACGCACTTCGTACTTCGCGTCGAAAAATTTGTCGAGCGGCGCGCCGTCTATGAGTTCCGTTGTTATAACCTCTTGTGCGCACAAATCATCTAAGCGAAAAAAATGGTTTATCTATTTATTACTTTTCAACAGTAACACAACATTAAGGTATTTAAATTATTTAGAATCTTAAACATTTTTTACATTTTTATATATATTTTATCTGTATCTAAGTAATATAAAAAAGAGATCTGTTTACTATAAATAATCAATTAATATCAATATAGTAATATTTAAGTTGATATCTTTAACACACCTATGAAAGACTAACAAACTTTTTTTTATAAAAAAAAAGAGTATTAAAAATATTACAAAATGCATCAAAATAATCTAATACGAGTTCTATCTACTGACCTGAAACAAGAACTCTGCAATTACTGGTGGAATATTAAATTTAGAAACGAAAGTATAATTTAAAAATATAATAAATTTAAAGCAATCTACCTGTCCCTGCCATCGTAACTAAATGATAGGTTACAAAAGGAAGGAAGGGTACATATTGTGCATTTTTAAGTACGCTATTTGAAAGACAGCCATCGACAGCAAAGGTCGTGACTTACATAAAAGGAAAAATATAAGAAATATTCATTCAACGACCGCGTTTGCTTTAGGTAACACCTACGTTATGTAAAGGTAGTAACTATGATATTTATAATAATTCGGTTTAATATATACTACACGTATGTGGGAGGGATATTTCCGTTTCCCACATCATTAACCATTGTCATTTCTTATCACAGGACCTAATAAGGTATTGGTGATTGAATTTCTCAATTAATTATCAGGTACGTAACTCAATCATATCGTTTATTTTGAGCGGTAAGTTAATGTTGTTTAAATATAGATAACTCGGATTATATTATTAAAAAAAGTCCCATGTTTTCTTTAATTTAAAATTGGCTAGTTGCATATTGACAATTACAACCAAATTGTATATTTATTGATTATGAAAATGGTGTAAGTCCAATTGGCAAAGGAGGCTTAGACAATATTTGCTGATCTGCTGAATTAATTGATGTACACTAAAAGGTAAATTAGAAAATAAAACGAAGTCAGTTTTCATCGAAATCGCGTTAATAGGTAAGTGTATACTCATATTTTGTGAGGAAGTTACACGGCAATGGTCTTTTAAAAACATGGTACAAAAAATATGAAAGATTATAATCAACCTGAGCCTATTATATTTAATTTTTTTTTTTTTGGAATGATAATAAACACAATAAAAAAGGCTTTCATATGGTAGAATTGCTTAAACTATAATAATGTATTACAACTCACTTAATGGTCTATATTATTTGGTATCGCATATTTTTTTATTTACGTTACTTTTATTGAAAATATTAAATTAATTAATTAATTAGCTTCACGCTGTATCCCGCACATGACAGGGTATGCAAAGGAAACCGTAAGAACCGTTAGAACCTAGTGTTAAGACACTTCGTTCCCTGCTTTCCGCCTTTTGAGGCATGCAGTGTTGAGTGGCAGAACTCAACGCCGCACCGCGCCTCACAAGGCAAAATTGTTACCAGAGCGAAGAAAATGAAAATCATTCATTCTCCCCGAGTTGGAATCGAACACACAAACCGTCGCGTTTACAGGTAGAGGCTAACCCTCTGCGCTACGACGATTGAAAATATTAACTATATATTACTTTATATGATATTTTATAATTGTTAAGAATAAACTTACAAAAATACAGTTTTAATCAAAAACTCACCGATTACGGACGGGACAAAGTATTCAGGATAAGGAGCGAGCAAGTGTTTGAAGTTCCTAGTGCATTCCGCTTCACGTTTGTAGTCTACTTCCCAAGCCAATTCCTTCTTAGCTACTTCCACGACATTGTCAATGAACATGCCTTTCGGGAATATGTTCCACACCTGCAAGTTTCTTTTAAGTAGTATTCAAACATATTTTTTAAATTCAATTAGTACCTTTATAAGTTTTTTTACTAATTATATATAAATTACTTTATTTTTACTAATATTTAGAAATTTTATATATATAAGTATCAGGACGTGAACCCGTCCCTTGAACTATTCAATAACGTCCAAACGCTCTTTCCAATTAAGCCATATGTTCTCATTGAACTACTAAGTTGAAATCCTTATACGCATATAACATTTTTTTACAAGAACCTTTATATTAGGGAGGATTTTAAAAATATGCGAGATTTTGAAAAAGTCCCAAAGTTTATTCCTATGAATAATAATTCTTGAGTAAGTATAATAATAATAAAACTACACTCGGAGACAGGTATGCTAAGAAGAGCCTACAAAATATAAAATTGCTATTTTCAAATTCACATTACATAAATGTCCATATATTATATATAAGACCTTAAAGTATAATTTAAAGTGAAAACGTTAAATTTGAACCATACATAATTCCCTTATGTTTTTTTTTAAATTCCCCCATGTAAAACAAAACATCAATATGGTAACATCATAACAGAAAAAACATCTTTAAAAACAAATGTTAGTACTTAGGCTACCTTTAAAACCCCCACAAGATTGTCTATATCACTGTCGATGCCCTGAGCAACTCCTGGATACTGAACTTTAACAGCCACCTCACTGCCATCATGTAGTATTGCTTGATGAACTTGTCCTAAAATAGTATATTATTATCCTACATCTGTGAATATTCGTTTACAGACTGCAAAGGATCATGATATCGATTGATCATAAGAAAAGGTCAAATTTTTCCCAATTTGCATGCATTGTCATACATTTTTTGCCATGCCTTGTTATTATAATTATGGAATATCAAATATATTATAGTAAATAATACACTGCAAAGACATATAGTAAAAAGTAAAAGTAAAGCAGAATATATTGTTAAATTGGAGACATTACAATGTAAATGAAATACCAAAGTATACCAATAGATGCAGCTGCAAAAGGTTGTTCTTCAAAGTGTCGGAGGCGACTTCTCCAATCGGGACCGAGCTGTGAGCTCATCACTTTTTCTACTTGCCAAGTAGGCATAAAGTCTGCGGACTGACGCACCCTGTCGAAAATACGCTGCAAATCTGATGGTATAACTGAGTCATCCTGTATACTCAATAACTGGCCAAGTTTAAGCGCCGCTCCTGTTGAAGCAATATTCTGATTTTTTTTTCAAAATTTACAAAAACATCTCTACTTCAAAGCTTTTACTGACCTCTGACTTTGCAAAGTGTATCCACAATCCTTTCTGCATTAGCCGTTGACAAAAAAGCGTTAGATGATTCATCAACTTTACCAGTGACTGAATGAATCGTATTTCGTGTATATTGTGCGATTGTACCCACGCCCAAGCCCGCAGCAAGTGACCCAAAAGATATCATTCTACTGATACGTGACGATGGCACTACACGAGCTTTTGAACTTTCACTTAGCTTAAACAATAAAATATTTGCTGACAAATATTCATTTTTAACCTGGATAAGTGCATTATATATAGGTTTTAAATTCATTAAATATTTGCATATATAAATTTATAAAATCTTCCAAGTCATCAATACAATAAATTTGAAAGAAGCTGTATTAACATATTATGATGACTTTATTTACTATAACTATAATTGAATTTTAATATAAAGTAATACTTACAGAAACATTTAATTTCTTTTTTGCAACTGGTCTTGTATCAGGCTTACTTGTACTAGGTTCCATATTTGGTGCTACAATTTTAAAATGTCCTACTTCTTTTATTATAGGAAATTCTGGAAAAACATCAGTCTTTTGTGTAGATTGCACATTATTTTCAGTATTTAAATTAGGAAGAGTTATGGAATAAATAATTTTCTTTTGAGTCTGTTTCAAACTATCAAAAGTTTCATTGAATTGTTTATTAAGAATGTCTATATCTTCTTGTAACTGTAAATCTTCTGGTGTTGTACCATCTAAAGAAGTGTTATTGTTGAAATTATTTATAGTAATAAATTGTTTAATCCCATGTACAACTATTGATGCTCTCTCCAAAGTATCACTAACCACATCATTGCTAGGTTTGTAAATTGAAAGTGAATTAATTGAGCAATTTTGGACAGATTGCTTAAAGCTACAATTATTTAATATTAGTTTAGCGTTGTCCTGTTGCAGTTTAATACCAGCATCTATCACCTGACGAAAGCCTCGTACAACACCAATGAGGTCATTAACATGTGACATTTCCTGAAAAATTATACTAAGTGTTATATGACCCCTACTGTTATTAAAAAAAATAATTTGACAATATAATTATGACCACACCTTATGTCAAATTTAAAAAAGATATAATAATCAGAAAAAATAGAATCTAAACAATTTAATTGTAAATTATAATAAGAAAAATAAACATTAAAATTTACAAATATACATCCAGATTTGTAATTGGTAAGGTAAGGTCTTTTTCACATAAAATAAATCAAAATATTATTTATTGCAAGATCATCATGAATATATGGTACATTATTTTATTATAGTACATTATTCATGATGATGTGATGACATATATGGCATAGTACGTTTAATTATTAATGAGATATTATAGTAAGTACAATGTGTGGGCAGACAACATGTCATTGGTTTACTATAGCTATTATATTACTTCATATTGCATAACATCCTGATCACCATAGCAATCCCATGGCCACTATATAATTAATTATAAGCCAAAGGTTAAAGTTAAAATAAAATGTTGTTAAATAGAAATGTTAATGTAATTAAAAATATAATTTTAACTTGCGATATAATATAAGTAATTTTTCTTTTCGATCGTATGTTTTCGACTTAATTATCCAATAATTCTTACCTGTTCAGTATCAGAAAATACCAAATTATATAAGACTTCAACAAGAATATTTCACACAACTTTTTAAATTATTTTCCTTATTTATTTTCAGAAAATTAAGAAAAAAATATATTAGGTATATGCTGCGTCAAAAAACTATTTGAATACCATAGCCACACTCAAGTTGTCATTTCAAGATGCAAGAATCAAGAGTCAACACGTGTCTATGATTTTTACGGTCATACAGTGCTGCCTTCTACAAGGTACAGTACATACTTTTTATTAGCAATGAATGTTTGATTTATTATTTTGGTTTTTAAAAATCACATAAATAGAATGGACATATTTATAACAATATCGTTATATTAGGTTTGTTTTGTGACAAAGTAATAAATGATATTTACTTTAACATTTTTTAAAGTCATTAAAAATATCACTTACAATTAATTGTCTATAAAATATGAATTGTTTGAATAATAAAGTGGTTAATATTTATTACTTTTTAAATAATTTTAATATTTTATAACGTATAACTAAACATTAAACTGTAATAATATCTTATTAACAAATAACATCTAAACCAAAACAAAAATTGAGATTAAATGTTACCAAATAAAAACAGGTTCTTTAAGTTACTATTTATGAAGTGATTTTTTGTAGTTTTTATAAATATATATATATATATATATATATATATATATATATATATATATATATATATATATATATATATATATATATGATTTAACTTTTTAAATCTCTCTGTTTTTATTTTAAGTTGTTTTTTTTGTTGTGTGGAATGAGTGTTAAATATCATAGTTTAATATAATTATTCATATATTATTTGTTTCTCGAATAAAATTAAACAAAAAGTATCTACGCAGGTGATACGTTGACAAAACTATAAATCATAATTTAGAACCATATTAATGTAATCCTTTAATACGTTAAAATTAATGAATTCGGGAGTTCTGGTCGGAATTGAAAAAAATATTTGTGTTGAGTAATCCATATAACGAAGAAGGATATAGATTCTAGCAGTTCTTAATTAGAGGGGCGTGCCTCCTAAGGGATAATGAGCATTCTATAATAATGCAAAGGCTTTACGGCATAAATATGTGCTTCTCTTGTATGTATTGAAAAAGTAAACAGGGGCATGGAAAATTTCATTCATAGTCCGAGGAGCCTCAACAAAAGAAAGGTTGGGAAATCCTTCTATAGGCTATGGATGTAATATTTTACATCACACTGTGATCATAATAAATGTTGCACAAACAGAAGAGATTCCGTTAAGTGCGCTAAGGAAACGGCTTAAGTCACGCAAAAATCATGAATCGTTGTAATAGTTCCCTTTAAAAAGTTCCTAATCAAAATAAGTCTACCTAGCATATTATGTTTATCAACTAAGGTCTAAGGGTAAATATATCCTATAGTATTGTTTCATCAGTTACTATTTGATTGATGAGATAAAGATTTCTGATTCTTATATCTGTGAACCGGAAGACTGTAAAGATCTTGTTCCTTCTGGCGAAAACAGTTTTAAAATTCTAACCCAAAATATAAGAAGTATTACTGCCAATATGTCAAGTCTGCAAACATTACTTGCCAGAATTGTTATAGAACAGGACCTCATTATTCTTACCGAATGTTGGTTAACATGTAATCCCTATATTCCTTTTATCGATGGTTATGATTATTACTATACTAATAAAAGAATTAACAGAAGTGATGGAGTTGTGATATATGTTAAAAAAACTATTTCAAGCATCTTTGTACGTGAAGTTGATTTTTTGGATGCTAATTGTCTTTCGATAAGTATTGCTAACTATACGTGTATTCTTGCTATTTACAGGCCCCCTTCTTTTAGAAACACTAGTAACTTTCTATGCTCTCTAGATAAAGATCTTACTAGCAATTCTTCTTACCAAAATCTAATAGTCATTGGTGATATAAATATAGATATATCCGATAAAAAAGCAGTAATGACGCTTTTGATTTCTCTTATTTTTTTTTTTTTTTTTTCTCTGGGAAATGCTTTTACGCAGACCATCCCTGAGTAGGAGACTTGTGTCCTACAGAGGAATGGTACTGTGGGACTCATCGAACCCGACACTACCCACTAAAACCCAGCGGAAACCCTCTCCACCTATATGAGATGCTGCAGGATCGCTTGCGCATGCCACTACAGCACCTCGGTGGAAGGCCCACCTAACGTGGGCCACTATCGCCTTCGGGGAGCCCCAGGGTATCTTCTAGGGCGCCCGCAGCCTCGATGACTTGCGGGAAGATCTTCATGACCTTCCTGCAGTAGCTCCTCTAGGGTCAGGGAAGTTGGAGATGCGCGTACCGCCTTCTCCTACCTCCCGGTCTACGACGGCGGAGCAGATCTGCATCCACGCTAAGCTCGCGCGCACGCTCCGCGGCCTCCTTCTCTGCGATAACAGACTCACAGAAGGAGACTGCTACAGACTCTCTCCAGCATGGCACGCTTATGATTACCTCAACCTTACAGCGAGCCATGGGTTATTACCCGCTCATACCTTTGCAACACGAAGTGACACCACGTGCCTTGATCATGTTTTAATAAAAACCAAATTAACAGCAACGTCTATAATACTTGACTCAACTGTAACTGATCATAATGCCCACATAGACTTCTAATCCTCAAGCCCTGGATTACACCAGGTGTCTTGAGATGTATGAGAAACAGAGATAGAATGTACAAAAAAATGAAGAGGTCCCCTAATAATAATACACTTCAGATAACATATAAAAGATATAGAAACTATTGCTCCATCTTAATAAAAAATCTAAAAATGCAATATGAAAAAGAACGATTTGGGAAAGCAAAGTCAAATCCCAAAAAAATTTGGAAGGTTATAAAAGAAGTGCCTTTTGATCTACTCAAAAACGGTTCACCCTATGAGTCTGTAAACAGTAAATGGGTACTTTGTTGGTATTGGCACAAATATAGCTGATAGGGTATTACAATCTCAAATTGGAACTGCATTTTCGGCATTAACAACTCGTAGCTGTAAATCTCTTGGCTTTCCATACACTACGGAGTTAGAGGTCGAGGAATTAATAAAGTCCTTACGTACGGATTGTGCGGTAGGTATTGACGGGATCTCGTGTAATTTTCTAAAAATATACAAAACCGTTATTATACCTTCACTAGTATACATTCTTAATTTGAGTATTTCGAATGGCATCTTTCCAGATCTGCTGAAGAAAGCACTAGTGCATCCAATATCAGGGGATAAATCAGGGGAAAGAGATTGCTTCAACAATTACCGTCCCATTTCCGTACTGCCAGCCACGTCCAAAATTTTTGAAAAAATTATGAATAACCGTCTGAAAAACTTTTTAGAGAAAAATAATTTCCTCTCCTCCAGACAATTCGGCTTTCGGAATGGTGAGTGTACGAACGATGCAGTCCATGACCTTATTCACCATATCGTTAAATAAGGGAGATAAATGTATCACAGAATTTTTGGATACATTTATCTCCCTTTTAGCAAAGGCATTCGATACGGTCTCTATCCCCAAACTGTGTTCTAAATTGGAGAACATTGGTGTCAGAAATGGAGAATTAAAACTTTTCGAATCGAACCCAACGTGTTAAAATTGGAGAATTTTAATATAAGAAAACCTCCAAAATTTGATTCTTCTCAAAACCTATCATTGCCCATAATCATCTCCAAAATCAGGATAGCTGTGGGTGCCCTACTATACACAGAGTGTCCAGCATAAGGTATTTGGGTATTATTTTGGATGAAAACCTCACTTTTGTCCCTCACATAGATATGTTGTCAAGTAGAATTCTTAAACTCATATATTTTTAAACAATTAAGAAACGTGGCGAAGCCCCAAGTTCTAAAAACGACCTTTTTTGCCTTGTGCCAGTCATTGATTAGCTATTGCATATCGTCCTGGGGTGGTGCTCACAGAAGCAATTTGCTGAAGCTCGAGCGGGCGCATAGAGTGGTATTAAAGGTAGCAATAGGAAAAGAGTATCATTTCCCAACGAAAGAACTCTATGAATATTGCGACGTTCTTACCGTCCGTCAACTATTTTTTCTACAGATAATTTTGAGGCAGCACTCTGAGAACTCCAAAGAAAGTTTCCCGTCTTCTGCAAAAATCCGTTCGATACGGAAATACCGAGTGCAGAGTACTAATGTATGCAAGAGCTTTTTTAGCCACCGATTTTACTACTTTCTTGGTAGCTTCTTAATTAATCGGTTAAATAATATACTTGATATACAACCAAAAAATAAATATAAGTGCAAAAGTATTGTTACTGATTGGTTATTAAAACTGTCATATGACGAAACTGAGAATATGATTAAGATCATCAAATGAAGTTTTGAAGTTCCATTACATAAATATCTAAGATTTAATTTCACACATCATACACACACACACGTGCACACATTTCACAGGAACACATACATTAACTACTTATTGTTAAATTGCCAAATTAGGTCTAAACTAAATAACATTGTTAAGAATTTTGACAATAGTACAAAAAGTATTTAAACTACCTAAGCCACGCTTTCTATGCGTTCATAATGACTTGGCTTGGATTAGTTTAATCCAAAAAATTACATGAAATAATATTTTTAATATTATTTGTTGAAATGAATACACTAAAACACGAATGCAGGAAAATGCCGAGAAATTCGCAACTACTTCAGATGGATTTTAATATTCTTTGGATTCCTCATATACATTTTTGATACGGTTAATTTTTATTGCAATTGTACACTTTCGCACTGCACACAACTCATTTTACTACAAATATCACTGTTAAAATTTCACACAAATCACAGCTGATGTAGAATCTCAGCTGTGCGATTAGAGTATAGCTGTTAGATCATTCGTATCATTTTTTTATTGTTGTATTATAGATCTGAGCAGCTTAACTTTCCAGCATCGTCGCTGAATTTCAGCGCATAAGTCTCAATATTCTTACTTATCCTCCTTAGAAGATATTTCCTTTTCCTTCAAATTATTTTGAAGCAATTTGCTTTCATCATTTAAAAAAAATTATTTTGTCTTAAAAGGTATTTCTGAATGTGTCATCGTCTATTTTTTAAAAGTCTAGAAGTTTCTTGGATTTTATAACTTTTGTACCGTAATTTCTGAACTGAGACAATATATGCTCCTGAAAAAATTGTGGCCCTTAAAATACACGGAATCCAACGAGATTGTATTAGCTTATAGATTCCCAATGGGCTTATGTTGTCTATATATTTCTCCACTATTTGTTATATTTATATATTTGCTATATTTCTCCATTATTTGTTTAGTTTCATTTGGTGGTGGAGCCCGCGGACGTTCCAAGTACCGATTTGGATATATTTATGTCTTAAAAATAAAATATTAACACATCTTATATACAATAATTAAGATATTATTATCGTTTAATATATATCAAAATTAAAAATCAAAAGAAATAAAACACATTATAATACCATTTATTTAATGTTAACACCAATAAATCTATATATACTCCAATACCAGACAAAAATACATCGAATAATATTTGTAAATCAGTTTATTTTATAAATTTCGCATTAGCAATGGAAAGTTTGAAAACATTCTTGTATTTAGCTGCACTTTATACTAATACTTTATAATATAATAACATTGAGAAAATACACATGAGTAACATGTTATATGTTTAACATATATACTTGAGGACTATTTTATTTACTATATATTCATTTTAATTCTAATGAGTAAAATATAAGTATATTTACTGCTATAATATAATTATCATAGGAATTACTGTGTTCCTTAATATTAAGCTAACACCAAGAATACATAAGTAGATGCTATGCAAAATCTTTAATAGTAAATGCTCTTGATATTGATCCTAACATAGAAATGTCAATAATTATGCTATAAAGTGAAATATCAGTTATATTCTTAAAATAAGAATTCTTCTTTAAGAATTTTTCCACTTTTCAAGTAGTAACAAGAGTCTCATCACACACTCACTGTTATTTCAGTTTTAAGGTCTATGCAGAATATGATATACTAATGTGTCATAATCCAACCACCATACATTGAAGTTCTTAACTGGTGTTGCCCTTCTCTTCCTTTAATATTATAGAAATTCTATTATACTCTAATATATCATGACATACTCCATTTTAAAAATGTTTTCTTAGTTATTTGATTGAAGTGATTAATTTAGAATTTTGTACCACAAGTATATCCATATAAAAACCACTTTAGTCAAATAACCCCACCCATCAAAAGGTCATCATAGAGTTCATTATTGTTAAATACTGATCATCTGGCAAAGGCATGCAATGGGTGGACCGGAAGTCACGCATGTACCTGGAAATCTGAATTTAGAAATTAGAGGATTTCTAAAGAATTCAATAAAGAGCTTAAAAAAGACAAATTATAATTTATGCTTACCAATGGCAAAATTGCACGTTTGACTGCAGGCAACTCATTGCGTGACAATACAATTCGCTGTTGATCTGATAATGCGACACAAGCTTCTAAAGTTTCCATCACTGGCTTTTCTGTGTCCATTTCAAAAATTTCAGGATGACGATCTTCCAACAATTTAATAAGTAAATAGTTACCACGATTTGTTGCAAGCTGGCCTGGTCTAAAATGATTAATGATCAATTATGTATTAAAATAATACAAAGATTAAGTAGGATCATACTTTAACATTACCTAATACATATAACTTCATCTTCAGTACGTCGTATCAATTTAACTGGTCCATGATATTTAGTCAGCAACTCTCCTATGTTTAAATCAACATAAGAACGAACAACTTCCTTTACAAGCAACTTCCACGACGTAGGCATCTGATTTTGGGCTAATGGTAGTAAATCATCAAAAGAAGCATCCAAAATCTATAAAAAAATGAAGAATAAAAATTATTTTGCATTTATATAAGGTATCTTTAATTTTAATATTTTTTTTTATTTTACAAATTACTTACCAATCCCTTAATATCAGGATAATTGACAGCAGCCCAAGTTGCTGTATAGCCTCCAATACTCCAGCCAAATAATATAATATCCTCAAGGTTGAATTCTAGTTCATTAATAGCATACTGCATAACAGCATCTATTGCATTTTGTTCTTGACGTGGAAATGGTGTTCCCTAAAAAATGTATGAAATATTTATAAAAGATAATTTTTCACCATTTCATTGCAAAAAATAAGATGCTCACAGTGCTACCACCAAACCCAGGATGATTCCATCCTAAAGCAGAGAAGCCAGTTTTGATTGGATTGGTCATAATCCCAACTTCATAGAAACCAGAATTTCCTTCACAACAAACAACAAGGATTTTGCCTTTCGAAGAATCCATTCTGTTGTCAACAAACATAGTCTCAATAGCATTGCCATCAGCAGCAACAACCTTTGACCGTTTTCCATTATATCGTTCAATAATACTAGTTCTTCCTTCACACAAGGGTAGCCCTGTAAATTGATAAATATTTGACAAAAAATTTGTAAAATATATATTTTATATATTATACATAATCATTATATTAAGAATAAAAACAAAGGAAACTTACATAACATGTTCTGGATGACACTAAGTGTTCCTGGATAGATAAGACGAAGGGCAAATGTGTGGATTGCAATATATGCTAGTATCTGTACTGTTACTTTTTGGTAACGTGGTAAATGTGGATTAGCACATTTGCTAAAGGGCTTGTTTTCTTTCCATGTTGAACTGAAACCATTAATATTGTAAATATCTTTTTATACACTCTATATTTACTCTGAATATATTTTATTACTTTGATAGCCTCTTACCTAGGCACCTGTTCCATTGTATAAGAAGATGGCCAAGCATAAAATTCAAAATCATATTTTCTAATACTTTCAACATGACTATTTTGATCCGTGATAGGTCTATATAAAGTATCCATGAATTCTAGATAAATGGGATTTGATGCTCTTCCATAAGCTCTTAAGAAATAAGCACATGCCAAGAAAATGGTAACTCCACTAAAAGAACATGTAATAAAACTTATTTCTTCCCAAGACAGAAATCCTCTTTTATAAATATACATACAGATAAACGGAGATGTGTAAAAGCTCACATTAATTATTGTCTGGGCCTGAAATAAAAGATGTATAAAATATTATTAATAAATTTAACATTTATGTTGTTTTATTTGAAGGTAAAGTATATCTTACAGTAGAAATGATCTGGTTTGCTACTTTCTCTGCTCCCCGAGGCTCATATATTCCCTGTAAAGTTTATAACAACTTAAATATTGAATATTAACTGTCACATTATATTAGTATCATTAACTATCTTTTCACTAATGTAATCACATGATATTTTAAGTGTACTCTTATTATATTATATTCTTTATTAGTTACCACTTTGTCAATTATATGTGACTTAATATTCAATAATATGTATTAAATAATTCTATAGGGTATTTTAAAATGTATTATTATAATAAATTGAAATAAGTTTCTACTTTTACGAACTGTCTCTTACTTCTTTTTAAATTGCAAATGTGTCGCAATGACGTATAACGGGAGGGGGTGGAGTTGGGAGATCCAGGGGTTAAAAATCAATACAGCTATCTAGTACAGTTTTCTATTTATAGTTTGATGCTTTTCTCATAGAAATGTTATACTTAAGTATTTTTTTAATACGATGACGTGTGTGATTACGGCTCTAATTCCTAATACAACATAAGAATGAAGTGAATTTTTACTAATGTAGATATTTAACTTACTTCTCCTGGACCTTGGCCGTAAACTCTGTATAATCTCGGAGATAAAAGACATTTCATAATTAATTTCAACATTTTGAAAGAATTTAATAATTTATTCTGAATTCATACAAAATATAATGGAATTAACTAAAAAAAATATTTTATATAAGTTCTCACTGTAAATTATTTTTTAGCACAACACACATTGTGAAAACAAAAATTAAACGTTTTAGTTGCGATAATAATTTTAAAACATTAATAATTGTTAAAAAAGATAAATTGCTTCCACAGGCAGAACCTTTACGCTTGCCCCAATTAGTAGACTAAAGTGAAAATATATGGGTCAGTAAGAAAAATCAATATCTGGCATAGACAGTGGGCTATTGTCTATTGTATTACCATTACTTCGACACGTTACTATATTTAATAATTATTTTTAATAGTATCTCCATTCAATTTGACATTGGCGAAGTGATTTTTACACAATTGGCACGCTTAAAATACCATAACAAAAGAGAAGAAAAAAACGATTTTTAATAGTACTAGTAAAAACAATGTTAAACTCACAAGCCTTTTCTGTTATTCTATTACTCAAAAAAGAATAAAAAAGACATTTGCTTTTATCACCTATTACAAATATTGAATAGTTGCATGACATCAAACGACATTCATCTGGCTTCTTCTATCTTTATATCTGCTTCTCAGTGAGTCCTCTGGCTCATAATACTAGTTTAAAAAAGTTGGAAAGAGAATTTCAGATTGATGGGAAGCGCTTTTTAAAGGGACCTACATTTGATGCTATACTTAGGCCACAAATTCCAGACACTGATCCAAGTTCTTCTTCTTGCAATGTGAAGGGTTCCGTGTTCTGGAAATCCACACGATGAATCCATGGAATTCCAAGAATTTTATTTTTTCACATAAAATAACTCAAATATTTTTTTTTTAAATTGATAAATTTTAATTAAATTTCGAATCACTTTTAAATTTAATTAAATAATTTTATTATTTCATTTGATAAAATATACAATTAAGTAAGTAAATATTAATCAAGCATAGACAAATATAGTAAACAGATAGAAATTAAAATACTTTAATTTTACAGCTGTGGTGAGTGGTGACTCTGGCTGATGGCTGATGGTGATTACTGATTACTGACTAGTGACATTGTTTCCTAGTTTATCTTGAATTATTGTATTTAAATGATTTAGGATTAATTATTTTATATAGTTCAATTATACTTATTATTGATTTAATATAAATAAATTAATATCATATAGTCATGAAAAATGATTTCTGCAATTGCAAAGGCTATTTTTATAGTGCTATTTGTTGCACCGTCTGTTACTCCCAGAATACACAAGCTACCCCTTACGGTAAATATCAATGTTTATATTTAGTAAATGGCATAAAACTTATAATTATTATTTTAATTATATCATTATCAGAATAATAATACTAATAATAATTAGAAGCACGTGACGGTAACATATTAATATAAATCTTGCTTCATTTTTTCCAATATTAAAGCACGAGTTTAATTTTCATATATACGTTATTGTCACCGTTTAAGGTCAGAAACAAAAGGATAAATTTAAACATTACAAAATAAATTTCACAAATTGTATTTCAATATTATCGTCACACCAGAACCTTTGTTATTATAATTATGGCTAACTAGTTTTTGATTTCTAATAATTTCAATATTTATATACATTATTTTTTTTATTATATTAGGATGATGAAAGACACTATGTTGATCTTACTACCTTTGGATTCTTCCAAGGAGGTATTTTGGATGTGCATATGATCAACTTTATGCTTCCTTCTGGTCCCATAAATGGAGAGGTTATTATGTAAACTTTTTTATTTATTTGTTATAAAATAATAACTAATCATATTTAAAAGGTACAGTGAAGGGATATATCCTTTTCAATAACATCATGAGTAAGCTTAGTGGTGTATATTTTACTGTTAAATAGACATATTTACATCAATATCTTTGATGTACTGGGTCAAAAATTATGTTCAAAAATTTGTTATCCAAGTATATAAAATAGGAATCTTAAGGAATTTTAACATAAAAAGCTAATTAAAAACAGATATGACTAATTCTTTAGAATTTTAGTTGGTCTCTTATGTCTATTTGGTAGTAGGTAGTAGTCTACAAATAATAGTAAGATACTCAGACTTGTAGTTTAAGATTACTAAGGTAATTTTGAATATATACAGTTCTTAAATATTAATAGATTGCCTATTCATATTTCAAGTTATGGCTCAAAAGTGGTCCATTTCTTTATAATCATACTTCGATAATTATAATACCTTAATTTTTATAAGTAATATATTTTAAATAGTAACCAACATAATAGTGACTTTGCTTGCTTGGACTAGGCGAAACAAGCATTGCATTTGTTTAGTGTAAATTGTAGCCCATATGTTTTTCTGATGTATAAGCTATATGATGGCAAAATTTCATCTAAATATGTTTAGTAGTTTTTGCATGAACCTGGCACAAACATCAATCCATCAATCCACAAACTTTGAAACTTATAATGTTAGTAGGATGTTATAATGAGTATGAGTAAATAAAATAAAAGTCATTTTGCAGTATGGTTTCACATTGGATCGAACTGTAAATGATGCAATCAATCCTTACCTTGAAGTGCACTCTGATACATGCATTTTAAAAGGTGTAGAAAAAAGCAGTGCGCTGCTGTCACCACATCATCCTGCTATAGTTTTCTTAAAAATGGACTTTGAAAATCTCAGGTATTTATAAAATTGCAGCCTCATAATATCTTTTAATTAAAATAAAACAACAATTAAAATATTAATATTCACCTAATAAAATTCATGAATATTAAATAATATTAAAATATTACAGGAAATTAAAATAACATATTCTTGGGTCTTAACTATTAGCAAATAGTTTTAAATTTGTGTCTGAACAAGACTATATATTGTTTATTTTGCTTGCATAACTTTAATTATTAATTATTAATTGATATACAATGAAAAGTAAAGCGATTTTGTTTTACATAATAAGTTCTTTGGTTTTCGCGATATTTATACATATTAAATAAAACAGTTTAACCAGATTAATCGCGTATATTAATATTTTTTGGAAATCCGACGTTTCGAACACTTTACAGTAGTCCGTGGAACGTCTTTATAAATCACGGGTCACGGATAGTGTACCGTCACTTGCGATTAATCCGGTTAAACTGTGTTTTGCAATTGATCTTAATCGCACAAGCGAATTATGCTAATTAATGATATATGGTAATTGTTTTAATTACAACATTCAGTAAGTATGCAGTGCAAAAGCTGCCAGTATTGTGTGCGGAGATTTTATACTATATTAAATCTTAAGTTCAAGCCTTTCAAAGTTAAGTTTAGTTTAGCCAAGTTTCAAAGTGTAGTTGTGGGCTCAATCCCCATTTCGATATTACAAAAATATATTTTGATGTAATTTCATTTCTATACGACGACAATACGATATTGGAACTCTGCTGCAAAATAGCGAATTATCTTTACTCACTTTAGGTTCTCTCTTTTTTACGAGAAAACGCAGAATAGCAATGATAGAATATATTTTTTTACAGAACATATAAAAATTTAAACGTTGCAGGATTTGAACCAGCGCCTTATGGAGTTGAATACCGTCTAAATGCTCTTGCCAATTATTAAGGCATATGCTCTTATTGATTATTATTGTTGTTAGCATCCCTACATAGATTTTTTAAAGTTTTCTTATCATTATTTTTACATTACTTTAAAAAATATTTGCTAAAAGAATTTTTTTTCAATGTCATTCAATCTGTTGTTTACGTACGTACGTACGTACGTTGCAGGTGCAAGTAGCAAAACAAAAATAATTAAAAAAACATTTACATAATATATATTTGAACGCTTGTTGTATTTATCATTAAAATTTTGCTAAGCGTTTATTTACTTTCTTATATTAATATAATGAATATTTTAATGTTTAAATTCAGTATTATAACTGCTATTGTCGCGTTGTGGCACAGCGGCACAGCATCTGACTGTAAATGCGGCGGTTGTGGGTTCGATTCCCACTCCATTTCCCTCGCTCTGGTAACGAGACAAACCGCGGCTTACTTCTGCCTATCTGCTCTGCTATACGAGGCACACAACCTGATTCTTTAAATGAGCGTCGTATTAGCTATCGTATTACCATAAAAATTTGTATGGAATGTAATAAATCCTTGTGTAACAAAATTCAGATCTTTAGTATTTGTACATTGCTAAATTTGAGTGTAATTGATAATTTTTTAAGTTTCACATTTTTCTTTTATTTTGATATATTAATTTTAATTTTTTTATCTTTTACTTCGCCTGATCTTTATTAGAAGTAGGTGCTCAAAATGCTATCTCTACTAAAATTATTTATTTATTTGAGTAATTCTTTGATTTACAGAATAAATATAACTTGTGAAGGTGAAGTGTCCGCTCTCCATTTATACCAGAACCGGTCAATGATCCCTATAGATCGTACTAAGAGGCATTCACAATACATGTTTGTGAACAGGCGAAGACGTTCAGCTGATGAAAACGGTAAAATATAGAAAACAACGTTTAAATTAATAATTTCGTAAATTTAAAGATTTTACCGTTATAAATTTATTAGAATTTTAATAAAAAGAAGTTGACTACACAAAGTTAAATCATCTTTGGCCATGGTCAAAGAATGCATTTATATCGAGTATGAATATACATATATAATGATATGATATATACATATACATATATAATGATATACATATATATGTATGAATATACATATCGAGTACACACATATATAATGATATATGTTATGATTTCTAATGGTAGGCTGAATTTTTTGTCAGCAGAGGAAAAGATACAATCTTTGGGACCTCAGTGCTCATTTGCCGTTCTTCCTATAACGAAGGAGACACGCGGTGGCTTAGACTTTTATAACACGAGTGTAAGTGTTTTATATTTAATTAAATTATAAAAAGTAATCCGTAAAAACCTTAAAGACATGAAATAAGTCCTCTAAAGACCTTTGAGAAATTGACCAAAACAAATGAAAAAAACCTTAGAAAACAGCTTTCGTTGATATTAATGCTAATTTATCGTTTAATAATATATAGATAATATATAACATAAAGCATAATCAAACAGTTTTTAAACAAGTTAATTAGTTAATAAATAAATATAAACAATATTTGTTTTAATAATTTAAATGTTTAATTTTAGTTTGCCATGTATGTGGCATCAGACAAGGAAGAAGGTCTCTACAATTTATATTTCCATAACTGTCCCGCAAATACTGAGGAGTCTACGCCTATCAACGTTATGGTAAGATATAATGTGATATTTAGTACGCATGTAATATATGTTTTAGAGATTTTATTTTTATTAACTGTACTTTTACTTATTATATAGGGATAAATAATTATATATTTTATGTTATATTGAAATATTAACATACTATATAATATTTTTAGATTGAAATATACGAAAGCAATGATGGAAATTTCCTATCAGCTGGTGAAATGCCTCTACCGGCGCTATACAGCATGATGTCACTTATATTCTTCTTAAGTGCTGGTTTCTGGACATTTATATTAAAAACAAGCAGGCATAAAGTGTACAGAATTCACATATTAATGTGTGTGCTCGTATATTTAAAAGCCATGTCTTTAGCATTCCACGGTATTAACTATCACTTCATACAAACAAGAGGCGAACATGTCACAGCTTGGGCCATTTTGTACTATATTACACATTTGTGAGTATATATTTAAAATAATTAAAATAATGACAATAAAGGCACATAAATGAAACGCTACTTGTAGTTATTAAAGAACTTATATGTTATAATTTATTTTCAATTTGGTCTTCAGATTGAAAGGAGCCGTTTTATTTGTAACAATAGCACTTGTTGGCACTGGCTGGAATTTCATAAAGCATATATTGGCTGACCGAGATAAAAAAATATTTATGGTTGTTATACCTCTGCAGGTAAGTCATTCTTGTTAATATAGTAATTTTCAATAAATTATTAATTTTCATATTAATTTGTTTAATAAACATTATGCTAAAACAAATTATTTTAGGATTTAAGACACAACATAATAAATCATGTTTATTTACATGCTCATTATAGATATTTAATTACTTATTTATTCCAATTTGACGACTTATAGTAATTTATAAAAAGTGCTAAGTAAAACTCGCGTGAAGAAGGTTCCGTACGTTGATTATATCTGTGTTCTATAAGTTGGTCTTAATCTATTATCTGACCCAAATTTGGAAATTTTTTTTTATCTATCTTTTTGTTAAAGTATTATGAATATAAATCTATAAATATAAACAAAATATAAATCTCTGCAAGAAGTATTTCTTATTTTCAGTTGCTTTTCTCTTTAAACTTATGAGAACCAAATTTTAATTCATTTACTTTAATTTCTTCATTTGGTCCGGTTTCAGTTTTATTTTTTTCATTTACATGATCTAATGTGAAAATATAGGTGAAATATAGGAATTTTAATATACCTTAATAAGAACCGTTAGACTGAGACTAACCGAAGGTTCAAATCATTCACTCGTCATTACGTGCACAGTCAGGCAACGGTTGGCCGTTTACTTGCAACAATTATATTTATATAGTCCCACTATCAGACAATCCTTTCATTACCAGGTAGTAGCAAATGTGGCGGAGATCATCATAGCGGAAAGTGAAGAAGGTGCAGCCGAACACAATACGTGGCGTATTCTATTCATATTCGTAGACATGTTGTGTTGCGGCGCCATCATGTTCCCTGTGGTCTGGTAATATCATTTTATATGTTATGGTTTATGTTAGTATAGAAAATATTGAGAATGCAACACTTAAACCTAAATGTCGAATGTTTCCATGCGATCCTAACTTGAAAGGATTTCTTATTATTCAGACTACCAGCGGTATAGATGAAGATATCCTCATTGAATTACATAATTGAAGGAGAAGCTTTGTTTCTTACCTTGATTATTTTTGAGATTGAGATTTACTTGCTAATTAATAAACAAATAATATAAATATATACAAGTATGTAAAGTCAAAAATTATACTTTAAACATTAACATGTCGGTGTCCACTGACCACAGAACAGGCTTACCAAGAGTGGATCGAAGTGTAATGTGATTTTTTTTAATTTTTTTTAGGTCAATACATCATCTAGAGGATTCATCAACAACAGATGGCAAGGCGGCCGTCAACTTGAGAAAGCTAAAGTTGTTCCGACATTTCTACGTTATGATATTGTGCTATATTTATTTCACTAGAATCATTGTTACTATACTTGAGGTATGTATGCATTTTATGTTCTGTAAAAAAAAAAGGTTATAGCTAGTAAATAGCTCCTATAGTTGGAATGATATATTCTTAGCTGCTTATCTTATGATGCCTCCTAGGCATTTTATGTATATGTAGTCAGTTAGTTTAGCCTAATTGTTAGTTAGCTTAGTCTTTTCCTATTACATTGGTTGATGTGAAAATCGGCAAATTTACAAGAGGGTACTTCAAAATTTGAATTGTTAATTTTTTCCTCTCTAAAATATTCTGAGGAGACTGAGTAATAGCTAAAGCAGATCTCCTTTACATCGTAAGTCTAATAATAGTCTTATATAATTAAAAATAATTTGTTTTACCTAATAAATGTTTGGCTGCAGGAGCATGTTTCTTAATGTATATTTGTTCTTTGCCTATGTATTTAATAATAACAATGTTTATAACTATGAACATATGCTTATTAACGTAAAATAATGACTCTAAATTTACAGAACACAGTGCCGTTCCAATATTCGTGGATAGATGAAATGTTCCGTGAGATGGCGACGTTTGTGTTTTTCGTGATGACCGGCTATAAGTTTAGACCAGCGGCCGCCAACCCCTACTTCACACCGACCCAACAAGAGGACGTTGAGCCTAAAGTGTATGTATCAGTCTTATTGTGAACTAGTGGACGTCAAACTCCGTTGGCATGGACTTAATGATACTTGCCTCACTACGGACTGCTATCCATTTTCATTGAGATTCATCGGATTATGTTCCATATGTTAGATCTTTAGACGACAACGAAACCTGTTTATTACGCTCAATAATTATTACTAAAGATACTTTTTACTATTTTCTAGTTCAACTTGTCTATTTTGGTTCTACATCAAGTGTTTCAGATCCGTTCCAGATACTTGATATTATGTATCCAAAAGTCAATGGAAAATGTCGATCACGTTAAATTACTTTTACTAAAGCGCCATTCCGTATTTCATGTAGTTTAGCTGAACATAATGGTTCCTCATTAGATGTTTCAAATCTTCCAATTCTTCCAATTTCAAACAGTTCATCGGCCAATCCCAAGTGTAATTAAAAACATTGTTCTGCAAACTTTGGTTGTTCTCCCACCTGCTTAAGTTGTAACTAATTTTAAAGTTTATATTATTTATTTATGAAATCAAAAAATATCACAATACAAATCTTTCTTTCACATATTTTAACCTTCCACCTTCATGTACACTATTATCACAAAAAATATGTAAAGTGTATAGTACCGTATTTTATTAATATTATGTTAAATATATTTACATAATAATGTACAAAGAGAACTTAACACAAACGCTAACAAACAAACATAAATGAACAAAATATCATAAATATGACCAATTAATTTAGGACAGGAGAAAAGGATATAGAAATCTGAATCTTTTCGCCGATGCCATATTAGCGAACTAAGTGGTCCCTGATCCAGATCCCGGCCCAAGGCCTAAGCGACAGATTGTAGTTACAGTACTCCATTCAGTAAATATTTTATTGTAAAACCAAGGTCGCCTCGGGATATCGGGTTGAATGGATGAGTAAAATGTTCCCTTGTGAGTTCTAAGTGGCAGCTGTGACACAGTTTACACTAGTACGGCTGCCATCGCTCTCCTCTAGATTTGTAGATATATCAAATCATAAATACATCTAGAGTGTATCTGTATCACATATTTTACTGATTTTTTTACTGAAATAATAATTCCAAGAAACGTCCAACCGTATAATCTCAACATTTGGAGGGATATTCTAAAGTGCCAAATTCCATAACATTCCGAAATTGTAGAGTGGCTAGGAATCCAAACTAGTAATACAGACAAACTTTCTTGATAACATGAGAACAAAGCTTAACGCCATCCTTAGACAGTTAGGATGCATGAGTGGGAATGGTTAGGTATATGGCTACAATTTGCACGAATATAAGATAAAAAAATCTGTGTTAGTATTCGGAGCACTTTTAACAAGACTAAGATTTGTGTATGTAATAGGAGGTGAATAAACTAAAGCATGGAACGGGATAGACTAAAGAGACCTTGTAGAAAACAAGTGACAGGATTTAGATGTCTAGAATATTTACAGAAGCTATCTAACAGATACGATATATTAAGGTTATCAGAGAGCTGGGTTAAACGAGGTAATAAAGCATGTGAATATATATGTATCAATTTACAAACAACATGATAAGAAAGGAGTTGGCGGCGCTGTGGGAAAGGAGTATTAACATATTCCACCTGAAGTACTTTTGTAAGAGAAGACTTCGTTGCATCTAAAATAATTGGAAGGCATCATCTTCAATTGAACTTCATTTATTTTTTTGAGTTGAATTTACTACCCCTGTAGTAAATTCGACTCGACGAAGTTTTCTACGAACACGAACAAAAAACATAATTAATATAACTGCGTAACATAATACTGCATGAACATGATACTTGAACTGCATAACATAACCCATGATCTAAATAGCGCAAAGCAGTATTTGATCGGAAAGAGATGTCGTCTACAGATTTTGAACTGCAGTAGAGGACGATATCATCAGCATATTGAAGAATATTATAAAAACTGTTGAGAGACGACTCAAGGTCGTGAGTGTATATGCTGTACAGCAAAGGCCTAAGGACTGAACCTTCCGGAAGGCCCTTCCAGACAAGTCTGGGAGGGACGGTAATCAGTTGATGCTTCACAAATAGTTGCACTGGTAAGCAGATTAGGTATGAAATGTAGCAGCATCGCAGGAATACTCAGCTGTTGCAATTTCTGAATCAGAATACTATCATATGCAGAAGCAATATCCAAAAACACAGCAACCAAATACTCACCCTTAGCAAAGGATAGTCGAATGTCTGTCGTAAGAATACTGGGACTATCTATTGTACTAAGACCCTTTCGACAGCCAAATTGAGAGGGTGCTAAAATGCTTTCCTTTTTCCCAATCCATTCTTTCCTAATCCATTCCAAAGCTGTTCACATATTTTAACAAAAGTGGATAAAAATGCAATAGATCTATAGGAGTTGCCATGAGACGGACCTTTACCATGCTTTAGGATAGGAAGAACTGTGATGTCCAAGACTGAATTCTACTCCCGAATTAAATGTTTCATTAATAATTAAAAAATATAACTTATATTTATTATTAAGGTTCTGAATAAAGGAATAAGGAACGCCATCCTCTCGAGGGGAAGAATCTATAAGAAAGAGTCGCTAAGATAGTTTTGAGTTCGTCAAAGGAGAAAGAAAGGAGCATCCGTCCCATCTGCTGATACGCTGGTTTGTATTTAGGAAGGAAATCATAATATAGAACAAAGGGAGGAGCCATTATGTTAACTAAGTTGTTAAGCCATTGATCATTGGGAAGGGTTTGGACAACATTAAAGGAACGACGAAATCTCTTAATATTATTTCGTACGATAGTCGAAGTAGAAAGAAGGCTAAGGGTTTAACAAAAGTTGGCTTACCCAAGTTTCTTTTTTTATATCGCCATATATGCTGCATATGATACTTCAGCACTTGATCGTTAGGTAAAAGAATCGGAGCATAACTGATCCCACCAAGTATTGGAAAGCAGGTGATCTGTGTGGATAAATTCTCATCATCAGTAACATTCGGAAGAGATTAAATCATATCATTAACAGAAGAAGAATAATAGAAGCAAAAGTTTGTAATTAGGCGGGGATATACATCTATTGTTTACTTATGGGTAAACCATGGACCAGATGGTACCATGGGTAAATGGGAGAACATTCACACAAACACATCAGTTCTGTCATCCAGCAAACAAGTGAAACCTGGAACATCAAAATGAGAATCAGGCCTCAACCAAGTTTCCGAGATGGTAATAATGACAGGATTGTGCAGGTTGATAATAGCAATAAGTTTGTGCCTTTTAGCACAAACATTATTACTATTCCATAAAGCGGAAGCGGACTTGGGGAATTATTTATTGTTTTGAAAAGTTACTATAAGTAACTATCACTATCTTTATTTAAGATATAACCATTGGGTAATTGGGAAGAATTTGTGGTGGACCCCAAGTAATAACCCCCTCACTAACATTCTTACGGTTCAGCCATCTCGATTTCATTACTGCACCACAGCCTGAAGGGAGTACGAGGAATTTCAAAGTTCCTCCATTGAAAAGTCAGTGGGAACGCTTTTAACAAGACCCATTTCAGTCACATTAAGTGTAGGTACAATTGCTTTGCACTTAGCCAGAACAAGGATTATTTATGAAATTGTTAGCAGCTTGTGCAAAAGAAAATTGATTTCTGCCAATATTTTTAATACCATCATTAGGTATACATTCAATTTTATAATGTTTTAAAAATCTTCAACTTCCCGGGGGATATGAACAATGAAGGGACCTTTATCGTCAATAGTGTAGGGCTTGGGACCAATGGACTTACTGGGGTGACAACGGATTGACGACACTAGAAAAAATATCGGAAATTGTAGGACCACTAGGATCCAGTCGTTATCCATGCCATCCACGAAATAAACTAATTAAAAAAAAAAGCTAACCCAAATGGAGAACACAAATGTACAAGTATTAGTATATTAACACTATCATATTAGTTAATATAAAAGCAGCAATTTAAACTTACGAACGGTATAAAAATGTACTTAACAACAAAAAACTAATTTAACAGGTTTACACTGTAAGCCGACGATGTATCTATAACTAAATAAATTACATTAAAGCTTAAGATTTTGTTTGGTTCGTTACTTGGCATGTTTTTATCGTGTTAATCATCTCACGTCGGCAAAAAATTTTGTTTGATATAATATGCTTTATTACATGCAAGTAAAGCATTTTTGAAATGAATCTTTGCGCGTGTTAGTTTTTAAGGATAAGGGTAAAATTGTATAGATGAAAATGATCAATAACAAGAATACGGAGAAAAATTACCATTATACTAATAATTACTCTTTTATTAAAGAACTCGTAGAGTCTAGTACATGAACTCGGATCACTCTAGGATGCAGCAGGTCTAGTGCATATGCACTCGGAGCATGCAAAGATGTACCAGGCCTAGTGCAAATGCATTCGAAACACCCAAGGATGCACTAGTTCTAAGGCAAATACACGCAGAGTACAGATGGATGCACTAGTTCTAGTGCGCACTAGTTTAACGTACCTAAGTAAAATTTAGACTCATTTAATGTTAAAGAAGTCGTTCCACGTACATTTTTACACTATGTGTCACAATTTAAATGTATCGTTAACAGTTTCGACTTCGTAATAATATTGTACAGTTAATTGATTTTTTTTATTTATCAGTCAACAAAATTACATGGTCTCATGTCATCTTTACAGGTTGTCAGAAATTGGAGTGCTTGATGGAGTCACTAATAGGGAGAAACGGCGAGAGGACATGCAACCTCTTATGCAAGACAATTCAGATTAGGCATCTTAAATTTTTATTTGTAAGCAATAGATATATTAGACTTAATATTATTTATAAACTTCAAGTAGCAATAATTTTGGAATTGAATTTAATGTTTTTGTCGAAAAAAAAAAGATATTTTAAACTTTATGTGTATGCTTATTGCCTTATTTTTTTTGTTTAGGATGTTTAACGACTCAATGTATTCATAAACATGTCTAACTATTTTCTTTCATATTGTTACTTTTGATTCTCCTTGTTATCGTGTTACTAATTTTTTTTAATAATGGTTATGACTGAACAAGTTTGCCAAGTCAGTACTTAAATTGACAATGCGACGGATGGTCCAAAATATTATGATGATAATTAAGCTCATTATTGATTGTAAAATTAATCTAAGATCAAATTATTTTAATTGTAACACCTTTAGAATTTTTTATCAAAGATTGGTTTTAATATATATATATATATATATATATATATATATATATATATATATATATATATATAGTTATATATATATATATATATATATATATATATATATATATATATATATATATATATATATATATATTATATATATATATATATATATATATATATATATATATATATATATATATATATATATATATATATATATATATATATATATATATATATATATATATATATATATATATATATATATATATATATATATATATATGTATTTTCACACAGGTTGTGTCTTTGTCATAGAGCATACTCTTTAAATATTAATTATTCATATTGAGTTTACACATACAGTTTATATTATGATATTTAAGGAAACACTGAATCCTACACAATGCTATTAACTACTACTAAATTAATATAAACTTCACCTATTAAACAGTTATATGATTGTTGGACTATTGTTTAATAAGAGAGAATAAGAGAATATGCTTTTTGAATTCGACATAATAGTTATTTGATGTTGAGTAATATTGTTTATTTATAAATTTTCCATTACTTTTATATTTTTCTTTTCATTTATATTACAAAAATCTCGAACTATTATATAGTCGGTTTGTAGTATGTAATTGGGCTTTTGTGTTGTAGATACTGTATATCTTGTAGATTATATTGTTGAGTATATAAATAAAAAATGCCTATAATTTAAATGCAACTAATACAATATTATACAAGTAATTCAAAATTCTTATGTTAAAATAAAATATGTGGCAATAATATATTCCAGTAACTATACAAATAAGACTTCGCGATTGTTTTTTTATATTTATTTTTAATTTCTAACAACACATTTATAATTAGTTTATTCTGTTTTGTTTTAATTTTTATATAATATTTTAATTTTATTCAATGTACATTCTTTTCAAAACAGAACTTGAAATACATATCATCTTCTCGCTTTGTTCTGTATAACGGACGGTTTCAAAACAAGTTTATATTAAATTAGCTATATTGAAATACGTTTCATGATACAACCCACAATCTTTATTTTAATAGCTATAGTAATTATAAATGACGTGAATACATAAATAATGCTTATCGTCATTATTTATAACGCCCTCTCCCACACTCTTGCACATATTATAGTGTATCTGGTGCTAAATCGCTTTGTTTTCGATTTGTCATGTATTTAGAGACATTTTGCGCTGGTTAATGGAACCTAATAATATAATAATAAATATAGTGAATTTGAATTTATAAAATTTGGCACACTATTAATGATTATCTAGGATTGTAGATTTATACAGAACTAAGCGCTGGATAATTAAATATATAGTATTATATAATACAATGTGTTTTATATTTAGATGATAACATAATAATAAATAAAATTTTATCAGTTAAATTAAGAGTAAAAGTTTTATTTTAAATAAGTAATGTGTTTGAAGAAATTCGTTTAGTTTAAAATTTTAGTGGTTGTGTATCTTCAAAAAAAATGTAATCTCATTAAAACTAAACAAAACAAACAAACTAAACAAACAAACAAAAAAAATGTAATCTCAAGAAACGAAAATAAGAGACACGGTCAAATACTATGTTGTTAGCATTATATCACTATTGCAGAGTGAACTTAAGAGTTAAAACACTTCATTTCCCGTTTGCTGCCCATATCAGTAATGGATGGTAGTCAATGCGTGCATGCTGTTTAATTTTTATTGTTTAATTAAGTCAGCTTCTTGAATAAAGTTTTTGAAAATGATATAAAATCAAAATAGTGTATTTTATTTTCATACGAAAAATCCTTTAATAAACTGACATTAAACTATGACATTTCTTCTCTAACTATTCTGACATTTCCTGATGCATAATATGTGTATCTAAATTAAAATACACATTTTAGGAGATGAAGAAAGAAAAATATTAAAATTATAGGTTATTTTTATTTGGCCAATTAGGCAATGTATATGACAAAGCACATGTAAAACTATGCAAGCTTGTGCACTCATCTCTTAATATAATAATTTTTATTAAATTCGAAAAATATAATATGTTGCCGAGGATAATTATACAGGTATTCCATGTTTATTTAAAAAAAATCTAATTTTTCCAATATCTCTCGAAAATTCATAACATAATATTAATAGTAGTACTTACATAATATTATTGATTTCTCTTATTTATTTATGTAGGTACTTAAAAATAACATGTGCTTTCGATAAATCAACACAAAATTCACGCTTGTGTATCAGATTACGTACTCAAAAAGCAATGAATGTAAGTACTTAGCACAATTATAAAGTTTATATTCATATTTAAAAGTTATTAATAATATGGAAATAGTAATAATTACAATTTGAATGAACCTTCATTCGTCATTTTAGAAGACCCTACAGCTAAAAATATGAAAAGAAATTTACAAAAGATTTCCTTTAATTACTAGTGATAATAACTAGAGATGTTCCCACGAGCAGACTAGCCGACTAGTCGGTTTTGAAGTCTAAAATCGGCTAAATTTATCATTTGTAATGTTGTAATTTGTAAACAATTGAAAAATCCCATGAATGATAACAAGAACGATAGAAGTGAAAATGGTCTCAAGAGTACTTCCATCGATATTTTGACAATTTTTGCGAATGGTATCAAAAATTTTGTATAAAACAAGAAAAAAGTTCATAATGACAAATTTTTACCATGCTGCTAACTCTATTTATAGTGAGCGGCTGTTTTAGTGGACACGAAATTTTATTCAAAGAAAAAAATCATAAGTAAAATTAGTAATTTTGGAAACCTATTATTAATGGGAATTTGGTTTAAATTTCAAAATAGTCCGAATAATAAATTTTATTGAAAAATACATACAAAGTAGGAAGCAGGAAAGCCGGCGCTTGGGCTGACTATTTGCCGACTATTCGGTATATCTCTAATAATAATGTTTTTTTTAAATTATACCTACGGAACATCATGTAATAGAAGTACCTACATATTTACATAGCGTTGCGAGACGAGAGGGCCTCAGATCGGAGTCAGAACCGGCTGGGACTTGCGATCCAAATGTATGTTTCAGGATTTTTGAAATTACCATACCAATGGAACGTTTTAGATATAAACTGATGACAGTTATTAACTACTAGGTAAACTAAAACTTTTTAATAGATATTAAAGAGAAGTCGCTTTTATACCCCCGCTCCTACTTTTAAATAGAAAAAAAATAACTAAACATATTCCTGGTTTATATATTCGTAAGTTCGAAAAGCTTGTTTATGCATAAACTTACTTCTCACTGAAAATTGACTATGAAGCTTAGCTTGTAATATAGTGAGTGATCTAGGCTAAGATAAGTTAAATCGTAGAATGCCTACAGAGTAATGGTCGTTCGGTACTCTTCATGAGATGAAGGTCGTTCCTTTCATAAAAATATTTTTCTTCCAATATTATAGTTACAATAGAGTTAGAACAGGAAGAAGATACGAGTAATATGCTTCATCATGAAACATTCTGTTTGACAAAGCATTTATTTTGTAAATTAAGCAAAATATTTTCTATTTATCTATTTCATCCATTTATGATACAGTTGAAAGTCATTATATGTTCCTTTATTATTTTCTATTACCTATTACCTAATGTCGCATATGGAAAATGTACTTTAATATTATAAAACACTAATCTAGTTGTAAGATTTTTGTCAAATATATCATATGAAACTATCGTTTTTGTTATAAGAAACGTACCTACCTCAATTGTATTTATAACATAGAAGATGACATGTGACCTCCCCATATCTTTTCGCTTATTATTTTAAACAATATTAATTTAAGAGATGTCCTTCAGGATTTTACCAAAATATGTTCATATATCATCGAGTTATAATAAATATTCTATTTAATTGTAAATAGCTAAGTATATGTACGATATAAATTGAACAATAAATAAATAAATATAATCATGTTGCTGGCTTATAATTTTATCACGATAAAATGAAATTCCTTTTAATATTTAATAAAGAGCGAAGGTCATATTATTGATTGAATGGAGGCTGCCGGCGTCCCCGCCTTCGTGCAGTAATTGAGGTATCATGTACCTACATACTATAGGTAATAAAAAAACATTTTATTACATTTCAAGAAATAAAAATATGATTTGATTCCTTAGAGAGAAATGAAAAATCGTCGTTGCGATTGCGTTTTTTTGCGTTGCGAAGAAGTCAAATTTTAGACACAGAAGTTGGGAGTTCGATGTCGACTTTCCTAGCATGGTAAGGCACTGGATGTCGTGGAAAGATGCTTCCGTATTACTACTACTATATGATTGATACTACTAATATCATGATTAGAGTAGGTCAACGGAATGTACTACATACAAATTTACTTATCTTTATATATCCGTTAATTGTGGAGTTGGTGCCAGCGACAGCAACAAGTTAATAGATACCTACTTAACATCGAACATAGCAAATAAGAAATTCCAAACTGGCACCGACTCAAGAATAACGTATTGTAAATACTAAACAGTTTCGTATTAATCTGAATTTAAGTGAGTTAGTTTACTGATTTCTAATTTTCTTTTATTTTAAAGCAATTATAGTATTATTTTCTACGTATGTGGTTATTAGCCTGATATAATTTTGCAGATTGAATATATTATATCAAAACAAAGAAAGTAATCAAAATTAATTAAAAATTTCATTTTACTTCTTGCTAGGTATTTGCAAATATTAATTTAAAAATTTAGGGAATTAAAATTCTAACTTAGCCTCGTCAAAATATTATTAAGAAATATAGGTACAAATATTGAAAATTTCTCACGAGTCAACGGAACTTAATATTCAACCACTTTCCTTAGAATTAGTTCCTAAATGAATTAGTGTAGATGGAGACAGCCTTTATTACAAGGACATATGCTAGCTAGTAGCTAGTTACATATAATCGGCTTTTGGTGTGTAGACACTTAATGCATATATTTCTACCAACTTCAAGTTGGTAGAAATTACCAACTTCATGACTCTAGTTGATGATTTGATCATGGGAAATATATAGCTAATAATAATATAAATAATATTATAAAGCTGAAGAAATTGTTTGGTTGAATGCGATACAATATAAGTAAGAACTGCTGGTTCAATTTCATAAACGTTTTTTGTGTGGCATAGTCCATATATTGAGAATGGTATAATGAACGTGACATCATTACGCTAATTGTTCCAATATTACCCACTGTACCTGCAGTAAAGTTATTCCGGGCACTGAAGATGTGTCATGTGTCATACAGTTATTTCCACGGAGACGACACTGCAGGTTGAAGCTAAGCTAAAACAATATAACTAAATTAACTTCCGCATTCGGATTAATAGTAGGAACCTATTTTGTGCCAAAATGCATATAGAAAGACACAAACAATTAAACTTTGAATTTTAATAATTATCGGACACATTGACGTGCCTACGTCCAATTAAATATACATTATAGTTATATTCAGTTATTATTACAGGCATATCTTAAAGCTAGCTTTAAATTGACATGTTGAACAGACGTCAACTGTTAATTTATTATGGAAATAATTCATCCCCTCGAGTGGAAATCGAACCCACAACCGTTGCGTTCTGATATTATGTCTATCTGTCAGAGGCCACGATGATGTCTAAGTATTTATTATGCGTTGCGCCGTTTAATGTAAATATTAAAATATTATATACCTACGATATATTGAAATCCATAATAAATATGTTTAGGTATTGTTAGGTAACTCTCTAAATATCTTCAGTTGCTTTTTTTATGTAGGACAGCATTCATCGACTTTGTCGTTCATAATTTTTACTTATTTAATATTTATACGTTTCCTGCTTTATACCATAAGACTAATTCATTTATCCTGATGTGATCGAAGCCACATCTGTCGAGTTCATGAGCAGACGCGGTGTCACCGCGCCACGACAGAATTTATATCTTAACATTGAAATTATTACAATTTTAATATATTAGGTTTTAATATCATTGTAAACATTGTAACATACAAATGAGACTGTCAAACTGGTTGCAATACCTAAAACGAAACAATTACTAAAAGATACAGTGTATATGTGTAGGTGTTCATTTCCTATTTACTGACTCACATGTAGTACGCCCGTGACGGCGCAAAGTTCATCTAGTATGTACTTACAAACATTTTATTGTATACCTGCAGAAGAGAACTTTGGCATCCATCCAAGCATTCCGATCCTCCATACATAGCTGTTGATGAAATTTACTCCAAGTTTCGTGTCGAAAATATTTAAACAATACAAAGATGACAGAGTTGTAAGGTGACGCCAGCTATTTTTGTGTTCAATTTCAGAATTTAAAAGAGTTTTTCATTTAGCAAATACTAATAGCACATGGTACCTCTCTGTACCCATGGTACCATGGCTTTAGAAATAATTAAAACTGAGTTCGTAAATAATTATTTCATATAATAAATATTTTATTGTACAAATTACATAAATTATGTATGAAAGTCAAAATTCTAATTCAATATAAACTGAAAACGGTTGTTTTATACGATCAACTGTCGAAATGAAGTTGTATGGCTGACGTTGGACACGTGGCGGTGCGTCAGGAAGCTGGACGCGACGTAAACATGGCTATTTGCACAACTGATCTTGGCCAGATCTTGACCCATTAACACCGGAGCCGTTGTCAGAGCAGTGTCGCTTTATATATTTTTAGCTGGAAGGCGGGAGCGGGGTTTACGTTGAGTGAAGCGGAGAGCAGTGCGTCAAACGCCGCACGCGGGGCATTCGGCAGGCTCGCCGCGCGGTCGGTCATGCACACGGCAAAATGACGAGCCGAGGCATACGACGGAAGAAGTCTTCACTGTCTGAAGTAAAAGTGGCTGTGATTGGTGCACCATCAGTCGGCAAAAGCGGTATGTGTGCAACCAATGCAAGTGTAAATGCAACGATTGCGACTAAAATAATTTTCATTGTTTTTCATAAAGTTTTATTTAAAACGCTTGGCTGATGTGGATACGAGGTATAATGAATGGCGTACATTTGTGTTAGGTATGATTAACTCTACAGTGCTTGTTATGACAGATAGAGAAACATCTAGCACGTGTTGTGGTGATGGTGTTTAGCTTCATTTTTTTTACTGATATTACATATATTTTTAAATTTATTAATTATAAAATTTTACATATTTATAATATGGTCTTTTTACCGTGGTTAGAATTATAATGTTTCATATAATAATATATGAAATTTTTTATTCGTTTTACTAAGAGTAAGTATAAGTATATATAATACTATCTATAGCCTAATTTTTACATTTAATATCATCGTTTTTATAGATCAGAAGTATACGTGATCCAATTCGTATAAAATATATGTTTATAAAATAATTTAGTCTCAAGGTCATCGTTCTTGATATTTATAAAATATATTTATAGTGCCTACTTTATTGAATAGTTCATAATATATTTTAGATCGAAGTACAATTATTTCTATAGCTATGCGAACTTTTAATGAAAGCGATTGACTTGATATATTAATATCTTTTACGGCAGTAAAATGTACACATATAGTTATAAAAATAATTTTGTCTAGATTGTTTTATATTTTCGATCATAAGTTATCCTTTACCGTGCAGAAACAGATTTCGTATATAATATATTGTGCTTCGTTTTTGAAGCTCAAATGATATAACAATAATTTACCTTAATGCTGGCTTGTACAACGTAACAATACTTCATTCTTGTTTCATCTAATTTTGGCGCCAACACTGTTAATGCGCCGCAGCAAACTTTAATATGTATTTGGGTCAATGGGCATAATTTAATGCACTTCTAGTTTTACGGTAGTCCTTGAAGTGAACAAAAAACTAAAATTTAAAAAATAAATAAATTATGTTCTTGTAAAGCAACCTCTATTCCAGTAGACGCATATTTGAGATATTTTAAATTTCATTATATGTAATCAATTTGCTGCTGCAAAACGTATTGAAATAGTGCTAAAGACAATGAATGACGTGCTTATAAGACCGACCTCTAATAAGCTAAAAATATCTTTAAAACATGTGAAGTATTCCTGTTAAAAGGAAGCCGATCGGAACAATATACTCGTATCAGCTCATTACGTCAACACATCATATTCGTCGATTGTACCCTTAACATTTAAAATGTCATATTTTGTAACGGTACTGTTAAATTTTATGTAATCCAATCTTGTACCGCCTTGTATATGCCATCTTTGATACATAGTTCTTATACGATAGTATTTAAAAAAAATAGATTTCTTTATTGATTTATACAATAAAGTACGGTTAAAGTAAAATAAGTTTATCATAAAAAAATTATGCAACGTCCCTCAGACACGCTCACTAAGGTACCAGACAACTAAATTCGATTTCGCCTGTCGACTTCATTCACCGGAAACCACCACTACAGGCAATTGCAAGAAAGCTTTTATTTTAATATAATGTCATTAAAGTTTTCAAGGAATCGCGACTTAGTTTATATAATAGTATTAAAGTTAATTATATTTAGACAAGTTGTAATTTGTTTACTGTAAAGGATTATCATAAAGCTAAAGGATTACCATAGTAAATCAAGGAGTCTTTTTTTAAAACACAATACTTTGTTCATAATATGTTTGTTTTTCATGTCAAGGAAACGGTTTAATATACAACTACTTACTGTATTATTGTCTTTTTTCATCTTGCTTCCGTACCCTGTATAAAAGCAATAAGAGCAGAAAACTTTTATAATATAATTGACTAGGTTCTCAGGTTCTCTTTGATCTAAGCTTGCATCTTTAGGTATCATGCAGTAATGATTAACTTAATATCTTTTGATTTATTTTAACGTGACAATCTATTAGAACGACATATAATTTTGCTGTAAAACTACTGTTCTTATAGTAGAAACTGTGTATTATATTTTATGCGTATCATATAAAAAAATCGTTTTGTAGCTTATTTGAACGTAATTGTAGCTGAGCTAAATCCATTTTTAATTATATTTATTTAATTAGGTTCTATAACTAATTCTAAAAATATTTTCTTATGCTTAAAAATATAAGTACGTCTAAATACAAAAACATTGTATTTCAAAAATAGTACCATAATCGATCGGCATAAATATTTAGAGGTCGCGCTGAAAAGTTGAAAGGAAACACATGTTCCATGTGACACATTGACACGCATACAAGAGTGGTTGTTATGCTCGAAAAGGTAGTTCTTTAGAGAAATTAATTTACAATATTTTAGCTTGATTCTCTATAGTCTTATAAACGGTGATGTCTAGGCAATGGTATATATGGTTATATATAGTATAGTAGACGTTATTCTTCTGTAGAACAAGAAATGTCTTGAATTGGTTACGTCATAGGCATATCAAGGAATTATAAAATTTTAGGTGACATAAGGTAATATGATGTACCTACATCCGTATCATTTATGCAGACATAGCGACGACACCGAGGACATGCCAATAACCTACTTTTTGGCTTGGCCTGAAATGATATCGTTAAGCTTGGAATATGGCCAGCTTATTAATGCGAGTATGTCCATGTGTTTATTATTATATTAATTTTATAAATAAATGGTTGATGTACACGTACGAACATATAATAATTTAAATAAAAATAAATCATGTTCTTGACTTTTGATTTTGATGACGTAAATTGATAAATTTTATTCGAAGCTATGTTTAATATATATTACATATTTTTTGTTCTTATTTATATAATTTAAAACATATTTTAGATTTACTCTAAAATATCATGTCTCCACCGTATTTTGGTTCAGAAAAATAATATATAAAATAAGTAATTACGGTATATGGATTAATAAATACGGTTAGTTTTAGTAAGTTACATTCGATTTTAAAATTTGATATAGATTAAAAAGGCATAGTGTAAAATAAATGGCCCAAAACCTATAACGAACGTACCGTACAGTGAGCATATTGAAGTATTGGAAATGAAATTATTAATGCCGTATGCCGTATCAGAGTTGGTGAAACACGGAAGCGTATGACGGTACACATACGGTGTTCCGTACCCTATCTTGTTACGTGCATATATATGCAACGCAACTAGGTTATGCAAAAAGCGAAATAAAACTAAAAAGACGGGTTACCTGTTTTAGCGTAACTACAGAGTAACGTTTTAATTCAATTTATCTGATAAAGTTACTATATGATTATGGCCTGATTATGTCCTATCCGCTTATCCGGTTATAATTGTTTTTGAACACTGGAACACTTCATGTAGAACTATAACATCCCAGCTAAGCTATAAGAAATAATGAAATGCCTAAAAATGAAAACTTAGCAAAAGTTTTTCAACGTGACAGCTATTTTCCATTGAAATATAAATATTAAAGATCTGAATCATCCCACTAATTACAATAATATCACAGCTAATTTAAATTGTTCAGTATGGTGAGCAGTTTTAAATGATAAATAAAATTATTAAAAATTGAGACCATCTTGTTGCAGTGGAACAGTATTCGATTTTTATTGTGAAAGTTGTAAGTTTGCTCTCCACTTAGTTTAAATAGCATAATTATATTTTAATTGTTTTGATTTTCCTGCTTCAGTAAGTCGTTGAATTACCACTAAATGTTTTATGTTCCTAATTTGTTTGTAAAACGAATGGAGTGTCTTGACACTATGACACTAGTACTCTATACAGTTGAACATAGAAAAAAGAATTGGATAGTGCGGAAGTAATGTGACCATATTGTATGATTTGAATTAACTTTAAGATTTGTTCTATTTGCTTAGTAGTAGAAGAGTAGAAATAGTACCTATGCACATATAGTAATAATTAAATAGTTTTAAAAACCCTATCAGCATTCGTTGTGTGGTACAAAAACGCGTTGACTTTGTTTCGTATTCATATGAAATATATATATCGGCCAAGTGCGGATAGTACTTGCGTACTGAGGGTTTCGTACCGATTTCATGATTATAGTTTTTTCGCTGAGGAATAGAACTTGACAAACTTAAATTTGCTGTCGTATCCACTCATTTTGTGTGATATAAACTACTGATTTAAGCTTTTAATGGTTTTTTCTGGGATTATATCTATAAATTCATAGTTTTCCTTTGTTTGTACTATAAGTACTAAATGAATGCGAAATTTCATAACTCTAGGTCAACGGGACCTATCCTGTAGGTTATGATTATGCGGCCATTTTCATACGAAATGGCAAAAAAATAACCATATATCTTTCGGTTGCGTTTACTTAGAAGTTTGGTTTTTTCTGTGTTTTAAGTGACTACCGATCTGGATATTTGTTTTGAATTTGACCGTAATAGAACTACGTCATTAAAAGTTAAATGGTTTAGAAGAATTAAATGGTTTTGAGAGACGGACGGACAATAAAGTGATTCTATAAGGGTTCCGTTTATTTTTTAGGTACCAAAAATATTAAAAAATACGTGAGCTATTTCATTGTGTTAAAGAGAAAAGCTTCGTAAAATTGATTACAGTAAAAAAATACAATAGATTTGTATGTATTATATTTAAATATATGTTCTTTATTACACACATAAAAAAAATGCACATAAAATAAACTTATGTCGGCAATGGTGGGCTTATTTCTAAAAGAAATCTCTTCCAGCCAACCAGTGGAAGTGAGTAACTTTTAAACAAATAGCAGGAAGAGATAGTGCAAAAACAAAAAAACAAAATTTGAAAACAAAAATATAAAGTAAAACGTGAATATAAACATAAAATTAATAATATTATTACATACATACACACACACACATATACACATACATATATATATATATATATATATATATATATATATATACACATACATATACACATATATACTGGTAAAATGTATTATTAATATACAAGCTACAACAACGTCTGTAGTGTGATATTTTACAGAATAATAATTATTGATATATTCACCCTACGTATCACGTGGGATAATTCAAATAGAATAGAATACCAAATTTAAATAGAATAGCTAAATAAATGTAATAAGAACAAGGGCAAGTGGAGAATTTCAGCTATTTATAGGTAAAGGATTATTATTATGTCGTTCTATGCGACGAGAAACTCCGTAACATCGTTGCGATTCGTTTTAAATTTACATGTCTTGCTTTATTCACGTATGCGTAATACAAAAGCTATGAGCTTTTATATCGACATGTGCTATAAGCTGGATACTAAATAGCGCTGGCTATTTTTGTTCACACATTTTAAAAATATCAAAATTAGCTACTAAGTATATGGTTGCATTGTCCACTTAGTACAGAAGTAAATATTTCTGAACACGTGTCTACGTAATAAATAAAGTTGCTGTGCTTCTTTTATAGGCACACTTATACTCGTATTACGTATAACTCACAATAAGATAAACGTTTTCATATTTACAATAGTGTGATCACTCATTCATTTATTTGTCATCACTTATAGTTTAAAAACATATTTATTTTGATTATTTGGAATCTCTTCAAATGGTTTCTCATTGAGGGTATTTGCAATTATCTATTTCTAATAATAAAATGTTATGGATTTGCGTGGGCTTTGTTCGTTTACTTCGTACTTCCTAAACTATTGCATTCCAAGTTAAACGACGTGCAGCCGTCTGTTCTGTTATAACATTAACATTGTTTTCATCAACATGAAACGTGTGTTTTAATACTCTCGTAATTAAGAAAGCAGTCGATATACTTTATTGTGATCTGAGCCAAGAAGTAAAAATCAATATTAAAACGGACGACTATTCTATAAATATTTTTACGATTCTATAAATGGCCTGAGTGGCCGCGTTTTAACAATTTTTGATTTGTTTCATATTCGTAATTTAAAAAAAATAATGCAGCTTATTGGGAGTTACATAAATGATCAGATTACCGTAGTGGCCTACGTACTTACATACGACCTACGTACTTTCATATGTACTTCGTTTTTCCTTCACTTACCTTGCGTATCAAGACGTTGGAATTCAGTATGTCATATATAAATGTTCCTTCTCTCATTCACTTTGTTATAAAAATGATCAAAATTAGATTTAGTTAGAAGCTCGGTGTTACGTTTATAACGTTCAAAAAATTTTAAAAATATCGTATACATTTCGACTTTATTTACATTTAACGCCGCATGAGTTTACATTCGCATAAAATATATTAAATGTATTATTGATAGCAATGTCTCAAATAGAAAAGTAAAATTATACTTTTCTTATACGTATATGTACCTACGTTATTCATAAACGCGAAGTTAATTTCCAGATTATATACACATCCGGAATCATTTCGTTAGACGGCCTGTTTGCTTGTAGTATTCAAGTAGTTATCATTGAGTCCAGTTGTAAATGAAGGTGATTGCCGTGGTATGGGAGCCGTATTTATCATCGCTTATACTTTGCTGTCGACATTCATTTATTTGCATAGTGATCGTAGATCTAACCATTATAGATAGCACATGTATGTATGTATAGTCATCGCTACTCGTTAGTCGAATATTTATTTAGTTGCTTTAAACATATATATTTTTAAATGTACGGTGTACCAGTGAATTGCCTTGTAATTTCATTACTTTCAAAGTTATGTATGTTTTAAAAGTTGTGAATGTAATTATATAGACTTTTAATCTAACCTTGTTTGTTTAACCTATAATATTATTTTTTATTGATTTTAATAGGAAACACCCCTATGTATTTATTAAAAAATATAACAGATAAGCGTATTATCTTTATTATGGTAAACCCGGTATTGCGGTAAAGTTATTTTCAATAGGTTGCAAAGATTAAGTAAATTAAAATACATTATATTATTAATAGTTATATATGTGTTAAAAATTAATGAAAACTACTTAACAGGCTGTAACATGTCCTAAACCATGTCTCTTGACGAGGTTACTTCATGACAGTCATGTAGTTTCATACAATATTAAAATTAAGTTTAGTATCTTCTTCATATAAGTTTGTATTGAGATTGAGGTTAAGTTTAATAGATTTTATTTTAAATTAGTAATTATTTTGTCTACTAGTCCACAAATGCCGCATCCCGCTACGAGGTGAGTGATCTTCGACATACAAAATCAATAAATACACTGATCGCTCGATCGGTTCATTTCACAAAGATTGACGTAAAATAGCAACTCGTTATTGCAATATTGATATCTTTTCATACTTTAAAACAAATACATTTAGTGGAGATTGGAGGGGCTTTCATTTTTAGATTGGATACTAGCTCTGCCTGCTATTATAATTTATATTATTTATCTATCTTATTGTATGTTTCTCCATTACTCTTTCCTTTTGCTGCATTTTGTTATATAGTGTAGTAATAAAATATAGTCTCTTAAATTATATATTATATATGTGTATATAAATTGACTCTTTTTACTTACAGCACTGACAGTGAGATTTTTAACAAAGCGGTATATCGGTGAATATGATCATCAACAGGGTAAGTGTCAATATTAATACTTTCCTACATACTGACATTTAAAAAAAATTGTGTTATATTACATGTACAAATTTTTATAGAAAGTAAATACAAACACGAGGCGCTATTGGATGGGGAGCCAATACTCTTCGAAATACTGGACACATGCCCCAAGGTAATTATTTCCGTCAATGTATTTAATTAATATAAATGTACCTTACCTTACCTTACCATCAGTATTGATTAAAATAATTAATATTAATCAATATCATTGGAATTTATATGATTGATAAGAAAACGAAATGATAATAAGGTAAAAAGGGCACTAACCAGGAATCTGAAGTGTCAGTATGGAAATTTAAAAAAATCGGACAAGTGCGAGATGAACAATTTCGTATTTGTAGATCAACGGTAAGTGCAATTTATAAAAGTTAACAAATTTAAATTTGGACACATTCACTCATTTTCATGTTCTCGGATTTTTCTTTATTTTTACTGTTAGTAATCAATTCTTGCCCAATTTCTTAAATTTTAGGTCAACGGGAAGTAATGCGAAAAAATAAAGCATAAAAGCTCGTATCTTTCGTAGCTTTACAATCGGACGGACAAACACAGACAGACGATAACGTGATCCTCTACGGATTCCCTTTTTTTCCTTTTGAGATATGGAACCTCAAAAAAGAATTTTTCACTTACGTTCATACAATGAAAAAAAATTAAAATAAATTACACAAAACTGACATTTCAGTTTAAACAGTTTTATGAGTTTTATTACTAGCCGAAGCTTGATTGATATTTTTGGATTTATTCAAACATCATATTCATGTATTGTACTTATTATACTAAATTTTAATTTTTTTTTTATATGTTCCTTGCTAATGACTTTGTCTATAAAACATTTTAAATGCAATATTTTATCTGCGCGATAAGTACTTGCGTGCGTTTTTCTTATCGCTAAAAAATTGGAAAATTTTTTCATAATCTTTATCCCGAGGGAATTCCGGGATAAAAAAACCCTATTAAAATAATAAATAGCCTCTAAAATAATAAGTGTTGCTCCACCGCTTCTTCTATCTTGTACTGAAAATTTCATAAAAATCTGTTCAACTGTTCCAAAGATAAGCCCGGACAAATGGAAAGACAGGCAGATAGACAACATATTTAAAATATGTTATTTTATGTCTTAGTTACGTGTATAGATGCACTCGAAAAATCTCAGTTATTTTAAAATCATAAGCAGACACTCCAACTTTATTTATATATAGGTTTTATTTATAGATGTATAGATTAATATGTTCTGGTAATCATCAATACATATATATATATATATATATATATATATATATATATATATATATATATATATATATATATATATATATATATAGATATATATATATATATATATATATCTAGAAAGGTTTCTATACTAAATTATAATTATGACTGCACTTAATATTTATTGAAAAATTGCGTTATCATTTCAGAGTTTGGATGAGCTTCCAGCCAGTGATGTCGCCCAATGGGCAGATGGTTTGTTCTTGGTGTATTCCATAACAGATAGAAATTCTTTTAATTACGTAAGACGTGCTAAACAAAGCTTACAGCCTGAGGTGCCATTGACTCTAGTCGGTAACAAGGCAGACATGGTGCATCTACGTCAGGTTAAAAACTTTTATTTGCTTTATTTTTGATATGGCTTGCGTGAAAGCTTAAATCTATAGAAATATGAACATTGGTAAATATTTATTATCTTATATATTTATATAAATAAATTAAAAATAATAATTTCATCTAAGCTAGAATATTTTTTAATAAATATAATGATTTAGTTAAATTTAAATGTAGTAATTAAAGGCTTACTTAACATACATTTATATATTATGTATGTAGTATAGGCGATATATTCCCGACGTATAGGTACAATATACACAAAGCCATAAGTACAAATGCTGGATGTTTGAAAATTGGCTATAGCTCCCAGGCCTAATATAAATCATTTTGTTAAAATTAATTTATTTATATGGAATATTTTCACAGGTAAGTCAAGAGGAAGGAGAAATACTAGCAAAAGATTTTGAGTGCGGCTTTGCAGAAGTTGCTGCAGCGGAACAAGTGAACCAAGTCGGGGAGGTGTTCCACGATCTATGCCGTGAAGTATTGTCTAGTCGAAGACGGGCAAAACATAGCCTTTTAGACAGAATGCTTGGCTCTAAGACAGCCTATCGCGTGTATTCCCGTGGCAAGAGCGATAGCGCTTTACCTAAAGACTAAATAGTTTTAATTTTTGCATTTAATTTCCAATTTTGTTGTATATGTTTTTCTATCAATTTGAATCACCTTCACAATTATCTCTTTCTTCTCAATTATGTGTTTTATTTCTGTCCAAAGCCAAACCAACCTAGTCTTTGTTAGTATTAAATCATTTGCTATTTATAATTTATTTATTTACTTACTATTTCAATTATATTCATTCATAAAAGAGATATTATAAAATAATTTTGTGGAACTTCAAACGATATTCGTGAATAAGCATTTCTGTATTATCACGATGTATATATACCATGTCAAAAATAAAATTCTTTTTAAACAATTTAATATGCAATTATATATATACATATTCCTGTTAAATATAGACAGATTCTTAGGCAAGCAGGATTCTTGCTATATATGTATATATGTATAGTACCTACGTGTAATACCTGTATGTTGTGTAGTGTAGTGATATATTGTAGTAGAAAATAGTTTTAAAATAGCTTCACTATATTCAGCATATATCAGGGAACCTAGTCTTAAGACACTCCGTTCTCCACTGTCCGGAATCCAACGCTCTTTGTCTTGTTATACTAGGACTAGAAAAAGAAAATAATTAATTTCACCGAGTGTGAATCGCCAAACAATCGCATTTACTGTCAGACACAGTGGCGCTGCGTCACCATGGCGCCACGATATAAAACCGTATTATAATTGATGAAATTTGTATGTACAAATTTCAGTATAACTTCACGTTACGTGATTGATGATTATATATAACAAAATAATATTTACTATGCAAATATTTATATTACATATCTGATAGTAATCATTAACAAATACTTTTCGTAAAAAAATATCATAATATGTTATATTACTCTTGAGTTTACATGTTTCAATGCATTATGCATGTGAAAAAAAAAACAAAAAGAAATCTTGGAAAGACAGTAGACATTAAAGTTACAGTTACATACTTAATAATTATTTTTTGTTCATATTATGTTCATAATTTAACAAATTATTAATTATTTTTCCAAATAAATTGTTTTTATCTATATTATTATATATTCAAATGGTTAAATAGAATTATTGTAAATTGCTTACAAACAATTGTAAAGACGAATATAATCTTCTTTAAATTAATTGTTCGTTTTCAATATAAAATTGACAATTGAATATAACTTTGTCAACTACAACTACCTATATTTTATCGATGTAACCTATATTGTATTCGTGTTTTAGTTAAGTAATTATTATCACACTAAGTGATTGATATAGGAACCTAATAAAGTGTATAAATGAAAAATAAATAATGTATTACGCATTAAGTTTTATTTTTTAAACTTTTGTTTTAGTTTAGTTGAGCAAAACATACTTAGCCAATGCTACGATGTATGACAAAAACACACGTAAGAAATAAATCGATAACTAATCTGTAAAATAAATGGGTACTTATGTAAAGATACAGTTATAATACAACCATATTTTGTATAATAAATAATATATAAATAGTGTACTTGGTTAATCCATATAAAATACAAGTATAGAAAAGCCAAAATATAATACAAGTTTAGAAAAGTCAATTATATACGTGAAAAGTCAGTTCTGTTAGGTTTAAAAATAATATTATTTGGGTCGGTTAATATATCGATAACAAAAGTCTACATACCATAAATCTATATTTATTTATATAATACAAGTATAGAAAAGTCAATTCTGTACATGAAAGATTTAAAAATAATACAAGTTGGGTAGGTCAGTATATCGATAAAAAAGCCTACATACCGTAAATCTATATTTATTTATATAAGACGAGTATAGAAAAGTCAATTCTGTTTATGAAAGATTTAAAAATAATTCAAGTTGGGTAGGTTAATATATCCATCAAAAAGCCTACATACAATTAATCCATATATTATATTTATATAATACAAATATAGAAAAGTATATTCTGTACATGACTGACTTAAAAATAATACAATTTGGGTAGGTATGTATATCGACAAAAAACGCCTACATATAATATATGAAAATATATTTTTATAATACAAGTATAGAAAAGTCCACTCTCTACATGAAAGTTTTAAAAATAATCTAAATTGGGTCGCTTAATATATCGATAATAAAATCCTATATACAATTAATCTATATTTATTTATATAATACAAGTATAGAAAAGTCAATTCTGTAGATGAATGATTTTAAAATAATACAAATTGGGTAGGTTAGTATATTCATAAAAAAAGCCTACATACAATTAATCTATATATATTTATCTAAATATAAAAAAGTTAATTCTCTACACTGTGTGCGTGAATCACGTGAAAACTATTGAACATGTAATAGCTTATAAAAATCCCACAAGAAACGTTTTCGTGTATACCATGTGTATAACGTTACCAAGACGATGACTCGCACTGCTAAAAAATTATCAGATATGTTATATGTACAAGACCTAACTTCATAAACTCTACTCCTTAGTCAAACTGTGTGGCTTTGCCGCTTCGTTCCTATTTAGGATCACCTTTTACGATATGCTTAGTACGATGCGCTTTGTATTTTTTACGTCCCTGCATACTTGTTGTGCAATTAAGTCAAAGTCAAATAATTGTATCTTTCTAAACAGTTCAACAGTAAAACAAATTTATCTGTATTTTATTTTTACGAAAAAAGTATGCAGTTAGATTTAGAAATAGTTATAAAATAAATCTATGATTTTTAAAATTTTTATCTGTCCGTTTGACTGTTTGTGACCCGCACAACTTCGGATCTACGATATGAATGGAACTTTTTTGTCGTATATTTTTGTTAGATCAGGGTAATATCTAGGTTATAATAGATTTTGAAGACGTAGATACTTAATGCAGAACTATAGTAGACCAGCTGAATTATAAGAAATAATAATATGCTGCCATAACAAAAATATGGATGTGAAAAACACTTTCCAATGACATCTATAAATCAAGGATCTGGAATGGGTCGCTAGTTACAATAAAGGGATAGCGTATCATATGAATTTCATTGTATAGAGAACATAATATATAAATAACATTAAGTGTATTGTTTAAAATTGTTTGGTAATTTCTTTATTTATTTATTCTTGATTTTTTAAAACACGCATTATAGAATACTGATATGGATAATAAGAATAATAATAATAAGAACGCTAGTTATACGCTAGAATAATAATAAGAAAGCTAATTTGCTAATTACTGTAATAGACAATTTTGATCTATTCGTATTTTCATGTGTGCTCTCCCGTTTTTGATATATCTGTTATCGTTATTCCGCCTCGTAATCACTGTTTCTTGAGATTAACGCGTCCAACGATCTCACTAAAAGCAACATATAAGGTAGTTTTCATCCTGGTGTGCAAAATAAAATAGACATATTTAACTTACGGCAATTACTCGCAAGTGAAGCTCAATTGAGTAAACTTAAAGAAAATTGGTTATTTGTCGGATAAATTATTTATCTTTCTATTTAATTTAACCTAACTTTCAAATAATGAAAAGATGAAAGTTCAAATAACATTTTTTTAGTATAAAATAATTGTTAAGTAAAAATTATTATTTTCACTTGTATTGATTGTATATATCCATATATATATATATTAGGGATTATGGCTTTGGCCGGACTAATCATTCGTGAAATATAGTATTGTTCACGTACAATGGTAACGTCTTCACGTTACGTTACATCTTTACGCTATATTGCCATAGATGAGATAATTGAACTTGACAATAAAATCGCTGGCAGCGACTCATCAAAAATACTGGCTTTAGAAACTTAGTAATAAAAATAACACCAAAATATGACCTTAGGGTTGAAAATATTTCACATTCAACTTTCTGGAATATACATACCATATCCATTTGAAGATTTGGTGTTTCACCTCAGTTGAAAACCTTATAAAAACATCTACTTCTAGATATTTTACAATCATTGAAACAAGCACATCATAAAAATAAATAATGTAGGTACTGCTTAAAACTTATTTGAAAAGTATATTCAATGTAAAGCGTAACGAAGTCTTCCCTCTTGCTATTGCCTCTTCCAATATATGCCTCTTTCACCTATATGCCTCTTTCAGTTCATATTATAATAATTGAAAAATGCCATAAGTGATGATGACAATGATGATGTCTCCGAGTACCTCCTCGATAATCGATATAAATACTGGAAATATTTGGCAATGCTACCAAAAATTTGCATCAAGAAAAATAATAAAATGTTCATAAGGACAAGACTTATTTTAATATAGATAATACAATAATACCACCACAACACCGACCGCTATTTATCATTCCATTTAATGAGTAATACCAATAATATTTATTATAATAATAATAATTACAATTTTGAATTGGTACGATGTTTTTATTACGTTTCTATAATAATTTAATATGCATTAATAATTATGAATATGTTCAATTGATAAATTGTTAAGGAAAACTCTATTTTTTAAAGAGTATAAAATAATGTGTAACTCTAGAACGGGGTTCACAACTTTGTACACCTGCAATTATAAAACACATTAGCTACGCTTTTTTCTCTCGCCATCCAACCTCGTTCATTAATAGACAGTGTTTGTAGGTATAATTTAAGCATATTATATTAGAGTTGATCAGAAAACCCTCCCATAGACGATCCCAGACAGCTCCGTCTGTCAAGATTATTTGTCTCGAGGTAGCGTGGATAGTTGTAGCGTTTTTATGCAGTTGGATTTTTTATTTTTCTTTTTATAATATTTACTTTTATGACGTACATCGAGATCAGCGCTAGTAGGATCATTTCGTATTAATGTATAATTTTAAGAGGGAACATTCGGAAAATTGTATGTAACGTTTCGAGTTCTTCTCCCTAGAACATATGAGTGGGCAAATACGTACACGATCACGATTAGTGCGTCTAAGGTAGATCCATGGAATGCCAAGAATTATCTCATTAATTTAGCGGTAATCCAATATCTCGAAATAGGCCAAAAATAAACAGTGTCTTCATTAGAAACCTACTCTCTACTTACCTTGCTTTGCTTTGCTTCATGTGCTAATTGCGTAAACTGTAAATAAATGAATTATTTTAATAGAACGTGTGTAAATGAATACTCCATTTGTTTTATCCCAATAAAGAGCATAATAAATAAAATTAATATAATCCTGTTTTATAAACTGCATATCTCTTCATCTGGCAGCATTTTATAAGACAGATATATCAATTAAAAATTTATTTAAAAATACTACCATTCACAATTGAAATAATGAGCCGCGATTAAAAAATGACTAGTCGTCACAAAGGCAACCCCAGAGTCAGATACACAAAGGGTAATCTGTGCAAAGTGGCCCTAAATTGATATAAAAGCGCCTCCCTTCGCCGTGGGGAGCATGGGGGAGTCGGCCAATGGGACTGCAGCGATTGTATAATGACCTGCAAACATTGTCATTGCCATCAACAGATTTAAAGATGGCACCGCCACTCTATTGACAGTTTTATTATTTTTACAATAAAATTTGTGACAATAGGAGAACAACGTATTGAATTTGGCCTAATTTGTTTATTTTCTTTAATTTTTCTAATAAATATTATATTCCATGTTATTTATTCTATATAAATAAAAGATAATTAAAAATATCTAAATTAATAATAGAATGCCTAGTTACCTTTTTTGTGATTAACTAAACAAAATAAAATACAATTCAGCTCTTAAAGATTTAGCACAAAATAATACATTTTAATAAAATAAAATTTTTATATTCTATACAATAACAATATAAAATAACTAGCAGTTACTAGCAGTACCTAAGTAACATGATATATAGTGTAAATACCTAATAATTCTACAAGAAAACAAAGAGAACCTCTTCGTTTCGATGATGAAGAATTCAGCCTCACAGTATTTAACTTTATTGATATAAAAAATGCAAAAAGTTATATTAAACAAAATTCATCACATAGGTATCTAATAAAATATGTTGCTCGGTTTGTAAAAGTTAAAATTAAAATTACAAAACATATATAATTATCGTAAAATTATACCAACTACAAAATAAATAATATTTAGCACACAATTAAAATATTAGCGAAATGATAATAATTGCTTGACACAATAGGGCGGGCGGAGTCACCCCGCGCGTCTCTTCATCCCTTCGACGGGCTGCGCGTGCGTCACTTCACGATCAGCCACGTCACTGAGATAAACAACAATTATTGCGATATTAGTGAGCTGTAGTAGTGTGTTATTCCTAAGATATATATTTTTCTAGGTAAGTGCCACAGATTTTAAGTGTTTAGTTCTTAGCTTAGCGTGTGTGTAAGCATTGCAAGTGTCGCGACTGATATATTTTATTTTAAATATTAGAAAATTAACTAAATTGTCAATTTAATTTGCGAATTTTGTGTATAACCCGTATTGTTTATAAAGTTCTGATGGATTTTCACAAATTATATAAATAAAAAAGAAAAGAAATAAAGTATCATAACTATAGTTAGGATTTTATAAAATGAAATTTATAAATTGTATAAAGGTATTATTGTGAAAATTTTAAATGATACTATTTTAGATTTTAAAAATGCATCGGTGACCAATGGTTTCTAGCTACACTTCATTACGTGTTTTATTAATCTTTGCTAAAGAATTATAAATTTTAATATGTCTATTGTATATAGTGCGTTATTTGTAAATAATATAAAAATATTAATAATTGTGATCTATATTAAATGATGTGTCTATGCTTATTGTAGAAATAAGAATGCCAATATACAATTGAATATTATCTTTTTAAAGCAAACTGAGTTTTGACCAATCGTAGCGTTGTAGTGTTACAGCTTTTATAAAATATATACATACAGAGCAAGCACACGATATTTCATTTACAATGTCAGACCAGTTATGAAATAAAATAAATTTAACCGAATTCTTCTCAATCTAATTAAAGAGATAGTAATGATGAATATAATGTATTATGTACCATTCAATATATAAGAACTATGTTGTAATTAGCTCATAAGTTACCTTACTATAATAGAATGCATAACACACACAAGTGACGAGACTATATATTCAACTCATTTGTTTTAAAAATACAGGTATTTTTATATTTCCCATACTTAAAGAACGACGGTCTAGTGCCAGTTGTTTAAATCGCGCACTGAGGGTTCTGTGCCAATTTCATAACTGTCGCAGTATATATTATTTCTGATTCTCTTAGGAATGTTCAACTTTCTGTTACTTTTCCTTTATATGTATTGCAAGTTCTCATTTCTTGGCAAATTTTATAATTGCAGGGCAAATACAAAATGCGATAGAAAGGAAGTATTAGCGCTCCAATTTTCGTATGCTACCCTACAGTAGGATACCCTACAGTACCTTGGAGCACAGAACAATGCTGATTTCACCTTGTTACTTCCACATGTTCTTGAGAAAAATGGTCTCAACAGAAAACCACATAATTATCCTGTAAGGGATCTATTTTCTTATTTGAGGTACGGAACCCTAAAAAAACATCAACAATACAGTTACCAATAATCAACATCAATATTATATTTATTAAAAATATTAATAAAATATACTGCGGTAGGTCGTCAGCATCAGCTCATATATCGTTCATCCTTAAGGGCATGCGGGTGTTATTATGTTTTATATGTTATATAGATATTTCCAGGTAGTTTTGTTGATAATGTAGTGATATTATCTAAATAAAAATAATGTATCCAACAACTATATCCATATCAGGCGGAAATATTCTCTTTTAGCTGTTCTGCATAGAGTTGCTTAAAAATTCATGAGTTAATTTTGTCATCAATTTTATTATTTTATCACCATATGAAAATTCTTTGGATGTTTGTGCTAATCTGAGGAACTACAGACTCGACTTGAAAGATGATTTTGGATTGGATAATGCATTTAAACAGGAAAGCTATCCTCTTTTTTTTTTGCTACATCACTTTATTTGTTTCTACGTAAATCGATGTAGGAACCTGTGGTCAGAATAGCCCACGCACTTAGAATATATCATATACAAGTCTTAGTTATTTCCCTTTGATCACGCAGGCAAAGCCTATAATCAACAAAACAAAAAAAACTCAACTAAATAACTCTCGTATTTATTTTATTTGTTTAGTTTTTTGAGTGCATAGTTTTAGTATAGTGTAAATAAATATATTTACACTATACTAAAACATAAAATAACAGTTTTGTCGGTCTGTCTGTCTTTTCGTTGGTCAAAAATTAGAAAAATTATAAGTACAAAATTATTCATAATATATTAGAGTTATTCCGTAAACATCACTAATGCCAGCGAAGCCGCGAACGTATAGTATAGACTAAAGTTAAAAAATCAAATATAGGTTAAAATTTGATTTGATTTGATTGAATTTGATTACTTAAATCACATTAACATATAGGTTAAAATTTTTATATTTCATTTTAAATGGTTAAAGAATATTGTGGCCATTATTAGTCCATATTTTTAATTTTTCCATCACCTGCAGCAAGTTTCCAGAACTTTTTAAAAGTGTCAGGTACTTCTACCAAAAAGTCGAAACTCTAAGTATCCTTCCGATTTTCGCCCTATTTTGTATTCTTCCATTGTCATCCAAAATTATTGAAAAATTAATTCATTAGCAATTGAGTCCATTGAGCCGATATCAGACGGGAGAGGAACATACCGCCGCTTACGCGACGTGGCGCTCGCGACTTTGCGAGTAACATTATGCACATTAGCGCGTTGTTCAGGCAATCCTCCTTTCCTTTGAATCTTGGATGAGACGAAAATGCCGAGTCACGTGTCTTACATAAATATTCGCCGGACACGGTAATTTTGATGATATTTGCCTAAGATTGGACGACAGACAACTTCAAATTGTCAACACTGTGGGAAGGACACTGATACGGCTCAGCACACACTACAAAGTTGTAAAGTAAGTGTACTGCCTGGGACGGAGAAAGGCAAGTGGGTATCTTTTAAAGATTTCCCCTTCGTAACCAAAAAAAATTATAAAAGCGTCATAGTCAAAAGGCGAGGGCACCTCATTAGTTTGGATGATAATGATGTGATGTCCTCGTTGGGGCAAATTGTCCGGCATTGTAAACTAGAAGACTTTTCAAATGCCGTTTGCTAACTGCTAACTTTCAACGTGTCAGTCGTATGACACACGTAAACACTAACAAAACACTTTCATTAGTTATATAGTTATTGTTATAGGTAGCCCAAGTATGATACGTAGGATTGACTATCTTGGTCCAGTATATTAATTTGTAGTATTAAGTTAAACCTACCTCTTTATAATTTTAATCGTTTTGTTTTGGGGCATTTTATATATATAATTTTTCAGAAGCAAGGCCAATCGCGCAAAAAATGTGGTTTGCTTAGGGTTATGACGATACTGAAGTCGATTTTGCGCTCTAGGTATAATTTTTATCAATTGGTAAATAAACTCATATAACATATTTTTTTATAAAAGATTACTTTTATATATTTCAGTTAAAATATTTAAAAAAAAATTTAATAATAACAATAGATCCTCTATTGCATCTAATTCCAATTCCATATTTTATTTTTTGTTCAACAGGAAAAGGTAATTTTCTTAATATGTATTTAATATGTTTCTACGAAGTATAGAAAATTTAAAGCAAATTGAATTTGATAATGTCTTTAAATGTTTTATTAAAGACTTTAATAAAGCTTTTACTACACTAATTTCACAGTTTAAAATTTGATAAGAGATTTATTTAAAATGAAAGTTATAGTTTTAATTTATGTTACTTAATTGTTAAACGTCGCGTATACAAATAAGAATGCCACATCGAGTTTTTCTGTGTCCTAATATTGCATTTAAATTAAATGATCTTTTCTACTTTATTCAACTTACTTACTTACTTTGGAATTAATTTGCTATTATTCATTTAAATAACATATATTTATATAAAAATAAAAATAAAAAGATGGTGTCAAGTTTATACTTGACACCATCTTTTTATTTTTTAATTTAATTAAAAAGCCGCGAACTCTATATTTGGCTTTGAAATTTTCAAAATCCAAATATAATTTCGTTATATTACAATAAATCTGTTTTTACTTTACAGTATAATACTATAAGATATATCTAAAAACAATTTTTCCCATGATTGCTGCCGTTAAATTAAATTACAATTGAAAACGATAACCGTCAACAGCGTTAATACCTATTCTAAATTAATTTTCACTCACTTGTCAACTCGTTAAAGTTTCACCATTAATGTTTTCCGGACACGGCTGGTGACAGGTAATTCTGTGATTTTTCTTTGTGAGTGCACCATATACTTAAAAGTGAAATACATTTTAAAAAACATACAATTAAAACAGAATATCGAAAATAAGCTAATTTATGTCTAATTGTATGTTTTGTATGTAGCTCTGCATACTCTTTACGAGATATAAAAGCTTTTGCGTTATTGACTAAAGATCTAACATCTATATCATCTACATCGAAACAAACTGTGTTTCGACTAATATTTTTCTGAAGGTTGTTGAAATATGAAGTATTTTTCTTATATAATTAGGGAAAATTATTTAAATTTTAAAACAATTAACAAATACGAATATTTAAATATGAATTTATTATAGACATATTGGACACAGAAAGTAGATAGCGCCTGAGAAACGTTTTTTTATAAACACATTATTTATAGAAAAAATACAACTTAAAAGTAAATAAAAATTGGACAAACTATTAAACAGCGAATTGTATACAATTCATTAATATCTGCGTTTGTGTCGATAATAATTATTATTTGAAATATGTTCATATGTAAAATAAAATGACGACGAATGACGACGGTATAAAGTTACAAAATTAAATTTAACTTAATGTAGGCGAAGTATATTTGCTTCATATGGTGGGTGATGTTGAGAGATGTATTTATGGAGGACAAAAAATGCGTATTCAGGGAACATATTATGTGAAGAATTTCTTTTGTATCAGAATTTAAAAGCAAGAAGCTACCGACTTTTCGATGTTACTGTTGAGGATGCTTTTGTTAGTAACCCTCCGATGCACACCGGGCTAGTCCGACCCGGTACGGCTCATCCGTAGCATTGTACCTTTCTACTTATCGGGATAATCCCACCATAATTACCTGTTTTGCGAAACTGTAATTACAGACAATAACTATTTTTACTTCATAGCGCCCGACAAACAAACAATAGAGTGCGAAATCGACAGCTACTGCACATTGCGAAAGATATTCTACTGATGCAAATTCTGAAAGATAAGAAATAAGCAAAAAGTGCACCCATAATCATAAAATTATAGATTTTTGGGATTATAAGCTAGTAGAAACATACAAAACAAAAGCTTATAAGAAGAAGAATTCGCTGTGGCTCGACAATTACCAGGAGTGCTTGAACTTGCTTACTTAAAGTCATAGATTCGAATCAAGCTAAATTTTTATACAATATTACTCCTTCCTCCTACTTCCTTATTGTGTGAATAACATTTTAAATGAAATAAAATAATTTTAAATATAACATTTTATAAAAATATGAAGTGTATAAAACTTTATGTCCTAAAATGAATAAAATAAATTTTATATTTATTTTAAGACTATTCAATTATAAATAAAATAATAGGTAGAATTTTTTTTCCAAATCTTAATTGATCTTTATTCTATTCTTTTAATAGCGTCATTCGGAGAATTTATATTTTATTGTTTTAATATAAAATATATTTCTCACAAATATGTATAATATACCGCGTTAGTAAAACTGCAAGTGCTTTAAAGAATTAACCACTCTATAGTACTCGGGGTAAAAGCCGTTTAGTTTAACGAGTAGCCACTAGAACAATATAATAATCATGAACAAAATTACAAGTAGTACTCAGCTTTATGCCAAAAAGATGTCAGTTTGCTCGCAAGAACAATAGTTCATTATTTTCATACATTTGTTGCGATTATTTCGTTTTCTTTTCCTTTTCTTTATACTTTGTATATGATTTTTGAGAGCTCTTAAAAACCGCAAGGGATGGCGCGGTACTTGAAATTTAATTTCGCATGGAACAAAGCGTGTGAAAAGTATTTCTTAAAAATATTAATATTATTTTATAAACTAATGTATATATATCAATAGGTATAGTCCGTATAAAGTTTATGTTCGTAAATTAATGTAATATTGTAACGTTTTGGTATGAAAATAATTATAAACTTATGTAGTTATAGATTTTATTGTGCTTAACAACGAAAAAATATTTTTTTTTGTTCATTAAGTTTCAATGATACTATGAGATAAAATTTTGTTTCAGATAATGACAAATTTAAGAAATTAAAATGGAAATGCAATCGCTGCCGGCTTCTTCCAGTAAGTATCTTTATAGTTAAACATGTAATGGTAATACCAATCCATTTGTCAAACTTAACCAATGTTAGTAATGTGTATTTTAACGAGCTGTCATGTCACGGTTAATTTGGTATTCCCACGAGCGCGGGCGCATCTGCCTCTACTCTCACCCTCTGCAAATTAGTCTGATAACGATACCTACCAGTACTTCCTACCTAGCCACTTTTCCAAAACGATCCGAGCGTCAGTCAACTAATTTTCGCATTAATCATCGCTTACTTTAACATATACTTGTTAAATTATTTGTTTAGTTTACATTTTTGATTTTAGTATATGTGTAGTGTAGTACAGTAGTGTATAAGTGCTGTGTATTTGAACTGTAATATTTATTAATCCTCAAATATTTTATTAAATATTCCGTACAGCGAAAACTTTATACATTGTATAAAGTTTTCTCTGTACGGAATATTTAAATCATTTTAAATCATTTATGACTATTTTACAAAATATATTATTATCATATAGTGCATATATACATTATTAATAAATAATTCATCTTATTTTAAATATTATGCTCTGAAATAAGAGTTATATAAAATGATGCCACTTGTTGATTATTAGTCATATTCACGTGGGAAACTTACAAATTTCATCATATTGCACTAATCATTTGGAAGCACATCCCGCTTCCTATCACTATCAATTAATAGTCAGTTCCAACTAATGCTGCATGAATGTGAGGTAGATGTCACGCGATGCCATAGTACAGGTGACCGCTCACACGGGGTGATAGCGATCACTAAACAATAACAACGACAACGAGATACATACTCAAGCTCGTTTGCGAAAGCAAAACGTTATACTTTCATGTAAAAAAATTGTGTTGTAAATAATTCTGCAAAATTATTTCAGTTATCTGTATGTCACTATAATGGATAGTGGAGTATCGTTAATAGTCTTTTTATAGAGCGATAAATTGTTCCCAGGCCCCACTTCTCCACTTCTTGGCTTTTGTCCTGTCCATTGTCTATAGTGAAGAGTTTTGTGAATCTTTTTTCATCATCTTATATTCGACACCGCGTTTCCTGCCTCGCAAGTGTACGTATTCATGTGCACCGTTTTATTAGGAATGTCTTATTGTATAGAAGTGCCTTTGTGCCTTTTCGACTATGGCCGTGTTTGGAGGTGTATTAATATAGCCATATTATCTGCTCTCACTAAACAATTTGTTGTGCCGTGGGATTGTATTGAGGATAGATGAACAAAGCAGATTAAAATATATATTTTTTTTCTTAATTTATATAGTTGACTGGTAACGAATTAAATATGCCTAGTTATTGTTTTTTTTACATTCCTCAAAGAGTGTAAACGTCGTTAACTTCCAAATATGATTAGATACATTTAAAATAATGAATAATATGCTAACATATAACTTTTAATTTTTTCATGAAGTTATATAATTTAAATATTTTGATTTTTATTTCTATTAGAAATGATAATAAATAACTTGTTATTATTGTAACTTATTAGTATTGTATTGTGTAAATCGTGTAAAATAAAAAAAAAATCTTAACTATATCGTAAATGATGAATGACTTGTTGGGGTTCGCCCTACTAAGGGCGGAGCCTTAAACCCGACCCTATTTCAATAATAGTAGATGGTTACATCCTTAAAAATATATCAGCACTTATGTCAGCACTTATATCAATCAATTTAACCCGGCGAAATAAATTACGTTAACAAATCAATCGGTTAAGGCGAAATGTGCGAAAGCATGAGAATGAGCTCTTTACCAGACATACTCTCCGTCAATACAAAAAATAGCATAAAGAATCGTCTTTGCACAATGTCTAAAAATGAATAACCCTCAAAAACTCACAAAAAATATCATTCATTGTTATGTTTAATAGTTTTTATTACTTATTATTAACTTTTACCAGGTCGTATTTTGTACGATGTCCCTTGTGCGGTGTGTCGTGATCATTCTTCGGGGAAACATTATGGAGTATTTGCATGCGACGGCTGTGCAGGATTTTTCAAGCGGTCGGTGCGGCGTGACCGACGTTATGCCTGTAAAGCTAGAAATCCTGGGGCTTGTTTGGTTGACAAAGCCCATCGAAATCAATGCCGCGCTTGTCGTTTAACTAAATGCCTTGATGCTGGCATGAACAAGGATGGTTAGTACACCTATCTATCACCTATCGTTATCTATCTAGTTAGCGTTTAAATGTAAATGATTGTATGTATAATACTTGTAAATGGGATTTTTTAGCGGTACAACATGAAAGGGGCCCCAGAAACTCAACAATACGACGACAAATGGCTTTGTTTATGAAAGATCCTGCGATTCCAACTGAAATTTCTTTACCACCTCCAGCTCTAGATTTAGCTATTCCTAAGCATAATTTAATATCTCCTCAACCTTCAGTACCGCTTTTTCATGCATATCATTCTTATAACAGTCTTAGTTTATTAACTTCCCCATTATCATCTTGTCATTTAAAAGCACCATGTACTCCAACTATTACATCACCTCTTCTTAGTCTTACTGATCCAGAAGCGATGTGCGAGGCTGCTGCTAGATTATTATTTATGAATGTGAAATGGGCAAAAAACGTTCCCGCTTTCGCATCACTATCTCTTTCAGACAGAATTTTATTACTTGAAGAGTCTTGGCGAGATCTTTTTATAATTGGCTCAGCACAATTTTTATATCCGCTAGACTTAAAAATATTATTAGATACAAAAAATATTAAAGTAGATTTAAAAGAAATAGAATATTTTCATAGTGCTTTAGCAGAGTTCCTTAAATATTGTCCGGATAGCAATGAATATGCCTGCCTTCGCGCGATAGTTCTATTCAAAACAAGCTTTACCGACATATCGAATACAGGCAGTCCATGCCATGCAAATGTGGAAATGAAAAAACTTCAAGATCTTCCTGCAGTTGCTGCGTTACAAGATCACTCACAAGTAGTACTAAATGAGGTATTATAAATATCCAAGCGTTTTATTATATTATGCGTAATTATTGTCCTAAAAGTGTATTAGTTAACGCTATTGATTTATGTATTGTACACCTAACACGTAATTTTATTTTTCACAGTACACATCACGTATGTATCCTCTTGACATCACTCGTTCAAGCCAGCTGCTTCAAGTTTTGTCTATTGTGAAAAGAATATCTGGTGCTACAATTGTGGAATTATTTTTTCGTGCTACTATAGGTGACATACCTATTGAAAGAATAATCAGCGATATGTACAGAAGCGGCAAAGAAATATCTTAGACTTCAATTTGTTTCATTCTATAGTTATGGCGTTTCGAACGTTACAATTGAGAAACGAGAGTCTACATAATGCTCTGTGGCATTAATAATGTGATACTAACTAGTACATCGACCTATATCAGGATCTAGTCAAAATTGACAAGGCGTTTACTATCGACATACGCTTATATAATAATTCATTGATATATAAATGAAATATAGCGCCTTTAAGTAGCTTAATAAAGTATAGGTGCTATTTTGTAATAAGAATGTTATGTGACAGTATATTATTGTATTGAAGAAGTAATTTTTAATGTTTATTAGTGAAATATAACATATCACATATTATTTCTTTGCGCGTTTCTAATGTGTCATCATATGTATACTACTAGTATACTACATACGTACATAGCCATTACATATTATATTCAGTACCAATATATTATGATTCCTTATTAGTATATGTATATTTAAAAATTGTACATAAATTGAAATAATATTCCAAAATAGTGTATTTTTCGCATTCTTGATGTTATGTAAATGTAATACCACGATGATAAGTTTGCTGTATTATATTTTATCAGTAAGTATAGTTTCTTCTACATGTCAAATATGACTTTGAACTTAATAAAAAAATAATATAATGAATAACTTTTAAGTACTCTTAAATATATGTGTGTCAAAGTTCATTATATGAAATATATTAAATATTTTTTATAATAATATTATTTAATTGTCTATTATTTCATAAATTTCCTTTTTGCACTTCCAGTAAAAACCAAATGCCTTATAAATATGTACTGTAATATGTTTTTGTTTAAACATTTCAATAAAAATTTAAAAATGTGTGTTGGCTATTTTATATATTGAGAAAGGATATATTACAAGTAACATTATATACTTGATGTAGTTACTTCGGACACAAAATGTAGCTTGTACATACTAGTCAAAATATAAAAATAAGAAGTCATGATAAATAACTAAATATCGTCTTTTAATAATATTAGGTACAATAGGTTAAGCTTATGTTATTTTACAAAAAAAAACACAATAAAATATATGCAAATGAAAAAAATTTAAACATATTGTGGCCTCGCATTTTATATATTATGTTTAATATTATAAACGTTACCTATAATTATTATTTTACTGTCGGTACTATTGTCAACACCAAACAAACCCGTAACGTACGTCAATGCGTATACCATGAGCCGTGACATGTGTGCGCTTCGTTTATATTGTGCTTAAATCCTCGATTAATCTCCAAATTTTATGAGCTTTTGTTCACCCTTATTCATGTTTTTTTTACTTAAGCCTGTTTTGATAGCAATTCTTTGCAGTTGCTACTATAATACTAAACGTTAAGCCAACGTAGTAGAGTCTACTATGCAATAGCCGTGTGAAAATAATACATACATTTTGAAGATTTTACCCTATTTTTATATAAATAGAATTGACTTTAGCATGAGAAAGATCTAGTATCTACCCGCATTAACTTTTAAAGTTTAGTCTTTCGGTCACGTCAGTCAATTTGTGTATTGTCATTTTGTCATAATAGCAAAGCCATCCCTACAAATTTATTGGTTGAAACTACATGAAAGTTTCATCTAATTTTGACAAATTTGTACTTTATATCCTTGTCGTGCAATATATGACACAATGAAAAGAAAGGGACAAGGATATTCGTAAAGTATGAAAGACTTACTTATCGAAAGATGGTCTGATTATTAAGTGCTTCTAGTGAAATATAATTGGGGTGACTGTCTATTATACGTGTATCTGTAGCAAATAGATCACAATTATTTAAATTATAATAATTGTTATTATTCTGTAGGTACGTTTCATTTAAAGGTCGAGTTCTTATTCTTATTCTTCCTAGTTGAGGCTTTGCAGGGCTGTTCAGCCCAGTATCACTGCGACCATTGCTAATCTATTGTGATCTCCGCACACTACAGTTCAGTCAAGATTGATTTCAGCAAAAAATTGCAGCATTATATTTGCTGTGAGGGTCTTCAGCTCTTCTGGATCTTAATTAAAAAAAATATCTTATAAATCTAACTCAATTTCACGTGAGTGCATCTGGGAATCGGTGAAAGCACTTAACATCAATAGAAAATATACTAATATTCTCACAAAACATTTACAATAACACTACAAGTAGAGTCAAATTAGATTAGAATTAGTAGGCAAAGCGATATATATAAAGAGAGGAGTCCGGCAAAGTGGTTCAATTTCACCAAAATTATTTATAGCCGTCTTAAAACACGTAAAAGGAAAAGTACCATGGTCCAATCGAGGGACTATTATGAAAAGAAATTTCTAATTTCTCATTTTGTTTGTGAAGACCCCTAACTAATTAAACAAAACGATAAACGAATTAAATCAGGCTAGTGTAAAAATAGGTTTGGAAATTAACCTTTGGAAAATAAAAATAATGACTAACTATAGTACCCACTCAGCCCATGCATTTCATACCCAGGCCATTCTTGTAAATAACATTCCTATAGAGTATAAAAATACATCTAGGTAAACAGATATCCTTTAGTAAAGAAAGAAACGTTGAAGATATAAACCGAAGAATATCATAATATATATAACATCAAACAATATAATATAATAGTTATCACTATATCTCAAGCCTGTATGGAAGAACACGAGTACATTAGAAAAGTAAAAATAATCTAATCATTTAAAAATATATATTTTAAAAAACAACATTTTATAACAATTACAAATCATTTCATTTATAATTATTATAGTGACATCTATTGAAAAGTAAATAATTTAGTATTTATGGATAGAATGCCATGTATTGGTAGTTAGCTTGAAACAATTTTCTTCTTCTTTTCTTTAGTTATGGCGTTTCGAGCGAATCAATTTCTAATATCAGTATTAGATGTGTAAATATCTAAAGTAATTAAAAAATAATAAAATCGATATTATATTTTGTTTAAATTACGTCGATTACTCCTCAAACTAAATTATATAATAAGTTTATGTTTCTATTTAATATGTTGACATTTGAAAGAAAAAGTTCAAATAATGTTTTTAGTGGAATCGTAATATTATTTAAAACACAGGTGATGTTAAAAATAGAAATTAAAGTGGATATTTGACAGGACTAGCCAAAGGTATAATACAATATAAATAATGTTGGAATGATTTAGATTGTAAATATCAATTGTGGGTAGTGGATTTTATGTTTTTTTTTAAGTATATTTATATTTTTTTTCTTTATAAATGCTACTTTTTTTAACTTATATCTATAGTTAATATATATATATAATTTTAAGCATATTTTAATAATCATGTAGATAATCTATTGATATTTTCTTAAAATGTTAGTGTACTACTATATTTTTAATCCATAAGTAGAATCCATAAACTAATTTCCAATTTTATATATATATATATATATATATATATATATATATATATATATATATATATATATATATATATTTAGTGATGGTGGATATTGATATTCAACACGGCCTTTCCTGACCGTGCATCGTCTTCGGCTGCACTGGAAACTACTACTTCTAGAGTTTCTTAGTAAGGAACTTCTCTCGCCATCATCGTTCATGAAACTGGAGGCAGCTTTAGTACAACCACCTGAAGGTCCAGTGATATTGTCAACGTTGTTTCCACCATGATCAGTACGAAAAATTAGGTGTAAATTAATCACGGCCACATTCCTTACGATATCATTCCTAACACAAACAAGGCCCTCATTCAAATTATACTGAAGCCTATATGGACATATTGAAGAACAGCAAGCAACAGCAATCTTGAAATTCTGCAACGGTTCCAAAATAAAGTTCTCAGGCTAATGTTACACATGACAAAACATATAAATGTTTATATGTTTTGGGATGACATATAAACATTTATATGTTTTGGACGGAAAGTCTAAGGTTATGTCTAAGTTACATATTAACTTAGTAAATTCATTAAAAGAGCTTTGAAGCCTTGCTAGGCTAGAATTCTTGCCTAAATTGGTTTTGTTAAGTTTGGTCGTAAACAATGGTTTTTGATAGCAGAGTATCACTTATGGTACATTAATGTTCATATGGTGGATCTATGTTATTATTAAATAGCTTATGAAAATATGACATCTGCATCAGTGCGAGTTTGAATCTCTTTACGTTATATTTTCGTTTTTGGGTCACTGAAAAACATATGACTATCAAATTTTAAGTCATTTGATCCGCTTACGAGTATTTAATAGAGAATTGGTTTCGACAAAAACGAATGATCCATTTATAATAAGTAGGATAAAAATAAAATAAAATAAAATATGAAATAGTAGGAATTACAATAAAAATGAGATTTGCGTTAAGTAAATATTAAAAGTATTGTATATAATTCATAATTTGTATTTAAGCACGCGATACAAATTATCTCAGTTGGGGCAGACAAGTACTTGAGTGGCGGCCTCGAACTGGACGACGCTCGGTGGGCATGCCTACTAGGTGGACCGACAATTTGGCCAAGGTCGCCGGAAACCACTGGATGCGGGTAGCTAGGGACCGATCATCCTTGGGGGAGGCCTATGTCCAGCAGTGGGCGGAACAACGGCTGTGATCATGATGATGACCTACGATGGGGCCTTAGCGACGGTAATGGGGTCATTTGGGTCTGATAGAACGCTACGCGGGCGTCTGAGGTATAGCATACAGGATGTAGTCACACGCCTGTACGTAAAGGGGGTTCGTGTGAGTAGCTGCAAATAAGTGGATAAAGTCTTAATATAAAGAGAGCGTTGTTTCTGGATCTTTTGACTAATATGCTAAAAGAGAGTCTGAAATCTAGGATTACTCTTAGATATTTTGCCTTTCTTATTGCAGGGTAGGTCGGTTTAACATAAACACAAGGTAGAGGCCGTTTCGTGTTTGGCGTCGGCCGCAGTTTGGAGTGTTTGAGTCAACAGGCGGGAATGGCAAGAAGTCGTGTATAGGGTGGTGTCGTCGACGTACACCTATAGCTAGATGTGAGATTCCGCAGCTTATTGGGTTTGGTATCCCAATAACGCCTCCTTGTAATGGCCTCCTTCCACTCGTCCGGGAAAGAGTAAGATTTCAATAGTGAGTTAAATATCAACACTAATAGAGACACGAACTGAGCCGGAAAGGACTTTAATATTCTGTTACATCAGACACAGACCACGGTCAGGCCCTGAACCTCATCAAAAATCTGAACGATCTGAACCTATCGTTCAGATTTTTGATGATGACTTTGACCTCGTCTACAGAGGTCGTGTGAAGTGGTCCGCCGGTCGGGGGCATAGAAGGTCACTCTTCATCCGCGGAGTTTGAGAGGTGGTGGGGGTCACAGAGCTGACTGCTTTGAGAGCATTGAACTTCTATGCTGTCTGCTAAACATTCCACCATAATGGGCCTAGTCAGAGGTGATATAGTCGAGAGGCAATCCACTCTAAAAGCTCTCAACAACGTCCAGAAAGCCTGGTCCGATCGCGAGAGTCCTTCGAGCCTTTTGTCCCAGGACTCACCACGAAGCAGCGAAAACTCATGTTTCACTCTCCTCATCAGACTAATTAGCTTCCTACGATTTTCGTCAGTCAGGTAGGAGTCATGCCGTAGGGTAGCTTTATTTCTACGATTTTTGAGCCACCTAAGCTTATTTGAAATTTCAAATCTCGTCTGGAGTAATTTTGAAACCTCTTTCGAACAGGTTCGGATAGCGTGCTCTATATATTCAGTGAATTTATTTTCTGCGTCTATTGCTAACTCTACAGATTCAGTTATTCCAGGTATCAGCTCGTGGAGTGAGGATTAATTGGGCCAGAGAAGCATTGAAAATCTCTTCCAGTCGACAACGGTCTTAGTAGGGGGGCCAGAGGGGCCCTAACTACCTAACTTCAGAACTACTGGACGGTAGTAAGAGTCGGGCTCAGACAGCGATTCTATGGATTGTAGCCATAGACTTGCATTTGCTATACCCGCTATATCCAGAACCTCGGCAGAGCCACGAGGGCCAAAAGCGGTAGGTGTAGGGGGACCTATCACACAAGCATTATATTTTCGTATGATATATTCTAGAAGCTTACCTCTAGAGAAGTTCTTGGAGCAACATCCATCTTTTATGTTTATCCATCTTTTATGTTCCTTTATGTTCCTCCATCTTTTATGTTTACAATTGAGATCCCCGGTCAACAGCCGCTCATACAAAGTAACGCCAGAATGTAGCTTTCTAACAATTGCTTGGAAGGTGACAGATAGACCGAGGCAATTATTAAAGGCTGGTTATGAATACCTGGCATACTGACGCCTCGTAAGAGATGGGGGTCGAGCGTCACATAGTGCTAATTCCTTTTTTAACAAATGAGTGCCAGCTTTTTGAGTGGCTGTCATTTCTTATAATGCTTTAGTTCGCAATATGAGGATTACAAACATTAGAATTTTATAAAAAAATTAAAGAAAGTATTCATAGTAGGTACATCATACATGATGCAATAGTTTTCGAGATTGCGTGAGGTGGATTTTTTATTTTATACTTCCTACTAATTTACAACAGCACTGCCCTCTTTTAATATCCTTAAGTACTTCTTCTTTGGTTGGAGTCTGTTATTGTTATCTGTGCGTAACGATACCATATACAAAATAGTAAACATTTATCATTATTGTCAAAATATTTCTATAATATTGCTTAATTAATTTTGTTTGCAATAATTATTATTTAAAAATATTATATTTTAATAATAAACTAATATTGTGCAACCTTTATTACATTATTAGACAATTTTTATTGTATTCGTAAATGAAAACATAGATGCCGCTGCCTTACTTTTGGCCCAGAAAAATTAGCGCAGGCCGCAGTGCCGTAATTTATCGTTGTGTGGGTTTACTATGTCAGACACTTGCAAACTCACACCATCACCGTTACTTTTAGTACTAGTACGCAAGTGGAAGCCAGAAGATACCTGTCAAAATTCCTTTTAAATGAAAGTTAAGTCGGAATCCGCAAAAATGAATTTGGTCGTACATTTAATTTAGGCTGAAGTAATGTATGTTAATATAAGGCGTTACGAAGATTTTTTAACTTATTCTCCAATAAGTAGTACTTACGCTGACAATAGACACCATGGTGCAGTGTCATCCGCCGCTGGAAATAGAGGAATTACCAAAAGAAGACGAAGAAAGATTAGAAAAATTATTTTCTAAATTAGACACAGATGGAAATGGCAAGATTGATATTCACGATCTGTCTGTAGCTCTCAAGGAGTTGGCCCCGCACATTAATCGCAGCTATGCAGAGGTTAGAATTTAAATGTTCCAACATAAATCTAACGGTGATTTAATTTCATTTTAGTATCTTTTATTTCAATCACGTGATCATTAATGAACTAGTGAACGCGAACGTTCATTAATAATGCGAAATCTTGTTAATCGATTTTTTAATTAATTGTTTTAAAAATGTTTGACCCTCATGACATAAAAATAATACCACGCAAGATGATTAATTATTAAAATCATACATATTTGCTAGAATATATGAAAAATGAATTGATTGTTTTTGTAACCTTGAAAGAATCTAATTACCTAAATTAATATATTATGCAAATTAAATATTTCATAACTATAAAACAAATACTTAAAATTAATAACTTTTTAACCATAATTTGATTAGGTTATAAATATAGTATTTTAAAAATATATTACCTCCACAATTACAATTAAAAAAAAACAAATCATAGAGAAAAATCCTAGAAAGCACTTGTTACATAAAAATAACATTTTATAAGAGGTTCTTTTTACTACTAAGTCCTATAACTGCAAGTCTAATAGGATGAAAGATGTATGTAGTTTTTCATACTTTGTATTGATTGCAAGTTCACTTTTGTTGAATATTTATTTAATACATTAGTAGTATCTTTAAGATCATATTGCTTTCTATGAGACATCAATTTAAATTTATTATTAATAGCAATAATATTATTAATTATAATAATAATGTAATAACTATAATAATATGTAATATTTCAGAAATTTCTAGCTAAAAGTGGGAAGAATGCTGGAGATGTCACATTGTCAGAGTTTATTCACTATGTCCGAGAGCATGAAAAAAATCTTCGGCTACAGTTTTCACATATTGATAAAAATCAAGATGGTGAGTGGAGTTCACGTGTTATAAAAGAAATACATATTTATTTCCAAAGAAATCTCACTCAATACATTTTGAAGTTCTCTTATTGACTTGTTTGTTCTATTTATATTTTATATTTAGCTTGTAAGTAAAATTTACCCTATCCACTTTTTATTATTTTTATTTTCAGGAAAAGTTGACCTGGAAGAACTTATTTCAGCTTTTGCCGACTTAGGTATTGCTATTGGTAGGAAGGAAGCAACAAATTTGCTGAAAAGGTATTTAAACATTATTTTCCATACTTAATTACATAGCACAGCGATATTATTTTTTGTCACAAAATTTACTTGATGCGAACATCTATATTCTTTTTTTTATATTCATAATCAAGCTCACAAAATCAAATTACTCATGGCCATATTCTTCACATCATATCACATTATGTAATAGTCTATTCTTTAATTCATTATTATAACTCCAGTTCAGAGTCCAGCATAGTAACATTATCTTGTGGTTATATACTTAATATTGTTATAAAACAATACACTGGTTAATTGAAATCTCAAAATATATTTGACCCACAACCTTGAAATTTTGATTTTGATTTAGGGATTTACACATTCACAAGAGTTATCCTGTTAGGGGTCTCACAGAGAATAATAACTAAAGACCAATTAAACAAAATTTAAATTCTATCTCATTTTTACAAGGTTAAAAAACTTTTTAACTTAACTCATCTTATTATGCAAGTTTTAACTGTTATGGAAATTTCAATCCCAAAATGGTGATAGTAAAAATAAATTTTATGTAATTTAGCTGAAACTTGGAAATATGTTGTATCAACTGAATATAGTATAAAGATTATATTGAAATTTGAACTTTTACCCACAGCTATTAAAAGTTTTATTTTGTGATTTAATATGCTATGAATGGTTTCACTAAACAGAACAGCATGATTCCCTATGAGGACAAAAATGTTATTAAATAATAACAATTATTGAAAGTAATGTCCCATAAATAACAGTAAAGTAGTAGTAAATAATAATAAAATTGGGATTTGAGTCATAGTAAGAAATGTAATATGAGTCATGATTGGTATCATTAATTCACAAGGTTTCTTTACATTATGGCAATCGGTGAAACTTATACAATGGTGTACCTAATTACATTGAATTGACCTATCAACTAGCAATCGCTTCTTATAAATAATATGTCTAAAATTACATTAAGACGACACGCAATATTGCACTGTGGTCTTTTATTTGATCTTCTTGAGTCTTTTATGTGATAGATATATGATACAATACATTCATACACTGATGAGCCCCGCCCCACAGTATCTTTTGTCCTTACGGCACATTTACCTTGTACATGAGTGATCTGCCTAAAATACATTTCCTAGCATGAAAAGTTATAGAAAAATATATGCCTGATTTAAAATACCAAATAAATTAACTCTATTAATTAATAAAAAATCACTAATATTTACTGTTTTTACATTCACTGTAGTTAACTGTATGAATTTTACAGAAATTGAGCTTTACTAATCGATAAAATTACTTGTGACATTTAAAATCTACTTAATGTTGCTACTATTGACTGATATTTTTTCTAATAGCTATTATCTAAGAGCTAAAATAGGATTAAACTTTAACTCTAATCCATTTATCTGCTCCAATAGGTAATGCCTGCATAACAGAACAGTCCATAATACCAAGTTTCAGAGTCATTGAAACTACAAGAACAACATAATTTGCATAGCAGTGTCTTGTAGAAAATATAATGTACCTGTAGAACTATTTCTGTAAACAAAGACTAGATTATAGTTTTATGGGTATTTTTACATGTTATATTATATAATATTATATTGCGCATCATGCTTATGTTTTATGCTTATATAACATGACGTATATTACAAGTAATACAAATTTTTGCATCTTTCCTACTGATAACTTTGAAACGTCATGATTGCATAAAATATAATATAATATTAATAAAAATACAATTTGGTTTGCAAGCCTTGTATATTGTCACCAGAATGGATCAGGATGGCAGCTTGAACATAAGCTACGACGAATGGCGGGACTATCTCCTACTTGCACCAGCGACAGATATACATGCTTTAATTCATTTTTGGCGTCACTCTACGGTTAGTATAATTTAGATAAGTTATATTCTTCTATTAACACCTTGGCTTTTCAAGCCCAAACGTTGCTAACCAGTGACAAGTTACCTCGTCTTTTCATGCCCAACCGTTGCTGACCGTTCATGCCCAATTACTACCAGGAAGATATAATTTATTGCAAAAACTTAACGTATTTTGTTCAGCGGTTTTCTGTTTATAAAAAAATCTTTCTTGGCTGGTCATTAGTCAGGTGTTAAGCTTTTTTTTCATTTGCTATAACATCTAGAGTGAATAAATTTTTATATTTTTATAATTATTTATTTAGATTTTAAAGTAACAATTTTTTAAGTTTTTAAGTAACGTCTGCTTTCCAACTACCTAACCTACTCTACTTTTTATGGCCTCGAGCAACCTCAGTGGTTAGTTAGTGGTTAGTTACTTCGTGAAACTCCTATTCGCTCTCATGCCAATTTTATGAAAAAACCGATCAGATCATGCTTTTATATAGCAGCTCCTTGAGCTTGGGTGGTATTCTGGGGTCATAGAGCACACGTGTGACCTCAGTGGTCTCTTAGAGTAAAAATGAAATATTTACAAAACTTACTTAAACGAAGTTGCAGACACCGCCTAGTTTTAAATAAAATTAGAGATTTACTTTGTATTGTTGTACAAGAAAGTTCTACAAAATAAACCTACAAAATATAATAAAACCTTAAAGTAGTAGTAGTGAGTACATTACAAAAACATCGAGTATCATTATACTCGAATATGATTAATCAATCTTGTCTAGAATATTTTGCATACGTACACTCAAACTTGACTAAAATATTGATATGATTGATATTATTGACATTATTAAGACGCTACTTATCTGTTCGTCTAGCACTGAATACAAATGAAATATTATTTTTATGATTTCTTTCAGTATCCTATCCCATCGATCAATATGTTGTCACTATTTAAATAAATCCTTATTATCTTATGTAAAATGAGAAAAGCATCTGCATCAGAAGAAAGATAATGTTTTACAAACGTACACGTGTAATATAACAAATACCGGTATTTTTGGGTTTTGTAACATATTCCTTACCTATTGTTTGACTACTTTACTAAAGAATAATATTTATATTCCAAAAATATATTTAACGTTGAAATTTGTTGCTATGTATTCGATTTTGTAATATAGGACTATATTTAAAACGAATTCCCGTATAGCTAATCTCTATATCTTTAAACTTTGAATATATTTTTATTAGTCAATACAATATTTTATCAATTGTATCTTATTTCTTTTATTTATAAAAGAAATGTTAATTTATTAAACGCACACTATCTTACTTATCATTACACACACACACACATTTATAATTACATACATACACTATTGGATATATTATTCGATCTTATAATATAGCGTTGAATCAATAGCATTAATGTCACAAACATACTGTTTGTAAATGTATATGTATATATATATATATATATATATATATATATATATATATATATATATATATATATATATATATATACATATACATATATAATATGTATATCTTATAACTTATAGATAACAAGGATTTTATACATCTTTTTGCGCATATACGTTTAGTACATTTAATATAACCCTCAACATATTCTATGTTATTTACATATCATATATTTATCTGTGTCTATGTGTATTAGTAATCAAGATGATGAGCCCCGCCCCACAGTATCTTTCGTCCTTACGGCACATTTACCTTGTACATGAGTGATCTGCCTAAAATACATTTCCTAGCATGAAAAATTATAGAAAAATATATGCCTGATTTAAAATACCAAATAAATTAACTCTATAACATAACTATTTACTGTTTTTACATTCAACATATTCTATGTTATTTACATATCATATATTTATCTGTGTCTATGTGTATTAGTAATCAATACAGAAGGAGACAGTGATATAATAGTGTTACAATTAAAAATAAACAAATTATTACATCTGAATTTGGAATCTGCTATTTTTATACGATTTTACATTGTGTATTCTTATTTTTGCGCCCGTATAGTGTAAAATATTTTATGAGATCTAAATGGATTGGGATGATAAAGAGGAACGAATCGCTGTGATTGCAGTACGTAAAGTAATTAAAATCCTCCATACGCTTGGTATTAGTGAAATGTTTGTGCACCGAAATATTGATAGGTTCATACGAAAAAGGCGATCAAAGTAGTATGAGAAAGAATTCGAAGAAATCCTGTCCGAAAGCAAAATACTTTATCTCGCGAGATAAAGATAGCACCTAGGACCATGTCGCGTATTTTAAAATATGATTTTGGACTTACAGCCTGTAAGAGATGCACTGGTTATTTCTTAACTAATCATTTAAAAAACAACAGGGTGGTAAAATCAAAACAACCACTAAAGCGGTACGCAAATTGTTACAATTGAGCAATATTTCAACAAACTGGTCAACTTAATGTTAAAATAACTATATTGCAGCCAATCGAGACCACTTAAGCCGACACAATTAATCGAATAAGCTTTCTATAATTTTAATGGATTTATATTAATGTATTAAACTAACAAACTGAAATAGTAATGTAAGTTACGTATATTAAATGTTTTTATTTTCTTTGTAACAATACTTATGAAAAAATTAGGTGTCCTTTTTCCTGACGGTATGCCGAGACTCGGTAAGCCGGAAAAGATATGTAATCAGAACTCATAAAATAATAGTAGCAATAATGTCCGGTTAAAAAATAGCATTATAAGAAAATTGTCGATAAGCTGGGGGTAAAGTACTTCCACACGTAAGATGTGTGGAAAAGGATATAAAAATCATTCAAACGAATCTGAAGGCAGTCAGTAGTTAACAGTATGATGACCGTCACCTTCGAAGATGATTTATTCATCTGACGAGCAATACGATGTACGAGATTGATCTTGATATAGTTTTAGATGATTTTAGGGTTGTCTGCGTAGCGTTCTTTTCGTTTTCGTTTTTTTATGGAAGCAACAAAAATATCTTTAAGAATTTAGAGAACTGAACTTCTTGTGAAAAAAATGTTCCATGTTATTTGATTTTATCATCATATAATTCAGAAAATCAAGTTGATTAAGAAGTCAACGAATCGAGTTCAACATTTTATTGAAGAAGACACTCCAATTCAGATGCTATCTGGCTCGAGCCAGCTTGCTAACCCTGGGTTGAACGTCTTATTTAGTAATTTATTAATCGAATCGGCAGGCGCGGCTGTAGGCGGGCGTTTTATATGTCCACTACGTCATTGATGTCCATCGCTGACGAGTGTAGACCAGATAGTTAGTTGCCTACAAGTACAAACAATACGTTATATAGTAGTGAGTGACTTTTTAAATTCGTTAAATATATATCTACATTGAAAAAATGTTTTTTGTGTAAATAATTTTAACTGCGCATGATACTAATTTTTTTTATTTCATTATAGTACAAAATATTTATAATATTTAAAATTATGCTTATGTCATTAATTATGATTATCATGTGATTTTCTCAGTCAGTCCAGAATAGAGCAATGCCTTTATTTCAATAAAGTTTTCTTGTCCCTTTGGAGGACAACAGTGTTTAACCCGTGAGAAGTCGTGCCCCTAAAAGTTCCACAACAAGTGTTTGCGCGTGAGCAAAATGCTCACGATCTCTTAGGTGATTCTTGATATGGTACCAATTATAATGAATTAAAAATATATAAAATAGAAACCTAAATAGAAACTACGCAAGTACCTACTACTATGAAGAACACACACACAATTTAACTGAGTTTATATTATTTTGCTTTACAAAATTAAAAAAAACAACCATATATATATATATATATATATATATATATATATATATATATATATATATATATATATATATATATATATATATATATAAAAATGTTAAATTCAAATTTGTTAATTGTTCATTTTACAAATTGGATTTTCTCTATTGTAAATTTACTTTTGATTATATACATGTATCATGTAGTTATATACCTAATTTACTATAAAATATTATTTAATAGCAATTTTTTACAATAAAAAACAACTTTTGAACGAATTTTGTCATCAAAATTGCAATGGAAAATCACCGAGTTTCACATAGTAATTTCATTTGGAACTAGAATTTTCCATGATAAACAATTGTAATACAACGACGCGCCAGTCTTGCAACTTATCAGCCATTATCAACAGTTATTCTATTAAGCAATATATTTGAGACTGTTAGGAGAGGCTATTCCTTTATTAGTTCTATGTCATGGTGACATTGTACCTGTTATAAATAATGGTAACAAACCATATATAGGTTTGCTTATAAATGTGTTCTGGTTGAATAAGCTAAATTCTGTAAACGATTTCTGTGATTTCAGCCACAGCTTACAGACATTTGGTGCTTATCTTCATTATCCGTGTTTAAATTTTATACCAAAGAAAGAACATTAAAAAGTGTTTAAACTTATAACTGTTGTCTATGAATACTTTTATTACCATAATTGTAACTTATGTTGCCGCAACTTTATTTTGATACCATCATTTTACCATCTGCCGTCAACAAAAATTGGATTCAACGCTTTTCCATCTATAAGCATGGTGAGACACGTGAAAGTATTTAAAAATGTCAAAAATTTGTTAATATTTATTTTCTTAATGTTTTCTCTTAGAAGTCCCTATTTTATATTTTTTTTCACAAAACAATTGAATTTTTGCTAAGACACCATTTTCTTATTTTTATTGTTTAGCTTTAAAGGCTGTGGTCCTTTTGTTTTATATAAGAATTAGAAATTTGTCGACCGACCGGCCAAGCCGATCATTTGTACAATTCTGGAATTCAATGTTTATTTACAATGATGACGTAAATTCTCGAGATCAAGAGACCTCAATATTGCTATAGCGAGGTGCGATGACAGTACTTGACAAGCTAGTCGCTGCCAAATGTCAAAATACTGGCTTATAACATCTAACTTTTTCGGATGTATATACCCATTCATTTGAAGATTTGGTATTTCACCTCTTCTGCTAACCTTGTATAAAGTTCTAGAAATTTTACAATTATTAAAATATACACATAATGAAAATTAATAATGTACTGCTGAATAATGATTTGAAAAGTAGATTCAATGTCAAGCGTAACAAAGTCTTCCCTCTGGTAAAACAAATAATCTCGCGATACTTTTTTACATTTCAAAATGTATACGACTTTTAATAAATTAAAAATATTAATACACAATGAAAGGTTTTATTTAAGTAATACATTTTATTGAGAAATACAAATAAAATAAGATGCCGGGTAATAGACGCTCTTGGTCGACTACTATAATGGCCGGATAGTCGGCTTTACCGACTAATAATTACATCTCTAACAAGAATGTCTTCATATTTTATTTGCTGTAAAAATTGCTATGTTGCTTTGCGTTGCCCTTTGCTTCAACTGATTATTTTCATATAGAATAAGATAAATAACATAACTGAATTAAAAAATATTTTTGCAAGAACTGTTTTACAGAAAACTGTTTCATAGTCTATTCAGTTCTTTCTCCTATTACAATATCTGTTAACTGAATATTATGCGTTGTAATATTTTTTACGAATTTTGTAATATTAATTTATTTATCTTAATTTAACCGCGAGCCTTCTTTAAGCTTGATAAAGTCGTTTCATATATTTCATTATCAAAAGTCACAGTTCAATTGATAAGTCGGTCAAAATTATCCATCCGAGGTGATTTTTAATAGAGGCGCGGTCGTCCACCGCTCACTACTTGCAGCCGTCTCAAAGCGGATTTCGCTCTGGCCGTATACGCTAGCTATTATCAGAATTATTCGTCACTAGCTACGGCTAGTGTTAACTGCTAGGTTAGTGTGAGAATGCCTTTTATCGTAACGACACGCGTCCTCGCTGTTGCGTTCGGCGGATTTACACACTCGTTTACTTATTTACTATTGATCTGATAGTATAGTTCCAAAGAAGAAATCTATCTGTGATTTATTTATAGTTGTTATTTTTTATCTTGTTAAATTAGTTTTAATAAAGATAAAATGTCTCTGGAATTGGAAGACGTCACAGGGGCGACCGGCGACGTCTTTGAGGATTTTCTCAACGTGTTTCGCCGATGTTTGGCAAAGGTAAATGCTATTTAATTCCGGGTTAAAAGAGCCAGTACTCTGCTGGCTACTAAAACTAGATACTGTTTTATTTTAGACTCCGTTGCCTCTGAACGTTTTTGTGGCTAAAGTCGACTAAAATGAATGAACATAGTGATATTCTGGAATGGATACTTAAGGTAATTTTTGTTATTAAAGTGCAATTGTAGTATTATATTAATAAAAAAAATTACAATTTAGTTGTTTAATATTTTGTACCTATCAATAATGAGAATTACCAGGTGTTTTTTTTTAAACAAATTATTTTATAACGTTTTTATGAAAATAATAATCGAGTATTAACTAGTAACAAAAAATGTGATTTTAAAATACAGGTTGATATTTAACGCGACTAGTGACGACGCTGTTGCTAAAGCAACATATACATATTTTTAGTGAATTGGTAAGCTAAATGTCATTGAGAGACCTAGTACATGTTTTCACAATGCCAAAAATGTAATTTAGTATATAAGTTATACATGTAATTAAATGTTTTAGAAATTATCAAATTATTATATTGCCCTGCGATTTTATAATTCTAGATCTACTTTCCTTTTCCTGCGTCACGAATATGTACTTTCACTCTATTTCGAATGCAATACTTAATTTAAATTGAAACGAATATCATATATCCTGGCGTACATCATAAGTATACTTTTAAAAAAATTTGCTTTGCGTTTGAATTTAATATTACAATTTTATTCGATCTGGCTAAACATATAAATTGTGAATTGTAATTAAAAAAATGTATTAATATTTAAGAGGTAGAATTATCGTTGCGAATGTAAAAAAAGACATATCAGTTAATTTAAACAGTTTATACTTACCCAGCTCATTAGGTTTTTTTAATTAAAATATATTAATTAAACAATATTTTTCAACGCTCCTTTAATGAGCTTGAATGTTTTCAAATCAATGCGAAACTATTTTCTTTATAATTAGAAGTCAGAAAAGTTTATTTCCTCATTAAAATTTCTTTTAATGTTTAATAATTGAATTCCGTTATTTTATACTTATCGACATGAAACAATTTATTTTTAGTAGCAGATGTGTTTCGTCTTTTATATCTATAAATATGCTGTGCGTTATTTAAGTTGTTGAAGATTTAAATATTGGAAATATGTACATATTATATTTAAAAATATTTTACATAGTTTAGCCATATCTAGCATATGTTGGTATATACTATGTGTATATTTAGTTTTTGTGTAATATACATTGCTGTAATTGGATGATTTTGTAATCTATAATCATATTATATTAGACTTTGCCTTCGTCGCCCGTCTATAGAAAAAGTATGTATGTGTAAGGTGATGACGCAGCGGCGCGTCGTCGCACGCGCAACACTGATGTCCGATTACGTCATTCGCAAATAATCGTATTATTAACTCCGGGAAAATCCTCATTTAAATATAACTATTGTTAAAAGTCATATCAAAATGATTCGTATAATTTATATACCCATCAATATCATAATATATTACCCATAAAATTTTTAGATGTGATGTGATGTATGCATATTACTGTATACAGTAATGTAGTCTTATGTAGGCTACAATGCTAGTAGCATGTATAAATGTTATGATATTCTTATCACTGGTTGATATCAATATAACTCTAAATAGAATGTATACCGTATTAAGCAAAACAGTAAAGTATTGTTCACATCATCATTTCTTTTCATATTTCATCTTTATTTGTTGTTGGTGTGGATAAACGGGCTTGGAGAATGAAAACAATTTTCAGATAACAAATCAATAGACTCAATAGATGTCAGTTATTCTTACACTATGAATGATACGACACTCCACCAAACACGTAGCACACAACTCCAAATCGTAATGGCGGTGTTCACTGCGTTAGTGCTGGGTGTTGCGTCAGAGTGTCTGGCCACGCCATCTATTGATGGCCGTCACTCTCTAATAACTAAGCCTCGTCACGGCCAGACTAACATTTGCACGCCCCCGTGCACCTCTGCCCTCACCAGTGTTCAGTTATTCTGCAAAAGAAACACAAAACGATCTTTGATATCACCACCATTCAATTCCTCGTCGTATCCTGACTCATTAGCTAGATCATGGTAAATTTTTCTACACGTCACGTCACGTCATAGTCATTACATATTCACCCATAGTACTTGACCTCATACAAGTAAACCACGACCAAGGTGTACTTTCGACCAGTCGCCTTCTCATATGACGACGTGGACCGGACAGTCTATCGGCGTCCCCTCCAACACCCATCATCTCTTATGATGGCATGGACCCAACAGTCTAACACTTCCAACACATTTAGCTAGTCATATGGTGACAAAATGATTTACAAACATTTACATGATAAAATGATCTCTCTCATACAAATTACTAATTTCTCTTGTGATAATTACCCTACGATGTTAGCGGACTTGGCAGTAAACGTGTGTGAACTAGACCATGAGATTGTATTACTATCATCATCCAGGGATACCATTTCATCCCTATGAACCTGATCCGCCGCATGTAAATTAACGACTATGAGGAGTTAGCCAAACTCCTCATAGTCGTTAATTTACATGTTAGCTTGTGCTTACTCATTGTGGCAACCGGGTAGTAAACTCAATGTTTTTGTGTGCATGAGCGTCTACCGATGCTTACATCTTTCCAGGATTGGTAGGGGATACTTTATCTGAACTTATTACATAACTTAAATTTTTTTCTTTTTTCGTAAATATACAATTACGAATATTTGGCTAAAATCCTGATCCCTGTACATTTTTTAAAAGGGCTACCCTATCCTCACCTTGTAAATCAGTATTAATATTATCAAGATTATGTTGATATACTTTCTCAACTAAGTCAAGCTTATGGCGTAGCGAGGATAAATTATTATCATTGCTTATTATCACAGTAACGTCTTTTTTTTCTAAAATATCCCTTTCAGGAACATGAAATAACACCTCTAATTATATATTTTGAATTTTGATGGAACTAAGAATCTGAAGATTACATTGTACTACATTATTTTGTCCTATATTTGTAAGGTGCTCCAGTTTATTATGCGTAGTGCGAATTAACTTGTCGGTTAAACTATAAATCAATAATGAGCAGGCAGATCTACTGTCAAAAAGAAAAGAAACGGGCTTCCCAGAGGATATAGTATGTAGCCTATGTTGGCAAAGGTTGACGCCACGTGTCCTGGTTTGCTCCACAAAAAACATATGACAGAACGTATGTAAACCTGTAAGTTCAAGGCATGCTCAGGTTGCACAAAAGTCTTATGGGGGCTGACTCTTCTCGTCGTCAGTGACAGTCGATAGCTTGCCTTGCTAAGCCGTTTCCTTAGCGCCTAGTTGCAATCTTAATATTTCATCAAAGTAGTCTTGAGATACCTTTGGGTTTCCGAACTGTTGGGTGTTGCGTCAGAGTGTCCGGCCACCCATCTGTTGATGGCCGTCACTCTCTAATAAGTAAGCCCGTCGTATCTTCTATAATATAATAAAACAATAAACAAAATGTGTCTGTACATTGAATGTTTTTAAGAAACTAACCAAATGTTTCTAAGTATGATTTTTAATTTTTTATCTGTTTGTACACGGATTACGGATTCGAATGATATACTATAATATTTGTCGATAATCGATATCGGTAAAGTAAAAAATGTATATAAAACAATTACGCCACACTCCATATCGCATATATCATTTATTAAATCAACTATAGATAAGATAGTTAAAAACAAACACTTCCGTTTCGCTTTTTCGAAAGCAACTCGTATTTGTCGGTCTTATTCCGTTACGTAGAAAAACGTTACCATGACGTGTGTCAAGTAGTTGATATTTTTATATTTCAAGCTGCGTAGATGATACTTAAATTCATCTATGCAATTTAGGACTGAAGATATATTATTAAAAAATTGTATTTACAAGTTTGTAACTGTTGTTAAAAACGATTAAATTTGTCATGTATGTAGATAAAAAACCTGTCATGTATCAAACATGACCTGATAACGTACAAAATGAAATAGAGCATAAATGTTAAAATTATTAATTGACCTTGTGATTTCTAATAACCTTATAATCGGTCTGCTGTGAAATGAAATAGTAGTTAATCTAACGTTAGCCCACCTTGACATCTTGACATTCTATTAACTAGCTAATATATTTTCCCAAATATTTGTACCTACAGGTAAAAAAAAGATTTATTTGTATTATTAGGTAAAAAACAAATAAATTATATTTATGCGAGATTTTACATATGTAAAACCTTATTGAGATGATAAGCCGCAATAGTCGATAAGAATTATTTTTAGATTCCTCTATTGCAATTAAACTTAAAATAAGCTATGAAAGATCACACAACACGGCAATATTTGATGTGGATACTTTATCCTCTAGAGCAGGAGTTCCTAAACTTTACGTCGCGGCACTGATCCAGTGGACTCCGCATGCTTGTTATCGTCGCGTCGTGGACGTGGACAATGGACTATTGGGCCGTTCATGTTCATATAGTTTAGTGATAACTGATCAGTCCTCTTATTGGTTTGCTTAATAAGACACGCGGAGTTTGGCTATTACTAAACTAATTATATTGTTTTGAATCAGGAATTTAATTATATACACGTTATAACGAATAAATACCCACGTATTTTGTATCTCAGTTTAAACTAATAATCTAACTGAGACAGTGACTCTATTGTTTTCTTTAGTATGAAATTATTACAATATTTATATTATTACAATATAACTAAATCTACAATAAGCGAACAACGATCACCTCCAAGTCAGAATCTTGGACCTATTAGTCTCGCTCCAGTTTGTCGCAACCGGATTTATCGAAGCTAAGTAGGAAGGCAGCCGCACAGGATGCATAGATAACGTTTCGTAAGAGGATATACTTACCCGAACGTGACTGAGGATGTTCCACAGAAATGAAGGAAGTTCAGTCGGAGTTATTTCGTATAAGTTCACTTCTAGTAAAGTATGTAATAACTAACAAACGAATCATGAGTAAAATGTAAGAATGAAGAATGAAAAAAATGAAGTGAAGACGGAAATTGTAGAATTAAAGTCATATAATGAACAGACTATGACATTAGTACGCAGCAATATAACACAAATCAACGAGATCAAGACATCGACATCTACTATCATTGAACTTTGAACAAATCTCCTTGGGAGAAAATAAAATTAAACAGCTACAATCTCGATTAGATACCTTAATACTATCCAATGAATCAATTAATCAACTTAGCTTAAATGAGCAAATTATGAAGGAAATACAAGACCGTACTAGTAGAGAGAAAAACATCATAATTTTGAGTTTGCCTGAACTAAAACTACTATCGACAGTAGATAGCAATTTGCCGAATCCAATTAAAATATTTCGCAAGTATTGGCAAGTACTCAACAAATAAAATTCGTCGCGTCAAATAAATTATAAAAATCTAACGTAAGAGAAAATACAAACTTTCATAAATAAAGTAATAGTTGAAAACAAATTGCAATCTTGTATACAAAAAAATTAAATCGTAAAAACTAAAATTTTAAAGAAACCTCAAAACCATTGGATTAATAAAAATATAATCAGCGCAAAATTTTATGGGCAGAATGTCTTTAAACTCCCCATGATGATAATTTACAAGAAACATTTATAATAAAAAAGAGCATGTAGCTAGACAAATTCAAGACACAAAAAACACTTGCTACTATAAAAAATAACCTGCGCTAAATACCCGAAAAGAATGTGGAATTTGGTTAATTCTCTAGCAGCAAATAAGGCTAAACCTAACTATAACTTCAAAATTAGTAATTAACTCTATAGACATTTCTGACCCAAATGACATTTGCAAAGTTTTAATAATTATTTTGCCAAGATAGGATCACAACTAGCAGATAAGATACCTAAGCAATTTCATGACAATCCTACACAAGCCCTCCCTAAACCAATACCACAATTATCTAATGAACTTTCTTCTCTTAAACTATGCACTTCTGTGGAAAGCGTAATTCTTTGAACATTATTTCTGAAAGACAATACGGATTCAGACCGAAAAGTAATACACTGTCTACAACAATCGATTTAGTTACTAAAATAAGCAACTAGACAACAGAATTCTATCATTATATCTATAGTAGTGAAAATGGATAATAATAAATATCAAAGTAGTGCAGTTCGTGTAAATTACGGAGTTCCGCAAGGCTCGATTTTAGGCCCCTTACTGTTTTTAATTTATATAAATAACATTACTGATATTGACCTAAATGGATATCTCACTCTCTATGCAGATGACACCTGTTTATTTTACTTTGGGGCATCTATAAATAATATCATAGCACAAGCTCAAGAAGACTTAAATAGGCTGTATACATGGTTCCAATTTCTCTAAAACATGTTATATAGTTTTTAAAGCTAAAAACAGGCCCATTACACTAGATAAACCGCTTACTGTTAATAAATTCCCAATCAAGCAAAAAAACCTATGAAAAATACCTTGGACTAATTATTTATACCACATTGTCGTGGAAAGCCCATTTAAATCGTATATTGGCAAAGTATCAGCACTCTTCGGTATCCCTTGCAAAATGCGCTACATCAAACTTTAGTTAATTCTCATTTACTATATTTGGTTGAAGTCTGGGGCAAATGACTGGATGTACAAATAACTCAAAACCAACTTATTAAATTAATATTTAACTATCCGCGCTTAACATCAACCAATAAAATTTTTGAAGACACAAAAATTATTACAATTCGTAAAGTATTATAATGATATATCCTTTATTAAACACAAGATACTAGTAATCGTAATGTTCGCCACGTACAAGAACCAACTATGGTAGAAAAATGATCACTTTTGAAAGAGAGCAATTTTATAATAGGGTTCCCTTGAACATAAAAAGTGTCAACTCATTCAACTCATTTAAATTTCAACTAGCCAAATACATTTATGATCATTACTAACAATATGTTAATCATAATTGTTATTGTGTTATATTGTCTACTTTGCAATGTATTGACAACGACAACTTAATTATAGTATCTCAAATATTGTTCTCAAGTAAGTGGCTTAGGTCTTATTGAGAATAAATGTCTTTAAATAAAAAAAAACTGAAATATAGTCATAAATTTACGTTTTCAATGAGTGGTAAATGAGGTAGTGCGAGCTAATTAACTCAACAGCTCGAACAAGACATGGTAAATCTCTACCAGTATAAAATAGTTTAAGTCTTAAAATCATTATTACAGTGAGAAAAGTTTTCTTTTTTAAAGATTGTTTTAAAAGATATAAATAACTTTTCATGTTATTGAAGAAAATACCAACCAGAATTGGTATGGAATAAGCATTATTACTATATTCATTAATAATTTAGGCAAATAAATGTTTCACTACAAAATAACGATATAATAACTTTTTCAATGTTAAGAATAAGATTGTCATTTCAATATGCAGCTGTCATTTGAGCTCATAAATAACATGTACCCTATTCACAGAAACATTTAAAATAATGAAAGTAATGACTTCCATATTGGTAAAATTTTTTGTTCAAATTATTCTTTATAAAAGCAAAATAATGTATTGGGAATATTTAATGTCTTTCGTAACTTTGACAATGAACTCTAATACAAGTATATTTTTAAATACTGCGGTAAATATATTTTGTGACATTTGTGTTTCTAATAATATTAATCTGAATCGACATATTAATTTTAATTATTTATAACAATTAATTATTATCATTATATAATGAAAAAAATACTAAAAATAGGTAAAGTTATGACGCATATTAATATACAATATAATTAAATATTTCTTTTGATGAGCAGACTGAACAAGTAAGAAAGTATCGTACAAGAATTTGGATAAGTAAAGTTATTAAGAAACATGAGATTGGCGGTTGCAATGCCGACGACGTCGTCACGTGCGGGACAGTGTAATAACGTTACTAATTCCATTTTTTTATAATAGTAGATAAATGTGTTATTAAAATTATCAAATAAATTACACATGCTTAGACCAACTAGAACAAAAAAAAGATATTATATTTTATGTATTCATTAATACTTTATTTAAACTAAAATAATGTAGTACAATTCATAGGACATCGAAAATAAACTCAACAGTTTTACATATTATAAATCCTACTTGTTCTCATCGCAATAACTATTACAATGAAGGTAACGTTTTCCCTACAATGCCTCTTGTAAATAAAATTTTATCGTGTTTCACGATTACGGTGGCCTTTTCTGTTCACTAAAAATAAGTCATTATTATGGCTTAAAAAGTAATGATTAATATGATTTACGGTTGTAACTATGTTGTTAATAATATATTTATATATTACTTTCAGTATCTGGACATCGGGGAGGATATGAACGTGCCAGATGATTTCACTCCAACTGAATTGCAAACGGGAAAATGGTGGCGACATTTGCTAGCCGGCGGCATTGCTGGAGCCGTCAGCCGTACATGCACAGCTCCTCTCGATAGGCTTAAAGTATTTTTACAGGTTTGTACTTTAGCTTTTTCGAAGATCTACATAAGTTATGCAAAACAGACTACTGTATGCAATGGCATGTGGAATATCACTGAAAATTTATTAATAAAAGGGGTTTTTTGGTCGTTTTACTACTAAGTAAAACGACCAAAAAAACCTTATATTAATAAATTTTCAGTGATATTCCATAATATATAAGAATCTATTATTAATTTTCAGGTTAATCCAACTAGAGAAAATATGACTAAATGTTTGGTAAAAATGATTAATGAAGGGGGTATTACTGGTCTTTGGCGAGGTAATGGAATAAATGTAATTAAAATAGCTCCAGAATCGGCCATAAAATTTGCCGCATATGAACAAGTAAAACGATTGATAAAAGGCGAAAAAAGTCCACTAGAAATATACGAGAGATTCCTCGCCGGAGCTACTGCCGGTGCGATTAGTCAAACTGTGATTTACCCACTAGAGGTGCTAAAGACAAGGTTAGCTTTAAGAAAAACTGGCCAATATACTGGTATCTTGGATGCTGCTAAGAAAATATACGCAAGAGAAGGTCTAAAATGTTTCTATAAGGGATACATTCCAAATATCCTGGGGATAGTGCCTTATGCGGGCATCGATCTCGCAGTGTACGAGACTCTCAAGAAAAAGTATATAAACAAATATCAGGCTCATAACGAGCAGCCGGGCATGCTGTTGTTGCTGGCGTGTGGCAGCGCCTCCTGCACCTTAGGGCAAGTGTGCTCCTACCCCCTAGCACTCGTGCGGACACGGTTGCAAGCGCAAGGTAATGTTTGCTTTATCTTTTTAGTGTGTATATTATTATTATGAACGTTCGAAAACATTGAGAACAGTGTAATAGGTATTACTTATTAAAATAATTTATATCGTATATCTATTAATTGAAATAAATTACTGCATTATTAAAACCCGATTTGTTCGATATATGAAGCAAACAACCAAAAAAAAAATTTCAATTACAGAAAAAGCTGCAAAGGGCGCGGAAGGCACAATGCGGGGTGCTTTTCGCGAGATCGTACAAAGAGAGGGCTTGCAAGGGCTGTACCGGGGGATCACTCCAAACTTCATCAAAGTCATTCCAGCCGTGTCTATATCGTACGTGGTGTACGAGTACGCGAGCCGGTCTCTCGGCGTAAACATGACGTGATGCCGACCATCGCCGTTCTTCCTCGCTTTCCCTGGACGGACCCCTCCGTACCATTCCTCCACTCCACGCTTGATTAGTGTTGCTGGCTATCCCTGTTATGGGACAATTCTATTTAAAATAATTTATTGGTGGTTGATAATTAAGACATACTTATTTGTTTTTGGGTATGTTCATACCACACGTTATTTATCAATTCCCACCTTGTATATTTTATTTTGGTTGAACTAGCAACCCGAGCTTGGCCTTGGTTGAGCTCACATCACAATCAGATGTAAAACTTTTGCATTTGATTGTAAATATCTCTCGTATTTAAGTCTATTATTTATTTTTTTGTGAGTTATTATTCCATTTAAATTATTGATTCTGTTGACGGCCGTATGCTTGTATGTAATGTGGATGGTCAGTTGCATTTTATTTATATGGACACGATTTTATTGGTCTGATATTACTTTTAACGACATAGTGCGGAAACATCTGTGATTAAATAATAAATTATGTATTTTATTTTTATTTTTCTTTTGTTATTTAGTTTTCCCTTATTTTCCTTGTTTTATTTTTATTATTATTATTTCAAAAATATAATTATATATTTTAATATAATCACAGAACATTGATATTGTGTTAATTTAAACAAGCAAGCTGTTTGATAAGAGTCATAAAATTCTTAAAAGAAATTAAAGATATGAATCTATTATATTGATGTACCTAATAAGTACAAAATGTTTGTCATATTAGTATAAGCCAAAATATTTGACAGAGTCAAATTTATTCTGCTAGCAATTAGAAGTGATTTTTACGGAGGATCTCCGTAGACTGTTGTATATTAGGTAATAAGAATTTTGAGTTTGCATAGAATTGTTTATAGAATGACATGATTAAAACGTGGAAAAATATACATCTCTGTAAGAAAAAGTCTATGAAACTGGTATTCAAAGGAGTAGACACTAAGGTTATACCAACCTATTAAAATTAAACTGGAATTGTGTAAAACTAACAAAAAACAATATTCATAACAACATTGTGTTCAACAGATTTCAACAACAAAATGTTTAAAAAACTATTAAATAGGCAATATTGATTATATATTTTGTAAGAGATATATTTGAATATATTGTTGATTAATGTATAATAATTAATAAAACAATGAATATGGATATTTTATGAAAATATACATAACACCAATGTTACTTTTAACACTCTTGTCTTGTCTCAAACCACTGTTTTGTGAGTTATAAATAATGATTTTTATCATAACTTTAAAATATTATTATTTGTATGACTTTAATTGTTTATTGTTTGTGTCTGACTTAAGACTCTGATTTTATATTGATCATGCTGTCATAATCTTACCAGTTCTAAGTTAAATCTATTTATATCTTCCATATTAATTTAGGTTGAGGGGACATTCTCAATAGTAGCAACATAAAATTTTCAAATTCTAGATGGATACTGTAAAGCAATTTTTATTCCAATAGTAGTAATAAAATAAATTTATTACCTTGTTATGCAAATATAATATAATCGTTAAAAACTCTTGCATGTTAAAATATTTTCCTATATACGAAGCAATAAATAATATTATAAAAAAAATAAAAAATGTTATAAAAATAAATGCATAGGCAGCAAATAGGTAAAATCAATTATACCATTAATTAATATGTTAAGCTATTGATTATAATAGACAGATAATAGCTATTTTACAAAAGTTAAATGTTTTGATACAATTTTTTGCTTCAATTCAAATATCAACTACTTGGTTATTTTTCATTGGATCATTATTTTTTGTTATATTAGAGTTGGTAGATTTTGATTACATATATATCAATTTTAAATAAATAATGACTATCAAATCTGTAACACATCCTAATGGGTCCGACCCTTCTACTGCCTGGAATATATTTTGATGTTAGAGAGTAAATTATTTCTGTATGTCAATAAAATAATTATTCAAAATGTGATAATATCCGAAACTGTGCATTAAAATTCATTAATATAATATTGATAAATAATAGTAGGAATCATGTAGGATAATATTTAGCGTTTTATTATTTATCTAGGTTTAGGCAATATGCATAGTATTTATATTTCTACAAAAACATTGCCTGATATTGCTTCCAATTATAAAAATTTTTATAATTTAAATATTTCTAAATTTATTAAATATTATAGTCACACTAATTTTATTTAAGTACTTAGTATTAAAATTTAAATGTACTTTAGATAGACAACAAATTAATTACTTTGTAATGTTGGAGCTGGTAAATGCTAGATACATTATTTTTAATCGTTACACGTATTTTCTTTGTAATATTGCTGAGCAATGTTAAAATACATACACAGATATGAAGTGCGCGTTACAATAAAGTCAACTTTAATTCGATTCGATGTGAGGAAAGTGACGAGCGATAGGTACTGGAAATAATTTAACTTTAAAGACTGAACGTTCACAAATACTATTAATCAACTTAGCTTCCAAGTTCCACATTACCACTGAATGCCTATTTTAACAATGAATAATAATAATACTAAAACTTAACTCTTGTTCAATGTAATTAAAAGAATCCCCGAAATACCCACAACATTTATAATTTCTTGATCAATACAGTACAGTGAAGTGAACCTGTTGAAGTATAAATACATGGCAATTTAAACAAAATACAGGTTTCTTAAGCTTATTGATAAAAACCTTAAATGAAACAAAAATATGGCTAATTATTACAAAAAAATATTCATATATTTATATTATATTTATTACATGCTTAGTACGATACACCAATTATGTTTAGTCTTACAAGCCAGTATTTCATTATCTTTATGGAATTATTCATTAGTGGTACTTAATTACGTTTTTCGATTTTTTTCTGTAACAATATAGTACTACCGTCTCAAAAACTAATAAGGTATAAAAATATATTTAATTCTATATAAATCTAATCTACTATTAATTTTCCTAGTCTTAGTGATAAGGACAACACCATACAACAATAAAGCGGGTTCATATTTAACATTGCAATAAACATATTTTAGTAGTCTAATTAAAGGTAGTATTTAAGTCCTTAGATTTAATATTTTAAAGAAATATTATTATGCATATAATGCAATCTCTATTTGTTTATTATGCCTTTTATATATTGGATTGTTGCTAACGATATAGGCGAGTAATAAATAATAATTAAGCTTGGAACTATTGTAACTATTTTGTTGATATATTTCAATAAATATTATTTATGATCGACGTTATATTATTAAATTTCTCTCAACGGTTGCAGTGTTTTATTAAAACTTATTCTATAAAATTATGTGTGTAAATATAAAATGTACACTAATAAATTAAATATTTAAAAATTCCAATTTAACAAGCTACATATTAAAACTATTGGTACGTGTAATAAATATTCACAACCTACGATTCTGTTAAAATATTTCTTTAATTGACGATAATTAATAAAATAATTTACATTTCCTTATTTTTACAATAAATTTAAAAGTATTTTGTAGTAGGTATTATAACCTTTCTAATAAAAATATTATTAACGCTACTTGTTTTCAATGGAGATGGCGCTACCTTACATAAAATTTCGAATATATATTAAACTATTACAATAGATAATAAATAAAATAGAATAATTTGTGACTCTGTTTACAGGCGCACACTTTTTCAATTTGGCCATATTACAAAATGGTGCCCAAGTTCTATATTCCATGAAATATGGTTGTTGTGTGAGATTTCAAAATAAATATTTTTTTGGAAATTAACTTAAATTTGTCGAATACTAAATTATTTCAAATAATATAGAATTTAGTGTAATTGATTTATTAATTTAAAATAACAAAATAAATTTCCCAATTCCTTGTGTTTCTTTTCTTCTCTGTGGCTACAAAAATTTTGATACTAAATTTAATTATTATGCATAATAAAATTGTGGTATATAAATTATAATAATTAATTTATAATGAATATATATTTATATATATATATATATATATATATATATATATATATATATATATATATATATATATATATATATATATATATATATATATATATATATATATATATATATATATATATATATATATAACATTTATATCTTTATTTAAAACATCAAAATATTTGGAATATAGTTCAGTGTTGCCCTAAATACCATGTAGCTGATATTATTGTAAAGTTTAACAGTTAACACAGAAAACATTAACCAATAGAAGTTTGTTAAAATCAAGATCTCTAGAAATTAATAAAACCTGATTGGTTACTCAGTAGCTACCATACATTCAGCTGTTAATGTCAAAGCCGAATGTTCACAGACTGTCAGAGGTTTTTTAAATTGTCTTTCTTTTCTTCGTTAAGCTGCACGTGTAGACGCAGTCATATCGCTTATCATCGCAAAAAATTATTAGGTATAAATTGAATTTATACCTAAAATACTGAAGACTTTGTCAATTCTACCTATAAATGTTAGCGAATTGAATTTTAAATGATTTTGTTACACAATTAAGTGAAGTGGACGAAATAATGTACATATAGTTTATTGCTTTAATGTACAAGTTGGTGTGAAAACTACACGAGTTGTTCACGTGCGAAATTTAATGGAAAATTTGTAAATCTATAGGTTAGATTCGTCATAATGCCGTCTGATGCAAAGAAACGAGCACAACAAAAGAAAAAAGATCAAGCGAACAATAGAAACAAAAAGCCTGTGGCGAGAGTTACAACAGCGGAGACTAATGGCTCAGCCAACGGAACTGGGAAAGAAGACCGCGAGCTTACAGCTGAAGGTACGAGCAATTGTACAATATTTTAAACTTTTTTAATTATGAATATAAATATTTGTAATTAATTTGATTATAAATTGAAACACTAACCAGTAATACATGTTAGATATCGATGATTAATGTATAGTTTAAAGTCTTAGTATTAAAAACAATATAAATCTACTATTTAAACTATTGCATGCTTTTAAATGCCCATGTAAATATTTTTTTGTTAAACGAAAATGCTGAAAAATTATGAAGCAATGAGTTGTTTTACAGAAGCATTATGTTTGAAGCTAGAGGCTGAAGCTAAAATGAATTCTGAAGCTCGATCTTGTACTGGATCATTGGCAGTCCATCCACGTTCTAGAGATATAAAAATAGCCAATTTTTCTATCACCTTCTATGGTAGTGAACTGCTTCAGGATACTTTACTTGAATTGAACTGTGGCAGAAGATATGGTCTTGTTGGACTCAATGGATGTGGTTAGTATCTTTTTAATTGAAGAAATATTATCAGTTAATTTTCTTAAATTTATTTATATAATTTAGGAGCTGTGTTTCATGTATATTTATTTTTTTTAAAAATAAGAAAGTAATGAAAAAAATATGGAATAATATTATTGCCAAATAAACTTTGTTTATATATATATCTATATATATATATATATAATATATATATATATATATATATATATATATATATATATATAATATATATATATATATATATATATATATATATATATATATATATATATATATATATATATATATATATATATATATATATGCATTTTAAATATACTGTTTCATATTACCATATATTTTGTGATAATCAGTGAAGCATGGCAGTCAGATCTGCCTATGTTTGGCAAGATGAACCATATCTACAATGCTTATTTATATTTTGTGACTGACATTTTTACATTTATTTTGTATAATTTTAGATTTTTAGTTAATGACAATTGATGATGATTTTTACTTCAACTTTATATGAACTAATGACATTTATATTTTAATTTATATTGTAATGTTATATATATAGAAAGAAAATCTCCAATTGAGACACACCATTCTCTGCTTTCTGCCAGAAGTAGACAAATTTAAGACACAGTGTGATGCACCAAAGTCTTCAAATGAAAATAATTCTACCCCTTAAGGGATGATTAAACCAACAACTATGATGTTTACATTCACACTATCACAATGGCCTCAACAATGATTTTTCTATGAGAAATATTGTCTCATATATTATTCAAGTGATTTACACTTTCATTGTCATTTACGAAATTAAATATTGAAGATGCTTTTCCTTGATAATTTTTAAAGTTGATTTGAAACTACATTATTTATTTCAATAGCTTATTGATTGTAGCCATTCTTTGATGCATTATTTACTTTGTGTGCTATATGTCAACAATACAAACAGTGTAAAGTATTTATTTCACTCATATATGAATGCTCTAAGTATTTTTATGTATATTTTTTATACAATAACAGAGGTTCCAGTTTCAGTTTTAATAGAATCTTAATAATTACACTTAGATAAAATTAAACAATATTAATAAATAATAAAAAAGCTTGGCAAATATATTAAATAATCCTGCTAACTACTAGTAACTTTATTTATAATTTGAACCTATTAGGGCATGCTGTTTTGTTTTATGCACTGCAGTTGTGTACTGGATATCTTGCGAAAACCATATTTAAAATGTTTTACTGAACTTTGTAATATTAAATGTATTATACTCTGGCTGCGAATTAATCAAAATTGGTGCAAATGTACATTAGAGCACATATTTATTATAATAAAAGTCTTATTTACATTTATTATCTATGTACATATAAATGTCATTTTTAGTTTTATTTATTTGAGAAGTATAAGTATTTGTTCATTTTTAAGGTATAATATTGAGCTCTTATTCTTCTATAACTTCTTTGGGAAGAGCCATTGGCATTTTAAATTTTACTAACAAATTATATGACTTTAAAATATAAAGTACATAATTCTTCAACTAGGTAAATCGTCGTTATTGTCAGCACTGGGTCGACGTGAAGTGCCTATTCCAGATCATATTGATATTTTTCACCTTACTCGAGAAATGCCAGCTTCTGATAAAACTGCATTGCAATGTGTTATGGAAGTTGATGAAGAAAGAGTTAAGCTAGAGAAACTAGCTGAAGAGTTGGCCCACTGTGAAGATGATGGTAAGAGTTTTCTTCTGCAACATATTTAAAGTAATTTTTAACACGTCTTAACTTATTAATTTAAATGCTTTCCTTTGTGAATTATCTTGTAAAATTTGTACTTCGCAAGACAACATTTTAATAATAACAATATTTTTTTAAATTTATATACATAAGTTCCTGAGAGCAGCTTAATTCACTCAACTCACTGTAGCAGGACAGCAAATACTTGTCATTCGCAAATTGTTGGTAGCATTGCCAAAAACTTCCTGTATATATTATCTGTATTGATGTCTTCATTAATGAAGGTGCCCTCTCGTCATCACTCGTTTGACTTATGTGTTCTAATATAAATTGAAGCCTTGAGATCTGTCTGAAAAACTATTGGTTTGTTTTCATAACTGTAAAATTTTTTGATCTTTATATAAGATTTTAAATTGTCAAGCCAATCAATCAAGCAATCTCTTTAAATAGCTTTCACAGTTTAATGCTCTTTTTAAATATTTTCCACTCTACTTCTGTACGTCTTAGACAAGCTGGTGGTCTGATTTAGTTCTTGTTGTAAATCATGAAGTTTAACTGACTGATTAGAGTGGTAAAAGTGCCAAATAAAATAATTCATACTAGCTTTTCCCGCGACCTAGTCCATCCAATTTTGAATTTTGAATTTTTTCAATTTTGTTGGAACTATTTTGTCAATTTGAACTAAACAAAACATTATTATTTCCAATTTCAATTCTCCTGTACACCAATTTTTATACTGTTAAGTCCAGAAATGAGAAATTTTCCGTACAAATTATACTCCTCCATTTTTCCCTTTTAGGGGAGAATTTGTCCATTTCGTCTACACAAATCATTTTCATTCTAATGTAAAACTTATATACCGATTTATATACATCTATTAATCGACGATTGTTATCGTCACGTTCCATATATTTTAGTTGTTTCTATAATTCAGAAAGTTTAATGTGAAATATTTTCTACTCGGTACTTGCGTCCTATTTTGTTTTAACTATTCTGATCAAATTTCTAAAACTAGTATTTTTGGTATTTCGCTGCCACTGGTTATTATATAACTTAATCTCACCTATCGATCTATATCAATCAATATTGAGGTCCCCTGATTTTGAACATGTACATAACCATGAACAAAATTATCGGCTTTACAACCAATAAAGTCATAGTCGGCACATCTCTAATGATTTTTTAGAAAGAGAAAGTTCTATTTTCTCTTTAATAAATTTTATGAAAGTTAAATGTGATTTATGTGAAAATAAAGAGAATTAACAATTAAAATTTTATTTAATGAAACAGAGTCGCAGGAACAATTGTTAGACGTGTACGATCGCTTGGATGATTTGAGTGCTGACACAGCTGAAGCTCGTGCAGCTAATATCCTGCACGGTCTTGGTTTCACCAAGGAAATGCAACAGAAAGCCACTAAAGACTTTTCTGGAGGTAATAATTTTTTATTCTATTTAAATAAGATTTATGAGTTTCCAATAAAAACTCAGTGAAGACAGTATTCACAATCAGTACAAAAATGTGAAAGGCAAGCTCAATATTACGTGGTTTGGTTTTTTGTTTATAATTCTTTATTGACATACTTTTATTAGCTTTACCGGCATCTATATGCTTATAATGTAAGCAAATCTTTCGTAGCATCATTCCTTGTCAGTATCACCTGAATAATGAAAACATTGTTATAAGTGTTTGTTAATTAATATATTTTTGTAATGATTATTAGGATGGCGAATGCGCATTGCGCTGGCGCGAGCGCTTTATGTTAAGCCGCATCTGCTGTTGCTGGACGAACCGACCAACCACTTGGACCTTGATGCTTGTGTGTGGCTCGAGGAGGAACTTAAACAGTAAAGTTTATTACATTACTAGAAAAATATAACATGTAACTTAACAAATACAGTTAAGACCTTGCTGACGCGTTTCCAGACCTAATATAATATGAAATAGAACACATCGCTGATTCTGTAACTAATATAAAACTTATGCATTGCGTTTACTTACAATGCGTTTGCATTTACAATTTCAGATACAAACGAATTCTCGTCCTGATATCGCACTCACAGGACTTTTTGAATGGTGTCTGTACTAACATAGTACATATGAGCAAACGGCGACTTAAATATTACACTGGTAATTATGAAGCTTTTGTTCGCACACGCATGGAACTATTAGAAAACCAAATGAAGCAGTACAACTGGGAGCAAGATCAAATCGCTCACATGAAGGTTAGTTAGTTACTAAGAAAATATTGTTGTTATTGCATAAACATAATATAGTAAAAAATCTAAAGCACTTTTAAAGACATTTATAACTTCTTTTTTTATTTGATGTTGTGCTTTTAATCTTGAACTACAACTACTATTGAAATTAAAAAATTTCAGTAGAAGTTGTTAGTTCCAGAAAAATCTAATTAAAATTATTTATTATTTATCTTGTTGTAACAATAAAATTATATTGATGAACATGTGCTGGAATTATTTAGATCAATACTTATTATTATTTATTTATTTTAGGATAGGAATAGGCAACCGTAGGTTAAAGGAACCTAGTGTTAGGACACTCCGTTCCCCACTTTCCGCCATTTTGTGCATTTCGTGTTGAGTGGTGGAGATCAACGCCACGCTTTGTCTTGTTGCCATGGGAATCGAACCCACAAACCGTCGCGTTTACAGGCAGACGCTGTGCCTGCGATACGACGGTCCTCACTACTTATTATTAATATATAAATATCTAAAGTTATAATTTTAATTAGTTAACTTATTTCTAGAACTATATAGCCCGATTTGGTCACGGTTCCGCAAAGCTGGCCCGTCAAGCTCAATCTAAGGAGAAAACTCTTGCTAAAATGGTTGCCCAAGGTCTTACTGAAAAAGTAACAGATGACAAAATACTTAATTTCTATTTCCCATCATGCGGCAAAGTTCCACCACCTGTTATTATGGTTCAGGTAAGTTAGTTTAGTTTTACGTTGCTGCCATATTTAAAATCAGATTAAAATGATATATAGAAGATTTACAACTATTTATATGTTATATTATTATTATAAAGCAAAAGATTTATTTCTTACATACTAAAATTTATTGGAGTTGTTGTTTTAGTAATAAAGTCAATTACCAAAATCAATTATAAAAATATTTCTTATGAATCATACAATAGTGTAGTAGCATTGCACTATTCACAATATATATGTTATTGTATGTATATATGTATGTATGTATGCATGTATGTATGCATGTATGTATGTATTTTTTTATGTATGTTTGTGCATAAGTATATACCTATATTTTAGTTATATATGTGCATATGTTATTTTATATATGTTTATTATTCTTTTTTTTTATGTATGCATGCAAATATTTTCGTTAATAATATGGTATATATTTAATTTAATTTTTTTTGACATCCTATCCCTAATAATCAATTTTGCTATTCCCTCTGCATTAAGGTTGCCTGGCAGAGATTCCTATTAATCAATAAGGCCGCCTTTTGTACAATTTCTGTTTTTTTTTTTATATTATTTACTTTGTTTTTTGGTGTATCTTTCGGGTGTACAATAAAGGATTATTATTATTAGTATATAGTAGGAATTTTGTATTACTACTGTAAATGGCCTAGTATAGATAGTAAAATATTATAGCTATAATAAAACGTTAAGTGTTTTTCAGTCTTTCAGTTTTTTTCAGTGTGTTCCAGTCTTTCTAGGTCGGTTCACAAAATACCGTAACAATATAATGACATGGATCTTTGAAACGCCATTCTACTAAATTTTTTTGTGGACAGCTGTTGTTGATTGCTTTAGCTATTCTTATTACTATTTACAGTTAATATTTTAAGAATTGATTCATATTATTGATGAAAAGATATCTACTATGTATTATATCTGTATTTGTAGGGATGCACAAAATACGTATTTTAATATTATTAATACAAATTATATTTTATTTTATTTTATCAATTATATATTTATGTTGCAATATTAACATGCAGAACATTAAAAAAACTAAATTGACAATTATTTTTTATAATAAAAATATTTTCACGATTTCTAGGTTATGTATCGAATTTGCAAAATTGCATTTGTTTCTTACTATTCTGAACTGTCATTAAAAGTAATTTTATTAAGGAATTTTAAAAAATTTATACATGTCCCTGTTTTTACGATTTTTAAAGCGAAAGAACGGTGAAGACCAGGCCATTGTAGGGAAGGTAATCTGTAACATAACAAATAACCAAGAATGAACTTACTATATTAATCAATTTATTCAATCGTTGGTAAAGATTCTATCAAAAATGGTGGTGATTCTATCTGTTCGGTTCAAGCAATCTTGGAAGTATATAAACGAATGTGACATTTTCTATAAAATATTGCTGACATGAAGTGACAAAGATTATCCAAATAGACGCCTATTATAGACGCGTATTCGATATTTTGTTATATATGCAGTTCCCTGTTTGATCGAAAGTGTCCAAATCATAAAGCAAGTTCAGTTACGTGCAATTGTACTCTTAACTCAATTTTCCTGAAAACTATTAACAATAATCGATTTTGCTGCTACATAATATTTTATTATCTCAACACAACTGAATCCAAATTCTTATTCGCTCTCCTGTATAGTTGCATTTTTCAATTTCGATATTTTACCTAGGGACTGTCGATTAAGTTATTATTTAACTGCATAAAGTCGGGAGTTACTATTAATTTGAAGATATTGCTATTAATTTATATTAATAAAAAGTATTATAACATAATGTGTTCAATTTCAGAATGTATCATTCAAATACTCTGATAATACACCCTGGATTTACAAGAACCTGGAGTTCGGTATCGATCTTGACACGCGGCTTGCTCTCGTTGGTCCCAATGGTGCTGGTAAATCGACTCTACTTAAATTACTCTATGGAGATGTAAGTATAAATTAAATGGATGGATGAAATTATTTTGATGATATTTAAATACTATTAGTGATATAACCAGAATTTATTCTATTAAGATTAAAATTTATTTGTGTTATTGCCTATATTATAAATTATATTAATTCATAAGCTTGTTTACAGCTTGTACCATCTACAGGTATGATCCGTAAGAATTCTCATTTGAGAATCGGTCGCTACCACCAACACTTGCATGAGCTTCTGGACCTAGACCTGTCTCCACTTGACTACATGATGAAAGAGTTCCCCGATGTACGCGAGCGAGAAGAAATGCGGAAGATCATTGGACGTTATGGACTAACTGGTAGACAGCAGGTAAGTAAACCAGCTAACTGATCTTATAAGAGTCATTATACACAATGAATAACAATCATTTCATAATAAATAAACTTTGTATGAGTTTTTCAACAAAGTCAATGTAAACTTGTTACAGGTCTGCCCGATGCGTCAGTTATCCGACGGTCAGCGATGTCGTGTAGTGTTCGCCTGGCTTGCCTGGCAGACTCCCCATTTACTACTACTTGATGAACCCACTAACCACCTGGACATGGAGACTATAGATGCTTTAGGAGATGCCATCAATGAATTCGATGGTGGCATGGTCCTTGTTAGCCACGACTTTAGACTGATCAATCAGGTATGATTTATTTTTATATATTAGTGTCTTTCTTATTTGAAAAAAATGTATTTACTTCTTACTATTTTTAATTTATGTTTATAACTGTTTAAGTTGAGATATCTGCATATTTAAATATTCAGATAAGATTTAATAATTATTATTTTTGTATTATGATGTCTATCTTAATATACATGTTACGTTATTTACAACTTGATTGTGACTATTAATAATTTATATGTTAGTGGTAAAAATCATACTCTTGTCAACTACAGGTTAATTTTTGTGACATCTGTGTCACTTATATGGAAATATAACAATTTAACAATATTATTTTATATGTTTGTATTATATAGGTGGCTGAGGAAATTTGGATCTGTGAAAATGGCACTGTGACAAAATGGCAAGGAGGTATTCTTAAGTACAAGGACCACCTCAAGTCCAAGATCCTCAAGGAGAATGCTGTCAATGCGGCGAATATTCGCAAATAAAGCAATAATAGTTAAATGATTACTTAAATAAATGTTGCAAATGCCTTTAAACATCCGTTAACTAGGCTAATACCTAACCAGACTCTTAGACTACCCATTCCTAGAATATATGATATGCAAAATTATTAAAATTACCACAAGTATTTAACACATTTCATTAATATGACTACTTCAACTTGACCTACACTCCAATTGCTCTCTTCAGTTTCTTTTATATTACTAAATTCAATATTTTATAGAAAAATATGTCCAGATTATATTTTTTCAACATTAAATACTATCTAAATTTGTTAATTTCACAAATTGTCAACAGTATATGTGATTTTTTTTGTATTAATATTAGTTAATTTTTTTTTAAATATTTTCGGCTGTTTGATTAAATGTTTTAATTTATAGTTTATACTACCTTGTGTTACAACAATTGCATAATATAAGTAATTTGCACAGACACTAATACAGCTAAATACTAATTAGTTTAGAATATAGTTCACTCACTTACTAAATACAATAAGTCATTTAGCTGCAATATCTATTTACACATTATATTTAGCGAATTTTTCTTTATGTTCTTAAGATCCAGTTATTCTATACTTGTAAGCTATATTTTAAATAATTTTTAATAAAACGTTGAATATTTGACATTTAATATTATATATAAATGGAATACAATATGCATGCCGTTATAATATATTTATTACTTTATATATTTATATTTTTCTATTTAATAAAATTTAATTTACTATTTAAATTTTACGGCATATACCTTTTATTTTACTTAACAAAATGATTGACACCGCGTCTTCTTTTATGTGCAACGTATGTGTTCTGTTCATATATTGTATGTACAAACTGTTTAAATTTTCAATTGTCTTTTATTTTCTGACAAAGCACACACTGAGATTTTTATAGGTATTGTAAATAAACATTTAATGGATTCGATATGAAAGATGAATAAGGAGATGGGCTTTAATTTATATGTAAAATCAAAAGTTTATTACTATTTATATATGTTTTTGCAATTTGGCCATCACGCTAATATGGAGTTTACTTGATGACTTTATGAGCTTCACATCCTGCATATTGCAGTCTGGTGTCAAGTCACTCCATTCTCTGTATTCTGTAAACAAATTCGAGACATTGCATACCAAGTGGCTGAACTTACAGCTGTAACATTCGTATACCTGAGTATTGAAAACGATCCAGAACCAACCAATTGCGTCACGATGCTTCACACGAAACTCGTATTGAATCTAAATCGAATCTATTAAATTGTTAGTAAATTAAAACAAATCTAAAATCGCTAGGTTGATAGGCGACGCAGGTGTGCATAAAGGTAGCCAGGTATCGATCTGTACTATACAGAGATTGTGATCAATGTAATAATAATTGTAAACCATCTGCTTAATATAATATAGTGATTGTAAAATGTATGGTGCCTCTTACACTAGCGTACGCGGTCTATTCTGTCGTTTATTATACAAATTGTCATATTTCATACACTTGACGTTTTTTAATACAATAATATTCGAAACTAAATGGTTTTATTTTCAAATGTTCTTTTTGTTCTTTCAGTGATTTTTTTTATCTGTGACATTAGTAGATTGATGATGATATATATGATGATGATGATATATATGATAATGATGATATATAAGTATATTACTTATTGAAATGTCGTAACATTTTTTAAAGTAGCAAAAAGTGGCATTTCTTGGTTATTATACAAAGCTACCATAAACAATTATAAGTTAACCTTTTCATTCCGATTACACCGTGTCAAAAATACTGCTTTTTGCTAAATAGTAAGCTATTTTCAATGTAGCGGGATAAGAATAGATTCATGTGTTTTGAAGATCCGGACAGTCGCCTAAAAATTTATATATGCCTATTTGCCGTTATTATATTATATTATATATGCCTAATTTATTTATAGATAATTTATATATAGCCTAAAAATTTCATAAAAATTATGTTATATATAAATTTCGCAGCTACTACTCGAATAAACAATGTTTGAATGTTTGTATTGAAAGTTTTGTGACCTTTCTCAATACTTTGGAGTTAGATAAACAAATCAATGAATTAATTATTTGCCCGATGTAACAAAATAATTTAATCTAAATTGTAAATTGTAATATATATATATATATATATATATATATATATATATATATATATATATATATATATATATATATAAAACTAACTAAACTATACCACCTGCGCTCTGATTTACTTTGGGCCCGTAGACCCATATATTAATATTTTAATTGTATTGCTTTGGTCGCCGAAATTTATATACGTTGATTGGCATACGTTAATGTAAAAGTCGCTATACTGGTGGTTCTTTGTGATAGGTAGTCACTTGTAGTTAAATAAAAGCAATAACTAGCTTTAGCTTGAATACTTTGTACTGGTTTTTTAAATCATTTATCACAGTCGATAAATACAATTACATAAAATAATTTTAATACAGAAGCGTTTTATTTATATTTACGAATTTAATTTGAATTGATGAATATTGAGCTTTTAGTTTTAATTTAAAATAGTAACAAATGAGTGTTAATATATATGTTGATTAAGGCGTTAAGCTATATTACTATGTGAGAATTAATTCTTTCTATTTTCATAATCTTCAATGAACTAGATGACTTTTCTATAGTACTACGACAATTTCATGTATGGTCAGTAGTATTTGATGTAAATGTAAAAAAAATTGCCAACGTGATGCAGAAACGTCATCCCCACGAATGTTGACGAATATAAAATAATTGTAGACTTTTTTAAACACTTGAAATATTGTTGTTCGAAAATTATTTTATGCTACCTGCCAATAGATGGCATTCTATCAAAAACAACTAAATTATCTACTTACCGCTAGATGTCACTATAATAGCTAGATTGTGGAAATTTATTTTGTTAATTTTTTATATTATAAAATTTCTATTAAGTGCTACTGTTACTAAGTGAGAAAGAAATTAGATTACATTTACTTGCGCGTAATCGACGTAATTTATGCGTCTTTGCTTTTTATTTCCTACGGGGTTTGCATAGGACATTAGGATAAAAACTCGCTGGCGGCAGTGATGGGACCCAATGATATACGAATTTATCTAAACTGGATTAATTATAAATGGTAGTGTGTCCACTAATATTCAACATATTTCACACACTTCAGACATTGTAAACTTTGTTTAACTTTTAGCTATTTCTCTCCAAAGTCATACCTGTTTTGTATTTAAAAGTTAAAGTAACCGTCAAAGGAAGTAAAAATTTAATCAAATTTATACAAGAAGATTCATTTACTAACTTATCAATTGATAAATACCAACTAACCACACTAGAAATGGAGTAGGACATGCTCAGGTGTTTTGGGCGTAGGTGTTTTGGGCGTCGAGAGAATGTATAAATCAATAAAGGGAGACCTCTATTGATCGATGAAACTGAAGGAAGCATGAGGATCTCCCGCAGGCATTTATGAGGTTTAGGACAGTGGACAGGCCATACTGTTTGGCACTCCGTTCTCTGGGTAACCAGGGATAATAAATTGTGAAGCCACAAAAGTAACAACAATACTAGGTATGTGAATTCATGTGAACTCTACTTTAAATGGCAATGAATGGCTGTTCATTTATTACTCAGGTTTCAATATAATAAAAATGTTATTCAATTATATATGATAAGCTTAAATCTCTAACTTATGAACTTTTTTGGATTTAACCTGCATCAAATCGGACCTGAAGAGAAATTAATTTGTCTAAAAATAAGGTGAAATAAATAAAATAAAAAATATCCACCAAAAGAGCCGGAGACCGTAGTACGCTGTTCTGGCGTGGTGGATGATCCAATGGTTCCTCATATTTTCGCCCATATCATTACTGTCACAATTGTATCCTGTTACAACCATACTTCGTTAAATCCAATAAATAGAATTCTATCCACATCTATTCTGTAGTACTATTGTATTGCGTTGGTAGCAGGTTTGAGATATCCAAAATCTTTCTCTATTTATAGTGGTCCGGTCTTCCCTTACATATCAATCCCAAGAAGCATTTCAAGCTTATGTGCATTTTGTGGATATGCACCTACACACTTATGCTTAAATAATTAGCAAAATAAAAAAATGCCCACCGAACAGTCCCCGTGGGCGAAGCTGCATCCAGAAATTAATCTTAATATAAATATATCATTTATATTAATCAATTACAGAGGAATATTTCCTTTACCGTTTATAATTTTACCTCTAGCCATTTAACTTCTTTGTAATAAATGTATTCTAATTTTGAACATTAAAAAGTATACAACACATCTTTCATGTGCCGAAAATCTGTCAATTTGATATACTACATGTTTTTAAGAAAATTTAAATAACGCAGCTTTTAAAAATATTTTATAATAGATATAGTTGAATTATTGTAATGGTTCATGCTAGTGAATAATTATCTAGTAATTACAAAATGTCTAAGGCTAAAGAGCCCAAAGAGGGCAAGGCTCCAACAAGTGCCTTCGTTAAAGATTTTTTGGCTGGTGGTATATCAGCGGCTGTTTCAAAAACCGCTATGGCCCCGATGGAGCGAGTGAAGCTCATATTACAAGTGCAACATGTTTCCAAACAAATAGCAAAAGATAAGCGATATAAAGGTCGGCGAAATTTCGTTTTAATTATGCTTATAAAATATATAGACAAGCATAATATTAAAATACCAATTGAATTCTAGGAATTGTTGATGCATTCGTTCGTATTCCACGGGAGCAAGGGATCGGATCGCTGTGGAGAGGCAACATGGCAAATGTCATTAGATATTTTCCAACTCAAGCATTAAATTTTGCTTTCAAAGATGTTTATAAAAAAGTTTTTCTCGATGGTGTTGACAAAAATACACAGTTCTGGAGATATTTTGCTGGAAATTTAGCTTCCGGTGGCGCTGCCGGTGCTACTTCTTTGTGTTTTGTGTATCCTCTAGATTTTGCTCGGACTAGGTTTGTATGATTTATTTTTAATACTTAAGGTAAAATGCAAGAAATGTAATTAATTGCATAATGAATGACCAATTTAGGTTAGCTGCAGATGTTGGTAAAGGAAAAGCCAAGGAATTCAACGGCCTCATTGACTGTCTACTTAAAACAATAAAGTCCGACGGCCCAATGGGCTGGTATAGGGGCTTCGTTGTATCTGTGCAAGGAATTATAATTTATCGTGCTACTTATTTCGGATTGTTCGATACTGCACGAGGAATGATGCCTGATCCCAAAAATACACCCCTATTTTTCACTTGGTTGATCGCTCAGGTAATTGTTACTATTGTGTTCATGTGTAATATTTTATAATAATATTTTTGGCAGATTAATAGATTATTTGTTTATTTACCTGACAAATATTTAATTTGCATTTATGTATTTTAATTAAATCGAATTGTTAGTAGTATGTTATTAGATGTAAAAAAATATTATTATTCACTTCACTTTACTTTGTACAATTTTGTAATATTTTAGACGGTAACTACGGTTGCTGGGATCTCGTCATACCCTCTAGATACTGTAAGAAGGCGAATGATGATGCAGTCTGGTCGACCAGTACATGAACGTCAATACAAGAGCACTTTACATTGTTGGGCGACCATTTTTCGAACAGAAGGCCCTGGAGCTTTCTTTAAGGGAGCATTCTCAAATGTTTTAAGAGGAACTGGCGGTGCTTTTGTCTTGGTGCTTTATGATGAAATCAAGAAACTACTTTGAAAATATAAAATTTTCTTAGTAGTATTCTTTATGGTATAATAATAACAGGTTTCTAAAATTTGCTGCAATGTTTACTTAGCGTCTGTGTAGTCTCTTTTAAAATTTTAAATACATTGATTATTATTAAATTCTTACTACTAGGACTGTCTCAATTTTATTTACTTAATTAATTTCATTATTCCAATATATAAGTTGGCGTTATGCTAATAGCGCTAACTTATATATTGGCGCTTAGTTGAAAATCAGTTTATTGCCAAATTTTTTTCTCCCCTGGTTTTCTGGGAATCCACAACCGTCGCGTTTACCGTCGACGCTGCGCGCTGGGCCACGACGACAATTGCGTAGAGTGGGGTTCCCTCCTGCATTTTAAATCACTGATAGCTTCTGGGATATTAATATAGTACGATAAGTGCAGTAAAAGGCAATAATGATAATTGTAGATCTAGTACTGCTTAAAACGGTTTAAATAAATCTCGTTATTTTTTTATTATTTGTAAAACATAGAGGTTATTGTAGATTATTCTTAGGTAATATATATATATATATATATATATATATATATATATATATATATATATATTATATATATATATATATATATATAGCCCCTTCTTCAATAGATGCATTAATTCGAACCAGTAACCCTTATTATTACCGCACTTTACAAAATTAGTATGGATTGAAAAGGACAGTCTTGTATAAATTGCTTGGTACGTGTTAGATCGTATATGCGAATAGGGAGATACTCCGACACTTCCTTTTTTATGCACATTGAAAATGCTTACAATGACGTTTTGGTTGACCAGCTTATTGCAATATTTGATAATATAAACATTGGAGCTAAAATATTCAATATTTTTGGCACTTTTTGAATAGAATCTTTTCAATTAAGGCAATTACTATGGGGAGCCTCTTATTTGATGGACTAATATAAGATTAGCTCAGGGAGATCTAATTTTGTCGTTGCTAAAAAGTAAAAATCTAAAAATATATACACAAAAATAACAATTAATACCATGCAATTTGCCGATAACTTCATTTTTTACATATGAAATAAAAAATATTACTAATAGCTCTATAGCGATACAAACTTCGAAAGGGAAATTATTTTTACAAGAAGGAGGAATATTGTCTTTTCAAAAAGTCGACGGAAAGTATTTTGGAATTTGAATTGATAAATCATTGCTATTGAGTAAACATATTAACCAAAATACATGATTAACTAGTAAGACGAATTGGGTTCGTTTTGAAATGTTTTAAACCCATCCTTCCATCCATCATCCATCCGTTACAAATCTTCGAAGTTATTAAATCTGTTCTCTTAAAAACTTAGTGCCTTATTCCGTATTCCGTATTGGCTACATGAAAAATATAATGTATGTTTTTATGTATAATGTATATTTCACTTAGCTTACAATTATATTTTACTATTTTTTTTAATGATGAAACTAGTACTATTCCTATTCAACAGTATTAAAATTTTTACAATATCTCGGAAAATCTTTTGTGCGTTTTCAAAACTTCGTTTAGTATCTATTTGTAATCAATAGATGGCATTGCAAGGAGTGGCTTTATATTATGTTCTCAAATATGAATTTCCTCAAATACATAATATAGCTTTTGATTAAGTCAAGTGATCACAATAAAATAATAACTTGCGTTACTCAAAGCTACGCACAATTAACTTATACCAACAGCAAAACTCGTCAAAAAAATTAGTTATCCTTTAACACCCTGGCTATATACTGTAATATTTTAAATGTATATAGAAATATACATAGAAACGACTCCTTATATGTTAGTATAGATAATATGGAAAATAAAATAAATACAAAACAAACTTTCGTCGTTCTCTATAAAAATTAATCAGGATTTTAAACATTTCTTCAGTTCCTCTGTATTTTCTCACTCTCGACCCCCGAGGGGGGAGAGGCAAACGGTTCCAGGGCGTAGCCCTTTGCCCGTTAGGAGGTAGGTAGAAACCTCCGCCCATTAATATGGGCGCTTAAGCCCAGGCAATGTGTCCTTTAAAGGGACAGGGTTTTGTGGGGAGTTCACTAAGGGAGAGCCGTGTGCTACTTAGGGCGGTCAGCCCAGTCAAGTGAGGCTCCTGGTTGCCCAGGAGAGACCCAGCTTAGGCGACCAGCGACCGTAGTAGCAGCTCAGGAATCGGGAGAAGAAGGAGGGAGGAGATCCCTGGGGAACCTGACGGGACTGCGCATCTGGCGGACGGGAATGCCATGGTGCGATGTTCCGGATATGTAAATGGTCCGAAACGTCAGCACGTTGGAAGATGCGGGCAGCCAAATGAGAAATGTGGTCCTCTAGGCTCTCAATACGGAGGTCGCGCTGTATAGTGGCGTTCCTCACGTATCGAGGGGCCTGAGTGGCTCTTCGGAGGGCCACATTTTGCGTCACCTGTAAGACGTTGCGAAGGTTTTGGCTAGTCAGGGAGTACCATGCTGGGGCTCCGTACGTAAGGTGTGGCCTCACATACGTCTTGTACAGCCCCAGCTTAGTGCGGAAAGGAAGTCGGGATCGGAAGAGAGGACGCAGTAATGCCAGCGCAGCTCTCGCCGCGGTCCTGGCCTTGGATACCTGGGCACCCATCGAGAGTCGCCTATCGATGACGACACCTAGGTATGTGACTTGGCGAGTCCAGCCGACCTGTTCGCCTTGGATGTTCGGCGGAGGAGGCAGCGCTCTGTGGCTGCCAAACGAGATCATTTGGGTCTTGGCCACATTAAGCGTGAGCCTCCACTCCGCCAATCAGTTCGGGAGGAGGTCGAGGGCTCGCTGGAGTTTCAACGTCGTGTGTTTGGCGTTGAGGGACTTTGCCAGGATCGTTACGTCGTCTGCGTAAAGCGCCAACATGGTGTCCTGGTGAGACGGGATATCATCCGTGTAGGCTGCGTAAAGGGTAGGCGATAACGTGCTACCCTGTGGGACCCCTGCTGCGATGGGGTGGGAAGGGGACAGGGCGTTATCCACTTTAACTCGGAAGGTCCTGCCGCGGAGGAATTCGGCCAGGATCGTTACGATGTGGGACGGAGTGCCCTCCTGGGTTAACTTATACAGCAACCCAGTGTGCCACACCCTGTCAAACGCCTTGGACACGTCCAGGAAGACCGCCACTGGTTTCTCCTTCCTGTTCAGTGAGGCTGCAACGAAGTGTAGGACTCGAGCCAACTGAAGGGTGGTCGAGTGTCCACTGCGGAATCCAAACTGCTCGGGGCGCGGTTCAAAATGCGCATGTATAAAAGGTAACAGTAGCCTCTCGAACAGTTTGGATGAAGCGTTCAGCAGGGTGATGGGGCGATATCCCTCAGGTCGTCTGCGATTTTTACCCGGCTTCGGTAACATCACTACCAGGCCTTCTTTCCAAGCCTGGGGGAAATAGCCCAACTGCAGGATGGCGTTGAAGAGCCTGGTAAGTGATGCAATGGTTTTCCTGGGTAGATGGTGGAGCGCCAGATTGGGCACGCCATCTATCCCCGGAGCTTTACGAGGCTTTAGAGACGCGACGGGGGAGGAAACGGGTTGGGTGGGTTACCGAGAAAGTTGATGACCGCTGTCTCCAGCCGCGTATGGAACTCCAGTCGCAGGCTGGGGTTAGGCGCAAATTGACTCTCAAGGTAGTCTGCCAGTATGTTGACCCTACCTTGGGAGTCATAGCGCAGCGTGCCATCTGGATGGTATAGGGGTCTGATGGGAGGAGGCTTCTTGTTAATCTGCTGACACAGATTAGACAGCAAGGTGGAGTCCTCGCTGGCGGCCTGAATCCTCGCATCCCAGTTTAATGCGGAGGCCGACGCGAGCGTTACGCGGATTCGTTCCACCAAGTCGTTGAGTATCGCCTTGGTGGCTGGCTCGCGGGTCTGGAATGACAGCGTAGCCAGGTCAGGAAGCGGTTGGTGCGGGATGTTACGTCTAATAGCTACAAGCTACCCTCTGTAGGCGGTCTGCACCGTATCTAGGCGCAGGATATGGTAGCCGGATGCGACAAAGGTGTCAGTGGCCCTGAGATGGGTCTCATTAATGAGAGCCACATCTACATTCTGCTGACTGAGAAGGAGCCGGAGGAAGTGGGCTCGCTGTCTCAGTCCACGACCTCAACTGGGTCCCGATTTTCCTTAAGGGCCATAAGGACATCCTTAAGGACGTCGATAGCCCTGTCGAGAGTCGCGCGGGCCTCGCCTGAAACTGGGGCAGCCTGGCGCAGGGAGGATTGTGCAGCATCTGCATGGGTTGAACTCGGGTGGCTAGTCTGGATTGAAGAAGAAGCCGTCCCCTTCTTCTTCTTTCCTTTCGACCTCTTCTTAGACGCGGCCAGCCCCACCGTCCCTGGTGGAAGGCGGATTGGCCGGAGCCATCAGGGAAGAAGCCTGTGCGTCCGCGGCTACCATATTGGTAGGGACCGGGGCGACCGAAGCCGGAGGCTTCGAGACTGCAGTGAGGGCCAGTGTACCAGCCTTCTTGTTCTTTACTTCCTTCTTCATCTGAGGGCAAGAGGAGAAGTTAGCAGGGTAGGCCCCCCCATAGTTCGCGCACGTGGCGGGCTGCTCTAATAGGCGCGGGCAGTCCCGCGCGCGATGCTCTTTTCCACATCTCACGCAGGCCAATCTGCGGTGGCACCCATGGCTCGAGTGCCGGAAGGCCTGGCAGCGGTGACACTGCGCTGGGCCCTTCCGGCTGCGCCAGGTTTATATTTTGACGCCAGGCATGTACAGCAACTCATTGATGCTGTAGATGCCTGGAACGAGGTCCGGGGTATTGGCCAGGATCGCAAAGAAGATACAGCCCGGCTGACCCTTCCTCGCCCGGATCGGCCGGTCATACTCGGCCTGATACCCGAGTTCTCCCAGCGCCTCCGTAATCTCCTCAGGAGTGGTCGTCACAGGAAGCCCCCTGATGGCCACCTTGTGACTCATTTCCGAGTGGAGTGCGTAGGAGAACCAACTGATCTTTTCTGTCATCTCCAGGTTGACGAGGTACCACTGGATTGTACGATATTCGTCCTCCGACTCTGGAGAGAAGCGCACACCTTTCCCAAATAGGCGCGCGTTGGGTGCGTGTACCAAACTCTCTTTGAACACCCGGAAGTGGGTCGCCCAGTTGGGCAGGGTCTCCACAACGAGAGAGTTAGAGGTGGGTAGAGAGGCCTCGGTTTTGGGGCGGGTGCAGCTGCTGGAGCCGGTGCCGCCTAGCTCGGGCTTCCTGCCCGGAGCGCATCGGCAAAGGTGACCGAGCTATCAGTAGCAGCACCGGTGCTGCGCCGGTGCACCAGTGCTGGTGGTAGTAGAGGTGATGCGCGCGACCGTTTTAGGCGCTGGATTCTGTGCCCGAAGGCGTGGGTCTCTAGAGGATACCGGGGCGGCGGGGCGTGGTTGCGCGCAAAGCCTTTTTGGATCGATTTCGAGGGCCTCATCGGCGGACCTGGGTCTTCGGACAGGGGTGAGGACTGATGTCGGCGCCTCCTCCATCCAGATATCTGCGGTGCCGGCGCCCGCGAGCTCTCTCTCTTTGTCGTTGAGGAACATACAAATATGCTACAGCAACGACTTGGAGATAGCCCCACGCTGCCGCAAATGAGACACAAGGATCATGTCCCTATGCAGCTGCGTTCTGGGCGACAGCTCCACCTCATACCGAGACAGCCCGGATGGCGACCTCTTAGAGGGTTGTACTTCTCTAGCTGCGGGCCTGGAAGCCCGCTGAGGCGTTATAATTGGGTCTGTTCCACGCGGGGAGGGGGGCACTGAGACCGCCAGTTGGGGGCCGGAAACACCAGTGGAGCGCGCTTTCAAGTCGCGCGCCTCCAGTGTCCGGGAGTTCGCCCCAAAAGCGGGCCTGGACATAGAACGGCCCAACTCAGTGATGCCACTGGTGACTGACACAAGGCCGGAGTCGGTTGCGGTCAGCAAGGGACCGATAAGGGGCATGCTCCGCGCAGAAGCGGAGCCTGCAGAAGTTCCTGCTCCGGAGAGGTGCGAGGCGCGAGGGCGTGGGGTTGGTCCCGACCCACTGGCCCCTACGTCCGAAGGAGGTCGCATTGCCGCGTCTGCGCATTCTTTCGGCCGCTCATTTCCGAGACGGCAGCGTCTTCGCAGAAAGCCCGCACACGACAACCATACGGTCAACAGAAGACCGAGAATCGATTTGAGGTGACGTCACAACGACGTCACAAAAGCAACACGGCGACAGAACGCCGGCGAAAATTATAGAATACTTACAAATTAAATATTTAAAATTTCCAAGGACAAGAGAAAGGTTCGGGCCGTATGAGCGTAGTGAATACGTCCGTACAGTGCGAAGCTTGCAATTCCCTTCAGTTCCTGTCAGTTAAGCCTGGTCAGATGTTTCTTGTCTATGCCAAGAGATGGCAGGAAGAGACAGGGATTACAATAATTCTGAAGTTACATGATCATAAACTAGAATTTAGTATTATAGAATTAAATGTATTTATAAGTTAATTAAATTTGTCTTGATTGGAATTTTTTATTAAATATTTTATATCTTTCATTAATATTAGAACTAAAAAGTATCCTTTTCAGAATATTAGGTTTATATTCTTAATATCTATCCCGGCCCGGACCCGGGCCCGGACTCGAGCACCATCCATATCGGGCCTGAGCCAGCCGTTAAGTCGGAGAAGTTCAGGTACCTTGGAGCCGTTATGCATGAGTCTGGAGGCATCGACCATGACATCCATGCCCGTATAAACGCTGCCTGGGCCAAATGGCGGGAGGTCACTGGTGTGGTCTGCGATAGCAGAATACCGCCCAAGCTCAAGGGACTGATATACAAGAGCATTATCCGACCAGTTCTTATATACGGCAGCGAATGTTGGCCAACATTATCTCGGCACACTCAGGAGCTTCACGTCACGGAGATGAAGATGCTGAGATGGATGTGTGGCGTTACGCGGTCCGACCGCATACGCAACACATTCATTCGAGGTAGTCTTGGGGTCCGTGACGTAGCGGATTAGCTCCAAGAGCGTCGCCTGAGATGGTATGGCCATGTTATGCGCCGATCTGAGAACTATGTCGGAAGGAAGTGCCTTGACATGTCTGTCCCTGGAGTTAGACCACCCGGACGCCCAAGGAAGTGATGGCTGGATGTCGTGACACAAGACATGAGAGCCAATAAATTGTCCACTGAGGATGTCAAAGACCGTGCAAAGTGGAGTAGGCTTAGTCGGAAGGCAGACCCTAGCAAAAGCCGGGACTAATGCCAAGAAGAAGAAGAAGAAGATCCTTAATATTTATAAATTCCCAGTATAGAAGAAACTAATTAACAGAGTTTATATTAATTTTATTTGATTAAGCGATGTCGCTATATGTCGACATCTTGTACGTATTCAGATACAGTTAACATATATTTATTTAATGTCGCACAAAAGAGCAACGCCTCTTAAAGTCCAGTGTCTCGGATTGCTGTCAGTTTCAAAGTCTATGGAGCCCACGTATTTTGCATCGGTTCGTTGTGGTTTTCTATATATTGGGCACTCGTATAGTCTGGGATCCTTGCCAGCTGTTGTATTTATGGCAAATATGTATATAACTGGCATTTGCTCATATAAAACTTTAGGTTTCGACTCAATTAGCTTCCCAGATTTGCGATCGAGTGAAGCCCCTGTATATATACAAGAAATGTTAATTTTCATATTTTAATTAGAAAGGATAGATTAGACTAATATAATATAAATTAAGTATACCTTCAAGAAATAGTCCATACACGTACACTCCTTCTGTTGGTCCTTCGTGTACATCTTCACGGTTCAATTTTGTTATGTGGTTTTGCAAAACTACAGAATCTAAAGCCCATCCTTTATGACTACGTGTGACCTCCTGACAATAAAAAGTTACCTTATCAAAAAAAGTCACAAAGAGGAAACAAAATAAATACTTATATTATAAGAAAATATATCGCTATTTTATTTAATAATAGATAATATTATTTTAAAAGTGTATATATATTTTAAAGTATTGCAACTAACGTTATGTAGGTATTGCAAAAGTGTTACATATTTTAACAATAATATTGGCTGCCCTTAAATTATAAACTTCCAGCCACTACATTAAAACAGTAGTTTCTTATTATTTTTTTTGTACATTAACAAGTAATCTAGTATAAGAAGTTATCTTAAAAACTCTTTCAAGTGTGAGAGAAACTCGCGTATGAAGTTTACGTACCAACAGGTCAATGGGAAGTACAATTCATAAAAGTTGATACACTTAATTTTGCGGGCGTATGTGTTTGTAATACGCACGCATGTGTTTGTAATTGTGTTTTTTCAGTGATAAACATATAAATTAGTAGTTTTCTTTATTTATACCGAAAATTCTCATTTCTTGCCAAATTTCATAATTTTATGTTGTAACTTAATGCCTCCATGTGGTCTTGAAACAAATGGTGGTCTTGACAGACAGATATTAATAGACAGAGAAACGGACAACAAAAAGTGATTTTAAAGGGTTTCGTTTTATATATATGTCCGAGCGTCGTCACGGTCGTCGTCGATTGAGCGGCAGCGATAGCCGTCGCCATGATCAATGCACAAGCGGCACAGTCGATGGCTCACGTAGTGGAAAGCCTTAGCACTTCGGACGCACGTCATTTATATTGCCTCTCAATAGTCAATTGTCAGTACCGTCATTCAACTACCCACTAAATCTTTAACTAAATGTCATTTCAGTTAATACAAATACTTTTTGTCATTATCTATAACACATATACAAAAGAGTACAATTATGACCTGTCTCATAGCAGTAAGAAATCCTTGAGGATTAAAAAATCCAGTCATCCAAAATGTGTGAGGTCTTCCATTTTTTAACCAAGCACGATATTGCTGCTCACGTTCTAATAACTCCGTGTACCAGAAACCTAACGTAGCCGATTCCCATGACACCTATAAAATGGTATTAAATTTGTAAAACATTTGTAAAGTTATAAATATTAATTTAATTGGTTAATTTAGATGTTTTACCTTCAGCCATTGTTGTGGAATACGGGCGTCATACATGGCGTCTAGGGATTCTCGAAGTCCTTGACTCATGACGATCGTTCCATCGATAGCTAATTTTAGGTCACATAGTGTAGTAAACACTGTTTTTATTACACGTTGTATTCGATCTATTTCTTGCCTGAAATATTTCATACATAAATGGATATTGTTAATTTATGGATATTGCTTATTTAAAATTGAATTATTATTTCATTTATTTTTTACAGACCGTAAGAAAATATTCATTGGCAGAAATGCACCCATTTTTTGAAGCGCATCACGGACCTCAAAACTAATATATTGCTTTGGTAATTTCTCTAACATATCTTCTGCCAATCGATACACAATGCTTTCCCTAGTTTCTCCACCTTGACTACCACCTTCTTTAGGTTGCACACTCAAGATTGTATCTAAAATATCTTTTGCACTGTTGATCTGGTATGTGATATCAGCGTTACCATGTAATCCAAATACCTCGGGTGTGTCAGTAAGAGGTAATTGATTAATATAATCAACATAACCCTGTAAATTTCTTGTTTGTGGAACTTTATATCCTTTATAGAATTCAAAGCCTGGTCTAAGCAAAACATCACAGAACCACACATTAGTGAAAGTTGTTAACAACCGTTTGTCGAAATCGTCTGTTACTCTTCCACCATATTGAACTTCACCGAGCATGTAACAAATTGTTGGCCATGAAATACCTTTTTTTGGATCAATTTCATCTAAATGATTTTGTATAAACTGAACACTTGCCGCGTAATCTGCTTGATTAAATTCGTATGGTATGTTCCAGCCCAATGGACCAAATTTTCTTCTTTCTTGAACAATTGTGTGTAAAAATGCTACAGCATATAAAAGTGGTGGCCATTGTGTCAAAGAAGAGTAATCTAATGTGTCTTGTGATATATTTTGGTATGTCCTTTTCATACTGGCTCTTATGCCTTGAGGAGGTTCGTTTGTGAATTTTATAGCCATCTGTAATAATCCTATTGGAAAATCTGTATGGACTTCAGTGGTGAGCCAAAGACGAAAAGATTCTTGAATATGCTCAGTTTCAATTAAGGCATCCATTGCTTCCACACAAAATGGCAACGATAAATGAATATTCTGCAGTAAAACCCATCCACCTTCATTCATTGAATCAGATATCATTTTCCGAGCGACAATTTCTTGTCCTTGGCCCATGGAAACAGCCTTAAGAACTTAAAAAAACAATATATAAATACGTAAAACATTAGTTATCTAATGAGAAATTAGGAATGAGTATTGTAAAAAATATAAATAATAAAACAAATACACACAAAGGTATTGTGTGTGACCTAATCGTAGGTAACGTTGAAACTTGCAATATTTATGCCTCTGTATCATGGTTGTGCTAAAACTGCAATGTATTGCTGAATCGTTGTGTTAGCAAACAAAATGACCATATTTATTTTGTAATCTTTAAATAAGCTTCCCAGTTAGTGAACCGAGAACGTTTCGTACTTCGTCAGAGCTGAAGACTGAACGTCATGTAGTCAGGACGACATTATGATTTATGGTCAATCTTAAAGAATAAGGCTTTGTCTAAACATCAAAATATTGTGAAGATTTTTTTTCCTATAGAATGTAACTGGCCTGTTGTAATGACATGTAAATTCTAATAAGCTTTATATATTTTTAATGGTTTTAATGTATTAAACTAAGTGTAGTTGTGTTAAAATGTAGTAAATACAGTTAAGGCAATAAATTAAACGTACTATAAAAAAAAATATTTTTGTAACAACATTTATGGCAAGATTAAGTATATAATATGCTTAAAATATAATAAATACTATAAAATTTTACCTATTTCTTTGGATTTCGCTAGTGAGGCAATTTGTGCTGATGGATCTGAGCCAATAGACAGGATACAGATCAAAGGAGTACGTGGCTCAGATTCTGCCCAAGTGGTTTCTAAATTAAGTATGCATCCTTCGCCATATTCAGAACCGAGTGAATCTATTCGAATATAATAGTACAGTTACTAAAAATCTTTTAATATTTACGACGCAGATATTAAATAAACTAACCAACTATGTATTTTCTTGCTTGGGAAAGTGTTCTGTCTGGACTCCAAGACCTAATTAGAAGGAGTTTTCGGAAGACATCCAGACTTTCATGAAAACCACTCGGAATAATTTCTTCTTCTGGCTTTGCTTTTTCATACCAAACACGCCATTCTTTTTCATTCGCGGTTATCTTAAAAAGAATTTACTTTATAAAACGGAAAATGTACATGTATATAAATATATACAATAATGTAAGTTACTAACTTTGTTTAATACATCAGAAAAGCATTTAATTTTACTGATCTCGACTAGATTAAGCCATGTTATATCTAGTATCCATCTGAATGGTTTTGGGGTAACTGCATTCAAGTCCAGCGATGCCCCACCTTTTACAAAAGCCATAAATTCGTCATGAGATATGAGTCCTCGTTGACAATCTATTTTCATAGCAAGCATGAGAGTAAATAAGGATTTATGTCTCTCATACAAACTACGTAATGTAAATGCCCACACTTCATGTGTTAAGTATTTAAGAATTATACTAATCCGTTCTTCTGTAATATTGCTTTTAGCAGATTTTGTTATGGAGTTATCAAATATGTTTAGAAACTGTTTTAAAGAGTTTTGGTACATTAAATTAACATTGCTCATTTCAACAATTAAAAAATATAATATAGAACCTCTTGCCGCTACTGCCCTAAATTCTTCCCTTGCTTTTATAATTTTTTTTTCAGTTACTTCTGCAACTTTTAATTTTTCATTAACTTCTTCAGCTGTCGATTTTGTTATTTGTAAAACATGAATCAAAGCTTCGTCATCTACTAAAGAACCCTCAGACGATGTCAAACGACATAGCAAATTACTTTCTAATTCTTTCATGCTTCTTTGATTTTTCATTACTGATTCAAATAAAGCTACTCGTTCTTCTTCAAGGTCAGATTTTTCCATCAAAATAACTCTTCCCAATAATTGATCTTCTAAGCCTTGCATTGTTACTGTAAAATCAATAATAGACGTTTTAGCGCTAATTTCAGGAGAATACGCGGGATTTGGTAGCTTAGTAGTTATATACAACATGAAACCAGGCATAACATCACATTCCTTGTCACCAACTATAACTTTTTCTATTGAACCTGATTTAATAAAATTCTTTTCGAGCACGTTATCTATAACTGGATCCAATTCTACCCCAACGTCTTCTATTAACAAAGGCCTTCCTAATGATAAACTATCTTCTAAATGAGTTCGGAAATATTTATGATTTAGAGAAGTAATTTGAAGTTCATTAGATGATTCTTTGTTTTTTATCCAATTTTTGCCTTGACTTTGTGGATCCACTAGAAGAGGGTAAGAGCTTGATTTAGTGACGATAAGGGCATTTTGAACAGATAATTCATCATTTGGTAGTCCTTGAAGAGTCCATTCTGATATTGTTGCACTTTCAACTAACATATTTGTAATATTTAAATTATCTGTCACTGGTATTTGTTTACTTTTCAGTATTTCCATCCAAGTGTTAAATAAACTATTCCTGAATTCTTGATTGTACGGACCGCAATACGATAAGAAACCTGTAGCTAATACAACATCTCCCACTAATCTTCCAAGTTGTTTTTTAAATTCTTTACTTTGTTGAGTCCATCTTTTTTTTTCTCCACCTAAACCATTTATTAATTGAGTTGCTGCCGTCATTTTTCTCAAACAGATATTGGCGGCATCGGTCAATTGTTGCTTTTCGGAAACAGCAGATTCATACTGTTCCTTGACTTTTCTGAGAGACATTTCACGATCTTCCAATTGTTTTTCCGCTGATGCCAAATCTTCCATTGCAACCTTAATTATAAAATACAATATTTTTTATTAATGTACATAAATTATAATTTATTGATCACTAGATGCCTAGTGACGGTGACGTTGTCTACGAGAGAAAGTTAATTTAAAGAATATAGTACAATTATGATTCGTTAGCTTGTAAGCTATCATAAAATTCATGTTTGACGAAACATATCTCAATATTTTTATAAAAAATAAAACCTTTAAATTAATGTTGCTTTTGTATTCCTTTTATGTAAATAACACTATATGCTAAAATTTAATAGAAAGTAGAAATGGTTTAAGCTAAATACGGTAAAAAACAAAGTAATTACAAATGTAAGCCTACCACAATCAAAAATAACCTATGCGAAAAAAAATGAGGAGGAAAATTACTAACACGAAGAAATACTGGAGCTTAGGAGAGGTCAAGAGAGACAAAAATCTTGTCATTAATATCAAAAGGTTATTGTTTAACGTTTTTGTTCTAACGTATAGCTGTCAATTATGGACTTTCCATGAAGCACATTTTCCATTAATTATCTAATAAAGAAACTAGAAAATTGAAAAACAATAGAAAGAAACATGTTGAATGTCAAAAGATCAGACAGATTTAAAAGCTTCATATCAGAAATAACACAAAAACTATGGATGTGACAAACAAAATCAAAAATCTTACATGGCAGTAGGTCAGACATATGATAAGAGGATGTGGAGGGTCAGATGATACCCCAGAGAAGCTAAAAGAAGGAGATTCAGACTGCAGAAAAGGTTCCCACCTTTTTTGACAACATTAGTCAAGTGGCTGAAGCTGTGTGGAACAGAGTATCGCTAAATGGAAAAGAATGGAATAGGTCGGTAGAGACCTTTCCCGACTGGCGAATAGGTCTATGAAATATATCCAAGCACCAGATATTAGTGTAAATTGTACAATATTTTCATTAATAGTATATTATAATTATTGAAAGATCTAAAGCTATTATTATTTAGGTAAATGTATATTATGATGTAATCGTTTTAACAGAATCAGGGTTGAATGTTTAGCCGGGATAAATTTTCTTATTATTTTTTTTTCTCATGACAAAAATTATGTCGGCGTAATTATTGATGTAATAAAAACGTATAGAGTTTTTCGAAATCTTGACAGGGATTCTTCATATTATTCATTTGTGAGCTTATATTTCGCCACCTTTAAATCTATATGTGTTATGTTGACGCGTTTCTTGGATTTCTTTCACGTGTAATAACAGAGTGTTGGCAACATCTTAATGTTATGGCGATACACGGACACTCTATGATTATTCCTTCCGGCAAAAACATTTGAACGCGAAGACAGTTGTCAATTAAAGATATTATATAAAATGAATGAAACGTTTATCAAGCATATGTTATAATTGATTGTATTTAACTTTGAGTTTTATGGTAAACTGTTTCTAAAAGCCTATTTTTATTTGATTCAACTAGAAGTATCTTACATCAGAAATAAGTGTCAAGAAATTTTCAATCCCTAATATTTAAATGGAATAGTAAATAAAGGAATAATCTCTAAAGGAAAGGAATAATAATAAGAAAACTCAAGGTATTCTTGATTATCTTCGACAGAAGTAGTGGCAGGTCAAGGACGATGTCAGTTGTGACCCAGGTTTGGAGTAAAAGTTTTGGAGGTTTAGTGTAAAAGTATCAGGTATTAACGACTTTAAAAAGTTGTATCTTGGCTCTGTATAGTAAAATTATATGTACTGGTCTTTTTATGGTCGAAGAGTATGATTAGATATCAGGCATTAAGTAAGCTTAATGGTTAATGACAAAATATGATACGAAGTCATTATGTAAAAATGAAAAAGATGGACAGTGTGGTTATGGAAAGATTGGACGCGGTTACATCTTCGATATGTTTGAGTTTATTTTTTAATCCGGTAAATCCGGTAAAGAATTGGTATTTCAGTATTGTAAGAATCTTTCTTTGTCCAAAACGTAAGAGTTTGGTTGGCAGTTTGTTTATAAATGTAACATTATGTCAATAATATTATTAAATGCCGATAGTAATGTATCGGTATTAGTAGAGTAGTAGAGTATTGGACTTTTTCAAAAACCAAAGGTAAATAAGCAAATAATTAAAAGTAGTAACATTACTAATAGCGAGCGCTGTTCAATATAGTAAACCAAAAAATATTAAATGGGGGTAGCCATACAGGAGACACAATGTGAATTTTGAGTGGTTTATCAAGAGATCGTTTATACGAGAAGTATTCGGTCACTAATTACTTGATTAAGTCTAGTTTGGCAAATGAATGTAATGCTCAGTGATAAAAGGGGTAATCTTTTTGAGGTTAGCAGGATATTGTCGTAAAGAATGTATTCGAATCAATATTAAATTAGACTTTGTGACTTCGCTTAAGAAATGTTGATAAGTTAAATTGAAATAAACTATTTTGGTATAAAAATTTAATAGAACAAATTGTCATAGAGAAAGATGATATTAAGATAGGTAATAATAAGTTAACGTTTAAAAATACACCTAATTAGTTAAAAGTTTTTTAAAATTTATTTCTATCCCACACCATGGTGAATTAATTCAATTTTAAACAAATATCAACGTATAATGCTACTAATTAGCCAGTAAGGTTAAGATAATGTTTAGGAATTAATAATTGATTGCTAAATAGTAAACTTCTTGTAGCCTTAAAAAGCCTTTAAAGTATAAACGTGTTTTAAAGTTTTGTTACGGTTTCCATGAGGCGAGGGTTCAAATCCCGCTGCGTTCAAATTTTTATGTTTTCTTTGAGAATTTTATCATTAATCTAGATCTTAAAGGGGTTATTATCAAATATTAGCTGCTAAATAATGATTGACCGACATTTTTTTACGTTAAGACCACTAGAGGGTTCCTTTATGGAAAGTTAAAATTGAAAAAATATTTTAGTGTTTCAAAATTTCTCTTTAAAATCGTTATTTCGTCGTTAATGTGTGACTTGCACAAACTTAAAGATTGTATCGTTTCGCGTCTTCCAAAAGGTCTAACGAGTTTAACTGTACTGGAAATACAGTGTTCCTCAACTTTAACGTTGTTTGCGTTCATTTTGCACGTTGCACTTCACACTGTAAACAGTTTGACTAGACGTTGTTAACATTCCGTCACATTGCATTAAAGGTGGAATCTTATGAGACTTGCGTTTAAGGGAGGGAAGTGCTTGGGGTAATAATTTGGTGAGAGCAATATTAGCCATATTGCATCAACATGGCTGATTTTATTTATATTTAGACAAATAACTAAACCGTGTTAGTGAGATTATTGTCCGGAGGGTAATTGATTTGTCTTGGTATGTCAGGGGCAAACACAAAATAGTCGTTATTTAACCGCTTAATATTTTCTTGTCGTTTCAGGTAGGCGAAACACCACAGTTCCTATAATTGCCTTGGTGTTTTCCTTGGCAATTTCTTTGCCATTTGAACACCCTACGGGAGTATCACTTCCCTTTTTGGGTCAGCTGTTGAATGGGCATATACATACTTGACACACCTAGCAGGTAGGTTGCAATTGTGAGAAGAACTGTCAAACATTTGACAACGAAAACACTGCGCGCTCTTGCATCGGTTTGGCTTAAAGTTCTCAATGCTTATTGCACAATTGAACAAGTATTTAATCTCCTTGAACTAAGAGATATGGGCTCCTGCAGTTAGTTGTACCAGAAAAGAAGGACAGGGAACACACTTGGACACAAGTCCAAGTGCGTCGACATTCCCTGTGTGTTGTGTGTTTATTTACCGAAGTAGACTGTACCTAATTTATTAAGGTTGTTGGGTAGGTCTCGCCAACAGTATCTGGTAGCCCTTTAGTGACAACCTTAGGTGTCTTCTCATCCTTTCTTGTATATGTGACAAATGGCAAGTCATCTATTTTAAGTCCTTCTTTTAAGGCCTTGTGAGTTTCTACAGTGTAGTTTTGTAAATAATGTATCGCCTAGGTCAGTCACAAATGATGAATATGGTTAAATAACGCGACGGCTTGTGGGTCCGATTCCCACTAGGGGAGAATGAATGATTTCTTCGGTCTGGTAACAAGGCAAAAAGCGCGGCGTTGAGTTCCGCCACTCAACACGCAATGCGGAATGCGGAAAATTGGGGAATGGAGTGTCTTAACACTAGGTTCCTACAGTTCCTACGGTTCCCTCCGCCTACCCTGCCATCTGATACAATGTACAATGTAATTTAATTTTAATTTATGGTTAAAGAATTATACATAAAAGAATTGTAAATTATCTTGTTATGAATATTACTAAAATATAGAAATTGAAAAAACTAACCTTTAATCTTGCCTCTTGCAACAGTAAGCTGGCTTTTAAAGGTAAAACTTCCTTATTTACACTGTGGAAAAATGCCATTGCTTTTGTCCATGATAATAAGCCAGCTACATCACCACAAACTCGCTTTGCAGTATCCATATTATAATCTTCCATCTCAAAATATGGTAGAAGATGTTCAACCATTTCATTGTTTATTATATCTTTTGGATAATTTTGAAGTTGAAGTAGAAATGTAGTACTTGCCATCATCTAAAAATATATTATATAGATTATATTATCTATATTTCACAGGTTTTAATTATTTATATATTCATAATTAATTAAGTTATAATTATAAGTACAATAAAACAATTGTCACATAATATTATGCTGATATTAGTTTCCAGAAAATGCCACTTATTATTTAATTTCTACAATAATATATTTTATTATATCACAATAATGTAATATGCACTTACTTTTAGAGATTCAGCCCATGAAGGCTTAGGACATGGTGCAGCTGTATCAGGAATTAGTGGATGTAATCTTCTTTGAAAAAGTATTAATACACAGTCCATAATCCTCATAATAAGATGAGGTGGACGACCTAATTTTCTAACTGTTGCTATATGTGCTGGTTTAATTGTATTTAGTGCAGCTTCTGCTTCTTCTAATGCTGGTTTAGCAGCTTCTAATTTTATTTCAGCTTTTTCTTTTTCTTCAGCTATATAAGCCACTAAAGCTTCTGCTTTTTCTTTGACAATTTGAACTTGATTTTTGACAATTTCGGCTTGCATGGCTCGATCAGTTACCTCAGAAAGAACTCGATCTGCCTTTTCTGAAGCCAAAGCTAGATCTTGTTCCATTACTGCCAAATCTTTTTTCAAAACTTCAACAGATATAGATGCTTCACGTAGTTTTTCCAAGCCCGTATCCATTCGTAATGCACCATCTCCTAATTCCTTTTGTTTCATCTGATAAATTGTTTTATATCCACCGATAAAACTAAGATATGATTTGGGTGTGACATGAGATGACCGTCGAAATCTTTGAAAGTATTCTGAAGATACTGTGGAGACAACATCTTGTATAGTACCTAAGACGGTTACAAGTTCTTTTTTCACTTCTATTGAACATTCAATTTCAAAATCTGTTAGAAAATGATCAGCGACAGATACAAGAGCGTCTTTAGGCCATGGCTGAAACCAATCTATTGTGCAACCTGATATAAGAGCAGGAAAGCGTAATGCTCTATATCTAAATGCCTCGCTCACCTAAAAAATGTTTGAAATCAATGGCATTAACGTGTAGAAATATAATATAAAATAAAAGTCTTTACTTACCGGTGAAAAACATAACACCACATGAAGATTTTGACATGTTCTATTTAAAAAATACTCCATAACTAATTCATTAGTTAAAGTTCGTTTTTGATTTTCACGTTTCATAACTGGTGTTAGTTCTGATATTATTTCTTGTTGCTCATCTTTGGTAAATAAATTTGATATTACACCAGATGATAAAATATTGTTAAGATATTCAAGAAAACCTTCTTCTTTTATATCTAAGTCTGTAAATATAAATGTAGTTCCCTTTCCTTGGACACCACATGAACGGTAAAGCAATTTTAGATCTTCCAAAAAATTTCCTACATTATATGACCTAGTTAATGCTATTTGAAATGATCTATATCCTGCGATAAACGTAGATAATTTTGTTAAAGATTGTTTACCAGATCCACCTACACCGACTAACATAACATTTCCTCGTGGGTGGCGTATAACTCTTGATATTTTCACCAAGTGTAACATAGCATCGGGGAAAAATACAAGATCCATTCCCGAACCTCGAACCATTTCATTAAATTGTGACAGAAACATTTCTAAACGATCTCTTAATTCAGCATAATCAAAGACAGGTTCATAAACTTTAGGCAGTTCCATATCGGCATCTTCACCTTCTTCACCAGTTGGCTCGGGGGCATCTCTGTAGGTAATATATTATTATATTAGGAACAATAAGAAAGTGAAATATTACAATTAATAATTTTGTTTGTACACACCTCATAAAATCTACAAAAACTGGATCTTTTTCCATCATTTTTTTATATTCTGATCCTAAAACTTCTTTCGTAATATCATATAATGCATTATTAAACCAATCCTTATCATTCTGATGTGTAAATCGGTCAGAAAATACTCTAGAGCACTCGTGTTTCCATAGAAGCATCAGACATTTTTCCGATTCAATTACAGTAGGTAAAGTACCGATCATACCCTGCCATACCCTAGACAAATCACGAAGCGAAAAAACGTAGTGAAATTTTGCAGGAGTGGGCAACAATTTTTTTCTAGTTCGCGTCCATAGTTCCCGGGTTAAAGGTATAATTTTCTTTATTAGTGATCTCACTTCTATTGTAAAACCTCTTTTAGCGTTGTAATGACCTTCACCTATAACTTTGAAAATTTTATCAATGGAATCATTATTAGGCAAGGGACAGTTAAATATTGCAAATTGTCTTTTTAATCTAGCGGGTATATCATTCCTCCCGCCACCTGAAAAGAAAAAGGAATTAGTTTATTTTTTATTTATTATTATAATAAACTATTTATATATTTAAAAAAATATGTAATAATGTACCTGGTTGGCCCATAGCACCTAAAAATTGTATATCGATAATTGTGGTGAAATCACCAGGTTTTTCCAAGCTATAGAAACCACTCATGCTCATCGTTTGTCTAACTATTTCATTTGTAATTTGATCACCCCATTCATTGATTTGCGGCAAATTAATATCATCAATGAAAACTAACATTTTTTTGCCACCAGGCGGACCGAAAGTCATGCCACTTCTTTTTTCCACGTAGCTTTCTATTGTTTTTTGAAACTGATAGGGACTTGTAGCTGAAGAAAAATTAAAAGATCGACCCATAAACTGCTCTGGATTCGCATTTTTCATATAAGCCTTCATCATTACAGTTTTGGCAGAACCTTGCTCTCCTAGCAATAGTACAGCTTTTCCTTGTTTAGCGATACAATGGATCAAATAATTAATTCGAACATTATCCACTATTGGTATTAGAATATTGGAGTAGTCTGGAGTTGCAGAGTCAGGATATATATAATTTGTCATTAAATCATCCCACAATTCCCATTTGCCAGGATGCTTAACGTAAAAATCAAATAAAATACTTGGTTTATTATTTGGATGTTTAGGAAGATCGAGTGTTTCGTGAAAAGTGGATTTACAATATTTATCGAATCGAAATCTATCTTCAGTCTCTAGTAGACAGCCAAATCCCCAAATTAAAGAAAAAATGTAGATTTTATGTAAATGTTCATGAGTAAATAATATTATTTCCTCAACTTTTTCTTTCTCGTCTTCATCATCTATGTCGCCATTGATAGATTTACTTGTGGAGGTGTCCTCATCTTCAACAATTTGTGGCGGAACTAAGCCTTCCAACAAATTAAGCATTTGGGACACGATGTTGCTTTGAAGTACACGCATGCTAAATATTAAATTTTGAGTGCACCATGTATATATATTCGGAAATGTTTCTTGAAATAGTACACAAAATACTTCTGTTTCTCGCGGCGAACGGGTTTTCAGCCACGCGTTCAGAACTAAAAATAATATATATATATATATATATATATATATATATATATATATATATATATATATATATATATATATATATATATATATATATATATATATATATATATATATATATATATATGTATATATATATATATATATATATATATATATATATATATATATATATATATATATATATATATATATATATATATATATATATATATATATATATATATATATATATATATAAATATATATTTCAAACATCTATGGTACAAATATTGTTAAATATTTTAAACATATTTGTTAAAAATATTAAATCTACAGCATTCTCTTTTGCTTGTTTTGTGTTTTGTTATTTGTTCAAGACTCCCTAAAAGGGTGCTAATAACATAAATAATTTGTTAAAAAGAATTAATAATAATTTGTTGAAAAGCATCTAGATAGTATTCAATAGAAGCAGGGTTGAGTCCCGCTACATTGAAACTATTTTAAGTTATTTAAAATATGAAAGAAGATTTTGAAACTGGAAATTGCTAGTTGACATGCAAACTTCTTGTCAAAATAGTCAAAGATTTTGAGGTGCAATATATTTTTACAGTCCTTACAATACTTTAAAAATTAGAGTCACAATTTTTATATAATAGTCATACCTGGTTCCCAATCTAAGCCTGAAGAGCTCATATAAACCATCCCATTGCGAGAAACTGTAGCTGGGGAAGCGTTATCAATATTTTCTGGTTCAAAAATAATTTTTGAGGTAGGGGCCATTGTTAAACGATCACCATTAGCCAAGGTCAACGTCTTATTATCATCAAGCACAGAGTTAAGATTTTCTATCCATATACTATCTACTGGTCCATCGAGTACCAGCCAAATATGTTCGCCAGTTCTTAGTTTAAGTGTCTTTCTCCAAAGAGCAGAAAATATACCGTCTGTCCAATCATTGGTAGCTACGTCGAGACGCCCGAACATTTGAGCAGCTGTAATTGCTTTTGGGTTCATACGCATTTCCCTGAATAATACAAAGAATTTTTTTTATTTCATTTGTTATATCAAATCGCTGTGGTACGACAGTATGATTCTAATGATGGTATGATTCTAATCGCACATTTGGACTAAAAATCGTACATGTTTAGTCATCAGTAAGTAGATAAACAAAATCCTATAATATCGTTTTACCTATGCGGGTCTTCTATATCTGAAAGAGCGTCCATTAGAGTATGAATACATGTTGTTTTTCCGGCGCCTGGGGGCCCAAGAGTCATTATGCCATGTCGAACACGTTGAGTTTCATATAACTAAAACATAAAAATATAAATAAACACAATAAATTAAGCTATTTAGTGAAATTAATTAACTTTTCATTTTTACTTTTACCTGAATTATCTTTAGGACCCAAGGAGGATGATAAATCAAACCATTCAACTCTACTTGCTTTCTTATAGCGTCTTCAAGATCTGAATACATTGTTTTCTCTAAAGATTGATTAGGGAATAGATCAGCCACAAGTGAAATGAAAAGTGGTTCGTCTTCATCAATGAGTTTTGATAAGTTCATGTCCCTTAATACTCGCATAACTATTGTGCTTTCATTATCTTTAGTATTGACTCGTTTAACGGCGCCAAGGGTTCGCAATACCGAAAGAATATTTCGTAAGCCAAAATCATAATGCACCTAAGTAAAAATATTACTTTTAGTTTTAAACATTTACATAATTGCTTCAATTAATTAAAATACAACATTTAACAATTAATTACCTGTTTCGTCAGTTGCTCTTCACATAATTTATATAGTGTGTAAAACTTGCGAGCCAAGGTTATATTTTCAAGAAAGCCACATGATGCTAGCTTAACTCTAATAATAATTTGACGATCTGGTACCATCATAGCAACAGTCCGGAATTGAATTTTTAAATTTTCTGGTAATTCTTTACGTCCAGCGTAACCTGGATTCTGATTACAGTTAAATTATATATGAGCTTTTATGTGAATTGATTATACCATACAGATTATACCATAGTTTTAAGAGTAAAGAGACTATATATAGAAAACAAAAATACTTATAACTAAATAAGATAATTTATATATACGTTCAATTTATAGTAAATAAATGTCAAATAATTAATTAACATTGTTTTACCATTGTTATAAATATTCCAAATTCTGGACACATTTCAGACATGTCTCCGTCAGTAAATAAGAAAGTTTTCTTTTTTTCTTTTTTCGCCGCAAGGACAACTGCGACTTGTTGAGCTGCCACTGATAATACAGGAAGCTCGATTCGATTGAATTCATCAAAACAACCCCATGAGCCGGACTGAGCTAGACCTTTATAAATGCGGCCTAGACCTCTAAATCGTAATTAGTTCGTGTGAATAAAGTTAATTTATTTATTGATATTCTTATATGCTATCAACGTTTTTATAATATGGGAATAATATACCTGTAGTCCATTTGATCAGAACAGTTAAAGACGACAACGTATTTGGCTAGTGTTTTTCCCATGTCTTTAACTGTTTCTGTCTTACCCGTGCCTGCAGGTCCGCAAGGCGCCCCACCCATACTCATGGCTAAGGCTTGTGCTAATGTTATATAACAGCTGTAAAATATATAGGGCACAATTTTAATTTTAAAATGATAATAACTAGATTTCATAATAACAGTTTTAAGTGTCACGAGTGAGGACACTCCGATTACCAATTTAAATATTTTTCCTTAAACTTATAGATCAACCTGTTGATGATGTCATAATGCACAATAAACGTATTTTATTTATTTAAGATATTTACCGATCTGTTAAAGGCGTAATAACTAGTCTCTCTGTACATCCCAAATATTCGTTTTGATATGCAAACGTAACGTCGGTTACTGATATCCAAGTCTTGTCAGCATCTTCTTTAAAATAAAACCTACATTGTTTTAACCACTCAAAGTCATTTGCTGAACGAACATTCAACCGGCACTAAAAGTATTAATTTAATTTTATCAATGTATTTTATTATTCATTACGTTACATTTTATACATAACAAAATATTTTTTTACCAGCATATCAAAGATATCTCTTTGATGCACATGTATAGTTATTAAAGTTTCAAATTTAGTGCGGTCTATTTTTATTAAATCTCTTGTCGTTTGATCTATAAGAGTGTTTAAAAGTTCCAAAAATTTATTGTTCGTCTCGATCATAATTTTTTTGTCTTGTCTAGCTTGCATTAAAGCAAGTTCTGCATCTCTGGTCCATATTATTTGGATGCCCAAAAGACCAACCTAAAATAATATAAATAAATAAACTAAATAAGATATTTCTTTCTTTCATTTGTTTGTTTCTTTCTTTCATTTGTTTTTATAGAATATGTTGGCAATACTACCTGTGCTGGCATTTTATCTAAAAATAAAAGTAAATTAAAAGACGGATCATTAATTAACGATACTCCATTCCGAATAATTGAGTGTAAACTGCTTTGAGCTGATTGTAATAATGATGTGAGCCACGTTTCTACAGATCCTTCGGCTCGGACAGGACGTTCTAGTTTTATTTCTTCGCCTTCAGATGATACTATAGCTATCATTTTATTATATTCTGTAAAATAGATATATATATATATATATATATATATATATATATATATATATATATATATATATATATATATATATATATATATATATATATATATATATGTATATGTATTGTTTTTTCATTTAATAGACGTTTTGTAGGACTTACCTATGTCATGAAATTTAACATATCGTATGTTGTCGAAAATCGACAAGAGGTGGTTCTGTATTGTATGGGAATCAGAAGCTTGACCAAGGATTTCTAATAAAGCAGGATCAGATACGAAGAAAAATCGAGGAAACATTGTTCTTTTTTTTTCTAGGTAACCACTTAAACTTTTTTGGCATAACTCTAACTGTTCTTGTAGATGTGGAAGCAGTTGTCTCAAAAGGTCATCCCCAACGCAACATGATACTACACCGGGAGTTTCGTGAGCTCTTTGCATAATTTTTTGCCAAGATTTATCTATCTTAGAAAACCTTTTTGCTTCTTTGGGTAGTTGCTTCGCAATATCACCTCCAACAAATACAGCTTCAAGATATACCCACATATTTTGAACAAGAAGCCATCTCTCAAGAATTTCATTAGTGCTTTGTAAGTCGTACAGCCATTGTTGAATTTGTTTTCTGAACGGAGCATTATACCTGTATTTCACAATAGTAGATAAATCCAAAATATATAAGTTTAACCATTACTTCGTAAATATAATCACAATTTGACAAACTAAAAAATACTTAAATATTTATTTATTTATTTACGATAACAAATATGATTTAATAACAAATAATTTCAAAGCACCGGTTAGACAGTAGTGAGCCCAATATCATCAAGCTATCTTCTAACTGGCCAATTGTTTCAGCAGTTGTATCTCCTCTAAGAAGCAGCTCACCTCTATTATTAAAAGTTTGAAATGTTAACTCGTGTACAGACCACTCATTTGTCACCTGCCGTAATTTTGCTTCAATATCTTTTTCCTTCATAGCTGATATACAAATATCCTAAAAACATAACATATACATAAAAAACAAAGCATTTATATATCATTTAAAATGAAATAGACAAATGAAAGTTTCACAATTTAGTTAAAATATGGAAAACAGAAGTACCGAAATATATAGTAAATGAACTGTAATCTTTCGAAATAATAATTTATACAACTGAGTGAGAGTTTGTAATTATAAGTTTATTATATCTTAATGCTCATCATTATACTATCCATATTATATTTAAGATAGAAAACTTTATAAACATTTTTTTTGTAAACTGCATCGTCGTCGTGTATACAATATTGTACAGTATATGTATATTGTATTGGCATAAAGAAATTATATGCAAATATTATCCTTGTCCACTGCTCATGTGAAGAGCGCAGTGTCTTAACAATAAGTTCTTTCTGAACACACTGCTGTATCATAGGCGTAAGTTAAACGAGAAGCCTAAAAACATATTAGAAGTACTCTAAATACCTCAATGTCTTCTTTATGTTGTAACAGTGGAGCTTCTAAAATATTTTTTAGGCAAAAATCTTCGTTTTCAAGCTCAAATATATATTTTGTCACTTCCATGATTCTTTGCCAGTGGCGTGGTTTCATTGCTTTATTTGCCATCAGCTCTAGTAGCGGGCACATGTCATTGAAATCATCTATTGTTTTCTTTAAAGCATAGAAAGCAGGCCATTCTTTAAGTCTGTAAATATATATAAAAGAAACAATATAATTTCACGTGTTATTATCAAGAAAAAAGAAACAAGAAAGAGCCCTATACCCTTTAGGTAATTTTCTACATCTATTTTGAAATTCCATTAGCTCATTATTTATTTCTTCAATATTAACGTCACCCCAGGGTATGTCATAGTAACTACTGACTCTGTCTATAACATCATTGTAAAGCTTGTATAGTTTTTGCAGAAGATTTAATTCTTTTCTTATTTGGGCTAGCTCTGGATATTCTGTGTGAGGAAGACCAAACAACTCTTCACCATTTTGGTACGTTTGCAATTTACGCCACATACCATCGAAACGATTCTGTAATTAATAGTAAGTGTTGATAATTTTAAATACAAACATTATTGTGTGTAACTCATACAGATCATAATTTGAACTCTGAAACAATCTTGATATTTAACATGGCGGTGGATATTGAGGAATTATTTAACAATAAACGAGAAGGATAACCATTGAGTGTCTATCAATATTGGATGATACTTAATAACTGGGAAGTGGATAATGTAAGACTATTCACATGTACCGCGAATAAAAGCAGATCGCATTTATTGGCTTAAATGTTGTCCAGTTAGTTTCAAAGGCTACTTGACGACTTTGAAGGTCTGGTATGAAGCTTGGGAAAATAAAATCTCTAAATTGTTAGCTCAAAAAAGCTAAGTATTTAAGCTTAATATCTACCTAACTAATTTAACTTATTTATTTCTTCTCATAATACAATTTTTTTTTGAAATATCACTCTGATCCTCCTCCTATCTGTTAATTGTTAATTGATTTAAGTGATGATTAAGTTCTTTGGTTTTCGCGATGTTTATACTCGTACATATTAAATAAGACAGTTTAACCGGATTAATCACTTGACCACGCACTACTGCAAAGTGTTCGAAACGTCGGGTTTCCAAAAAAATTATAATATACGGGATTAATTCGGTTAAACTGTTTTATTTAGTTAAGTAATGAATTTGTTCAAGACCCCAAGCTGAATTTAAATTGTTGGAATTTACTGCGACCTCACTGTATTGATTAACCAGTTCATTGAAAGTTTTCTCATTGAGTTAAATGCTATTTACTTTTATAAGGAGAGATAAACTGCAATCATGCTAAACAGTACTGAAGTTTTGATAGTTATCATCTATAATAATTTGACATATACTCTTTATTCAAAGTAGCGAAAGTGTTTGTTATTTTATAAAAATAACCTTGAAACTATCTATAAAATCTGGAACGAATGACTTGGCTTAACATCTATTAGACCGAAGTCAGCAATAAATGCCCAAGCTTGTAAAAATACGAGCATACGACGTTGATTTCAGCAATGTAATTTCAAAAATATAACATTTTTATACATTGTTTTTATGCTATCCATCAAATAAGGCAAAGTTTCTCTTATTTAAAAGAAACGAGGAAAAGACAGAATGCAAAACTTGTGTAAATAGATGAAAATATATTAGAAGTATGCTTAGTAGAGACGGAAGATATGAAAAACATATTGTTGCCGGTAACAGAATAAATGGTGCAGTCAGCATAGCTACACATTTGACTGTCACTGCTGGTACCGTCAAAACCGCAATATAGACATACACAGAATGGCAGGTACAAACAAGAATGAAGAAGAACGTGCTCAGGTGGTTTGAGCACGTTGAGAAATTAGTGATGCAAGAATAGTAAAAAAAAGATATATGAAGCAAGACCCAGTGGTAAGTAAAGGAGGGGGTCGGGACCTGGATTGACCTTCAATAACCCAGTGTCAAAGATATTGGAGGAAAACAGACATTAAAATCATGAGGACCCCCCGGAGCTTCCCCCTGTACCTCTTCATGTAAAAGAGGTTGATGAAAGTGGACGGGGCAAAATAATTACATATATGGGGACGTATTGCTTGGTGCTCCGTCCTCTCTGGTTACCCCGCTAAGGATAAAGCGTGAAGCTATGTAGGTATATAAGTAATACTTTACCTGAAATAATATTAATCGATCTGAAGCTTCTCTTGGACTTAGACCTGGTTGCATGGGTCCTGCATGGCGATATTCATGGCAGTAGTCGGTATTATCTTCTCTAAATTTGTCTAAATTATTTTTTAAATCATCTTCAAATTGAGGTTGCATTCTAAGCAACTGAACGTGTGATGCAAGAGCTGTAGCTTGTAATTGTTGCCAACTATATCGCAGATTGTCAATTTGTTCCATATCCTCTTTACTAACAGGTAGCTCATAACGAGTTATAACATTAAATGCTTCCTAAGAATATTAAGATATTTATCTGATTAACGCATTGAATTGAACTTTAAATCAAAAGCCAACTTTTAATTTAAGTTATAACGAGCAACTATTGTAGCACTACGACGATATTTATGCCTTTTAACAACATCACATATAACGAAACAACAAGGTTAAAATGTAACGAATGAATTGTTACGTACTTGCCACAAGAATGATTACACCTATGAAAAAAAAGTAACATTGCTTCGGAAGATCTAGTAAGTCTTCAGTATAGATTATTATTTTATAAGCTGCAGATGTATAATCTTTTGGCTGTGATTATAATACATCCGACATACACAGTTTACAGTTTACCTATTGTTAAAATGTGTATCAAAAATTCTAAATAGAACATACTTCTACTGGATCGATCTTTAACTCCATGTCAACTTCTTGTTCCCTAATTTTTTTTAACGTTTCCATTACAGTTCTGACATCGTCGAGGTCTCGAATAGGTCTTTCTAATTTGCGTTCCAAATCGTTCATTATTGCATACACATAATCCATTTCTCGTTTATATTTTTTGCGCATTGCTTGACTAATTCGGTATGTTCCATCTAAAAATTAAATGTTATTTAAATGAATAAGCAAATAATGACAGCATAGATACATTTAAGGAATAATAAAAAGCTAGTTGAAATATTTAGACTATCAATTCTTTAAAAAAGACTTGTAATTTAAGCATATGTTTCATAAAATTATATGATATTTGATTACTTTTAAGCTCGGTGTTAAGCCCCAGTTTTAATTTTTCCGTTGAAACTGCTAAACAATTTCCAATGATCAACACATTTAGTTCAGTGGCTAACTTGGCTTCAAGTTCGCTGTGTCTCTTAAGAGCGAGCTCAAAATCATTTAAGGTCCAAGCTAATAATTGTCGAAGAGTCTTTTCACATTTCCACAAGTAATGATACGGGCGCCACCGTTTTACAAGAGTGTTTAATTCCTAGAAAAAAATTATACAAAACGTAAGCGGTTTACGTATTTAATCAAAATATAGAAAATATTTAATCCAAATATTTACCGATTTAACGTTTTGAGTACACGTGGATAAGTGCGTTAGAGTTTTAATTATCTCCTTATTTTCCATTATGTGATTGTAAAAGTTTTTTTGTTGAAACGGGAATACTGGTTTCTCTTCAGATTCTAGTCGATAGTATTTTTTTCGGCTTATTTTCGTCGTATCTATCATCTTCATAGATTTTTGAGTGATGTTCATCGGCACCACAGCGGAATGTACCTGTTCGTCAAGCTTGCTGACTACATCGAACAATTGGTTCGATTGGTGACCTGCTAGCTTTTTCCAAGTAATCTAATAGGATAAAGCGTGCAAAAGGAAGCATTTGCAGCAAAGGAAATAAAAATAAATGAAAATAAAATGTGTTATTTACATTTAAAGAATAAGCAACATCAAGTGTTTATAACAAAAATATAAAGCATCTCCGCGTTAAAATTGGAAGTGTTTTAATAGACAACAACACCGTCAAATGACACATGTGAACAGTGCAAATCAGTAGACAAGTCACAACAATTGACATCACAATTGGGGAAAAAAGATACATCTAATTAGTAGCTTTGTTGGTAATCTGTTTATCTATTAATAAAAGAAAACGATAACATCTTCATTTAATCTTCATTTTGTAGGTCTGTGTTTTGAGTGTGCCTTTTAAACACAATTCAGTCGCCAATAAAATATTTTATTGAATAATTATTACATAGGCAGCACAAGTTAGAGTTTCAGCATAATGTACATATATCAATGGAATATAAAAAGGTCAAAAATCTGAAACATCTGATGTAAAACTCTAGATCAGATCAGATAGAGAGATCAGCTAATCTTTGACGAATATTGGTGCCTTAGCAATAATATGCTCAGCATGATGACCATTAACCACATATATCATACATCATATATCGGAAATATGTGGAGCTATAAGAGATTAAAACTAGATGAAAAAGTCAGTTATAATTACCAGAGTAAAATATTAGTAAAAATAATTATGTATCATTTCAATATATCACTGGATTTTTTTTTAATTTACCTTATTTGTTTTCCCACCAGTCCACTGGGCTACACCCTTAGACAATCCAGATATATGTTTCCCGGCTAAAACAAGAACTTCTTGTATGTCTTCGAGAGTCGGCTTTACAGATACATTCGGTATCATTAATGTAGCTTGAAGCAAGAATATTGGACGTTTTGGCGATTTTACTGAAAATTTTAAATATAAAAAAATTTGATGCTACTATGCCGCCATGAGTGATCATTGTAGAATCAACTTTAGCAAGAATAATTTTAAAAAGCTTGTATAAAGTCTTTCAATATTTCACCGTTCTACCCTTCATTAATACCCCTTTCATTCTAGACACAGATAGAACCTGTAGAAAAAGGTTAACGAACAACCCGGGAATCACCAATTCCTCACCAGAAAAGTTTCGTGTTTACCCGAAAATTATTTATTAATCTTTCGTCTCATTCTATCTCTAACTTTTCACGCTTCATCTTTATTAGTGATTTCGTTTATAACTAATATATGAAATTGTATTTTTATTGAGAATTTAATAATAACCACCATTGTTTTTTACTTTACTATAACCTAAAGATTAATTGAATGTATAAATAATACGTTTCGAACTTATTGTGATTATGTCTGTAACCTGTCAGCGCTTTACAAACTAGAATTTATTAATTTTAAATTTATATTTTATTTATTTATATATAATATACTTGACAAAGTTAAGCACAAACAGTAGATATTACTTAATGCTACTTCCTCCTTACTTTAATTATCGCCTCTGACGACATGACGAGAAAATCTTTCCAATAATTTTGGGTAAATAAGTGTGGTATATGTGTGTGAATCGTATGAACTATTTCTATCGTAGCTTCCCATAGCGTTGACTAGCATAGGTCGACATACTTAATAGCGTTCAAATCACAAGAGCTGCGCGACGCACCGATTACCTCAAAATTCCATATAATCTCCTGGTACTCGATCTTTGTCCTGAAGTCAAAATCAATACCGATAAACCGCTCCCCCCTCGCCTCAGCTGCCACACCTGTTCAATCGTTCATTACAATTCTGAGTCTTAATGAACCAAACCGAAGCGACATGGAGGATTTGAATGTAATATTACTAAACATCAAAAGCGCAAACGCGCTAGCAGACCGACAGCGACTGTTCAGAACTGGCAATTTTATGAATAGGATAAAAATATGATGCTCGAATTTAGATCTTAACATCTATTCTACTAATTAGTGCTTCAGAAGGCTAGGTTTCAGAAAGGGTAAATCTACATTTGAAGCTGCTTTGGATTTATCAAATAAAATTGTGATAGGGTTTGACTGCAAGCACAAACTCCTTTCCTTTGACTCTATTCCGAAGCTTTTGGATAGACTATTTAGAATGGGCATTAAAGGCATAGTAAATTATATTTTCTATCTTTCTCTCTAAATTTCCACGTTGCTCAGGAGTGTCCTTGAACCTACTCTGTTCCATATTAATGTTAATGAACTGTCTGATTTATTTTTAGCAAGCTGTAAAATAATATGCCATGCTGGTGATGTCCATGGGAAGAGTTGGCTTCAAAATTTCTTTTGCTTCCCATAATAATAACCTTCCTTCAGTTACAATAAGAGTACACAATAGGAATGGTGGGAATATTAGTTTGTGTAATTTTATTAATATTTGTACAAGTCAAATAAAATACATAGAAGGATGGTTTGTAGAAGAGTATTCGTTGATGGAAGAGTATTATACTCTTACTTGGAAGCAGCATATTGATGTAATGTGTACTAGAATAAGAAAAACAATGTAGGTACATATTTAAAAAAAAGAGCAATATTGGAATTTTCTTCTTTAAAAAATATAAACTATGCTCTGGTACACTCAATATCATTGTACTTTATTATCAATATAGTTTCTTTATTATCTATATAGTCTTTATTATCTATATAGTTTAGAGCTGGCCCAAAGATGTGTTCTTAAAGTTATGTAGTGTAATGTAATCGCGGAATAAATATAAGTAGAGTAAGAAAACTATTTTTATAGAATACTCTTCTTCTTCCTGGCATTAGTCCCGGCTTTTGCCAGGGTCTGCCTTCCGACTAAGCCTACTCCACTTTGCACGGTCTTTAACATCCTCAGTGGACAATCTATTGGCTCTCATGTCTTGTGTCACGACATCCAGCCATCGCTTCCTTGGGCGTCCGGGTGGTCTAACTCCAGGGACAGACATGTCAAGGCACTTCCTTCCGACATAGTTCTCAGATCGGCGCATAACATGGCCATACCATCTCAGGCGACGCTCTTGGAGCTTATCCGCTACGTCACGGACCCCAAGACTACCTCGAATGAATGTCTTGCGTATGCGGTCGGACCGCGTAACGCCACACATCCATCTCAGCATCTTCATCTCCGTGACGTGAAGTTCCTGAGTGTGCCGAGATAATGTTGGCCAACATTCGCTGCCGTATAAAAGAACCGGTCGGATAATGCTCTTGTATATCAGTCCCTTGAGCTTGGGCGGTATTCTGCTATCACAGACTACACCAGTGACCTCCCGCCATTTGGCCCAGGCAGCGTTTATACGGGCATGGATGTCGTGGTCGATGCCTCCAGACTCATGCATAACGGCTCCAAGGTACCTGAACTTCTCCGACTTAACGGCTGGCTCAGGCCCGATATGGATGGTGCTCGAGTCCAGGTTCCCGCAAGCCATGTACTCGGTCTTCGACACATTCAGTTTGAGACCACCGTTCTCAAGCGCACCCTTCCAGGCGTTCACTTTACGCTCCAGCATCAGTCGGTTCTCGTCGATGAGTACTATGTCATCGGCATACATCATCAGCCACGGGGGCTGGCATTGGATGTGAGCCGAGACAGTATCCAGCACTACATTGAATAAGAACGGACTAAGAGCTGAGCCCTGGTGAACCCCTACAGTAATCGGGAAGGGCTTGGTGTCGCCAACAGCGGTCCTAACCACTGAAGCGGAGTCGTTGTACATATCTCTGATAACCTCAATATAGGCTTCAGGGATCCCCTTGGATCGCAATGCCCACCAGATACACTGACGTGGCACACAGTCAAAGGCCTTCTGCAAGTCCAAAAAGGCCACATGCAGAGCTCTCCTTTTTTCCCTGTAAGCCTCCATCAAAGTTCTGAGGGCAAAAATGGCGTCCATAGGGCCTGATCCTGGTTGAAACCCATACTGAGACTCAGAGAATCTCTGACGCAAAGACATTTTGTAATATCCTGCGTCGCTTTATCTCGAGCACGAGCCAGTTTGTATATGAGCTTCTGCCCCTCCACAGTTTCAAGTTTATCGTACAATGGCGACAAACTTTCTCTGCGGGCTCTGGCTACAGCTCTTTTGCTCGCCCGTTTCGCTGCTATGTACTCCAGTCTGTCTTCAGGAGAGTTGGAATGCTGCCATTCTTTAAACGCAGCCTTCTTTTCCCGAATCACCCCCTGCACCTGGTCATTCCACCACCATGTCTCCCTGTCGATGACACGCCCACCCTTAGTAACGCCAAGAACTCGCTTGCCCGCCGCAATGATTGTTGAATGAGCTCGATCCCATGCAGTCTGAGCAATCTCGGTGTTAGTCAGTAGATTTTGACTCTTCACCTCCGCCAAGAAGTAGAATACTATTCAACGTAAACACTCGCAAACACCTTTTAACAAATAGCTAATCATTAGCAAACGTAGAACTGACTTAGTATGTAAATCCTTCTATAGTAGATTGGCTCAATGTAAATAACATTATAAATACTTTAAATATCTAAATTATATATAAGAGGATTAGTAAAGATCTTACATATACCCTCGTACTCTCCAAGATCGTAAGCATATTATTTTAAATTGCTTATAAGGCAATATATATGAGGACACTGAAAATCTCTTGATATAATATGTTCATAGTTTCAATAAAGATTTTTATTCGTTTAATTATTTTTGAAATTCGATACATACCTCTCTCTTTCACTTCAGAGAGTCTAAACAAGACTATTCTATGGAAGATTTTGCCCAGACAGACTATGGTTTGAGAGAAGGTTCCTAAGCTTATTAAGTTTTGGAATCCCAATGTCAATGCTTTCTTTCCACTCATAAGGAAAGGAACAAGATTTTAATAGTGAATTGAATATTAACACCCACAGAGACACGAACTGAATCGGAAGGGACTTAAATGTTCGGTTAGAAAGACGGTCACACCCCGCGGACTTCTTATCTTTCAGATTTTTGATAATGACTTTGACCTCATCGACTTAAAATTTGCAACCGCAGTCCACCTTTATCAGCACATTGAGCTTCTAAGCTGTCTGCTAAACATTCCGCCTTTTATATATATATATATATATATATATATATATATATATATATATATATATATATATATATATATATATATATATATATATATATGTGTGTGTGTGTGTATATATATGTATGTATATTTGCACATATATACAGGTCCAGCTCAACTTAATATAAATGTATGCACGTGATTTCTAATACTTTAATTACTGATTGCGGCGGCTGCTGTGGCTACTATTCCAGTTATTTCTTCAAATCATCCAGGAACTTTTTTAAATATACGCATACAATGTAACATTCAAGTCTGTTCAGCCGCTTAGGTGCCGCAGGAGGGATAAGAGGGGAAAAAATATACGAACGGTGGATTATTGTTATTTATTACTATTTAAATCTTTATTACTTTTGGCGATCATTGGAGGAGTCTTACTTTGTAACTTAGTACTAATTTTGTAACTTTGTAACTCAAATGTGAGAAATATAAGGCTTTTTTATTATATCTTTATTACACCAAGACAGAAAAGGAAAAATATGTATTTATAGATAGATTGCATCTAAGGTTACGTTGACATTAAACTTTCTACTACATTCTGATTTCCTAGTTATGCTGGTAGCCATCAATTGTCGATATGATAGATACCACCTGTGTAATTTTTGTTTTAATAGATAGAATGATTAAAGTAATAAATACGTGTTGTAGTTAATTTCCTATATATTAAATACAGGATTTTAACGGGATTTTATGTAAAAAAATTTTTTCAATAAAATCACATTACATTTATGTCATAGAAATTAGGCTAATATATAAATATAAATCTTTCCCTAAGTGCGATTACTACTCGCACTTAACCTATTTTTTTCTTTATATAGATATTATGTACCATTTGTAAGATAAGTTATACACACACTTTTCCCAGTATAACGTGCTTTACTCGTGCCCTTTACCTTAGCATAACGGGGGAGTGAGAATAATTTAAACATAATTTATTCCCATATATTGTATTTCCCTTTTTCTAATTTTGAGTGGAAATCGAACCCACAACTCAAAAGTATCGCATTTACTCGTCGTCACGCTAGTCTACTACGCCACGTTGGCGCCTTTTTGTGTTTATTGATTTTAAATATATATGTGACTGTATAATAACAATGGACGCAAATAGTAACAAGGGCGACAGGTAGAGGAGAACTTCTTTTTACTTTTATGGGCGTGGCGATTATTCTATAGCAAAATGGCATGCGCAGTAAACGCTAGTACATAACTGCTAACAGATTATGCTATCCTAGTACTTGCGCGGCAAACTGCATATGCATGCGGATGGTGAGGAAATAAATAATTCTTGTTCTGCGCTTATTGAATAAAGTACATATTTGTATTTTGTAGATTTTAATTGAAATAAATACATAGGGACAGATATACTAAAGTTCTCTTTCCATATTTGTGAAAAACGCTACACGCACCTGCTACGATACTATATACTATGACGTGCCCTCTACGCCGTATGGTTTACGCGTAACTCTTCAAGAAAAAACATATTCAATCATGAAATTGTTAAAATATAATATGAATATTAAATTCACATTCTTTAAATTAACACAATAACTTAGCGTCTGTGAGGTTAAACTATTTTTGTATATTGGTTCTTATTATTACATGTTTATATATTAATAGCGTAAGCTGATCTTTTTTTGTTAAGTTCTCATTAAATTAAACATTTGGATATTCTCGCAATTGTATGTTACTATTAGTATTAGAATATAAGGTCTATTTGGCAGGACAGGGTCAGAGCAGTCAGTATGATTGGATAAAAGTACCTAAAATTTGCTTTACCAACCAATAGACAACAAACTGCTTTCAAAAAACGACTCTTGTGCAATAAAATTAGTTTCTTTACTATTAAATACTAGAAAAAGTAAAATCAAGAAGCTACGACTTCAATTTTGAAATAATAAATATACAGAAAGATAGGTGTAGCGTAATATTAAAATATTATTTGTACAAAATGTTTTTAACTTAACTTAACTTAGCTTCACACTGTATTCCGCACATGGCAGGGTAGGCAGAGGGAACCGTAGGAACCATAGGAACCTAGTGTTAAGACACTCCGTTCCCCGCTTTCTACCTTTCGAGGCATTGAGCGTTAAGAGGCGGAACTTAACGCCAAGCTTTTTGCCTTGTTACCAGAGCGAAGAAAATGAAAAATATTCTTTCTCCCCTGGTGGGAATCGAACCCACAAACCGTAGCTGCTCAATATTTTTAAACTGTCCCTATTCCCTATTAATAAAAAAGTCATGTTTATTATTCTCTAATTCTGTGTTCTTATAATACATTAAATGTTTTATTATATTCTCCAGGATTTATTTTAGCGTTTATGTAGCTCTAAACATTCACATCATGTAAATATATCATTCACTAAAGGAAAATATAGCTGTTTTTTTTTCTTTTTATCAGTACCGTTTGTACTAGAATATCATAATTATCATAGAAATATTTCAGGGATAAATTTAAATTTATCCCTACTGATTTGAACGACCTGAATTGATCTGAACGAGAATGATAATGAAACCACAAGAATATATATGTCTCCTTTTTTTAATGAAATGAACAAGAGTTAAAATAGGACGGAGAAAAGTTCAATAGACAAAACTCCTTTAAGATTATTGCATCCTAGTAGCTACTTGAAACTTTCGATGTTCTAAATTTTAAAGTTAATCTATCAATTTAGTCAAACTTTAAAATTTGTCCCTACAGCTGCAATTTATTATGATGATGACCTTTTATATAAAAGGTGCATATTATTATGTATATTAGTCGCATATTTACAATCAATAGGAGATTCAATATCTCGGCACAAAAGCTTTGTTATGAATATTTTAAGCATTTATGTGTAAAATTCTATAGATTGAAGCAATCTATAGAATTTCTCTTTCAAATATTGATATTGGATATAAATAAGATTTCATTAATAAGTTTAAATATGATGAAAGTATAGAACACTGTGTGTCCAGATGGCAAAAAAATAGTTGAAGCGCGTACCTCAATATAACTTCGGATAAAAATAATGAAATTCAAAATAACTCCCAACTTCAGTTGGAATAATATTAATTTTACCTCTAGTGGCAATCGAACTCAAAAAGGGCTAGTTTAGCCGGTCAAGTACGAGGATATCATTCACTAAAAATCACTTAGTATTAAGCTTATTTTGAAACGAGGGATGTGTTAAATAAAATGTTACTTATCTACAGACCTAGCCATTTGCCGGACAAAATCATTTTTGGCAGGTTGGCATTATAAGCATACCTCATGTTACTTTTATTATTAAAATAAGTATTAAATTAATAGTCGTCATGTCAATTATATTATTAATTTTACAATTCCTTAGCAATTTAATTAAATTTTTATTGTTGAAACTCTATATACAGTTATTGTTGAATGATAATGTTTTCAATTAAATTAAAATCACATTGCAGAATTGAATGTTAATTGAACACTTTTACTCTACTCTTAATTACTTATCTTCTTTTATTTATTATTAATATTTATTATCTTTAGGTGAATATTCTTCATAGTCAGGATGTTTAGGTTATTTTAGCCGCGCTAGTACTAGGATATTATGAAGTTCACAGTACATTTATCGATAGCATTAAAGAATAGCAAGGAGATATATAGGCCTCTCAGATAATTTAGCGCATGCGTTTTAAAACAAATGTTCTAAGGCAGCAACCAACTAGAGCAAGTCGGTATAGACGTCTCTTTATTTCAATGCAACTTTTAGAAATTTGAAAGAGGACACAAGAAATTTAGTTGAATTGCATATCATTATTTATATCGTTTGGGTAGAAAGAAACTCCTACGAAAGCATTATCTCCTAGTTTCTGGTATTCGTAAACATGGAGTAGTTTCGAATAGGTATTTAAATTCTGTAGACTAGCTCTCTCTAGTTATTGCGATAGAACTTTATTAATATTATCTTTTTATGGGCATTTGTTATGCACTCATTTTGTATAATTTATGAGATTTATCGAAACTTTTTATCTTGCACTATAATACAGAGACCAGCTCCGCCATCTTAGGGCACAAATTGCCTTACTGGGGAAGGCTGGATGTCACAACGCATCTGGAACCTGATCGAAGACAGTTTGAAACACACAATGAAGCCATGTGAGGAGAACTTAACACTCAGTATCCATCACAGCACCCGCAAAGATAGGAGACAATAGGCTGACGGAAATGCCGATAGTGCTCAGCAAGCTGCAAATACCGGTAACTTGAGTCGTTCAAAGCTACCAAAACCTTGGCAGGTAGCAGCTAGTTGAAGAAGAAGCGTTTGAAGTCGAAGGACGGGCAGCTTATTGTGATGTCAGAAGGGCAGCTAGTACGCTGGTGCCAACACTTTGAAGAGACGACGCACGACACAGTGCAAGCTAGTTCCACACCATTCTGGCTTCTTGAAATTAACATGGATCTGCCGACAGCCTCCAAAGTTGTGGAGGCGGTAAGGTCTTTGAAGTTAGGTAAAGCACCAGGAATCAATCTGATAACTGCGGAAATGTTGCAAGCGGATTTATCTTCTCCAGTCAGGATTCTGAAGCCTCTTATTAAAAAGATCTTGACCGCCATAGAGCTCCCCAGCGATTGGAACGAGGGCATTTTTTTACTTTTCCGAAGAATGGTGTTATAAGGCAGTGCGATAACTGGAGAAGTATTACACTGCTCTCTGTTCCCTCAAAAATTTTCAGGAAGTTAATCTTGGAGAGATGTCGAAAGCCGTGGATCCCCTTTTACGCTGGCCCCAGGGAGCAGGCTGGTTTTCGTTCGAACTGCTCATGCACGGACTAGATCAACACTCCATATCATTCTGGAACAGGCATCCGAATGGCAAAGGGAGGTTTACCTAAGTTTTGCCCACTTCGAAAAAACCTTCGATGCGGTGAAGTGGTCCAGCGTCTGGTCCCGCCTTTCGAAAATTGAAGTGTCACCTCAAATCGCCCGTCTGCTGGAAAACATTAACAGGAAGTATTCCTGTAAAGTAACTCACGAAGGCTTTATCTCGGACGACGTAGCAGTGCATGCTAGTGTCCGCCAGGGTTGGAACCAATTACCAATACTTGGTATTATTTTTTGAAAATGTATTGTTATTTTACTATTTTAATTTTAACTTAAATTTTTTAAAACGATTATTTCTATTGTAGTCTTAATTTTAAAGTACATTGAATACTACGGTTCAAGTTTGATCACAATAATCTAACCATTATACTTGTTTAATTTCCACGCATCTTGTTCGTGATACACAGACAAAAAGACAAGTGTTCGTGTTCTCAAATATCTTCTAAAGTGCCACGGTGAAGGATAACACAGAAAAATGTTTTATAAAAATTTTTGTGTTTTTGGTATAATTGAACGCTTACGTCACATAATATCTGTAAGATATGTAGGTTTCTTTTATCATTTTATGGTTTATATATTACTCATATCCTTGTAAAAGTTTTAGGCATGCGCTTTGTTATTTAAACCACATATGTTCGTTTGACATACGCAATATGTATAAAATGCCAGTGTATAGCTCTTTTCTCTCACTGATGCCCTGGTACTTTTGCCGGTAAAAGTGTCTACTACAATTTTCTAACTTTAAAAGGCTAAATTAATTTTGACTATAGATTCTGGATTGTCTATTCATATTAACTATACAAAAACGGAGCTATGGGCAAAACTAAAACAACATGTTCAGTGATTCGGGTTGTTCAAGAATACCTTAATGTAATATATATATCTTTACTGTGACTGAACAATAAGACAAGAAAGTTGCGATTCAATGACACAAGTTATGTAACATAAATTACATTACATAAATTACATTAGTCGATATAGTACAAAGATTAAAAGAAACTAGCTTTGCAGATACGGACGAATGGATCATTATTATTAGCAGCTTCGCCTGAAAACCGAAAATTCACCGATAATTATAGCAGTTGAACGTTCGGGAACAGATTACCACGGGTGGAATAAAATCGAAGTATATTGATATAGAAGTTTCCTCAAATTCAATATATTCAAAGATTTATTCTAAGAAACAACAATGGACATTTTAGACATCAGGGCCCGTTATTGCCGAAAAATAATATAAAAACTAAATAATGCACTGTGTGTAGTTTTTATAAATGGAAATTATAGTAATAGCGAATGGTACGTTGACTCTGGTGCAAGCACCCACGTAATAACAAATAAAAGTTGGATAAATAATGCGAATTTTAAGCCGACTTCATCAGGTATAACCGGCACTGACAATACAAAAGTGCCTGTATTGTGTCTGTAAGGCGAGCATAAACAACTTACGACATAGTACTCGAATCGCTATCGAGAGCGATACGAAACGAGAAAGGAACTAACTTTTGCTAGCACGAATCATTCTAATCTACTATCGTAACGTAAATGTTGAAACTTTAAACGAGTAAACGAATATTGCGAGCACGACCGATGTTTTGACGTCCGTTAATGTTAATATCGAAGGCTGGCTGTCGAGAATTGTTGAAATTTTATTCATCTAACATTTGTCAGTGACAAAATCTTCGAATTGTATTAAATTATAATTTTGAAAGAGTTTTAGTGATTATTTTGCATTTTCTTTATGATGTATAAAGTGCGTTTACAATATCTTAATTATTTAATCAAAAAGACATTTAAAATGCCTAGACCAACACTTTACGACAGTAATCCTTTGTACTATTTTCTTGCCGCAAGTTTACTTAAAAGAGAAATTAGGTTAGTAAACTAATTTCAATTATTATTTGAAATATACATAATAACTGAAGAATTATTTGTATATATTGTATATTCGTATATTGTTACAGAGAAATAAGCCGTAAAGCTAGATTTAGAAAAATGATTAATGGATATACATGACACGGAATCCAAAAATAGATCGCAATGGTTCTATTAAGTAATTTAAATTTCGATAAATAAACATTTTTATCAAGTATAAAAAATATTCAACGTTTCATGTTATTTTTGAACGTTCTTAACGCAGAACAGTTCGGTTACATCTCTACTTAAGTTAGCGTGACGTCGCTAGTGTAATCGTATAGAGTGCTCGATTCGATTACGAATGTGGTTTGTGCTTCCAACAATCGTCTTACTCCGTAAAGATATCGAAGCCTCGATACGTTTACTTTACAAATTCAACAATTGTTCGTACTCGGACTACTGGAGATGTGCAAGTAACTACAGATCGCATCTATGATATCACGATTAAGAATGTATTGTGTATTTCAAGAGTAAGAGTGTATTGTGTATGAAATAACAGGTAAATTAAATAGACATTGTTATTTTGATACTATTGATTATGATAATAAGTGCATTGAAAATGGCAAAAAATCAGCAGTCAGTTCATATAACTAAATATATTGATGTTTGTTTCACAAGTGGTCTATAAGAAACTTGTTTAAATAAATGATTTAGATTATTGTGATAAAAATTTATCATTAGGTACTGCTCTGTTACAGTAAAAATAGCTTGAATATGTATGTATGTTAAAGTTGATAGAAAAAGTAATTTAATTTAAGATAAATCAGAGGTGGCTGGATCCACCTCTGATTAATTCTTCCCTCAAAATAATTTGTGGGAAGTATCACCTAAAGAACCAGCCAAGTGCGGGTCGGGGTATGAAATCTCTATCATGATTGATTTTATGCACTATTACAAAGAAAACATTGTCATGCTTTTCATTTGCTTTTCTGTGGACGCCCTGGACCGGCAAATGTTATCTTGTTGCGTAAATATTTTTATGTTTTGAAGTGCTTATCCACACTAAGGATAGAAAAAATACTTAAAGAAAACATTAAAAATTGATATGCTAACAATACTATAGAGATGCTAATAACGTTATAAGTTGTATTAAGCACAAAATAATTTCGACACAGCGGAAGCATGGCAGACGCAGAGCGCTTGGACGGTTTCCATGAGGCGAGGGTTTGAAATCCCGCTGCGTTCAAATTTTTATATCTTGTTTAAGTTTTTTTTATATATTCTTTTTAATTTAAAATAAAAACTAAAGATTTTTCATTTCAATGTAAGCCACATTAGACCGCAAATTGAAGGAAGACCATATAATATGACGTCACGTCTCAATAAGCCAATCCTATCCAAAACGGGGGATCCACGCTTGAATTAAATATATCTCAATTTCAGATATGCACAGGTAGGATTTATTAACTAAGGGCTTAGCGTCAAATAAACAGTATAAATTGATTTCAAAACTGGTATAAGTAGTATATTATATATATGTATATATATATATATATATATATATATATATATATATATATATATATATATATATATATATATATATATATATATATATATATATATATATATATATATATATATATATATATATATATATATATATATATATATATATATATATATATATATATATATATATATATATATATATATATATATATATATATATATATATATGTATATATATGATATAGATCTAGATCTTCGTATATTTAAAAAGCATTTAAATAATCACAAATAATATTTTTAAAATATACTCTTATAGAATCAAATATTTTACGAAATTATTATTATTATTCTCCATGATGTTGTTAAAATTTAAGGTAACAAAAAACTAAATCGCTGAAAACTATACTTTTTTTTAATATTACTCTTAGCACGCAATAAATAACAAAGGAAATACTCTAATGTACCGTACAAAATTTCGACTCACATTTAGTTAGATCATTTCACACATTTGACACACACATTTGACAGCTTAAGTAAAAAAAAAATTATCTTCATAATAACTTATTTTGCTTACATTTTTGTATCTATATTTTTACTTCACAATTGCTAAGTCAACAACATCTATCCATATTTACATTGATGCCAAATAACTTATTGTTGACGTCAAGTTAAGCATATGCCGTTGAAATCCGCATGCCGTCGGAATCCGCATGTATACCAGGGCAACAGAAGTTCACAGGATTAAATTATGCGATAGACTTTTCTGTTAGGCAAAGGCCGTACGTTTTGAGGAAACTCCGCCTTTTTGGGCGACGATAAGTGAAAATATGAACCAATGGAAAATTCGGATACAAGAGACCGAGGGACTCGGGATATTTTGCATTGACTACCTTTACTCTTGTGCTCTCACATGGAAAGCGAAAGGGACATTTATATAATAATATCAATTTATCTGTAGCGCATGCGTGAAAATGATTGAGACACATTCATATCGTTGTGCTCTTCTTTTTACCTTCTATGATATGCTGTTGTCCTAGTAGAGTGACATGCTCCTCTTCTGAAAGCGGTTCAAATGTACAATAATATATATATTTATATATATATATATATATATATATATATATATATATATATATATATATATATATATATATATATATATATATATATATATATATATATATATATATATATATATGTATATATATATATATATATACAAGCTATATACGTAAATATGGTTCTATGTGATGTATGATATCCCAGTAAAAATGTGGCTATGTGTGTGTAACAATCTAAGCGCGATACGTTTAAACGCTTTAGCACAAGTTGACGGAAAAACTTAAATAAATTTAGCCCAAGTCAAGTTAAGGTTTACAACAGGGTTAATATTTCACACAGGGCTGTATTAGTACGAATTTTAAATATAACTTTAATTAAACAAATGTCAATAAAATATCTTTGTGCTAAAATTTTCCTAGTGGATTTAACAAAATTATCATAATTATTAGTATTCTTTTTTGTAAAAAAAAATCAATTAATCAATCAATCATATAAATTATTTTTAACAAAAAAATTTAACCAACTTCAAAATTGAACTCAACTCGTCTCGTACTTAAATATTTATTAAGGTGGTGCCACCGACTCCAAAAATAAATATTAAATAGGTCCTTAAATAGGTTTAACAGTGTATGAACGTATCAGTAATTTCATATATTTCTTTTTAAAATTATTTATTCTAAAGTAATTAAAATATTATTTTCTACTTTTCAGTTCGTGTTTAAGTTTGTACATATAGCTAGTACAAATTTGAATTAAATTTGTTTTATTAAATGTAATTTTATTACTACTCCATTTATTTAATTATTGTGCGACCTATTTTCATTTTGTTTCAAATAACTTAACTTTTAACCTTTTAACCGATGGGGTTCGAATATTATACGTTGACTACCTTTACCTTTATGCCCGTACATTGGAGCCGAAAGGGATGATTATACGTAATACATTGTTCTAGTAAGTTCATTGCGCACGCGTGAAAATGATAACCTCCATAGAAATGCTGGTGTTCTAGTGGAACAACACGCTCGTCTCTCGCATAAGCGTTTTAAATATAACATTACTAAATAAGCTCCATCGCATCAAAGCATTGAAGCTCAATCTATCTAGTGGCATTTAAAATTTACCTTTGGAGACTAACTCATATGTACTAAATTTTTCACGTTTTTTAAAAGTAACATTAACATGAAAAAAAAGTTCCATACAGATGTATTAAACAAAAAAATTTGTTTATCAAGAATGCAGATCAAAAAGGGCATTTCGATATTTCCTTTATAGTATGAAAATTCAATTTTACTACATTTTAAAATGTGATTCTCCGAGATTATTAATATTCTAGTAAAAAAGAAAAAAATGCTGCTGAAACAACCTAAAAAATATACAATTCATTTGTACCGTACTGTTCAAAAAATATATACTAGCTACGTTAAGTAAAAATTCGCCATCCCACAATTCAAATTCGAAGTTTGCTGTACGCATAATTGGTTGCATTTGGTTATCTTTTCGAAAACCTCAATTACTATATATAATTATCGATTTCTTTTAAGACGTGAGCTTATAATTTAGGTAGATTTTAATGGAAATAAAATGTTTTAAAGTAAATGTTGGAGGGCTTTATATAATTTTATTTACAGTTGAAGTTGCTTACTTCAACTTTTTTTCAATTACAATCCAATAAGTATAATTTTTTGCTAGTACCAAACAATATATTTCAAAATTAAAAAAGTAAGTAGTAATAATTACGGAATTAAAATAAGTTTAACAAAAATATTTCATACGCCTTCGTAATTTTTTGTAATATTTAATGTAAAATTTTCAGCAAGAGTCAGGCAGTGAGCTCTCTTGAGTGTTTATTATTTTTTTTAAATCTAGCATATTGTAGTGTACTGTATAGGTTGGCTATATAATTACAGAAAAATGTTACTTTAAAAAGTTTCCTATTTATTTTATAAGCGCTGGTTAATAAATAAATTAACTTGCCGTTGCGATGTGCATGCCGTCGGAACCCGCATGTATACCAAGGCAACAGACTATGAGAGGAGTTGTAAAACGTAGTGATAAGGTGTGCTTTTTGTGAAAAGCTCCTCCCTTCAGGTAAGGTAAGCTAAAAAATATATACCAATAGAATATTTGATAGGAGGAAATCTATGGAATCGGACCGTTATATTTCGACTATCTTTCCTCTTGTCCCCACATGTCGGAGCTGTAAGGGATGCTAATACGTAGTGTCGACTAGTAATTATGAGCCTTTAGCGCATGTGTAAATATGTTTGAGAAATATATATGAAACTGTGTTCTTCTTTTTGTAAGCCTCGACATGCTGATGTCCAAATATAAAGTGCTATGCTCTCGCTAAAGCGTACCCTTAATTTTATGTATATAATATGTATAGAGGAAAATTTTGTGCATATATCAGAGTAGAATCAATACATCACACAAACTTACTATTTCCTTGTAGGTATCATTTACTATCATGAATTTCAAAATCATTGGGAGCTTCATTTTACTGGCATAATAAACAATATTGTACTGACTGATTAACACCACTCATCACCAGATGGAGTTACAGATATGGATGGAGATAAAGATATATTTTATTTATGCGGATCGTTTTAATAAATATTTGACTAAATATATTTTGTTTGTCTTAAGGGCTACGTACCTGAAAAAGAAAAAAAAACGAAATCCTTATAGGATAATTTTATTGTCTATCTTTCTGTCTGTCCATCGTCAGACATCAAGACCATTTTGTGAAGATATGAAAATAAAATTAATGTCAAATATCCAGGTTTTGAAGCACAGGTAAAGTCAACGCAATAATGAACGTTTATACTTCGTTTTTGCCGCAGATTGTAACTTTTTATCTAACAATCTAACAAGAACTTTATTTTACACATTTTCTTAATTTTAGTTGATAGGACGACGAGGAAAATTACGGAGGCATTCATAGGAACATTTAAATTAATAAAACCATATGCTAAGCTGACCATGTTAAAAATTTTAAATTGTATTATTATTTAAAAGTTATTATTACTATTGCTTGTTAATGCACAAATTTAACGCATATCAAGTGATTTTATTGTACTATGTTTAAAGAAAGGAAAATGTGATTCTCTAAAAGGCGTGCACTTTGTGCTATACATTACTCTACCCTGACGACAGGTGTATAGTGTGTTTATACGATGCTATAAAATTGTAACAGATTTTTTATTATTTACATGTAATAAAGACTTTATTTGATAATATTACTTATGGTGTATTATAATTGATATTATATTTGCTTATGTAGCATATCAAATATATCATAGCAAATCATCTAATTTTCATGGCAATAGTCATAAAGTTTTGCTCCCACTCGTGTAAGTTTTAGGAGAGACTTTTTACGGGTTTAATAAAGATAAATTATATTAAATAATTTATAAATTTAAATTTTATATTTGAATATATCTAATGGTTTCATATTTAGGAAATAAATTAAATTGAATTTTAAGTTGGTTCTCTTTCAGTAAACCTCATATAAAAAAATCTTTTGATAATGACATATTTATATATTATATTAATATTAAATATAATTATATTTTTAATTTAATAATTCTAAGTCAACGAGAAGTAAGTATCCTACAATTTCCACGCGATTTTAAGACAAATGTCCTTGACGGACTGACAGTCAGACAAACTGAGAGACGAACGTAAGTCCTCCTATAAGGGTCTCATTTTTTCCCTTTAAAATACGTAACCCTAAAAAATAATGTTTATTATTTATCCATTTAAGAAAGTTCTATGCGATAACAGGAAGAACGAACCGTACGTACCTACCACGTAAACCAATATTTTGGCATAATTTTTTTTGCAAGAGTGGTATTTTAGCCTACAGTGGTACCAGGCAACCATGAAGCTATAAGAGATTACAAGTAAAAACTTTGATTACATACTCAGAACCTCAACGCGCATGACATATAGAACGAATTAATATTTCAGCTTCCTATAAACTATGGAAGACTTTTAAGCCTCTATAATATATCGAAATAATTGTGTGATTAAAATATGAGCAATGTTTGTTGTTTTTAATTTCTATTTCGTAATATAAAGATAACAGTTAATCTCAGTTTCCTATTCATTGTGTATGACTGTAATTGACTGTAACACACACCACAAATATGTGATATAATTAGAATTTTCATAATAAATTGCGTGCATTGAAAGTACACATGTTAGAATGTCATGTCTTCTTTGGCAAACTAATTTTTAAATCTCGTTTATACTAATCTACAGATTTCCGAGACTTGGAGGGAGGAAAAAGGAAGATAAGTTATGAATTTAATTAATTTATAGTAATTAAAGTAATAAAATGGTCGAAATGTAATACTAATAATTATTAATATTTAGGTTTTAATCAATAATTGATGGTTATTTACTATTTACTAAAGTATTTATAAAATTCACATTATAGCGTTTCATCTGTAAAAAATTTACCCCCTACGCGTTAATAAGTTTCAATTCAAAATTTTTAAATGTATATTTATATAAAGTACCACCTCTAAGCGTATATTGATTTTGCCATCAAATGCGCGCGCATAGAGTAATGCGCGCGCAATAATTATAATGGCAAAATTGCATGCTGAGTAATCGGTTTTAGAAAATAATTGCAGAGTCAAAACAAACAAAACATTAAAACATAAAATTATTGTAGGTACATTCAAATTAGACAGCATTAAAATATATCGCATTGCATATGATGTGTGCATTAAAATATACAGATAGTTTAGTCTGGATATTAAATTAAGAGATTCATATAAAATAATAATATGAAACTTTTAATTTAATATCGCTTCGCATTTACCCTTTGTTCACGAAATATAACACGAAATTTACGCGAAATCACACCTTACTCATACCATCAACGAAACTTGAATGAAGAGTAGGAAATAATTTACCCATAGTAAAAATAGTTCTGTCCTTTTTCCAATTAAGACATGCGCATAGAAAGCTTACACGGCAAGAGCCTACATGCGCAACGGAAAATATACTCGTTTCGGTTTATGATGTCCTAGTATTAGTGCGGATAATGTTACCTATACGCAACGTCTGTGGTGCAAATTTTTACTTATAAAGAATACTTTTTATTTTGTAAATGAGAAAATAGAGAAATTTATACATTTTTTAGTGGTTATTAATTAAAAATTTTGCTCAAATATGTGGGTTTTACTTTTAAGAATTACAAAATTCTTAAAATACATATAAAATACATATCTATTTAAATTAACACTTAATCATTTTAGATTTTTTAAATTTAAAATAACCAATCTCTAGCCATCATTAGGTTATAAGTAAATATTATAGCACCGTTAATCAATTCTTTATATCAATTGCAAATTATCCTTTAATCTACATTTTTTTCCCGTAAATATTTTTTGGTTCGTCATTTTTTAAGAAGGTATATCAATTATTTATTTAAAAATTCGTAATTTCCGCAGTCGGTTCTCATTTTGGACTCTTTCTGTCTCTCCAAGCTGAAATTAAAGTCAAAATACCCAGGTCTACAGCCCCGTAGATCACAGAAAAAAATATTTTTATTTATTATATTGTATGAAATACGCCGCGTATTCTAAACCTATTATTTTTATAATAGTTAAACTAAAATTATGTAATTCGGCAATAAGTGAAAACTTATAAAGAAAAAATTAGGGAAAAATTGAAAATTGGTTGTGACAACATATACCTTATGAAACGTATCACAGTAAATTTTACACAAAACCAACTTCGCTCGTTATATCGATGTTCTCGGATTTACTCTAATATAATATCCATGTACTTATGGTTCTTTTCTTTCAAATCACTTTGTATATTAAACATTTCATATGTAATAATCTATCTGGTCGCTAAACACTCGCGCGCCATTTAGGTAACGCCTTTTCCGCATAAATCTCGATCCAGTGGGTATTGTGGGATAAAAATGGCCTAAGTGTTGCTTCACAGCCTTTAACTCGTATATCTTCTAGACTTGACTATCACAACACCCCGTATCAACGTGTATAACGCCGGGAGGGGAGAGGATATGCAAGGGGGGAAAGAATTAAAAATTAATGTCATCAAATAACTCAGAAAAGCAGATTTACAAATGCACTGACATCAAAAGTCTGTGGTGACGAAACGTAAAAAATAAAACAAAAAACAATTGGTATTAGTTGTGATTCAAAAAAAAATTGTTATATTGTAGATATATTTACCAACTCGAAAAAATTGACTTTTCTATCCTTCAAATATAAATAGATATACGAGTATAAATTACTCAAGTATACAAATTAATACTATTATAAAGATGATGTTTTGGCAATAGCGAATTTTATTTATATAATATATAAACAATTAGATCGCTCTAATATAACTCTATAGTAGCATAAAGACAAAAAATAACCATACGCTAATTTGTGTACACAAACCAACACCATATATTGGTAAATAAAAAAGGAAAGGATAAAGAAAAGTTTGGATTAACTTACACCATCTACGGTCATCTAGTAGTGAAAGGATAAAGAAAAAGGGGCTTACATATTTCGCTAGATGGAGCTAACACCAAATACAACTACTACCATCTAGTGGTGAAAGGATGAAGAAAAAAAAATTTGGTTTCACTCGTCACTAGATGGAGGTATACGCATTACCACCATCTAGTGGCGAGAGGATCAGGAACACCGGCTTCCAGATATCACTAGATGGAGCACTAGGATACACAAACACTAGTGCCATCTAGGAGGGAATAGAAAGTGACTTTTTCTCAAAATGTTACTAAACAGAACGCATGTACCAGGAAATTATCACTCAGTAGGAGGTGTTTATAATTTATTGATTTTCTTTTGGGTGGACATGCGCACTGAATATCTCTTATGACTCCATTGGGCATGCGCAAAGAAGGTTGAGACACATATATATCTCTGTGCTCCTCTTTTTACCTCTTATGATATTCTGCTGTCCTGGTAGAATTAAATGAAATTCAACAAATTTTCACGCATGCGCATATATATATATATATATATATATATATATTATATATATATATATATATATATATATATATATATATATATATATATATATAAATATATATATATATATATATATATATATATATATATATTATATATATATATATATATATATATATATATATATATATATATATATATATATATATATATATATATATATATATATATATATATATATTATATATAGGTAGGATACGTCATTCAATTCACGACATGGTATGGCACAGAACCTACTAGGAGATCATAACTTATTAGGAGTTCTGCTTAATTCATCTCGCCATGTATTGATCCTTATGGTGCACATGCGCACTACATATTTCACCTGACATCTCTGTTCATGTGACATTTTAAAATCTTATAGAAATAATGAAATATCTGTCTGAACAAGTGCGGCAGAAATAACCTATACGGTGAAAAGACAAAATTATACAAAATTTTTTAAATAATAAAGGTACATTTCATATTTTTTACATAGACTTAATCACTAATCACATATGTTGTAATAGTTTGGTAAAGAATCCGCCAATTGATTGAAACTTAATAGTTATGTTAGTCAATATGTGAGCTTACATTAATAAATTTAATAACTAATAATTCGATAGTTATCAGCTAAGCTATACTATATATCAGCTAAGACCATGCGTTACGATAGATTTTTTATATTTATTAAACAAATGACAGATAGATTCAATAAGGTGAAGTTTTTTCAAGGAATATGTAACGGAATGTACTATGAAAATATTGTATTACTGTCGAGCTCTTCCACGTGTGCGTTGGTGTGATTATTCAGTAAGTGGGTCAAAAAAACAACATCAGCAACATAACAGCAACACGGGTATTTTATACTTATAAAAGTACGTGAAACATTTCAATCAGAATAGAAACAATATTTGATAAATTGTAAGTTATATTTTAAATCTAATTAATTTAATTTCATTTCGCAATTTAACTTAATTTCGCACTACATGAGTATTCCAAATCATTATTTTCTTTTCCAAAATCATCGAAAATATGTAACAGTAATTATTTTCCTACAGTTAAATATTATGTTTGTAATCACTGCACGTTTCCATTATATAACGTTGACTATATGACGTTGTAAAGTTCAGTGACCTAGCGGCCTTTACCAACATTTACCTCACAACCGAAAAACAGGGATATTTTATAAAAAGATAATAATGACATAAAAAATATTAATGTTGGCTTATTATATAACAACGAAAATTCTGAGTAAAAAATAATGAACACCACAACAAGCTATCATGACAAAAAAGATTGAATATGGGAAGCACTTTCCATTTGCATATAAAGGGAGTGTGTGGGAATGGGGGGGGGACATCTAGTTAGACTCCCATGTTGCTGTGCATGTTTTGGAAGTGTATATATGTTTGTATGTTTGTCCACAACTTCTCATAAACTAAAAGTCACATCGACATGATTCTTTTTGTTTAAAATTTAACATATTTTAAGTAATATATAATATATACTACAGAATTTTACCAATACCGAGTCTCTACTCGGTATTTGTAAAATTCTGTACAGTTAGGTACGGTAATATAAAATAAGTAAATAGATCACGTAATATATAGTTAATAACAATGTCATTGTCATGTCATATTCATTGTCTTATTTTATGTTACTTCATAACTAATATTTTATTAAGTCCTACAGCAAATATTAGTTGTAACAGGCATATAAGAATTTCAACATAGCACATTGAAATAATTTCTTTCTGTTTTGTTTCTTGTAGAACATGGTTTTCTTAAAAGATCACATGTGGGTGCATACTGGTAAAAAACGTTTTAAATGCGACCGTTGCGACAAGAGCTTTTCCCAGAAAACGAACCTGGTCATCCACATGAGGTCCACAGCGCCTCCAGACGAGGGTCTACGAGTGTCCTCTATGCAGGAAAAACTTCGCCTTCTTCAATAACCGGCGACGGCACATATTTGTGAGTATTGCAGCGTCACGCTGTATGTATATATGGTGTTCAATAAAGAATATTGTACTCTTACTTCTACTTTACTTCTTCCAGATGTACTGAGGACTGAGCCTTTCAAATTTGACACTTGCGACAAAAGCTTCACAACTGCAGGGCAAAAACGTGCTCATATGGAACACGTGTATGAAGCTAGAGCTAGGCTCACTGATTAAGACGTTGGAGTGCAAATAGAGGAGGATCTGGGCATATTGAGAAGCATCTAAAAAAAGCCTGGTTCAAGAAGGCCAGGCTTACACAGTAACAGGAGTAGCAAGGAAGTCGTTGATGGTATAAAGAAAGTCGTCGTGTAGACTTCGTGCATTTGAAGAATTCCAAAAGAGCTACAGTCAGACTTGATGATGGACAGTGGAGAACACTTTGTACAAATTCTTAATAGTGAATCGGTTTTTAACTAGTTTTAGTGACGATTAATTTATAACAAGACGTTTATGAGTGCGATTGTTAATTAGTACAATTTTTTGTGTGTTATGATGAAACAACAAACAAGTCCAAAATTGTATGAGAAATCGTCACTAGAAGTGTCTCAGAGAGAGAGAGGGAGAGATCGTTATAGATCAGAAATGATTAAGTGGAGAGTTATAATATATGGACCTTTTATTTTCTAACAACTAAATCAATATATATTGCAAAAATGTATTAATTTGTAGATTAATATGAATTTTGAATTGTATTATAGGAGTTCTTAATAAAAATAAACATGAATTATTTATTCAAAAACAGCCATACCACTTTAAAATATTATTAAATTAAATATTAAATATTATTAATATTTTAATATATTATATTAGATATAGATTTCGTTTTCTTTTTCTTACTTGTGATATTATATAAATATAATAATTATATATAACATAGTCTGTACAGGCTTCATTTAGTGCTTGTGAAGAGCTTATTACTTAAAATCAGTTAGTAAGTAATTGAGATAAGTGAGTGTGAATACGAGCTAAACATTAACTGACGTCTTTGAGTGCCTCTGGTAACAAGACAAGGCGCGGTGTTGAGCTCCGCTGAACACGCAATGCAGAATATATGCAGGATACAGCGTGAAGCGAGAGAAAGAGGGATAGCAATATGTAGGGACTCTATATATAGTTACATATGTTATAGGTGAAAATTGTCTTTGGTGTAATATTCGATGAGCACGAGACAAACAATGTTTAAGTTTAAGTTAAATCAAAAATGAATCTCAATTTATTATTAAAATCTACTTATTTATTTAAAAGTAATTGAAATTAAAACGATCTTATTAATATTATTCATTTAATAATTATTTAATTAATAATTTTCTTCGTCGATGTATTTTATTGTAAATAGAACCGAGTGTTCTAGAAATGATGTTATTTATTTGGAAAGACTAATAAAATTTTATTCTAAACAACTTTCTTTGAGGACTGCCGTGGCGCAGAGGCACAGTCTGCCTGTAAACGTCACAGCTTGTGGGTTTGATTCCCACTCGGGGAGAATGAATTATTTTCATTTTCTTCGCTCTGGCAGCGCGGCGTTGAGCTCCGCCATTCAACACGCAATACCTATTAACTCTTAACTTAGTCTTAACACTAGGTTCCTTCAACCTACGGTTCCCTCCGCCTACCCTGCTATGTGCGGGATACAGCGTTAAGCTAAATAAATAAGCAAACAACTAAGGAAAAAATATTAATTCATAAATTGTAATCAATTTGAATTTTAAATTAACGAAAAATTTCATTTACTGTCAAAAGTAGTAAAATGTATCGGCAGAACAGATTGTTGCATTTGCATTTAAGTGATATTTAAATAGGAGAAAACAATCTGTATTATTTCGGCGCCAATATCAATGTCAAAAAATGTTAGTTAGTTTAAAATAAAAATTAAAATCACTTTTTAAACGTAATATTAATACAGTGATTTAAATTATAAGAAATTATAGAAATTGATTTAATACGTTAAGAGTGAAAAGTAAGGGGAGTAACAAAAAGCTAATGGAGATACGAGTATATATGACATACGGAATACAACACACAGACGATAAGTATGTTTGTAAGTAGATTTTACAAATGTGTTATTTAAATATCTATGACTATGGGAAGGCACAAAGAAATTTATAAAAATAACTTGTTATTTGAATATAAAACCTTGCCATAAAATTTAACAACTGTGAGATAGATGTATTTGATTTCTCGAGCAGCTGCCAAACTTGTCCCAGATCGTCTATGTCACTGTATAGCATTAGTTATACTGAAGTAGAGAATACAAGAGTACTAATCAGTAGTCTAAAATTTACTTCTGCCACAGGATGGGTTGGTATTCCAATATCGTTGATTAAAATGGCTAAACACGTGTTTAATCCGCATATTGTCCACATTTTTAACTTGTCAATTTTCTCGGGTATTTTTCCTAAAGTTTTTAATAAAGCCCCTATTCATCCAATATACAAGGCAAGTGACAGGAATGTTATTAACAATTGTACACCTATTGCAATCACTTTATCTAAAATATTTGAAAAATGACTAAGTGCAAAACTCGTTGACTTATTAAGATTCCTGACGCTGAAATGCTGATGATATTGCTCTGCTTGTACATGAGAACAGTTGAACTGAAACTAGACATTTTGCTAAAAGCTCCTTAGCCACTGCGTACAATTTATTGACCTTTAGTAAATTAAACAACCTATCCATAGTAATTGCAAAAATATCAGTTTGTGTAATAAGATTAATATTAGTAATGCAACTCATATAAAATACCTAGGAGTATGTTTTGATAATACAGTAATCTGGAAAAAACATATTGATATAATGTGTAAGAAAAAGTCAGTCATGGAGCTTCCTTCTTTGAAAAATGTTTGTTATACTCTGGCACAAACTACATTATCGTATTGTATTATCATCATTATATTATGGTTTGGGATGGTACTGGTAAAACTAAAAAGCTTGACTATGTACACTTTGACGTTGCTAAGGTAACGCGTATTTTACGAGACGCCGAATACTCAAGTTATTATTGTTTCCAATACAGGGAAAGTGAAAGAGAGAGTAGATATGTCATACATTTAATTATCACTCTTAAATTAATAGGTATTAAACGTTACATTCAACATGCAAAACCTAAATGAATGTTGTATTTGCGTCTTTCTCAGAACATGCACATGCGCATTTCATCACAATTGTGACATGCGCTTTGCTGCACATAACAAAAGATATCCTAAAGATTACTGATATCCTGGTACTGGTGCGGCTAAAACAACCTATCCGCATTTATTCTGAAGTTTATAAAACGCAAAGGGAAAATCCACGTTCCTTTTTAATATAGATAATGTTTTAAGATTTAAAAAATAAGTTTAAATGGTCTTTCGCTATAATATGGTTTTTAATCGAGTTAATTAAAAACGAAATAAGTTCCCAATTTGACAATATTAATTGTTTTTTGTTTGGTCATTTCAGAGAAGATACAATATCATATTGTTATGAAAACGTATTTTATTGGTTTAGCGATTTTGGAAAAATATAATAAAACATATTTATTTATTTACGTTTTGGTTTTATTTCTTTATACAGAAGTGGAGTAGAACAGACAAGTATAGTTTTGACGTTCATGTACCGACATATAAAAATACTTTGGTATACCAAAGTATTTTTTAAGAAAATAGCAATCAATATTTTGTAGTAGAAGCAATAACAAACAACAAACCTTATTTGCTATATTCGTGAGTATTTCTCGCGTAGATGATATATCCGTACAATGTACGGACACAATTAAATAAATAGATATTTATAGACAGATACACAGATGTAGCTAAAATAATCTAATGTTATAAAATCGATACTTTTATAACCTACTTGAAGTTTTACAAATGTATTCAGAAACTAATACTGCATATCTGTTTATAAATTCCTGAAGTCTTGTTTTATATGATAAGTGGAGCTTACTATTGCAATTAAAAATAATTTAAAATTAAAAAATCAGTACGGTAAATGTTGAGACATTTGCCATACAGCATGGCATTTTTTAATTTATGTACTAATAATAATTTACATATATATATATATATACATATATATTTATGTACTAATAATGTACTAATGTTAATTTTAGTTTAATTATAAAAAATACGAATACCTCGATTATAAAAGTTTATCGCGAGCGTAAATTTTATTTGGTCAGTCGTTTGGACAGATGGATGGAGTGGCCGACCGCATTCGGCTCGAATTTAATTATTGCGGTCCGATTTCGATAATGCGCCGCGAGGCCGAATGCGAACAAAATGTGGTCGGCACTCGTTATACTTGCATTTTTATAATTGATACTGCTCCAAAAACAGATAAAGCATTTTCATGTTGTTCGTTCCGAAAATACGACAAAAGCACTAATACATTAATTATAAAGTATTGTATTTATGAAACATTCAGAATGATTAATGCATCCATTAATATTCAGATAGATAATATTCTTGTTTGTTTCAATTAAAATTTAAATTACCTCCTCTATGAATTCGTTTGGAAAACTCAAAACCGTATAGTATTTATGTACGATGTTACGAGTTCTTAATAAAAAGATTTACCCCAATTACAGGGTGCGTAGGTCGGGCAAAGTGGGCGGTTTATTCGCGTTGTAAAAACCTCGGATCTCCGGTAACGAGGTTGTAAACCGGACCCAGTCCCTCAACCATACCTATAGTAATAGCCATACATATTCACGCACCACTGTATATCTTGATTTATATAAATACAACGCTATACCTATTACGACAATTCCAATAAAGGGAAAATGCAAGAGAGACGAGATATGTGACCCATTTAATTATGACTCTTAAATTAATAGGTATTAAACGTTACATTCAATATACAAAACCTAAATGAATGTTATATTTGCATCTTTTTCAGAACATGCACATGCGCATTTCATTGTAATTGTGACATGCGCATTGTTACACATAACAGACGACATTCTCAAGATTACTGATATCCTGGTACTGGTGCGGCTAAAGCAACGTATCCCCGCATTATATTAACTAAATAAAGCTATACACCATCTACTACCATCTAGTGGTGAAAGGATAAAGAAAAAGTGGCTTACATATTTCACTAGATGGAGCTAACACCAAATACAACTACTACCATCTAGTGGTGAAAGGATAAAGAAAAAAAAATTTGGTTTCACTCGTCACTAGATGGAGGTATACGCATTACCACCATCTAGTGGCGAGAGGATCAGGAACACCGGCTTCCAGATATCACTAGATGGAGCACTAGGATACACAAACTAGTGCCATCTAGGAGGGAATAGAAAGTGACTTTTTCTCAAAATGTTACTAAACAGAACGCATGTACCAGGAAATTATCACTCAGTAGGAGGTGTTTATAATTTATTGATTTTCTTTTTGGTGGACATGCGCACTGAATATCTCTTATGACTCCATTGGGCATGCGCAAAGAAGGTTGAGACACATATATATCTCTGTGCTCTGCTCCTCTTTTTATCTCTTATGATATTCTGCTGTCCTGGTAGAATTAAATGAAATTCAACAAATTTTCACGCATGCACAACTGACTCACAATATATATATAGGAGACATATATATATATATATATATATATATATATATATATATATATATATATATATATATATATATATATATATATATATATATATATAGAGGTAGGATACGTCATTCAATTCACGACATGGTATGGCAGAGAACCTACTAGGAGATCATAACTTATTAGGAGTTCTGCTTAATTCATCTCGCCATGTATTGATCCTTATGGTGCACATGCGCACTACATATTTCACCTGACATCTCTGTTCATCTGACATTTTAAAATCCCATAGAAATAATGAAGCGTTTGTGCAAATGCGGCTGTAATAACCTATTATATAAGAGTCCGAAGAATAATTGACACTTAATAGTTACGTTAGTCAATATGTGAACTTACATTAATAAGATTAATTACTAATATGTAAACAGTTACGAAGATAGTAAAAATAGTATTGTGATAGAATTTTTATATTTATAGAACGATTTGCAAATAGATTTATTAAGGTGAAGCTAATAATGTCCTTTGTTATATGGGATACAAGACATATCAGTGTATAATATTTTAATTCATAATAAAAATTCGCTAGAATAAGTTGTTAAATTTTGACACGCTAATACAAATATGCCCTGGAAATAAACAGAAGTAATTGTTTCATTCTCAACGAGTTTTAAAATTTTTAAATTCATTAATCATATACATATGTATATACATATATACTGCCACACAAATGTCATTTCAAAGTTAAATAACCGTAATTAATTAAATTATAAATTTAAAAAACTATGTACCGCAAAAGGAAAAAAGAGTCTTAAAAACCACTTATCTCAAGATTGCCTCGTGGAAGAGGAGCTAAAATTAATTCTTTGTATTCGGATCTATAATCATTTGGAGAACAGAAAAAGTCAAACTAAGTCAAAGCAATCAAATGATACTAGCGTTCATGCTTCCTTTTTGCTTATCTAAAAAATGGACAATTGAAATATCTTGTTCTATTTTTGCAAGGAATATGATATATAATATGAAAATTGTTGGTGTGATTATTCAAATCAAATGAAATAGCAACAAGTGGGTCAAAAGAGCACCATACGGTTTTTTTATACTTATAAATGTACGTGAAACATTACAGTCAGAATAGAAACAATATTTGATAAATTGTAAGTTCTAAATTTAAACCTATATTAATTTCGCACTGCATGAGTATTCCAAGATATGTAACAGATATTATTTTCCTATAATTAAATATTATGTATGTAATCATTGCACGCTTCCACTATATAACATTGTATGTCTTTTATATTTTAACTTCTTAGAAAACAAAGCACAAGGTCATTCACAGGAACAAAGACAAGAATGTTATAAGAATGTAATAAATCTAAAGTTAATTGATAAACAGATACATATTTATAATGGGTCAAAAGCCAACCCATTAGAAGTATCTGTTCCCTTTGTTAATAGGTAAATTTAATTAATATACTTTGCTCCTTTCTCCATAGCAACATCCTGAAACTAGATCTGTAGTATTCATGATATACTACTACTACTACTGTTAGTGTTACCGATATTGTTTGCTTTATGAGAGAAAATTCGTTGGTTGCATATCCATTCAAATAAATGTTATTCTGTTAGCTGTTAGCCATATTGGCCTTGACAGCGACACCGGTTGTCGAGGGAAGACGGTACTCTGTCCCTGAGAATTAGCAAGCACTATCGTGTCTGCTTGAGAGGAAACGTCGGCGGCAAGGGCGTCCCCTGCGGTACTCGAGCCTCGGCTTGCGGCCGACGAGCGGGCTGGGGGATATTCCCTATTCTTAGCAAACCAGCCGCGACCTGAAAACACGGCTGGAGAAACTTAGACTAATCTGCAGGGACCTAGCAGTCTCTAACCGCTGGGTTCAGCCACGTAAGCGCGCGGTCGGGCCGTCAAATATGCTCGACTTCGTCGTCGTCGTTTCCGTCGATGGCGGTGTGAGTATCGTGTATGTGTTTTGTGCTTCCTACCTACATATGGGGCATTAGTAACTGTAATAGGATTATAGGGTCTAATAGACTGGTACGCGGGCGTCTGAGCTTAGTTTTAGCGTACGGGGTGTAGTCACACGCCTGTACGATAAGGGGGTTCGCGTGATTAGCTGCGCGCTCGAAGTAGCGCCTGGATAGGCCTTTGCAGTACTCTTGAATCGATTCCAGTTCGAAGTCTCTATGTAGGTCTCAAATTTTTATATTTTCTTTAAGTAAGAAAGTGACTTATTTGTTACATTTTTCAACTATTCAACTGTCTGTCTGGTAAATTTGGACAAATTTTTAGTATAGCATAAGTAAAGGACAAGCGATAATTTACGGGCAGAGAACCCTCTTCCTTGCCCACTTGTTGTCGCTGTCAAGGTCAGTGACCTACCGGCCTTTACCAACATTAACCTTTACAGCCGAAAAAAGGGATATTTTAAAAAAGATAATAATAACAAAAAAATAATTTTGGCTTATATAACAACGAAAATTTTGAATAAGAAATAATGAATCCATTGGCATATAAAAATGTTATCAAAATCAATCAATGTCAAGCCATTTTCTTATTTTTTATAGTTTAGCCGATCTATTGCAGTTACTTATACATCAGGTCTTCCAGATCTTGGCAAATACAAAAAATTTCATTTAAATTCATATTCTATTATTGTTTTTATATCTAACGCTCTGTATCATTTTTAAAAATCTTTAATGTACATACACTATTTTTCACTATTTTATTATAATAAAGATATATAGATGACATGATGATGACATGATTTGTTTTTTTTATTTATAATAAATAGTTTACACCGTAAGCTTAACAATACTTGTTGTATAAACTTTGCCTCAGCAACGTACATGTCACACAACCCCTAGAAAGTTTTATAGTATATACCTTAAAAATAAATATTACAACATCAGTAAATGTGTAATATATTTATTTAAAAAGCGTAATGAAGAGCGTGGTAAAAATAGAATAAGATTATTATTACTGCGGAAATATATCAGAATAAATAAATATATCCATAACCGCCTATCGACAACCCGCTTAAGAAACCGCTTTCGGGGAACGATGTTATGAAATATAATAAGCATTTATGTGTTTAAGTTATTATTTATTCATCCTCTGTTCTTTATTATATTAACTATTACACTAAGTTGTAATTTTTACTGATTTTTCCAAATTATCTTACGATTATTAAGTTGTTTCTTCTAAAATAATAAATGTATTTATTTTATTTAATTATTTTAATACTTTATTACAGGAACAAGAAAAATAAAAATTGCAGAAAAGCAAAAATAAGAGTGTGATACAATTGTGGTATAAAGGCGGCCTTATCACCTCAGGTGAAAGTTGTTGTTGCCTGTTCCAGGCAACCCTTACCATAAAAAGAAAAGAATAACACTGTGAAATATAGGCCGGTGTATAAATACATTTCTTATTAATACACTTACATAAAATATTACATGATGTGTACATACTATCTACAATCTATATAGTACAAATAAATAATAATATTAATAATAATAAATAATAAACTTACATGAACACAGATTACACATATACATAGATACATATATACATAGATACATATATACATACTTGCATACAACATACATACATTTGTAAAAAATGTTCACTGAAGTAGCTTCCCGACCTTCCTGCGGAAGTGAATTCCAAAGTCAACGAATCCCCATAGTTGAGTACGCTTGAGAGGCAATTCCAATATGTTATCACTTTGCGATATCAGATCTTGATTTATTTGGTACAACACCATTTAAAGAACCGAGAATTTCAAAACATTTTATTTATTTTAAATGTGACTCTCACTAACAATGTGTGTTAACAGAAGCTACGTACTAGGAGATAATAACTCTATAAGGTAACATTTCAATAACATCATTAAAATTTTCACAATTTTAATGTTACTGTTATTTGAAGTTCCTTGACCCCTCAATAACTTTGGGGATACAGAATCTCAAATGCTTTCTCTTTTATGCAGGCAGTTAAATATATATATCTACAAATCTTTTCTTCTAAGTTATCGAAATATATAACAGTAAATACCTCAATTATTTGACCACAAACGTAGAAGCGAATGGTCTTATATGGAACTCAAACTTAAAAAAGTTTTCATCAAATCTATATGTGCGAGACGTCTTTAGGTAAGTGCTTAAAAAATTGAGGTTTGAGGTTCCCTAAAGTAATTGTTTCAAAGATAAGAATAAAATATATCTAACATTTAAACAATTTAAAATAATTTAATATTAATATATATTAATATTTATATTTATATTTTTTATTCAATTTAATATTTATTTGTATATCCATCAACTATATTTTTCTATGTACTCCTGGTAGTAATTTTCTTTTACCAATATTTAAAAAACTTTATTATTACATACAAACATTATTAACTTACAATAAATATACACACACACACATACACACAAATAAATACACTCTTTTTGCCCATATCTTTCATAATTAAATTAAATTAAATTAAGTTAAGTTAGACATACTCGTAAGATGTGTATTGTATAGATATTTATATCCACAAATGTATGAAGTTTTATGGAATAGCGGGGCCTCCTAACACAAGTACTAGTGCTATACTAATAACTTACTGGGTTTGTCTCATTACTTCGCATGTTAAAGAAAATGTTGATACTGAAATAAATATTTTTAATTTTTATTAATAAAATCGTTTATTATAATATTATATTAAAAACAATTTGAACTATGACTGGTGTCAGGCGTGACATGTAAAGACGTGCGCTTTTCTGAGCACTGTGCGACAATCGATAAAAGCACTAGGCACGTGACATACGTAGTAATAATGAGACATATAAACCAAGAACTATTCCTCCACTTCTGCTACCTTGGTATATTTGTGACTATTTCCCGCATATACTATATATATATATATTATATATATATATATATATATATATATATATATATATATATATATATATATATATATATATATATATATATATATATATATATATATATATATATATATAATATATATATATATATATATTATGGGACCTATATCCTTCAATGTTTCAATTGCAACTGTCATGAGAAAGAAAAGATAAAAATTCGCTAGACCTAACGTTATTTTACTTCAATCAAATAAATACTTCAGCTCTCGTGGTAGTTTTAGTATTGCTAAAGTCATTTCATATAATAATGGTCATCGTAAAGTCATTTAAATAGAACTATTTAAGTTCTTTAATTAAACGCTGTACTGCAAAGGTACAAAGTACTATCATCATAATAATCATCAGTATAATTGTCTTTTTCATATTTTTGATTTTTTCATATTTTTTTTTTTTTTTTTTGATAGTGACTCCTGTAGTCAGGTCATCGGTCCCTAGGACAGTGGCACCTAAAGTCGGCCCCGAGTCCATGGCCGCATCCGAGCGTCCGCGCCCGCGGCTTGCACCCGCCGGCCCCGCCAATGATCTTTCATTAGTCCTAAGTTTCGCCAGTAGCGTGAACTTTACAGAGTTCAGTGCCTTCGCGGCCAGCCTTCGCAGCTCGAACGGCAACCCTATGGCTCGACTTCAAGTAGTTTGTGACTACTCACACCTTCTGGAATCTATCTACGGATTCCACGCAGCTTAAAAATTCCAATGGCGGTTATAAGTAGATTCACCCCATTACCCGCTGACTCGTATCTCGCGCGTATTAAGCTAACTATAGCTACATTTAACGCTAACGGTGTCAAAGGTCAGAGAGAGGCGATGAGCGTTTTCGCTCAATCTCATCAAATTGATATCTTCTGCATACAGGAATCTTTCCTTAAGCCTGGGGTTCGTAATCCTAATATTGCGAACTATAGGATTATAAGGAATGATAGGGTCACTCAAAAAGGTGGCACTATCATTTATTATAAAAGGAATTTGCACTGTGTGCCGCTCGAACCTCCGTCTCTTACTAACATCGAGGCGTCGGTATGCCAGGTATTCATGACCGGCCATCAGCCTTTAATAATTGCTTCTGTCTAACTGTCACCTTCGTTCCTTCGTCCTTCCTATTAGAAAGCGACATTCTGGCGCTGCTTAGTATGAGTGACTCGGTCCTTCTGACCGGAGACCTCAATTGTAAACATAAAAGCTGGAATTGCTCCAAAAATTTCTCTAGAGGTAAGCTTCTAGATGACATCACAAGAAAGTATAATGCTTGTGTGGTAGACCCCCCTACGCCAACCCGTTTTGGCCCTCGTGGCTCTGCCGAGGTTCTGGATATAGCGGTTCTATCGAATGTCAGTCTGTGGCTACAATCCATAGAATCGCTGTCGGAACTGGATTCTGATCACCGTCCTATAGTTCTGAAGATAGGTAGTGAGAGCTCTTCTGGCTCCCCTACTAAGACTGTTGTCGACTGGAAAAGTTTTTCGAAGCTTCTCCGGTCCAATGAATCACCCACCACTCCATGAGTTGATACCTGGAATTACCGAATCGGTAGAGTTAGCAACAGACGCGGCGAATAAATTCACTGAATATATACAGAAAGCTATCCGAACCTGTTCGAAAGAGGTTCCAAACCTACCCCAGGGGAGATTTGAAATTTCAGACAAACTTAGGAAGCTCATAAGGCGTAGAAATAAAGCTACCCGACGACACGACTCTTACCCGACTGACGAAAATCGTAGAAAGCTGTACAATCTGAGGAGGAGAGTGAAACGTGAGATTTCGCTCCTCCGTGGTGATTCTTGGGACAACAAGCTCGAGAGACTTTCGCCATCGCACCAGGCTTTCTGGGCTTTGTCGAGAGTTTTTAGAGTGGATTGCCTCTCGGCTATGCCATACCCCTGACTAGGCCCGACATGTCTATAGCTGTCGATGACACCGAAAAGGCGGAATGTTTAGCAGACAGTTTAGAAGATCAATGCTCTCCAAGCAGTCAGTCCTGTGACCCGCACCACCTGACAAAGGTGGACTCTGTGGTTACAGAGTGGGCCTCTATGCCCCCGACCGGCGAGCCACTTCGCCCGACCTCTGTCGACGAGGTCAAAGTTATCATCAAAAATCTGAAAGATAGAAACTCCCCGGAGCCTGACCGTCTTTCCAACAGAACATTAAAATCCCTTCCGGCCCAGTTCGTGTCCCTATTAGTGTTGATATTCAACTCACTGTTGAAATTTTACTCCTTCCCGGACGAGTGGAAGGAGGCCATTGTCATTGGCATACCCAAACCCAATAAGCCGCGGAATCTCGCATCTAGCTATAGGCCTATAAGTTTACTCAGCTGTCTAGGAAAAATTTATGAGAGAATAATCTTGGTTAGACTCTCTGAAGTGGTAGAGGCCAAATCCTTGCTCATAAATGAGCAATTTGGTTTTAGGAAAAAGCACTCTGCTGTCCACCAAGTGCACCGCCTCGTAGAGCATATAGCTCGTTATAACATCAGAACGACGGCACACAGTAGCACTGCAGTCATTCTTCTCGATATCGCAAAAGCCTTTGACAAAGTGTGGCACAACGGCTTGATTTTCAAGCTGCTCACCGCCGGTGTACCACTCTGTCTAGTGTACATCCTACGACACTTCTTGTCAAATAGGTATTTTCGATATAAAGTAGAGGGCACTCTATCCTCTCCCCGCCTCGTCCGTGCAGGCGTTCCCCAGGATTCCACCCTTTCTCCGATCTTGTACGCACTGTACACCAGCGACATGCCTCGTACAAAATTAGTCCACCTGGCGATGTACGCCGATGACACCGCCCTATACACTACTTCTCGCTATTCTCGCCTGTTGACTGAAAGACTCCAGACTGCGGCCAACGACCTCGGCGATTGGTAACGTTTATGGAAGATCGAAGTTAATCCGGATAAGAGTGAAGCGATCCTGTTTCCTCGTGTCAAACACGAAACGGCCTCCACCGTCTACATGTTAAACCGACCTATTCCCTGGAAACCACAGGCAAAATATCTAGGAGTAATCCTAGATTCCAGACTCTCTTTTAGCTCACACGTCAAGAGAGCCAGAAACAAAGCTCTCTTTATTCTCAGTAGGCTTTATCCTCTTATCTGCAAGCAGAGTAAATTGTTAATTAGATATAAGCTGACACTATACAAAACTTGTGTAAGACCCGTGCTTACTTATGCTAGTGTCGTGTTCGCACACACTAAGCTGAATGCCCTTCAAATTGTTCAGAATAAAATCTTGCGAATCGCGTCAGGTTGCCCCTGGTTCGTTCGCAATGTCGACCTTCATAGAGACTTCGAACTGGAATCGATTCAAGAGTACTGCAAAGGCCTGTCCAGGCGCTACTTCGAGCGCGGAGCTACTCACGCGAACCCCCTTATCGTACAGGCGTGTGACTACACCCCGTACGCTAAAACTAAGCTCAGACGCCCGCGTAGCGTTCTATTAGACCCAGATGATCCCATTACAGTTGTTAATGCTCCATATGTAGGTAGGAAGCACAAAACACATACACGACACTCACACCGCCGTCGACGGAAATGACGAAGTCCAGCATATTTGACGGCCCGACCGCGCGTTGGCGTGGCTGGGCCCAGCGGTTAGGGACTGCTAGGTCCCTGCAGATTAGTCTAAGTTTCTCCAGCTGCGTCTTCAGGTCGCGGCTGGTTTGCTAAGAATAGGGAACATCCCCCAGCCCTCTCGTCGGCCGCAAGCCGAGGCTCGAGTCCCGCAGGGGACGCCCTTGCCGCCGACGTTTTCCTCTCAAGCAGACACGATAGTGCTTGCTACTTCTTAGGGACAGAGTACCCTCTTCCCTCCCCAACCGGTGTCGCTGTCAAGGCCAATAGGGCTAACAGCATTAAACTCACAAAAAAAAATATATTTTTTTTTGATAAGTAATAGATACCTGCTTCCATTTCTGTTAAACGGTGGCAAGTTGATATGCAGTTTATAAACATTGTAATTTTAGAGCTATAGTTTTATGTTATAGGAGATAATATTTATTAGGGGGTTTTAATACGCCTTACTTTAAATAAGATATATCTTATTTAAAGTAAGGCGTATTAAAACCGTGAGTTTATCGTTTATCCTTCTATTAAATATGATACCAGCCACAGAGACCTGACAAAAATTGAATAAATCTATAAATTAATATTAAGAAGTTCAAATATAACTAACTTCTGGATATGGTGTCTCATGTTTGACGAACATTGAGATTAAAATAAGATTTAAAATGCCATTAAAATATTGCAAATGGAAGATGACAAACTGACAGACGATTTGGACAAAACAAAATTGCTTGCTATATAACGGATGGACGACCAGTCTCTTAGTGATAAAATGTATATAGGTAAATCTACAATCCATCCCTTTAGGGTCGGTTATTTTGTCTTAATGCGGTATCAAGAACACGCCGTACTATCAAATTGGGTTCGTAAGTTTGGTTTCTTGAGTTATGAGTATTGATGAAGGCTACGGATGTCGTAAGTGAAATTTTCAAATGAAAGAATGTTAATACATATGACTACAGGGCTATTTGTTGAAATTGAGAATAGAGATTATAATTCTGCTTAATAGTTTATAGACCATGTAATCCTATACTAATGTTTATTTATTTGTAGTTTTCCTATAACAATTTTCATTTATTTATTTTTTAACAATTTGAGATGTAACTTTAATTGATTGATATTTTATGAAGTTTCCACCGTCCTACCGTTTAGGCAGAGGAATCGCCAGAGAGCCCTTTACGTGAGGGTGTTTCTACCTCTTCTAATAATGTTTAAGCCAATTTATTTACACAATGTTATTTGTCTTAAAGAAAAAGAAAGAAAGCAAACAAATCCGTAAATTCATGATTTGTATATTGGTGTGTTTGTGAGATCAGTTTAAGTCAGAAGTTAGTCAGTTAGATGAGTTAAGAAAGACTAATCTTTCTTCCTAAGATTAATCTTTCCTTAGAATAACGCTAGCTGGTCACCATGCGTATTCAACTCTGGTCTTGTTTTTGTGATAGCTAGATTCCAGGATGGGTGATGCCTTGTGTGTTAACTAAAGCTCAGGGTGTAATTCTTTATGATATAAATTTTGAATATAGAACAAACGCGTCAGTTACCACATTGTTTATGATCATAACAAAAATATTGAATTATATAAAATCAAGAGTAAGTAAGTTTTGGAGTTCTGTACTAACTATCGCACGAGAATAAGCCAATTGATATTAAATTGAACTTTCATAATGAAAAATAGCCTCCTATCACCGAAACTCTGGCTTAGCGCCAATATACACTTTGACGTTACTAAGGCAACGCGTATTTTACGAGTCGCCGAATACTTAAGTTATAATTATTGTTTCCAATACACGGAAACTGGAAAAGAGAGTAGACATCTTACACATTTAATTATGACTTTTAAATTAATACATTAAACGTTAGATTCAATATATAAAAAGCAACCTTAATGTTGTATTGCGTCCTTCTTAGAAAACATGCACATGCGCATTTCCTCGCAATTGTGACATGCGCATTGATACGCATACAAGAAGATTTCCTCAATATTAATGATAGCCTGGTACTAATGCGGCTAAAACAACCTATCCGCACTATATTCTGAAGTTTATAAAACTCAAAGGAGGAGTTCTCACAAGTTCTTTTTTAATTTAGATATTGTTTTTAGATTAAACAAATATATATATTTAAATGGTTTAGTAATATGGTTTTTAATCGACTTAATTAAAAACGAAATAGATTCTCAATCGACAGTATTTATTATATTTTAAAATTTCAGAGAAGTTACAATTTTCATGAAAATATTGTTTTATTGATTTAAAAATTTTCGTAAAATATAACAATATAATTTGTTTTACGTCTTGGTTTGTTTCTTTAAACAGAAGTGGAGTAGAAAAGATGATAAGTATGTATTCATTTTCATGTATGTACATATACCAAGGTGTTTTTAAAGAAAATAGCAATCAATACTTTAATATATAAGCAATAACATACACATTTTCATATTTGTTACTATTTCCCGCGTATATTATGTATACCCGGACAATGTATGGACACTATTTTTATACTATTTAATATAGATAAATAGATCTTTTTAGATAGATAGATGTAAGTATAATAATCTAATGTTATATGATCTATATATTTATACATTTAAATGAAATTTTGCAAATGAATTATTAAACAGATAGTGCATATCTGTTTGAGAATTCATTAAATCATGAATTATATGAGAAGTGGAAGTTAATATCAATTTTTAATGCTTTTTAAGCATTCTTATATTTCAAGATTAATTAATACAGTTCTATATAATATTAAGGAAATCAAATAAGCAAGACGAAGTAGTAAAGAATTTGACATACTAAAGTGTATTGTGGTAAAGCAGTGTAAAAAGCCAATATTTTTATTCACGCAATATTTTAATAGCTAAATGTTACACAGATTATATTAAGCTCGACAACGAGTTATATTAAGCTCGACAATGTACACTTTGCCGTTGCTAAGGCAACGCCTAATTTACGAGACGCCGAATACTCAAGTTATTATTGTTTCCATTAAAGGGAAAGTGAAAGAGAGACAAGATATGTCACTCATTTAATTATGACTCTTAAATTAATAGGTATTAAACGTTAAATTCAACATACAAAACCTAAATGAATGTTGTATTTGCGTCTTTTTCAGAACATGCACATGCGCATTTCATCGCAATTGTGACATGCGCATTGCTACACATAACAGAAGATATCTTGAAGATTACTGATATCCTGGTACTGGTGCGGGTAAAACAACCCATCCGCAATATATTTTGGCTGAAGTTAGAAGAAATATTATTTAGTTTATATTATTTAGTTATATATAATAGTTTATTGGTTTAGCGATTTTGGAAAAATATAATAAAATATACTTTTTTACGTTTTGGTTTGTTTCTTTATACAGAAGTGGAGTAGAACAGACAAGTATAGTTATGACGTTCATGGACCGACATATACCAAAGTATTTTTTTAGGAAATTGCAATCAATATTTTGTAATAAAAGCAATAACAAACAACAAAAGTTTTGTTTTTATTATACAGTTATCAAATTGAAAAGTTAATTATTTTGGACAAAACTAAAATTTCGCGTGAACGCAATTTAAGCAATTTGCTAAAATATTGTAGAGTAACAAATATTACAATATAATATATATAAACCATGATGAAATATCTAATTCTTATTTAAATCATTATTTTGCACGACGCAACATGTTTATATAAATATATATATATATATATATATATATATATATATATATATATATATATATATATATATTATATATATATATATATATATATATATATATATATACATGTCCAATCACAAATACTTTTTTTTATTTATTTCACTGTCAATGTTTTCTTAAATATAGTAGAAAATATTTATATTATTTGTAATATTACACGCAGAGAATTCTGCTTATATATCAATCCCTACTGTCAAGTCTCTACTCACTTGCTGAAATAATGATACAGTGGTCAACGTGGCCAAATATATATTATGTGACTATAAGGATCATAAAACGTGACATGAATAAGAAAGCAGGTACATAAGTAATTTCCTATTTTGAGCACTAGCACAAATACCTGTAAGCATATTCAGGACCAACATATTCTTTGATTTTTACGTGAAGTTTTACATATCGTGTAAATATATGGTTATTTAAAATCATTATAAAATATTTTGTGTAACATAAATTAATAATATTAATAATACTAAGACTATAATATAAATCACTTTCTATATTGCAAATATACATGCATCTTACATTGCACCCTAACAGTCATAAACGATATAAACATTAAAAAAAGATGATTTTCTGTTGAAAAGTACAAACAAGTGCTGTTACTGACATCGAATTTCAAGAAGGTTTTGTTATATTAACATGGGTATTATTTCTACACTTATTCATTTTATATTATTGTAATGTTATTTCATCAATTAAATTATAGACTTTGTCAACAAAATTTGTGTTGAGATCCCACTCAAGTCTTTTATATGACCAACAGGTATATTGGGACACAACAACACCAGGCGAACATGAAGCGAGAAGAGGTTCTATATTAAATTTCACTCGGGATATATCAAACCTTCTGCGCCTGTCATACATAAAATCAATATTTTGGACAAACTTTGAAATAAAAGTGGGCTTTAGAACTAACATTGCTGCTAAAGTTTTGACGCATGCGTGTTCATGTCCAAGATGGCTGACAAATGGACATGCGCATTGATGAATAGAAGATCTCTTCACATTTATGGTACGTTAGTACTCATGCGGCTATAATAATTTAGCCGCAATCTAGCATATTTTTTAAAACCACCTACCTGTATGTTTATATATTCAATAAAATTTAAAATGAAAATGAATTCATTTGTGTATGTTTATTTTACTAATTTCAGAAATAAAAGATAATAAATAAAGATAAACAATGAACGTAAAGGCGTATTTACGATCTTAATAATAATTTTACCAAATATGGCTTACGTAAAATGTCATCATCCGTCCGTCCTCGTTCTTGCTTAAACACAAGCACAAACAAAATTAAATCCAAACTTATCCAAAATTACACCTAAATTGATTTAAAATGAGCATAAACTGGACTTATTGTTCAAATATCAAGATTCTAGAGCATGATCAGTTCATTGCGTATTTACTCTAGCGTATTTAATATAATAAGGACTAATTATTATAATTAATATTATTATTTATAATAATTATTATATAATTTAAAATAGTTATTTATATGTTTGCAATATGTAGAAAATATAATTGGCTTCTGTGGATTATTCTCAGGATATATATTAAACACGAACTTTTCTACAATTTAATAATACTTAAATTATTTTGCAATATAAGCGCAAAGAAATAGTTTTCTCTTTTTTACAATTTAGAATTTAACAAAATGTGTATTTTGATGTCATTATTTAAAAAATTTACCAATGGTCATCAATTATCAGATAGGAGTTTAAGCAGTTTTAAAAAGGAGACATCCAATGTAAGTAGTAAAATAGAGAATGTAGAAAATTTGGGCGAATTTTTATTTTGAAAGAGGGGAACGAATTAAAATGTATCTAAAATTTTTTAAACTAATTGAATAATTTGGTTGTAAACCCAAAACATATTGTTTGTAAAATATTTACAGACTCTTGGCTTGAGGTAAGGTAGGTAATGAGGTGCCGGAACACATGATATATACACAAACTACGGCAAAATACATTAACAAAACGAAAAAGTAAATAAAATCCAAAAAATTGTAACGTTTGAAAAGTTAGTTAAGTTTAACGGTTGTTGTTTAGAGCCGTTTACTAGAAAACAATGAAAAATATGAAATACATTTCATATAACGTGGAAAATATTCATCAACTCAAAATAAAACCGATATTCCAGTGAGTAACCAAAGAGTAAGAACGTGGGTTTTCGATAACAACGTCATTAGTTAAAACACATGTGACGTTTTTGGCACTTTAATACGTGATGATTTGTCTGACTCCTAGAAGATGTGCTCTTAGGGAAGAGGTGCCATCTGTAATATCAACATAAAAGTTGCCCACCCAGTGGATTGTTCAAATCACATCTTTTACCGAAACCAACAAGATATTATTACTACCACCCCTATAGACTATAGACCCTAAGGTATTATTACAATTTGGTATGTGCCGTAAGAAATAACAAAGCAGTAAGATTTTATTTAATACTTATATTTTAAAAATATATTATTTCTGAATATCAACAAAAATGTAAGATATCTGAAGATAGATATTTCTGCCTAGGGTATTATAGAACCAAATCAGCTTCTAATCCCTAATCTACATCCTTTCACGGGATTTCGTCGACTTATTAATAACTGAAACTAGTACTAAAACTAAATCAAAACAATACAATACATCATTTTAATAAATTTAAATGAAAGATAATAAATTAAAATTACAAGTAAGCCAAACTTTTACGAGAATTAAAAAAAAACCATAAGATTTGACTAATGTAGTTAGTCTAGTACAGTTATATGATTTTATAAATCAAATTTATAAATTGTTATTATATTGTATTATACTATTCTTAATTTTAATTTTATCAACATTATATACAAATCGGATTGCGTAATTTATTGAATTTAGGTATACAAATTGCATTCCGAAATTTTATTAAATGAGTGTTTGTTTGTAAGGCGTAAAGGAATCGATGTTTTTAAATCAGTCGTTAGCAACTAACACTACTTATTTATCACACATATTTCATGTAGTTCAATCCTAAATGTTGTGTATAACACATGTCGGCGATTCCTTGGCAAATGGCTTACTCGTAAATAAACTATAAAGCAAGCAATCTAAAGTCTTAATAAGCAACGCCATCATTTCTGACGTCCTCTTTTATTAAATTTACGCATGCGTGGTGTACACCCCCGTAGTTGAGACAAGCGCAGTTCTCAATCGTATCTTTTTCATTTATGATATCCTTATACTGACGCGGTTTAAATAACCTGGATGCAACAATTCGCATCTTGTTGCAAGGGACATTTTTTTGGCTATCGCGAATATTCAATTTAAATAAGTTACAATATTTTTTTATATGTCAATCAATTATCTCAGACAAAATTAATTAAAATTAAATTACACAGATATATGAAGAACACAATGATTTTTTTAGGAGCTTTTTAAAGCTTTTATTTATTTAATTATAGTACAAGCGACCAGCGCGGGTCCTTTCGTTGGATAATTTCCCAATCTAATTATGAAAATTGCTTATTAGACAATGTATGTATTTGTTTCTTGCATGAAACATATTTGTGTAAATAAGTTAATTAGTTTCTCACATCACAACATAAATTAAACACTATATCCTAATATTCTAATATTTTGAACGTTGCCAATGCTTAAAGTAATATTTAAATTCTGTTAATTGTAAATTAGAAGTTAATTGTTAACTAGTAGATTGCTTGTAACTTAATTGGCGTGGGCTTTACGATTCTTGTCACCTAATTTTTTACTTAATTACTGATTTACCAATATTTTTGTTATTTTTTATAGCTTCGCATTTCTATTGTGATTCTCATGTGTTCCAGATCCTTGATTTTTATATACCAAATAAATGTTCCAGATGTGAATTTTCAGGTTGATCTCTATGGTCATACATCTGGTGTGTCATTCAAAATAAACTATAGCCTAAAATCTGCCTAGACCTAACAGTTATACAATAACGTTCAATTAAAATCCACCAATCCACATTCATATTCTACAAGTGTTTAATCTTTAAACAAGTTTGATTAGTTTAACCTATTCTATGTACAGACACAATTTATTTACTGTTTTATTATTTAAAGTATAGATATGCCTATGATAATGTAGTAATGTTACAAATAAACAAATTTCAATTAAGAAAGACGATGGCGCCTAATTGCCACCAACCAATAGAAATGGCAAGTTACTATGTTGCCATAGTAACGCCCTTACCATGCGCAGTAAGCGAAATCACGTGGCAGTCGGAACATGCGCGTTAAAGATAAATTACTTCCCTCGAGTTCTGCTATCCCAGTAGTAGTGCGGCTAAAACTGCTTAAATTATCCGCAGTTTGCCCGCAGTTACAAAAAATATAAGTATATTTTTTTTAATAAAAAATGTTTTAAACGTGTTTTAACAATTTATTAGGTTTAATAAGCATGTGCACAGTTGAAAGTATAAATTATAAATAAAATAAAATACATATTATTATAAAGAAATACATGGAAATATCTAATAAAATAATTGTTAAAGAGGTTCATGGTATCCTTACAATATAAAAAAAAATGTTATAGCATTATGGGGGAAGTCACCTACCAAAAAAAATTAAAAAAGGCAATTCTCTGTTACTATTTGAAACGTAATCAAATGTTTACTTAAAATATAAAAAAATGGGATACATATGTATATACAATACGTATAATTTAAAAGTATTTTAGCCACTCAACAGTAATATCTAAATCGCTTTCAAAAGTTATTTAAAATTGTTTATGTTTCTGATATTTTAGTCAAAATGGACATGAATTTGTCATAAATGGACAAAAGATGTCACGGAGTAGTACCCCGGAGATGGAAAAAGGAAAAATGATGGAAAGACAAAAAGATGGGAAGACCACCTCCCCAAATACTAAAGGAGACTAGTTCGCGAAAGGTATACTTGGAAACAGTTGGAGGAAGCCTATGTCACATGACAACCTGACCATAATATTAATAACATTGTTATAGAAGATATTTACCAAGCAAGTAAATATTTATACAGTGGAAAGCTAATAATAGTTAGGTTAGCTGCAGTATTATTATTTTATGTTACTGTTTTGCGGATCTCTAATTAACCAAACCGTAAAAAAATCTTGAACTTATGTTTTATTAAAATAGTAGGTGTTCAAGATATTGTATCTTAAAAAAAATTAAGACGTTTTGGTCAGATAATAAAGGCTGTTTTTGTTTTTTTATTTATAGTATTAGTTATATTATAGTGTATATTATTATTATATACACTATAATATATCTTATTGAATTATATAATTTATTGATTAAGCCCCTTGACTGGGTGAGAGAATTGATCTATATTGATAAATTATGTTATATTATAAGATATCTCTCAGCTCAGTGTGCCTGTTAGCAAAGCTGTCCAGTTGCTTCCAATGTGTACGGTCTTAAGCAACTCTTCTCCATTTGGGTCCCGCGGTAAGTTTTAGCTCATCCTCCCATCTTATTTGTTGTCTTCCTCTTTGTCTTTTGCCATCTCTTGGATACCATTGTGTTATAATTTACCTGTAAACATCTGGCCGGTCCATCTGCATTTTCATTGTTGACGTCATCGATATGTTTTCTTTTTAAATAATTTTAGAAACTGATTTTTAAAAGAAATGATACTTTGATTCATTTCGTTTGTTTAATTTAAAGTGTAAATGACTTATTAAAAATATTAATAACTAATCAAAATTTGTATTTAATAAATACATTTTATAGAGATTTATAAAACAAGTATACAACCGGATAGTCGGCGCTCTTGGCCGACTACAATAGTGCTCGGATAGTCGACTTTACCGACTAGTCGGTATATTTCTAGTAAATATGTAAAAGCTTGGTGGCTCTAAATAAATATAATACAAATGGCAAATTATGCAGCTTGACTTAAGTTTACTCATTATGTACGAATAAGCACCAAACAAACTAATAATTACAAACTAAAATTTAACTAGGCTATTTTAATAAAATACTAATTATTTTAACTGAACTCGACAACAACCATATATGTTTCCCAACAGGAAAACATAAGCCAACCTAATGATGATATAGTTTCAATCCTCAATATTTTTTACTTCATTCAGATTTGTCAACAATCAGCGTCAGTTTCATAACCACGAAGATTCTCTCAATCGTCCCGTTTGTACGCATGCTCAGAAACGTAGCAGCTTCTGAGCATGCGTACAAACGGTCAAACCACGTGGATATGTGACATGCGCACAACGACCAACAATAAAATGACTGCTGTAGTCCTGCTAATCTCCTGGTACAATTGCGGGTAAAATAGTCCAATATCATCCGCATCTAGCTTACAGAAATTCTATTACCGAATCTTTCTGACCGAATTATTGTTCTTCAAAATAAATGCGAAATCATGTATTTGTTACTGAATACGGCAGAAAATATAGGAGAATAAAATAATATGATTAAAATAAACGGCCTTCACAAATTAATTTATTTCAATAAAAAAATGATTTATCCGTTCGCTGCAGTTTAAGATTTTTTAAGATTTAAGATTTTTTAAAAAGGATCTATTTTCACTACATTATGTGCTTTGAAAATAAAGAATCTAAAGTATATAAAAATATATATTTGCATCCGTAACTTAAAAAAAATATTATTTCCCCGTAACATTCATCTCCTATTTCACGATATTTGTTTTAACGAGTTATTAGTTTTGACGAGTTTTGTTTTAAAGAGTATTTGTACAAATTTTCGGTAAAATTTATGTGAAACACTTTTGTTACAAACTTAAATTCCTTATTTTTTTACTTCTTTAGGCAATAAGTCCCCCTAATCGTTTCCTAAAACTTACTTTGCTAAATATAATATAATAAAAACAATTTTTATCGCGTGTATCCTGTAAACAGTGTCTGTATTCTGTATCAAGATTTAAGTCAACAGATTTGAAGAATAAAAAATTCATACAAAGTGTCGTTCTATTTTTAGGGAATGAATTTTATAAAATTTGTTCTTAAATGATATCTGATAATTATTAACTACTTATCTTCGTCTTACTAAACTTTATGTTTTGTATAAATATATAACTTGCATCTTAGACCCAAAATTAGTATACCTACATTACCCCTCCTTTATACCATATTTAGTAAGTAACAATATATTGATTTTGCTGACCAGCACTTCTAAAGTGGTACTCATCTTTTCAGCCCAATCTGTTTTTATATACCGGACTGAAGAAGTGTAAAAATTCGAAATATATTCAACAGTCGGACGCAGTCCCACTGCACCACGATGGCCTCAATTATTAATGACCTTTATTTATCAACATACAGTGAAATTTACGATTCTACTAATGTAATTGATTATCATTCCGTGCAGAACCAATTGTACAGTTCTACCAAACTCATTATAATTCATTTTGAAATTTGGATTATAAGAATTTCTGGAACTTACTTGGTATTTTTACTATCACATGTCGAATAAGTGTAAAGTGTAAGTGTACGTTTAATCAATACTATCTTGATTAATATTATGAAATAGAGAAACACATATATATATATTTGTAATTCTAAGCATATATTTTTACGATTAACTAGAATAAGGTAAAATGTAACACAAAAAAATTAAATGAATATCAAGTGTCAACTTACATGTGTTATTTTAGATATGTATATCATGAATATGCATATTTTTTCTTTATAATCTAATTTCATCAATAAATATGATCTAAAAGAGTAAGTAAAATATATACGAGCCTATCTTTCATTGTATACACACAAATAGAATGTAAAAATTACACATTCGTGTAATAATACTTTGAAAGATATAAAAATAATAGAATTACATACCTGCTACATATATCATTAACAACGGCCAAAAATCTAATCCTAATATTAAGAATACCACAATAATTAATAATATTTTGTTAGACTTACCTGTAATATCGATTTCTTGAGAAAATTGCTTGATAATGAGATCCAAAGCACGTCTCGTGACTTTTATTAGCACGTCCACCACCTTCCGACTGTAGTAACGTCGCATCTCGCTGACTGCATTCTTCACCATTTCCTTTAACACAAAGGTATTATTCTGACCGTTCATCTCGTTCATACAGTTTTACTTTACAAATATCAATATTTAAGGCTAACCAATAACTTTACGTATTGTTCGGTGTGTATATATATATATATATATATATATATATATATATATATATATATATATATATATATATATATATATATATATATATATATATTTATATATATATATATATATATATATATATATATATATATATATAATAGCAAATAGTCTTTTTCATGAATGAGAAAAAAATTAGCGAGCGCTGCTTAAAATCCGTTCTCAATGAAACTTGAAAAGTAGATGTGCAAAAAACCCTCCCCTCCGCTTTCCACGGTAAACTCAACGACACGCTTTAATCGGAGAAATCAAAGATATTTTATAAATCATTTAATAGCTCTGCGAACTCATAACTATAGTATCAGTCAAACGCTGTTCTACTACGCCACGTTTGTAATTTTTTTTATAAATTTTACTTCAAAATTGCCGGCCAAACAAACAACTTTTGCTACGGCGGCATTTCTAATAGTTTAGTTACATTACTATGGAATGGCCATGGCCATCATAAATTTTATAAGGATACATCCTTATAATAAGTAACTCTGTCAGACCTGCATACTCTTGGATAATCCGCCAGCAGGTATGGATAATAAGCGATGAGGACTCTCAAAGCACTCCCATACCGCTGACCAATCTTGTTGTCCGCTAGCCGTAGACTCATTTAATGTGGACGCCGCACCGCTGGCAGATTGCACTTCATCTTCAGTGTGAAATAAATAATCAAAATGTTTAACGTATATTTTATAAATAAATAAATTGTTAGACTTTATGTGTAACAATTATGAACAACAGAATAAAATTTCCTATGTACCTACATTTTAGTTAAATATGCATAATACTTGCTTACCGTCAGCGATAAGAAATTCAAAATCAGGATTAATTTCAGTGGGTTGCACTTGCTGAGCTGCTTTTTTAACTAAATCTAGTACTTCTTCTACTGCTTCCTCAACCATTAAACTTTTTCTGTTTAGTTCTACACAGGCAGACCTTACATAAATAAAAACAATGTACATTAACAAAATGAAATATTTTAAATAATTGTATATTTATAATCTTACCGGCAGCCACCCTCAACGTGTTCAATGAATTCTTCCACAGACCATGGAGTTTCTTCTAAAACAAATACATTTAAATTACAAATAAAAATATCTTAACATTATATAGTCGCTTATTTTTCATTAATGAATATGTAAAGTTGAGCCGGCGTCGAAAAAGACATAAGAAAATTAAATTCTAAAAAATAAAAAAATTTGCAAAAAAAAAAATAAAGAGAAAATATTTATAGTTTCTATTGCATAAAAATTGATCTAGAATGGGATTATTGTTAGCTTATAATTAATTGTTATTTAGTATTTATTAATGTATTTGTAAGATTTACAAACCCGATGGGAATCGTGTTATATGGACACTTCGCTACTGATATACGAGTATATAGTTATCAATATCGTGACGTACAATGCACAGCAGTAACTACTGAATGTAAAATATTAAATTTTATCTCTTAGGTTCCTTGAAAAGTTAGGAGAGCTAAGACAGAATTTCACAGAATATCTTTGCGGTAAAATAAACGAGTTTTCACATTTTACAATTAAAATTACGAAAGTTAGAATCGGACAAACTAATTTACAAGTGACAACTTAATTTATACAAAAAATCCGTGCAAAATATGATAAATACCTATGATGAATAAATTTTATTTTTCTATATTTTGAAATTTAGTTTTTTTTTTATGCTTATTTTGATATATTAATTTATTTAGACCTGTATACTTTTAGACAACTCATTAGAAGTATATTTTAATATAATAAATTAAATTTTAGACTACATCATAAAATATACCTGGTAATGTTATTAAAGAAACTTCTTGCATGCCAGACAACATGTAAATTATTCTATTAATGTAAATATCATGAACTCTTGTGACAAGAACATCAAAACCATTTATTGCAAAATTAGCACGATCAATGAATTCTTTCCAATCTTCGCTCGTCCACAAGACAGATTTCAAGCCAGGTAGTAATAGAGAGGACAGACGAACTACTTGTGGTAAAAGTAAAGGACGAACTTCAAGCTTCACTTGTCTTATTGTTCTTAGATAGTCTTCTAGTAGAAACTGTTAATTATTAATTATGAATTATTTAAATTATATTTTTAAAAGTATAAGCACCATTTTATTTTAATTCATAAAATAATTACAATACCTGCAAGGAATCATTAACAAGTGTAAAATAATTCTTCTTTGCATATAATGAATGGCACACAATGGGCAGTCCTACGCCCATTTTAACAAGACAATCTGACTCCCTTATTAGCAATTTAATAGTATGGTCTAAATTAACAGTTATTCGTCCAGAACCATCAATTTTTAACAAGGTGTTATTTAAGCTATCATCCACATCCCATAACTGTCAAAAAAAATACAAAGACATGCTCACACATTTCACTTATCGACAGTGTTTAAAAAAGCTTCGTCAGCTTTTTTCATTTTCATTTCGTTTGTTTTTTTCATTTTCATTCGAGTGAAATCAAAACGGATAATAATAATAATAATAATTAATTTACCATATTTAAACTATGAAAGACATTATTATTACGTAAATTTAATAAATACTTTCTTTTAGCAAGAACTTAACGTAAAAATGGATTTGATGTTTACAATCATATTATATACTCTACAATATGTAGTCATAATTATTCTATATATTATTATCCACCCAAGTTTTGTAAAAAAAAGTATCAGGATGTAACAGATGCAATGAATGTCCAATTCAATTTTGTTAACATTTACATATCGAGTACAATGTATTATATTAACATTTTGATTCATCCAAACCGCTCTCATGGTCTCTTCATAGTTGGTTATTAGTGTACGCGTCGCAGTGTACTTGCGCATCATATCGGCCGCGGCCGGCAAGCCTCGCAGGACGGGGTGCGCGCATACACTCTCTACTGTCTCCGTCATATTGTACATGAGACAACGAGCCCATTTAATACGACCTGTGAACGTTCATATTAATATATAGATTATTCCTATTAGTAATTAGTTGTACTAAATACAAATAATTTACAAAGCAAACGAAGCTATCTGACAGTAGTTTTAGGAAAATGAAGTATATAATGTGGTTTACTCTTTCTGTAAATATAACGAATAGTAACAACTTTGAACCTGCGACAGGCGAGTAATTTCTAGGCAAAGGTGGATCATCTTTTTGCCTTTTAAACATTTTCATTATCTTGTCCACTTCCTTTTCACTATATCTTAATACTCTATCATATTTTTCGCTCAACTTCGTAATTTGAATTTTTTGGCTAACCTGAAATTACACTCAATATTTTTTATGATTGTCTCATACGTACTATTTAAAAAAAAAATAATTTTAGAATATTACTTATTTTGTATATAACTATGTATTTTTAATAAAACAGAACCTTACTTTCTCAAATCTAGTTAGAAATTTGATGCCTTGTGGCGTTTCCCAAACACTGGCAAAATTCATTTCAATCGTATTTCCAATTGATTCCCGAAGTTCGTTTGTTTTGTCTTCAAATGCGTGGTAATCTTTATCAAAATCATTATTGCGGTAGTCGAGATAGTCGTACTGACAAGATGTCACAGCTTTCTTAGCTTCATTAAATGCATGCATTGCATCTTCTAGGTCTGCAATAGTTAAGTGATTTGATAAAACTATATATCTAATATATTTTCTGAAAAGTGCATTTGCATCACTTACCTTCCCCCAAGAGCAGCCCTTCCATACGTTTTTCAAATAAATTATTATAATCATCCATTAAGTCAAAAATAGATATAATTTTATTAAGCCTCTTACAAAAGGTATCAAATTTTCCAAATACATAATTCTCAGAAAAACTGAACTGTTCTGTATTCGGGAGAAACGCCTGATTCTTTACGAAAATATACGTGTCTCTATATGTTTTATTTAAATGAATACAATGTATAAGCTTTTCACGTACAATAGCTCGTTCTTGGGACCAAATTGTCTCTTTGAAACGACATGTTATATACTGTTTACATGTTTCAATCATTTGATTTGTTATCTACAAAAGTAAATTATAAATGCAACACTATAAAATTTTTAATATCAATATTTAACTATATTAACTTTTCTGAACGTACTTTCACCATTAACGATGATATTCTTTCGGAAGTATTATAGAACTGTGATATACTGTGAATCAATCTGACCGTTTGTAGTAAGCTTAATATGGAGTCTTTTATTTTGACAGGATCGTCTAAATATAATGAATGACAGCACTTTTCCATTGCTTGTATGAATTTTGCGTTGTCTTTTGCTTCATTATAGCAAAATGTTATTTTGTGATCAGTATCACGCCAGAGCTTTATGTATTTAGAACTCGCTAATTGAAGACAAGTCAAAGTCAATTGGACCTCGTTATTCTGAAAAATAAATATCCACAGACACACAGTTCCTTTAACTTTTATTCGAGTGGCGGTAAATTATTGTAATTTATATTTATATTTATATTTATATATATATATATATATATATATATATATATATATATATATATATATATATATATATATATATATATATATATATATATATATATATATATATATATATATATATATATATATATATATATATATATATATATATATATATATATATTTAGCTTCACGCTGTATCCGCATATAGCAAGGTGGGAACCTAGAACCACTCCATTTCCCACTTTCCGACATTCGAGGCATTGCGTGTTGAGTGGCGGTACTGGACGCCGCATCTTTGCCTTGTTGCCAGAGCGATGAAAATGGAAAAATAACTCATTCTCACCGAGTGGAAATCAAATCCACAAGCCGTCGCATTTACAGGCAGACGTTGTGTAATATATTACATTTTTTCACTAACTTTAGCACAACATTTTACTAACGCTTAACATTTATTGCTTGGTGAAAATATCTCATTATGAATAATAAACATTTAAGCATCGAGTATCAAAACTAGTATAAGTTTTCTACAAAAACATTTCAAAGTAAAAATATAACCATTCAAGAGTTCTTTATCAAAGATCTAATGAAATTCATCAAATCAAAATTTCGGAATTTTTGCAATATAAGAAAGCATACAAGCGAAGCATACAAGGCATAATAAGGTCATACAGCTCTACTTTTCTGTCCCTACATTTAATTTTTAAAAAGTTTATACTTTAAGTTTAGACAACATTATAAATTAAAAAATATATAAATAATAATCATTTTTTAACTATTTTAAATAATAATCATTCTTATCATAATGCAAAATACCTGCAAATAAGAGACAAGTTGTGAAAACTGTGCTCCTCTCTTTTTCCAGTATTCAAGTTCATCTTGAGGACCACTTGAGTCTACTTCTCGACGTAATTGTTCACTTTCACTTAGAATCTATAATAATTTTTACAATTTTTGTTAATTCTATTTACACGTAACAAAAATTTCTTTTTTCACACCAAATTAAAATTACACAGTTGGCAAGAATATCTTAAAACAAAATGTGAAATAGCGACCTTATGTGAAATAGCACTAAAAGCAACCAGGCAACCTAATCAAAAGTATCTATCGAGAAGAGAAGCATGACGTGGTACAAATATAGAAAATAATAATATGTATATAAATCCTAATTATAAATCAGAGGTATCTCTAGGATATCAGTGGAAGATAGGAGCTGGAACTGATGCAGGTAAAGCTTTATGTTTTTGAAATCTTTTTACATTATGTTTTATCTAAATCCTTATAAAAATATATAATATGGTGAATATCAAGACTATAATTTCAATTGAAGAACTTTACTTTACTTGTGCAAACAATAATTATTACAGTATATCGTTTGAATTTTTTTATAATGTAAGATCTCTCTAACCTCCATAATCTTTTTTATCCATTCATTTACCCTTTCCTCCAGTGTACTAATTGTGTTAGGATTTTTTATCATTTCCTTTAACTCAGAATGATCGTTTAAATTTGCCATTAAAGCTTGTCCATCATCAAATAGATTCACTTGGTTGCAAACTTCTTCACAAACTATTGAAGTAAAAAATATATATCAAGATAAAATTACTATGATTAAAAATATGACTACTAATAATATTATAAGTAACTAACCTTTTAGAGCACTACAAAATGATCTTAAGCCGGGTAGAAGCTGATTTTTGACAATTGGAAATCTAGTTTCATCTTCATCTCCATCACTACTTGGATGAGCTAAAGCACTCATATACACAAATTCCATCACTCTTTCAATGGCTGTTACGAGTCCAACTTTTTCCGCATTAAGAATACCACAGAATCTATACACGCATTAGAATAGGATTTTTTAGTAACTATTAATGAAGTTGGCAAATAAAATTTACCATTATGTATAAAATTATAGTATTCTTACAAATCTTTATGAAATCCTTCTTCAGGTAATTGTTTACTAACATTTATACGAAACATATAAATGCAGACTCCGGTAAACTTAACGTCCCAACCATCAGACAGAAAAAGCTTCTTTTTAAGAGTAACTTGCGGAGGTGGTAACTTTCCTTGGCCTTGTTGTCTTGATTTGGTACCTTCTGGCAAAGAGCGGTGTTCAATTTCTTCTACGTCTTGGTAGTACCAGAGTAATTTATTTCTCATGTGTGGTAAGAATAGCTGGTTAATATCATCTAGCTGGAATAGTAAATTTATATATATATATATATATAGATATATATATATACTATATATATATATATATATATATATATATATATATATATATATAATATATATATATATATATATAATATATATAAACCAGACACTTTTTAAGACGAACATTTTGTATACCATATTTCCTTCAAATACATGGTCCATAATTGCGTGACGGGGTAGACCTGTACCATCGATTAGAAGTTGGAATGTGAACTCCAATCGAGGGTCCATCTCCCCTCGTCTTGCTTTTCGCTCGCATTCTTCACGTCTTTTCTAATAACAAAAGTAATAGAACAAAGATAATAGATTTATATAAAACAATATATTATTATATATACTACATTTATATGTTAGTGAAGTTGGGTTTGAAATACACTAAACAGTTTCAAGCAGACCTGAAGTATATCCATGACGTCTTCTTCCTCTTCATCGCTAGAGCCTGGTTTTATACCACATACAAACATTTTTATTTATAATAAGGTAAATTTTTATTTTACCTTAAGTTATTTATGCATTACAAGCTTATATAACTATGCGCATACATATGTGATGTAAACTATACCAAAACAAGAGATTTTGGAATTGATAGATAAATATTTTGTTTGAAATTTAAAATATAATTGATTGCTGATTTAAATATTATTACTTTTATATATTTTATACTTAAGACCTACGCTTGGTTTTTTGCAATAAACAGGCACAGAGAGCGATTTGTTTCAAACTGTCGGTAAGCAACACTGCCTTAGACGAAACAATAGTTGTAATATGCAAATTAAATGGACAAGCAGGTGTTATTAAAAGGGAAGGGGGTGGTACGGCATATCACTTGCTTGTACAAATATTAGAAGTAGCACGCAACACCCCTACTGAGCTGGATTTATATTTAATAAAAGGTGTCAGTTTATATTCATAAACCTCCATGAATCCTTTTATCAAAATACAAGTTTTTTCGTGCAACCAACATATTTCATGGCTTTAATTTTCTATTGCAGGTGAGTTATTGTTGATTCGTGCACCTTAATTTTATAGTAGTAGTAAAACTACAGCTAGATTGGATTATCCAATAAAATTGGACATTATAAAATTCACCAGTTTGTGTGTCACCAATTCCAATTGAAGTGGTTGTGCGCTTAAGATACTTTTAGGTACAAATTCACTAGCGATAATGTTGATTCCCACCGGCTTCCCCTTTGTAACTCTTAATAAATATTAAATAACAATGAATACTTTATTAATCTTAATATAAATCAATTTTGTTTATTTCAATACTATAATATATTTTCAAAGTAAATAAGCTTCGTAAACTAGGATCAATTTTCAGATTATCCTGATTGATTTATTTTTTTATGATTTTTCCAACTCCGGTTTACCTTCATAAAAATTTCACACTGTCACTAGTACACACATATATACATATATATATAAATATATATATATATATATATATATATATATATATATATATATATATATATATATATATATATATATATATATATATATATATATATATATATATAGATATATATATATATATGATATATATATATATATATATATATATATATATATATATATATATATATATATATATATATATAGATATATATTCTATATATATATATATATATATATATATATATATATATATATATATATAGATATATATATATATATATATAGATATATATATATATATATATATATATATATATATATATATATATATATATATATATATATATATATATATATATATATATATATATATATATATATATATATAATATTATACATGTAAATATAGATACAACTAATTGAATGACATTTATTCCAAAAATAATTCCAAGGAGTCTTTTGAAATTTGGGAATATATAAAATTATTAATTCCATGACCAGAGGATACTACTGATTTTGCATAAGAATCCATAATGTCATTATGAGCAAGTGATTCGGAATCCATGCCAGCAATAAGAGTACGCCTTGTTCATGACACTGAAACAAACCTTCTCTAATTTTGAGGACAATGTGAAAACTAGACCTGCTATCGAAAGAATTTTCCAATAAAGATTATAAAAAAATTTTTTTAGCAGTCTTTAGAAAAGGTTTTTTTGTTTCTGCGATTCGAAGCATCAGTAAATATGGCTGTATAATCTAAACCTGATATCGCACGCAAAATTTTAAGACTTTATATTTTTTGTACATCTAAAAGAACACCCCAGAATTATCACACTTGAGAATGGGAAAATAACTACATTATTTATAGAGACAGATAAAGATAATCCATGCATCGGTGCCATTTACCTAGGTAATACAAAGCAGAATTGAGTCTAGACACAATCTTATCAACATTTGTAGAACTAAAAATAGCACGTTGATCCAGATCAGTGTTCTAGGAAGAGCATGATTACCTTGATGCCTAATTCGAATAGATCTGCCAATAAAACGATTATAATTTATTTGAATTTTAAGTTCAAAAAGAATAACGCAATCGTATGCGGAAGTAATATCCAAAAAATCCGTATCAGGAACCTTAAGTTAAGGCGCATTTCTGAGGCGAGAATACTATCAATTGTGCCAAGACCTTTAATAAATCCGAATTGAGATTTAGAAAATAATTTTGTATGGTTTTCATTATCTAGTCAAGTCTATTTTTTATTAATTGCTCTATAAATTTGCACATCGAAAAGACAGGGCAATGGGACAGTTAGACAAAGACTTCTGAGGATCTTTCCCAGGTTTTAAAATTGGGATAATCATTTGTTTTCCAGGATGACCGGACACGCCCAGATTCCAAAGAAGAATTAACAATTGAAAGATATACCATTTTTGCAGAATTACTAATATTTATTAGAAACGAATATGGAATACTTAAGAGGTTTTTAACCAGGTCTCAGAGATGGCAAGGAAAACGAATCTATGTCAATGATCAAGTTAACGATTTCAGGTATTTTCAGTAGGACGCTTTTACAGTTCCACTGCATTATTTATTATTGAGCTCATTAGATGATGTAATGCATGATGAAGTAGAAGCATTGATCAATTGATGGGATGGGATGAAAAAGAATCAATTGTTCAGACATTAACAAGAGAATAATGACATATTTTGATGTGTAATTTTATCATAATCTAATATTTTTGGAGAATGTCGACGAGCTGAAAATATAGGCTAAAGTTGTCCCCCAATAAGTATTTCCTGTTTAATTTTCTAGCTTTTAAAACGGGGCCACAACATAGACCAGTCCATCAAATCCTGAACCAAATCCATACGCGTTACACTGAAAGTTGGAATAAAGCCTTTATATTTGTGGACGGTTAATAGAGAATTAATCATTAAATTGTTAGCTGTAGCAGCAGACAAAAGCTCAATCCTAATGTTATTCCTGCCAATACTATTAGAGCCATCTTTATTATTATTTTTCATTGTATTATTTCACAGAATCTTGATAAATTTGACGGGTCTCATAAATAATCTAGCTATGTATTTCTGAGTAATAATAAAAGTTCAAGCAAGTCATCAAAGGAAGGGTAGACATAAATAGGTTTAATTGAAGGATTCGTTGGTTTGATGGATCTATAATCGTTTTTAAGAGAGCTGCTATTCTAGTCAACATTGTGACCTTTTTATAGAAACGATGTTAGGGGTTCCGGGTATCTATACTTGCGTCAAGTACGACACATATTATAAACGAAAAAATGTTAAAAAAGTGTTTAATTTTAAAACTTACCTCTACTAATATTTATAATACACTATTAACCGAAACTCGTCGCTATTAAATAAAAATGTACATAAAATACAACAGGGAACGAATGAAAAATAAATTTTAAACACAGATCGCTTGTAAAGCGCGTGTTGACTACATCAAACGCGATCTGTCAATGATCAAAGTCGTCGTTTCTTTGTTATTCTTATAGTAAAAATTACAGATCTCTTATTTTCACTCAAATATCTCAAGTTTATTGGTCTAATCTGCAGCAAATTTAAAAGTGGCAACAAGGACACAGAAGACTAATTACGAAAATCTTTTAGAACATTTAAAACATTGATGATCCATCGTAATATATTTAAATATGTTTTATTTGATTTTCTTTTAATGACATTTCAATGTATTTTTGATCAAATTAAATAAATATAGACAATTCAAAACTTATGTTTGTCTGAGATAATTTAAATCTGCAAGATATCGTAAGTATCTATTAAAAAACAAAACTTTAGTACTTTTACTATTTAAATAAATTTCCTGATCTATTTATAAACTTAAAATAAGTAGATTATAGGAAAAATCTACTTAAATAATACTTACAAAATTACTTATGACCCTTCCAAAAACAGACAAATCCATATTCAGTTAATATATCGGGAATAAATTAATTAAAATCACTGTAAGAAATGCCTAATAGTAAACAATAAATTTGTGGGCACTACAAAAAACGTAATTAAGGCTTCCGTACACCTCCATGATTAAACTGAAATAAACGAATATACGTGAGTGCGTGCAAAAGAGATCAGCATACTAAACAAAAAGAAAAGAAATGTTGCACGAACTGAAATACCATTTTTATGCTCACATGTAAAAGATAAAATCTATGGTTCTGTACCAAACAAAGTGGCGTTTATCACGAACATTGAAATATTTAGTAAAATATAAGTTTGGTTACTTCACTATTTTAGTATTAGGTTTAGTTACGTAACGAAAGGAAATACGTAAAAATCTTTCTTGCCCTTCAAATGTAGGGCTCTTATATGTAGGCTGTGACGTCGTTGTTTAGCGGCACAGAGCCAGACTATAAACGCGACGGTAGACGGTAGTGAGTTCGATTTCCACTCGAGGAGATTGAATTATTACATAATTCTAATAAACTTATGTTGAGAAATAATCAATACTATTAGGTACTTACATATGAAATTGGCGTTTGGTATGGGAGGAACAAAAAGTGAAATATTTTTTAATATAATATATTTATATAATCAAAGTATGAACAATTATAGTCTATGAAGTTTTGCCATCTCATTGTTAATTAATTGTTCCCTTTACTTAAAAAAACCATTCGGACGGGAATGAATAAAATCTATGAAGGCGGTTTGCACTGCTGCTGGAGTTGACTTTTTTTACTTGCAAGAAGTATCCAAATTTCGAAAAAAATGGTAATCTGTGGGAGCAAGGTCCGGGAGTACGGTGAATGTCTTAAACATTCCAATGGCATGAAGCCATAGCTTCCCCCTTACTCTTAATAGCAGTAGCCCAGCGGTGAATTAGGTAAACCAAGAGGTCTCCAGCACTGCGACTGTGACGAAAACCATATTATCACTAATAAGCTGATTTACCTCAAGGTAACCGAATAGTTGGGAGTTTATTACGCACTCCATCATCTTAAATAGTAGGAAGGTAATCGCAATAGGACGGTAATTGGATGGGTCAGTACTGTCACCTTTCTTATAGACAGGGTGAATCACAGCTACTTTCCACGAAGATGGGATAATTCTGGCCGCATAAGATGAGAGAACAAGCGCGTCAGCACTGAGGTTAACTCGGGAGTACTCGTATTGAGCGTGAATACCGTCAGGAACACTGGACTTCCTGACGTCAAGGGATCAAAGAGCACGACGAACTACGGTTTGCGTAAAGCGTACTTCTGGTATAGTGCTTTACGCAAACCGCTTGCTTGCTTGCTAGGAATGGATGGTGGTAGTTTTCCCAAGTCGTCAAGAGTTGAGTTCCATGCAAAAAGAGTGCATAGAATATCTGCTTTTCTCTTTGCTGTATGTGCCCGAGATCCATTTTGTTTGCGCAATGGTGGTAGAGGAAGCTTACAGAATTACCTTCAACAAATTTGGCAAGAGACCAAAATGCACGTTCCAGGTGGAAAGCTTAACAATATCTTGCCAATTTTGCAAATGCCTTGCCTAGCCTTAGCCCGAGCAGCCTGTTTCTTTAAATTTTATTTTGAGATTAGTGGCTTGTGGGTCCTTCGCAGCTATCGTCCCAACCTAGAATCGATAAGTTTCCTGCCTAGAGCTTTTAGCTCTTTTACAGGACTCGTCGAACCAAGGTTGCGAATTGCCACCGCCACGAACTTCGGTACTGGGAATTTAACATTCCATTCCCTGCAAAATGGTGTCCGTAACGGCGTCTACGCAGATCGATGGTCGCCAGAAGAAAAACAAAGCTGGCAAAACAAAAGCATGGGGACCCATGGGTAAGATGAAAAAAAATCTCTTAATCCATCCCAATCTGCCGACTTGTAATGCCATACTAACCGCATTCGTAATGGTCGTGTATGAGCAGGTTGTAGTAAGGGTGCCTTAGAGTGCATCAGATGTGCTGAGGGGTGTTTTTTATAGATACTCGGTTGCCCTCCGGGTGGGCAGTCAACAGAAGATCAAGCAAGGAAGCTCTGTGGCACTCTCTAAGCGGTATCCTGGTAAAGTCAGATACCAATTCAGTAAAGCCATGTCCCTGGTCAAAGCTGTGCGTCAAGAGTTCCGGTCGGTCAGTTTTGTATGATCCAAGCCATTCTGTATGGTGTGGACATTCAAGTCACCAAGGATACCAAGTTCCGCATTAGGATAACACTCCAGCACGTAATCTGTAGCTTTTTCGACATGTCCAAATAGGCAGTCAATCTCGAAATTACCGCTAAGTGACCTACCAGGCACCGTAGTCTACACGTGCCAACAGTACTGATAGATCTCGTGTCTCCAAGCTGTCGAGTAGCAGACACCAGATATCATCCCTGATCATACACACGCCAGTTTGAGTGCAACATTCATGTTTCAGTGTGTACCCTGGGTACAGTGAGTATGACGTCGGCAGGAGTTCATATCTTTGCCTCTGTTAGAAATAGGAAGTCTCGAGATGTTGGTGGACAGCGTTTAGGCTAGAATGAAGTCTTCTTATATTGCAAAAGTCAATGCTAAGTGTGGAATTAGAAGCCGCTGTAATAACATTACTCTTTTGTTTTTGTACAGCCATGAAGGTTGTCGTATGTGTACAGATGGAAAGGAAAGGAGACAACGTAGTTATTACGAGAGTCCCATAGCCAAATATGTCAGTAGCAGACATTAATGTGTCGCTGGCGTGGGGGAAGAAAGGGCTCCCGATCCAACCTGCTGATCATTCGTCGGGTCCACCCCGGTCTTGCACTCCGGCACGACGACATCAAACCCAAACAGAGATTGGTCTGGATTCGGATCCCCTACAAACCACCTCTACAAACCATCGGGTCTCCCTGGACCCCAGCAGCGAAGAGGAATTTTATTTTTACCCCATCCCCCCACGGGGGACTCTAGACTGGAGCACTGGTGCCACGGTGGAACTCGTAAATAACACGATAAACAGAAAAAACAGAAATAAAAACAAATGAATGACGGTTAAGGAAACAAAAATACATTTGTAAATATCTGTATAAATTGTGACTAAAGTGGCTAGTGCGACAAAACAGCAATTTCATATGTAAGGATCCAATACAAAAAATGTACAAAATTATGTCTGTACATTCAATATTTTAACGAAAAAATAATGAAACGGGTTGTAAAACCAATAAGAGTATACGTAAATTGTTGTCTATTAGTCAGTATGTCTGGTTGTATACGCACATCTTTGGATCCACTGAACCGATTTCAATGAAACTTTTTGTGTTGTATAGCTGTCTGTTTGGGGTATCATTTATTTTGATAACTGGCACGCTTGATTTAGAAACAAGATATTAAGCAATACTGCCTAACAAAAATAATAATTTAATATAATGATAATTTTTGTACTTACATATACATATAAAAATTAAGTATCTGGAACATCTGATGTAGAACATCAATAGCCATCATAGCAATAGCCTCTTTAGTAAGAGCTGTTGTGCGTAATGAGCATTATTCATTGATGAATGAAATCCAAATAATAATATATGAAATAAGGAAATGGAGCCATAAGAAAAGTCGTTCAGCGTGATGTAAAGTTTTCTTTGACATTTTGATATATAGTACATATTAGGGATCTGGAATCATAACTTAATGTAGACCGACAATATATCACCAGATCGCAGGGATTATAAAGTCTACGCTAATGAAGTTGTGGTAAATAATAGTAATAAATATAAATATTGTAATTTGCATGTAACATATACGAAGGTTTATAAATAATGACTGTAAAAAAATAGTTAACTAATGTTAACAAAATTTAATTATAGACGTACAATTTTATTTTATTATTTTGGAAGTTTTGTTAAAAAATTAAAAACATTCATACAAGATTATTTAATAATAAGTATATAAATATATATTACCTTAAACTTTCTTTATTCTATTTATTGTAAATTTATAGACTTATTTAAAAACAGAAGTTAATTTCGTACCTACCTGAACTACAACCAAATCAACCATTCTGTCTCTATTCTAAAAACACTTCAAACTAAGCTACAATTCATTTTATAACGTTATTTATTCATATCAAAAATTGTTTGTATTGTTTATTTCCGCGTAAGACACATGTCAGCTTACAATCATATTTTTTGACTGACTAGTACCTAAGTGAATTCATGTCATTTCGATGGCAGGGCTTGTTCGATATCATGTCCATAAAAAACGAGATATCTTGTGGTTGCGTGAAGATAATGAGGTGATATTTTTGCCAAAATAACATATTTACAAGAAGTGGCAAATGAAATATATTCACAAATCTTAATATTTGTTCAGGCATGAAATAGTAAAAAATAAAACACTGAAAATCAGATTTTAATTATTGGAATAAACTATTATAGGGAATGAATACTTTCTAGGGCTTTCACAGTTTCAAGTATTTTCTTGCAATAATAGATAAATCATAAACGTAAAATAACATTCATTATTAAAATTTAATATTTAAATTTTATTATTAATAATAAAATAATAATTAATATATAAGTTTTATATTTTTAAGCTTCCACTAACGTCTTAATGTTTTTTCTTAAAAATCTACAATACTAAAGGAATGCCAAGCAGCTTACCTGATATCGGTTATAAAAATTTTAATAGCTGGATACTAATAAATAAAGATTACATTATTATTTATATAATTTATTATGTAACATTGTTTCCATATCTAACATTTTTCTTTTATTTACCGATCGATATCCCCAAACACGATATCAATAGTTGCAATTAAAATAGAAATATCAGCCAGCATTAAACCTTTACCCATGAAAGCTAACCCAGCTAAATGATTATACGAACATGATCTTATGCCAACACGATATGGCTTAGAAGTGCCATCGGCTACCATATAAAATCCTAATTCTCCTTTAGGACATTCTACACCAGTATAGGTCGCACCTGGTGGTACTAAATAACCTTCAGAACAAAGCTTAAAATGATGAATAAGTGCTTCCATTGAAGTTTTCATTTCTGCTCTAAGTGGTAAAGATATTTTTGAATCGTCTGTTTTAATTTCTCCTTCAGGCATAGTGTCTATTACCTGGTTTAAAATTCTTAAAGACTGGCGCAACTCCATTAATCTAAGAAGGTGACGATCGTAACTATCCCCCATGGTACCGACTGGAACGTCGAAATCATATTGATCATACCCATCGTATGGATGTGAAATACGTAAGTCCCACTTTACACCAGTGCTCCGAAGCATTGGTCCACTAAAACCTCGATAAATAGCTTCATGTGCGCTCACGATGCCGATACCGGCTGTTCTTGCATAATACATCCTACTTCCTGTAACTAAATCTTCAGTTTCGTCGCAGCGCTCTCCCAGTTTTGAACAAAATTCATATATATCATCAAGAAATCCTATAGGAATATCTTGTGATACTCCTCCTGGTCTTATGTATGCGCAATGCACTCGTGCGCCACAAAGTCGCTCTGAGAGTTCGTAAATCTTTTCACGTTCTTCACACATCCAAAAAAACGGAGTGATTCCACCGGCATCAAGAATAGTACCAGATACATTTAAAAGATGATTAGCTACACGACAAAGTTCACTGCAAAGTACTCTTATGGCTTTGGCTCTTGGAGGCACTTCAATATTAAGCAAAGTCTCAACAGCGACTGCAAAACCTTGCTCGTTACCCAATGTTGAAACGTAATCAAAACGGTCTACAAAAGGTAAATTTTGAGTATAGTGTTTACTTTCCATTAATTTTTCTGTGGCTCTGTGTAAAAACCCAATGTGCGGATCAGCACGCACAACTGTTTCTCCGTCCAGCTCTAAGATCAATCTAAGCACGCCGTGCGCTGCTGGATGCTGGGGGCCAAAGTTAATGCACATATTTTGCAGCTTGCGCTCAACAGGTCTTACTTTCGCGTGATAAATAACCTTATAAAACTTTTCGATTTCTTCAGTCGGATGGATTACCACACCAGCAAACTGGTTTACAAATTCAACATCAGGATGCCATCTTTTGGCTTCTAATGGTACAAAAGCTTTAAAATAACGCACTTGCTTGAAATTAAAAATACTTTTATACGAAGAACAATACTTAGAAATCAACATAATCATTTCTTATGTTAAAATTAGTAATAAGAAAGAAAAAAATCAGCATTGAAGCAATGTCAAAGTAACATTTTCAAGATCCGTCATATATTAACAAAATGGCCAGTTGACAAGTATTTATTAACGCAATATCTTTCCACGTAGGAACTAAAAATATCAATTTTTACAAAAAATATACTTAAAATTATACAAAGTTTTACCTCTACTACTTCGTCATCTTCTTCTACGCAGTCATATTTTACGAAAGCGAAACGCAACTGATTCTCAAAATGTTCACGTGCTTCACTCTTTTCTTTATCACTTAAACTGTCCATTTTTTATAATCTTTATTGCTTATGTACATAAATTGAATGTGTCTATACAACATTAAAATGATTTAGTCAATTTTTACTGAATTTAAAATTACAATGTAAGTAGCTATAGTTAATAGTAGATTTGAGCCAAATGACATTATAATTCCACAACCATTACAGTTTAGATTTTTCCACTACTAAAGTGTTGATAGCAAGTGTGAAACTATCGATAAAACAGGTGAGGTGTTCGCAGGTTAAAGTAACGCTATTGGTACGACGCGATGGTACCTACCATGGCAATTAAATAGTTCTAACAATAGCTTTATAAAGGTTTTTTCAAATTTTGTTACTTTTTACTATTATTTTGTTTTCTATAAATATTTATGGATTTTCGAAAATTCCAAAAAGTAAATAATGCTAATAAATATTAAAATGTTTTATGGTAGCCATATCCAGACATGTTACTATATGGCAACCTACCCACTCACCTATTGTGATCTAAAACAATTTAGCTAGGTTTATTGGACATGTGTACAGGTAGACAGATATTTGTAACAGCTTATCGTAACATTCACACAAATTTGTTACAAATTGTTGCGTTTTAGAGCAACATTACTGTCTGAACTAGTAGAACAGAACACTTAAGTTAATACATCTAGTTATTAGTTAAGATGTTCAAAATATATTCAGAATATTAATTTAATTGCCCTTACTAAGTTATTAAGTTGTATTTTTAGATAAATTCAATCATGTGAATAGGGATGTATTTACATCCCTACGTTTCCACAAAGTAGGTAAGTACAGTGAAATATGACATTTTTGCTCGTTTTATCAAAATATATTATCATTTTCCAAAAAAATATCACTTAGATATTATCATCATAGTAATAGAAGCAATATAATAATACAAGATTCTTTCTTTCCTGGTTAAAAATAACACACAATTGTATTATTATCTCAAAACAAAATTTAAATATATGAAACAGCTTATGATAATAAAATAACTTGGATTTATACCATACATACCCTATTGATATCATCTTCAGTCAACTGTTTCGTTTTCGATGCCTCTTTGTCTGTCATAGTAGCGCCAGTTAATTAAAACCTTCGCTTTGATAAATGAAAGCAGTCACGTAAACTTGTACTGGGCTTACAATAGGTAGTTAACAGCCATTATTATTAATTTGCAGATACAGAAGAAATTAACGGCACAAAAAAACTCATCCGATATCAGATGGAGGTAAAAAACAACTGGTACACATTACGGGGAGTTTTCAAAGGTTTATTAAAAGAAGTAAAAAGTAAAAGCAAATTAGAGTAATATGGTTTATTAATGTTAAAAGTAATTTTGTTTTGATGCGGTCGTCCTGCCGGCGGTGGCGTGCGGTCACGCTCGCGCCTGGCACGGCCGGCGTCGCACCGCACCGCGCGCCTTTGTGCCATGCCATGCCTGCACGTTACTACGCCCCCATGAATATCTAATACTGCTATTTGACTATTATATCATTTAGTCTAATCTAAATAATAACCTAAATACAAGACGCAATTTAAAATAAAACACGGATACATACATCAAATATTTATTTACTACACAAAATTACACTTGAGACTGAAAAGTATATCTTATATAATTGGAATGTTACTTACATGTAGACAATGTATTCGATTATTTTATTTAGCAGAATTATACAGCAATAGCTTCATAAAAGGCAACATAAATACAATAAAAGTATAAATATAAGTACTAGCAACTAAGTTATAGAAATAATGTGTAAAATAGTAGTTCTTTATACAGTATTATTCATTTATATAATGAATTATATGAAACTAATTCTTATAAATTTGATCCTGTTGTTAAATTCAGTCAATCGACATTAAAAAAAGGAAAATCTTTAGCGCACTACAATGATTATAATAAATCTAAGCAAAGACATTTAAGATGTCTATAAGCAATATAAGGATTAAAGATTTTAAACATATATGCACTACATCTATTGGGTACTACAATTTATGTGTATGTTAATATTGTAGATTAAGTTAAATGACACAATAAAGGTTCCACGGCGTCACGTTACGACTATGATATATTATATAATATTACATAACATACAATACTAAATAGTTAATATACATTGTTTTTGTACAAATATAGTTGTCCTCCGTGTTCATTTTCAGAGACAATGCACAGTAAGTTGCAGTACATTACAGAACAGAAGCCAATTTCTAGTAGTGTTACGATGACGTTAGAAGAACACGTTGTGGGATTTCTTTTTAGTTTACATACGCATTTGGATTATGAAATTACTTCTTTGCTTGTAGACAAAAGTTACTCATTGTTGAGAAATATTTAATAATAACATAATTATAATAAATATAGAATAATAACATAAAATACTACGATATATACTGTTAGATCTTTTGTAAAACTTTTTTTTATTTAATGCCATCAAACAAAAAAATATCTAACAAAAACATTTTTTTTAAAAAGAATTTACTAAGTATACAAAATGTTTACCTACAACTTATAATTCTAGTTACGTCAAAATGTAAACATCAAGAGATATAAGGAGATTATGTTAATATATGTTTTAATAATTTATATATATATATATATATATATATATATATATATATATATATATATATATATATATATATATAGATATATATATATAATATAATATATATATATATATATATATATCAATATATCATTCATACATATATAAACCAAATGTGTATATCATTGAAATGCACTTTAATAAGTTTGTATAAAGGTGTATATGAATCTTGTATAAGTGTATAAGATAAAAATTTTCTTAGGCATAGAGTACTATCATCACATATCACTATAAAACCTGATAATTTTAACGTTTATTTTAAATATTTGGTTTTTTATTACTGTAGCTTTTTATAAGCAATCAATATTAAAATTTATTTTATAGTTATATGTAATAATGACTCTCATTTTATAAACATGTACCGGAGATGTCATTTGAATGTAAATATCTCTTTATTACATCAATTATTACATCAATAAAGATACCTATTTTCTCAACATAATTAATAATAATTTGTAACAGTAATATGAGACGAAACTTCATAAATCAGCCCTAACTTCTCGAATTTTATAATTATAATTTAAACAAAATAAGCATTTCAACTTGTTTCTCTATGGAGTACCCCATGTAGAAAGTAAAAAGATACTAGACCTATCCACTAGAAATTTAAGTTGGCATAGTAATAAAATTATACTTGATGTGTGATGTATATTCAAAATATAATAGGTATAAGTGTTCATTTTAAATCAAATAAAAAGCTACCGTTACATCTTTACAAAATTAAACTAAGTTAGTAATTTATACATTTAGTTATTCTTACGAATAATTTAAATTGACGTAATTATTAAGGGAGTAAAGAAGGCCCGACTAAATGTACAGATGTCATTTCGCACTGCGTTACCGTACTCACATGTAAGTTACAGATGACCATCTCAATTTGACACTCAAACATGAAAATCCAAGCTTATTATAAAACTCTATGCCTCAAATTTGCAGTGCGGAACGAGTTAGTACTGTTTAATCATGGCCATTGCCCCTATAATTAAGTGAAAGGCACGTAAGGCGTTTATAAATATGTTTAGTTGATATATGATAAATTAAATTACTTAAGAGAATAGTTTTAATTTTTAATTGAATTATTATTATAAAACAAATTACAAATTCAAACTATTCTTTTATAATTAGAAATGTGAACATTTGAATACAAGAATAATTAAATAACTAATAGTTTTACCCAAAATATAAATCCAAAAGTGAAACAATAAGAAAGATAATGTAAATCACATTCACAAAGTAAAATGTTAAACTATTCATCAAGAAATTGTAATTCAGGACAAAGGTATTTTTTTAACAAAAACAATTTAGAAGTTGTGTTTGCCATCAATATATAAAGATTGTTTTTTTTACATAATGTGTTTATGCTTTATCATAAAAGTTTAAATCAAAGCATAGCGACGAATGTGGAAACTTTTAGGTGCATAGTATTAGTGTAAATAAATGTCATATGAAATTTTTGTTGAATAATTACATACTCAAAGTAATAGTCAAAGAACACACTAATGTAGCATATTATATGAAAAAGTTAGTTAATTAAAGTATAAAAAAATATAAACATTACAGAAACACATAAACACAAACATTATACATTACAGAAAAAATTAGCGTTATTTATAAAACACATATTATTACTTAAATTAAAGGTAACTTCTTGTATATAAGCTAAGATGTGAATAGATTCTCTTTAATGAAACAAAATATTATTAATGTAACTATGTCTCCTTATTTATGAAACCAAAATACTCGTAACTACTGTGCTGGAGTTCACACAATTATTATGCTTCAGACATAATTATGATTATAACGTAACATAATATAAAAAATATTAACTTTGAAATAAAAAAAATATTTTATACGATTATGAATTTATATAACTTGTACTATTAAAGTACATATTGAAGTCTAAACTATACAGAAGACTCACTGTAGTGGTGTCATTAAAATTCAAGTGGGAAAAGATTTGTACTTAGATGTGTACCAAATTGTGTATCACCCTCTGGTGTTTATTAAAGGGGGATTGGTTAGATTTTACCCTATAAGAAAGCCCAGATATCTATACAAAATTTGACTAAACAAGTATAAAGTGGCAAGAGATATATTTTAATAAAGCTTCACGGTATTTCCCGCATATAGCAGGGTAGGCAGAGGGGACCCAGTGTAAACCTAGTGTTAAGCCACTCCGTAAATCGCTTGCATAAAAAATATTCGATCTAAAACTTATAATACAAATTTTGATTTTAATTCCTTATAATTTTTACGATAAAAATATCACAAAAATCAGATATGATTAATGAATTAAATACATACGTATAAAATAAATAATTAAAAATAATATTGCACATATTACATTACATTATAAATATTTTATATAAATTTAACAAATTATGGTATATAATGTTTATATATATTAAATCAAAGCATTTTTATATTCCCTAAACTTGTAGAAAATACCTAAATTGCAAACATTTGCTAGAAATATGAAATTTAGTTCAAGCATTTTTCCTGTATTATTGTACAGTTTCATTGGCTATACGTTTTTTTTTATTTTACATTTTGTAATATTTATAAAATTTATAATATAGCTTAGTGGTCTGGGCTGGGCTGGGCTGGGTTCTTAATACTGTGATATATTATAAAACAAAAGAATAAAAGTAAAATAACATTTGTTACATACACTCCGAAAGTTGTGGCTGAGGTAGCTATAATTAACAACAATAATAAAATTAAATAAATACCTCCATTTTATATCAACCAATTGGATTTTATCATAGCTCTAAATGTTATGTAGTAATATATTTAAAAATATAAATGTATGAACCATCAAAATAATTTAAAATTTAATTAACATATCTGAATCATCTTTATTCTGTATAGTTGAAAAAATAATACCACATTGTGCTAAGATAGTTTACCTTCGGCCACAAAAGATTTTCTATTTAGACTTATAAATACAAACTAAAATACCTTTATAATTCATGTGATAACAAGTCGCGGTGTAGGCAATATATCGTCATGCTCCGCGAAAGTCATGGCCGCCATCCACTTAAGCTGATCTTCTGTGACTGCACCTGCTATCGTACACCCAAACCAGGGACGATCTTTACTCCTACTAACGTAAAAGGTCATATTTAAGACTTATATTTTAATAATAAACAAACAGCTTCACTCTCTCTCCCGCTTAGGAGGACGGACAGAAGCAACCTAGTGTCAAGACCCTACATTATTCGCTATCCGCCCGAATTCAGTGTATTGTGTATTTAGTACAAGAAGTCAATCAAATGTAATCATTCCTTCGAGTGGGGATCAAGCAATCGAAGCCAAAACGCTTACAGCCAGACACTGTTCCATCACATCACGATGGTTATTGGTTTCCTCTATACACGTTATATTTACGTATTCTGCAGAAATAATAAAGTTCTATTCTACCAAATAATAGCAAATGCAGTAAAAAATAGTTGGTATACACAGTCGCAAAAAGAATTTTAATTTGATTCGAGTGAATATATATAGGGTCCGCCATCTAACGTTTTCCGCTGAATGAATATGGTTGTGTATACGCTTGAACAACGCTGGACAATATTGCGACATTACTTTGGAAATCATGGTAATGTTGCAGAATGTATGAGAAAATTGCGTACGGATTTTGGAAGAAGAGAAGCACCGATAGCTCCGTATGTTCGTTATCTTGTGAAAAAATTAAAAGATACTGGCATCCTCATCGATAAACCAATGCGTGAAGAGCCAAAAACAGTGCGCATTTTGATCTTGGCGGGTATATAAACAAGCCAAATTGTCGCATTTGGGGTACAGAAAACCCGCACGCATACATTGAAAAGCCGACGCACCCAAAACGATCACACATTTTTCTTCGAAAATGAGCAAGGAGTGGCCGTTACAGTCAATGGTGATCGTTATCGGGGCATGTTGAAAGAATTTTTGTTCACGAAAAATTGAACAGATTTGGTTTGAACAGGACGGCGCTACGTGCCACACAGCCACACTAAAAGCTACGATAGTCAACGATAAGTGTTACGCCGACAAGCCAGATACAATTGACGCTTAAAAGGACAATATTCGTGAAGTCATAGGTGAAATACAGCTGCACACAATAGATAATGTTCTTAAAAATTGGACCCATCGTGTAGGCTACTGCATGGCCAGCTGAGGCAGCTATTTGAATGAAATTATTTTCCATTAATAACCGGAAGGATTGTACTTTCCAATAAAAAATGAAAATTGAGACAATATTCAGTAGCTTTTTTTATAGCATTTAAAAAAAGTTATTTGGCGAGCCGTTACATGTATAAAAAATTGATTAAAAATAATATTACAATAATAATAATAATAATGTTAAATGTGTTCTATACCTCTTCTGTTTATTATTCCTAGGTATAAAAGTGATGGCCCATCGTGACTGCGGGTTCCTCTTAGGCTCATGCCCTATGTACCAGAGAATATCTTTCATATGCCATTCTTCTATTTTGTGCGAACCCTAAAAAAATATCAATAAAAATAAATTTATTTAAACGAATGTACAAAATTCGGTCTAACAGTTCATAATGAGAAATACGACTTAAGAAAGAAGGATCTTACTAACAGTTTAAAAATATACAAGGGCAAATTAAATATAATAGTGTTAAAATATGTAAACTTCCTCATATGTTTATATATATATATATATATATATATATATATATATATATATATATATATATATATATATATATATATATATATATATATATATATTATATATATATATATAAAGATTCATGCTACTCTCGTAAGTGGCTCTCGAATTAACGACGTGGTGCGTTATACAAGTAAATGTTGGACGTGTGTGTGAATTACTAAATGTAATATGCACCATTACTTCTCCCTTTGGCAAGGTTCAACATGCATTCATTAACACGAACGTACGAGTTACCGACCCAGGACAGTAACGACAGTGTCGTGTGTCCATAGCGTTTGTAAAGGATAAATTTACTGTTATTTAAATTATTTAATTATCCATTGCCTCACCTGCCTATCCTTAAAATATCCCAGTTTTGAGTTATTAAGTTCAAATATATGAGGCTTAAACGCTTTCGTTGATTCATTTGCAATTCTTAGTTCGCCGCACACTGACGTCGTTGTACGACGTAATGAATTGATTTCTTGTAGTATTTTATTTTGTTTAACTAATAGATAATTATCTTTTCTGTCCTCTTCATCCCAGTAACTCCATCTCAGAACTACATCTAGTACTATTTCATTCATATGAACGCTCCGACGCATAGATTCATTACAAATTACTTCTTCTATCATAAGTAAATGCGATTCCATTTTCGCTTTTTCACACAACTCTATGCAAATATCGGCGCTTGTTTTGTTCGGAGTTAACTATAAATAAAAATTATAATATTTCATAAAATAAAGTTGTACCGATAAATGTACCTATATGTACCTATAAATAAATATAAATACATACTATATAGGAATAATCATTTTCTTTTTATTTTCCTACACTTGTGTCAAAATCACACCAATAACAAGGCATATTCTTATGAACAGTAAAATATATATTAAGATATAGTATGCAAATTTTGATAGTAACCAGAATGACTACATTTTGATTCAAATATCGTAACTATATAAAAGTGACAAAATAGCGTTAAAAGCTAAAATAAACAAGCTCAAAGATAATTTTCCTTTATCTTTCTCATCATGCAAGTACATCAACATCAGGTTAGTGCTATGATGTCATATTATGTTGTCATCGGATTCGGGCCCGTGTTTAAATTTTCAAACAAATCGGATGGCAAGAAGTAGATATGTATATTAAAAAGAAGGACCACATACATACATACAACGCATAAGTGAATATAAAGTACATACAGACACTTGATGGCACAAGTTCCTATCCAGTACATATATCCACGCTCGGAGATCACCGGCGGCTTTAGGGGAAGTTGGCAGCGAATTGCTTAACACTCTAACCAACACACGTCTTATCGCTGCTTCCCTCCTCATCTCAGCTTCAGTTGGTTCCCATATAGCTTCGAAGCTGGCTATCAGATCTCGAACTACTAATTGTTCTTTGGCTGACCATGCTGTTTGGAGTGTTTGACTTGTCTGAAAAAAATAAATGATTTATATAAAAAAAAATACTGGTCATCCTATTTTGTAGCTTGATGCATTAAACGTATCTTACATTGAATAAAATATATTGGAGATACTAGAAAATTATTAAAATATTAAAAGAAAAGAAATGACGTACGTATGAAACAAATTTTTTTCCGAGCAAGGGAACAGAAATCACAATTAAGACTACGAAAAGTAACAAAAAAGGCACGGACAACTAAAGTCTGCAGTGTATCATAAATCAAGAGAAAACAAAACTGAAAGAATAGTATTACCAAAGCGGTAGGCATAATAGTGGGCGCCCACACCGACGCCAAATTCTCAGCGTTCATTTTATTCGCGTGCGCCATCGTGTTCAGGAAGTGGAGGTGTGCGAACAGCTTGCGCGTTGCGTTATAGACGACGAGGGGGAGTGACGTCATCACAGCTTTATACGCCGCGTACCGGTCGCTAGGTTCTCGTATATCTAGAGAGAACAAAATATTATGTGTTATGTTCTAGTTTACTAATCTATTGTATAACATATGGAATATATAGATTTTTGTATACCTGTTGTATTACCGAATAATTCATTTGATACTAATTTTAAGGGTCAAAATATCATGGGCAATAAGGGAGCCGTCATCATTTATATGTACGCTAAACAACGTAAGGTACCTATGATATTTAAAACATGAAAAGTTACGTTATTATATGAGTATGTGCGTATTTACCCCATAGAACATAATGGTATATTGTATTAGTGGAAAAAAATATCGGTTAAGTGCAAGTAATACTCGCGCACCGAGGGTTCCGAGCCTATGTCATGATGGTAGGTACTCCGTAAAAATACAACGTATAAAAATTTACAAACTTAAATTTGCTGTAAGATCCCTTCATTTTGAATGAAACGAACTACAAATATAAGTTTGTAATGGATTCTTTCTGCGTTATATATATATATATATATATATATATATATATTATATATATATATATATATATATATATATATATACATATATATATATATATATATATATATATATAATATATATATATATATATATATATATATATATATATATATATATATATATAGATATATATATATATATTTTACATTTTCCTTTATATATACAGTAAGTTCTCCCTTGTTGTCAAATTTTTTCTTTTGTTTGTACTATAAATTCCAATATATAGCCACATTTTATAACTCTAGGTTAACGGGAAGTACCCTGTAGGTTTTGATTACGCAGCGATTCCTCCAGGTGATTTCGAGAAAATGGTCTCGACAGACGGATAGACCAATTCACGGAAATAAATTGATTCTATAAGGGATTCGTTTTTTTTTTTTGAGATACGAATCCCTAAAAATATTAAATATCATTAATTTATTTTTGATGTTTCCGACAGTAATGGTTATGTGTTATAAAATTTTTAAGTGGTGCTTCATAAAATGAATTAGAGAAACATTTTTGGTTTAAACATTACCAATAATAAAAAAGCTATTTTCTTTATTCTTCTCAAACTTACCCAAAACAGAAGTAAGAGTATCGTGTACACTCTGAGGTATCAGAGACTCTGGTAAGTCTCTAAAGAAACGTTTCAGTACTCCAGCAACGTCGTGTTCGGAATGCTGACTAGGTGTGAGTTGTACAGACCACGCATCTCGCCGGAAACGAGCTAGTAACTCTGCTAGTACCAAAGAACTGCCCGCTCTACGGTAAATACCTTCGGATAAACTACCTGAAACATTTTTTATTATAAAATTAAAATATATATTATACTATAGCTAAAATATATTTTATTATATAATTAAAAATAAAAATTCTTCTTAGATTATATACTATGTAGATTTAGTATCGTAAAAAAATACACATGTACTAAATGACTAATCATAAAATATTAATATTATCTAAATTATAGATTAAATTACCTAATATGATTATTCTATTTTTTACTTTTAGATACATTGTCTTTAGGTATTCTCTGTCTAACTCATAGGAAGCGAAAATTGCATGGAGATACAAAAGAGATAAGAAATTCATTCTAGAAACTGTTTAAGCTGAATGATTGTCTCATGATGGTCTGTTATAGAGACGAAGCAAATCTGGTTTTACTTGTTTACAGTCAACGCACACGAAGTTGCGAGCTACAACTAGCGAAAATTAAAAACACCTACCATGTGCATAAATAAAGCTTATACACTTATCCACTACTACTGGAACATCTTCTTTAGTAAGTTGCTGGTGGTGGAGGCGTGCGCCGTTATTGTGAGCGGCAAGCTTTATCATGTACTTCCAAGCCTGTAATTCATTAATATTATAACATTGAATATTCTATATATAAAAATATATTAATATTAAATAATATTAATGTTGTTTGCCCAATATTTTCTTTTTTTTAATATAGGCTAGTTGGCTGTGACATACCATGCAATACCATGTTTTGGGTACAATCAGTATCTGCTTATAATGTACATCTGCGAATATATATTAATGACAAATATGAAAAGTGTTCCCTAATAAATCACTTTTAACTGAATTACAATATATATTTTAACTTATTAAAATAATAAATACAGTAATAGTTAAAAATATATTTTTAAAATTATATTCACCCACACACACATCAGCCTATAGCAGTCCACTGCTGGACGTAGGCCTCCCCCAGGGTACGCCATAATCATATTCACGTAAATTTATAATTATTAATTTGTAAACATATATTATATGTATGATATAATATAATAAAATTTAAAATACCTTTAGTTCTCTATCATGTGAGAAACGTAAATATAAGGTAGCTTGGGGACAATCAAGTAGAAGATTTTCGGCGACATCTGAAGGACACATAAATTTGGTTTCTTCTTCTGCCGCCTTAGTAACTGATGGAAGAGATATAAGCAATTTTAAATAATAAGTTAAACATTTAAACACGTCCATCTCTGGGACTATTGGACATATTTGAATGAGTCCTTTTTGTTGTATAGCTATTAAGCCTAGGAAGGATTTTGGCTATAATAGATTTTAAAAACAGGCACACCCGATATAGTACTATAGTAGGTCAGCTAAACTATAAATGATGATATGCAGCCTTCGTTCAAAAAATTCAAAAAAAAACAAAAATTAAGAATAATAAAATCCACTCTGTAGGAAAAAATAGTTCAGCGTAATGAGCAATTTCCATTGACATACAAGAAGGTAATACTAGAAAATCAGTTTTGGAACACTAATAATAGGTAAATACATATACACCGACATATTTTCTGTATAAATGAATTTTATGTATAATCAGGTAATTATATAAAAATCACTTATACACAATTGAGAAGTGAATAAGTGTTGCATAAAAATATTATGTGTTGGCGTCAATTTTGTTGTACTATTTATGTTACAAGAATCTACGGCTTGTACACGGCCTACATAATTTTTTTTTATTTCATGAGATTTTCATAGCGTTTTCCCGCCGTAAGAGCTAAATTACGGTCGCGGAAGAAAAGCTTTTTATACATTAATTGAATAGTTGTTATTTCATCAAAAGCCATAAGTTACGTTAAGTATAACGTAACCGGCCATTATGACAGTGTCGTATTATTTATAGTCTAAATAAACGAATTATGGAGTGATCTATATTTAGAATACGTGTCCTCGTCAGCTCCCCTCAATGCTTATGTCAGAAAGTGACTCATAAATACATCCATACTGCAACAAGGGTAAATTTATTTAAATATACTACAAAATCGTAAATGTTTAATAACATATAATATTTGGTTAGATAATCATTTAAACTTTATAGTAGCATTTAGATAGTTAAACTTTATATAAATTAATGTTTTTACCATATCAAGGAAATCGATGTATAGATTTCCCTGATATGGTAAAAACATTAATACCATTGTGATACGCTGTTAGTATATATACCGATATGTTTGCATGTTTAATATGACTGAATAATAATTATTTTATTTAAGGCTTTCAAATACGAGAACAACGCAATATGGAGGACTACTACTACTACTACTTTGGATTTGACTTTCCACAAATTAACCACAGTCAAAAAATATAATATATATCTATACATATGTGTATCATTATAACGATGTAATGAAGGATAATATGTTTATATGTATTTCATTGGAGCATGTTGAGTTCACCTGTAAGTGGAATAACACCTTGTGTCATCTGTATTTGTTATACGTACATGTTGTGTGTTCATTCTGTTGGTGGACCGAATAAAATAAATAAATAAATAAATATTGTATGTATGCATGAGTATACTTTGATTCTAGCACTCAGACCTGCACAAATTTTACTATCTCTAATAGCCATAGGTTGACTGTAAAAAATCTCTATAATCACCAATATTTACAAATTTTTTATTAATAAAAATTGTTACGAAGTGCAATAATATGTAAATTAGATATATAAATAAATTAATACATGGTTTGCCTTTGACCATTAACTGTCGTTTTAATTAGGTAATCGTGATATTGTCCCTGCTCGGGATATTACTACTTTACTTTTTTATTTAATTTTTCTGTATCCTTTTTTATTTATACAAGAGTAATACTAAGAGACAATATTTACTTTAACTATCTTATATCTTAGTATTTTTGGTAAACAAAAAAAAGCAAAAGTGTATAGTTTCTTAAAATTTGAAAGTTACACAACACACTCACCAACACATCGCGTTTTCCGTAAGTCCACAGTTTTCATTTCATCAGTGTCAGTATGGTAAAGTAGGAGGCGTCGAACGAGCATGAGCCACGCTCCACGCCACTCTCCACTCACACCTTCCTGTTAATGAAATATCCCAACATGTTTTATTTCAGGAAAACATATTACGTAAAGATAATTGTAAAATAATTTTTTTTGAACATACAAAAGTTAAATAGTAGCAGAGTGATGATGTTAAACTGTAGAGTGCTGAAACATATACATAGAATATTTTCAACGACTTGATGATTAATTTTTAGTTAGAAGAGCTAGCTAGAAGAGGTACAAGAGCAACGCGGAATGCGAAATAAGACGTTACTTTCATACTCAAAACTGTCAGTGAAAGTCAAAGAACAGAATCTGAATTATTAAAATATCACAATAGCATGAAGCAAAAACTACATGGTTTTGTATATCATCAAATTACCACCATGACGACGGCCACGGCAACCATAATAGGTAATAGGTATCTTTAGTACAAATAAAGTTATCAAGATTGACATATCATATTTACATTCAGTAAAATTATCAAGCAGATCTCATATACAACATGCTTCGATTGAGATTTCATAACATTGAACGATGTCGATAACGAACTCGTTGATTACTCACGATCTAGATAAAAATGAATTATATTGCTACGCGTGCTTGCGCATGCTTACTTAGGATGTACTTTGAAACATCTCTACAATAAGCAATAAGTACGCGAAAGCAAAAAATAAGAAATTAGAGATTTTTTAAGATGCAGCGTATTAATATTATGACAGCATTTGCAGCCTATAAGAGACGCACTTGTAATTATATAGTTAAGCTCCTTAACAACACAATCAAGAATGGTCCTTTCAGTAAAACTCAGCGCCAGGTCATAAAGCTCGATCCACCTAATCTTGGTTAGAAAGAAACATTGTGGATTTCATCAGAGCTGAAGACTGACAACCATCTAGTCCGGGTCTTAATTCACTAGATTAGGATTTATGGTCAGTTTTAGAGAGTAAGACTTGCTCTAAACGTCTTGATAATTTGGAGTCCCTAAAACAATCCGTATGATTGGCAGTGAAGAATTTTTCTATAGGACGAGTGCGTACTGCTTTTGATAACTATCCTCAACGTTTATGGGACTGTATTGCAGCCAATGAAGACCACTTCCAATAAGTTTTAAATATCTTTTGATAATAAAAATAAAAAAAAATATATATTAATGTATTAAACTAACACATTTTGTTGTTTGTTGTTGTGTTGTGATGTTGTTTTTATTTGTAACAATATTTATAAAGAAAGAAAAAATATTTACTAAGTATATTGCAAAATAGTCTTCACCCAGAGCAATTAAAATCTTTTTAATTAATGAAATAAAAATGAGTCACATCGCTGCAATGTAAGCAAACTGATAAAAAATACATTCGCAATGGCAGCGCATTCTCATAGTGCAAAAGTATCTGTACAATAAGAACTAAACAAGGCGTTCAATTCATTCAAGGGTGTAAAAGAATTGTGACTATATGGCGAATAAATATTAATACATGATTATTATCAAGACGTTCCATAATCCATAGTTCCATAATCTATTATACCACGTTCCATATTAGTCTTCATAATATTAGTATTTATAGATTTTTGTCTATGAATAATCTATACTACTAAATATTTTCACGAAAAATTATGCAAGGAGATATAAAAATACTAATATAATGTGAATTTAAGATTTTTAAAATCTTCAGTTAAACGGTTAATGAAAATCGGGTGGCAGGGATCATAACGTCCACGCTAACGAAGTTGATCTATTAGTTATAATAATAATCACAGTTTTACATTTTATATTTTCTAAGAGGAATACATATTGGGCTTGGGCTCCACGCAAGTCTTCCAATAGACTGGGCTCATTTGAATGCGAGATCCCTAAGCCACGGAAAAAGTAATAATAAGTAATAACACAGAAATTGTAATGACAACATTGTGGTACACATTGTATGAAAATTGTAAACGATTGCCAGTTGCATTATGTCCCAATAAAAAATGGAAATTGACAATAAAATGACGGAGTAGTTAGTCCCTGGTTTTTTTTGTTATCAATGATGCCTGTATGTTATATATTCCGCAGAAAAAGAGAAATTAGTGACACAATACGTCGATTTCCACTTTTCACTCAAAGATGATGTCTCTGCATCGCGAGTTGAATGGGTAGATTAGGTAAATGGGTATAATTACTATCGTAAATGAAAATTACAATCACAACCATCGCGTCTACAGCTAAACACTGTCTCACTGTCGCAATTTATATAATTACCGGGCACTCACACAAAAAGAAATTGTTTTGAAACCAGTATGGAGGGATTACTTAGATCCTGTACTTGTACTAATAAAAATACAAATCATAATGCATTAAAATACAAATCGCATTGCCAATAATGCAATTATTATATCTTTTTTATAAAACAATTTACCTTTAGATAACACCAGCCGCATCTTGTGAATTCTGCAGTATATTTGGTAGGGAAGCCACTTGTTAGATTCTCTGCAATTTTTCGGACCCAGTTTCGTCTTTCAGGTGCACTTGTACAACTTAAGAGAACTTTGCGTGGAGTGCACCGTATGCCATTTGACACCATCAATTCAAAGCAGTATGAGTTGTTACTTGTGCTGATAAAATAACAAACAAGACAAATATAAAACTTGTAATATTATTGTAATATCTTGTAGTAACCAGTATAACTATTAACATCCTTATTTATTAAAATATGCACAGCGACTTAGAGAACAAGTCAAAATAAAATCAATAAGAAAAAAGTATAATTACCTAGAGGAAAGAGGTAAAACCACTTGTACACTAAGAATATTATTGAGAATATAAGCTTCTTTTAGTAAAGAATTTGTAGGATCAGAATAGAACATGAGTTTTTGGTCTGACAAGGCACAGTAACGTGATTGAGAATTCTTAAACAAATCATCAACAACACCAGAAACTATTTTATTTAAAGTGCCACAGTAATATGCAACAGGTAAATTATTTAATGCAGGCCTTTTAATTATTTCTACTTTTTGCCCACACTGTCTATTAGATTTATTTAAAACATCTAGCTTCAATATATTAGAAATTTTTTTCATCATAGAACTTGACGTTTTGATTTCCTCTTCTGCATTTGATATTTGACTCGTATTGTCACTTACATACCAACTTGCAGTTGTGTCTTTGTCTTGTGGTGCTGGATGTTTCACATATAATGAGTTTTCATTAGATAAAAGACTGTCAAATCTTTCAGGGGGGGTAGGAGGGTTAAAATAATCTGTTTCACTAAAATCATAAAGACATTCATCATTTCCATTATCTGTAGATATAATTGTACCATAGGTGTCACCAATCAAGAAAGATTCCAATAATAGTAACTCATTGCTGACTCCATGATATTTTTGTGTGGAAGAGACATCATTTTTTAAAGGATCAAATTCATATATAGTACTTTTACTTGGGCGGAGATCAACTTCAACATCAGGCACGTACACAGGTGGACTTTTTGACGGATTAGGTAGAGTCCAATTTTCATATAGGGAGTTCTGCCTCATAACCTCCATTGTAATTTCTCTTTTTTTGCGTCTTTCAGGAATTTCTGGTGCTGATTTTATGCTTACTATGCTATTTGTTCTAGATAGTTTTGGAGTATCATAAGTCATTTCAATATTTAAATTTGAGTTCAAATCAGTTTGTTCATTATCTTTGCTGTCATATGAAAAATTACTAGCAGTATCAACATTTGTGTCAATGTTATTTGAAAATAATGACAAATCATCAAGGTGTGATGCATTTAATTGTAAACCAGGCAGTCTACTCGGACATTGGGGATCTTCCTCATTTTTGTATCTTTTCTGTTCCAAAAGAGGAGAATGAAATTGAATATTGTCAAAAAAACTTACATCTGTTGGTGGTAATGATATAGATTTTTGGGATTCTTCAACATGATCAGATCTTTTAGACATGCGAAATTTTATACCAGCTGTGCCTTCTAAAACTGATTTTGCTACTGTGTCCCTGACTACTTTAGAAGTATTTATAGTTTTTTCCAATGTTCCTTTAGCAAATTTAGATCCATCAATGATGGATTTTTCAATTTTATCATTTGCGGATTTTGCTGAACTACTAACCTTCTGTGCCACATCCTCTGAAATTTGTTTAGATACAGAGCCTATAGAGCGAAATAAATTTGAAGCACTAACTCTATCGTTGTTAATCGGTGGCTTTGTTCGTGGGAGAGGGATAGGTTGCTTCACAGGATCGTTTTGCGGTGGAAAAGCACTACGAGGTTTTGGCACAGGCGGTGTATCCATTAGGCTTTTGTAAGCGATACTAGCGTGATATATCTATGTCAATAACAATCTCATAGTTAAATCATTAAAACACTTTGCAGTCAAAATAAATTACTAGAAATGAGTCACATTACTCATTGCACATCTACACATTGGCCCATTTTTTTATTCTTTTCCGGGCTGTCCAGATATTATAAAACAATTATAATAAAATCAAAAACATATACAAACGAAACAAATAAAGAATAAGAAATCAAAGTACAAAAGAAGAATTTTATCGAACGTTATGTGGCTATAGATAACAAAAATAAAAATAAGGAAACAAATATGAAATGTCATTTGTCACATTAAAGCAGATTACCATAGACTATAATAATTTACTTGAATAAAGTATTAATTGCTGTACTGTAATAAACCTAAAGTTAACCAAGTTGGCGTACTAAACATGCTTGTTATTATTTTTTAGTCACTTTCAGTATTAAAATATTTAAATAATTAGTAAAATTTGAACTAATACTGCCGTTCTACGGTTTTAAAGTACGTGGATGTAGAACGTGGAACGTTGGTGGATGTTTTAGTGATCATTTCCAGTAAATTATTTATCTATTCATCATTTGTAATATAACAGTGAAATATTTTTTATATTTATTTAGGGCTTCTTTAAAAATAGTCTAGATTATATAAGTCTTACAGTTTAGTATGGCCTTAAACCTGGCATTAGCCTGAAAAATATTACTCATCCTCATTTGTTGTTTAAGTATGTAATATTGAAGTTGAAAAATCGGGATGTTGAATACTCACTCTTACTATTTAATTCGTATCAGCACACTTGATTAAGAGTTAAAAAAGAAATCATAATTACTAAAAATACAAGAATGACATCTTACCAAACATAATCCAGCTATGTGCTTAGCGTACTTTTTTTTAATTCATAATTATTTTTAATGATATATTATTTCGAAGCAGCACCCAGGAACTATATATCAAACTTTACAATGATGTTATAAGAACATTGGAATCAGTATTGGATGGACATTGATTTTTATTGGCAGGAATGAATTGATTTATCATTTAGATCGAATTATTTTGTTTGAAAAGTGGCCTTTTTAAGAATGTTATTACTTTAAAAGTTATGATTTTACAAAACTCTCAGCAGTTTAAAGATCACAGTCATAGCCAACTACTCACAGCAGCAGTATTGCATGACGTGCCATAATATATACTACAATTACTGTTTTGATTTTAAATTAAAGAATAATTTCTACCTAATATCATAGAAGTGTCAAGAAAAAGAAAAGCCCTGATAATCTGACAAATGTGCAATACACATTAGGTACAGGTGTATCAATTTCGTGTCAAGTGCACTATTAATTAAATGTATAGGGAAAATAATGACTAAACAGAATATAATAAGAAGTATATTAGAATGCACGTTTATTTATTCATGTATCAGAAAAAATCACAATTGTAAAAGCGGTTACAAGTCCTCACAGACCATTTTTGGCAAAGAAGTTAAAAACAAGGAATCTTATCAAAAGATGATTCCCACAAAGATGCCAAAATGTTTACAATTTTGTGCGTTACATACTTATATAAACATTAAACCTTACTACAAGTTGCATTTTAAAAATTATTCATAATAGAAATATGGAGTTTATATAGAGATGACCATAATTTCAAATTGCTAATGAATAAGTAAACATTAAAAACTTACTGCAGGACCCTGAACCTATTCATTATGCATTATATTAAAGAAGAATTACAAATAAGACATTGTTCCAATAATAAGATTTACACAGCTACTTGTATACTTATATCGTAACATGACTATTTTTTAAGCAATAAAAATTATTATTATTATTATTATTATTATCAAATTAAAATAAATTGAGAGTAAATGATATTATAATTATCACTTTATTCATAAATCTCTGACTCACTGTTGATTCCAAATCATAAAGAGAAATCATTTAAATATAACATTAAACAACAAATTATATGTACAATTTAGAAATAAATAATTACAGAAACATGTAAAAGAATATTAGTAAATAAAAATCTCTAATATATAGATGAAAATAAATTCATTTTTTGTAGGTTTTGTGTATAACATATGATATATTGGAATGAAATAAGCTAATCAAAAGTAATATAGAGCTCAAAATGACTTAAACTGATTTTAACAAATGGCTACCACTAAAATACATCAAACATAAACATAAAAGCTTGTTTTTGAAAATTTTTTGCTACATAAGCTCTTTTATATGCTTGGATATATCATATATCATGTTATACAAGTCAAGAATGTGTTTATAAGAATAAATATGTCATTGATATAAAAGTAAAATTTAAGTGAAAATCTACAAAACTTTAATTGTGATAATTGTATTTGATTGATAACAATTTACGTTAATAAATTGAATAATAATTTGATTTACAATATTTCCATGGTTATAAGCTTACAGATAAATTACAACATTGTCGTATAAAATAATCAGCGTATAATTGATTGCACACCTATAAGAGATGATTGGCACATAAATATATATTTTTAGTGGTGGCGTAACTAAGGGCCAATGAGCACCACTCAATATGATGTAGTGCTAAATATTTTCGGAATTACACAATTTAACATGTCAAGAGTTAGTAAGTTCTAATAATATATTTTATTATGTTAAAATGATAAGTGAGGAGACTAATTTCCAAGTACAACCCAACTACTGTAAGTAATAAGAATATTGCATTTTACACCTTTACCATTGTAAATGATTATTGCTAGTAAAGGTCACATATATGTTTCGTTTTAAGAGTACTATGAATCTGTACTGTGAGGCCGTTAATAATCAGCCAAATTTATTGTCGATGTTAAAGTAACAGGAAAGTAACGAAACATTAAATGCAATACATTTCTGCTTTATGACTAACTAATGCTATGATAGTAATACAGTTACATTTACATACTAACTAGTGTTAGGCATTACTTGCTTCATAATGATCACAACAATAGATAAGATACTTTACTGGTATATTGCATGTGCTGATAAAACTGAGCAATATGTTTATCAATATCTTTATACCTTTGTTCATGTACATAGTTGTGATGTACATTTCATAGGGAATAAATATGACTATTACATAATTCAAGAGTAAAAAATCCAATTATTGTTATAAATCGGCATGAGCAAAATGCTTATTGACTATATATGTATCTGGCTACTTACGTTATCAAAAAATCATTAGACATGTTGAAACGAAACATTGTAAACGACAATGGTGTTAGCTGCTACCTTGTTAAGCGATGTTACATTGCCTATTATAATATTAAAACTAGCAAATTTCGAACCAAATCAGTCTCGTGACGATATAATGAGATATTAAATTGTAATTTATAAGAAACATTAACAGTCACTATCGTCAGTTTAATTTCATAAAGACACTTCTAGTTAAATGAAAGTAAAACTTCGTGATCCTGACACGTATCTTTGTATTTACGCCACTTTAAATTGAGCCACAGAGTAAATTAGGCAGTCCTATAAAATATATGTAAAGCTTTGCTTTAAAATATACATCAACAATCAAAAATATTGCAAAGGATATAAAATCATAAAATGTCAAATTTGTTTAAACATTACAAATAAAGGAAAGTAATATTAATCAAATAATTCTAAAGACAGTCAAATGGATGTGAAATGAATGAGGAGCTCACATTAGACTTAACTAGCGATGGGACAGTTCAGATCGGCCGACGAGACGTCACCGACATGGCCACAGACCGCAAGGCGCAGTAATTACATATTGTAGGCTATGTATATAGCGTCTATTTGGTCAGAGAGGAAGCCGTCCCGCAAGTGCATGCGCTGTTTCTCGCCACGCGAGTTGATGGGTACAACGCCGGGATCCACTACCACCACCACGCCCACGATAAGGTGGTGCTCCTCCAATACCGTGTTGGTGACCAGCGGCACTAAGTTGAGCGCTTCGCTGTCGTTACCATCCAACTCCACCACCACCACTAGTAAGTTCGTCCATGTGAACACCGCACTAAAAAAAAATGCATTGTTAATATTATACATGTCCCGTAATTTTTAGAAACTTAAACTTGAAAATGCAACGGTCTCACTATCAAACCAATGGTTGAGGGTTCGTTGATTGAGGCACACTCAATAAAATTATTGTTTAAATTATTTTTAATTATTTTATTTCTCCACTCAAGTAACACGAAGCGCATCGTTTAGTTTTTACCTTGGTATGCAAAGGAAAAGTATGAAGTTTAAAAAGACGAAGATAACTGTTATAACTTACCACTCAGCAATTTTCTTATGACACCTCATGACAGAGTTTTCAATATCAATGGGATGATATCTCATGCCCCTCAGCATGATCGTCTCATCCAGTGCGCCCACCACAAAGACCGCGTCGTGCGTGTCGTGCGAGTCAGAGGTGACGAGACCGGACATGCTGCCGCAGGCCGACGCCAGCGACTCAGTGTCACTATCGCGCGCCAACAGCGACGTAGAGTCATCTGCTCCAGTCGTGGCAGTGATCTCAGTTCTCCTGAGGAAGCCTAAGTAACCGGTCCTCGCATAGACCTCTCCCGTGTTTCCTGTAACCAGCTGGGCGCTGAAGTGATCAGCGTAGTCGCTCTCATCCCCGTATATAGTGAAGTACCCACTCGCGTTATGGGGTGACTGCACCCATATCTCGCCCAAATGCGAATCCCCGCATTGACCTTTTGTTTCAGGATTGGCGGTTATCACTTTTACTCCAGGTAAGAGTTTGCCACTTTCCATTAGGCAAAGAGAGTGGGGGCTGCCGCGTTCGACTAGTGATACGCGGTCATTCCGCAGTGCTCGAAGGTCCACGTACACCGTCGAAGGTTCCGGGCTAGATGCACCTTGTAAACAGATAGCAATGTTTACCCGACATCCGAAGGAGGTCGATACGGCTCGAGGACTCAAACCTAAAGCCGAGAACAGCTTGGAAAATGAGTTTGTCAAATTGATTCTGGGCCGCTCTTCAGCAACGACGACACAAGTCCTTACGCAAGCCAAATTAATCCCTTTAGCTTTGAGTTGGTTAACCGAGCTGCCTAGGCCCTTTGTGCACAGCTCCATTACGCCATATGAGCAGAACGTATCGCGGACTTTGTATTGTGAGACAGCGCTAAGCCATAGCGCAGGGTTTATTTCCACCTCCGAGGGTGGTATCAGGATGGAATGGTGCCCGGAGTATATGCTACTGAGGCACCAGAGCGCAAACCCGAGTCCACAGTAGGGGTCGAGGCATAGTGCAATGTGTCGCGAGGGGTACAGCTCACACGCGATCTTCATGGAGCGGCAGAGCGACGTGACTGCCGCGTGCGACATTTTGATGCCGGCCAACATGCCCGTTGTCGACACACTGAAGTCCAAGTAAGCGAGCATTTCGGCGGTCGGGGCTCTGTACAATATGGGCAGCTTCTTCTTGGGCATGTCATCGGTGTCCAGCGTGATGGGCCACGCCTTGCTGTCAAGCACGTTACTAGCCTCCTTGGATCGGAGTAGTTTTATCACAGATTGATTGGACAGGACTAGCGTCGCTTTGCTGACGTCCACGATCATGCGTACCGTCGGGAGCGTCGTGTGCAAGTTCTGAGGGTGAGGCGGCCTTATAGTAACCGGGACTGCACCGACGTACAGGCAGCCGTAAAATGCGCAAATGAGATCAAGTCCCGGCGGAAAGATTAGGGCCACGTGGTCTCCAGTATTGACGCGACCTTTCTCCAGAAGCAAATTGCCAATTCTCTCAGCCTTTTTGTGAAGTTCAGCACAAGTGAGCACTTTGGACACAGCACCTTTTGAATTAAGCAACGTAAATATGACATGATCCGACGTACTCTGTGCACGCCACCGCAGTATTTGTGATATAAATTGGTACTGTAAATGAAAACATAATATTTATTATTATTGCCATCCCATTTTATCACCTAATTATAAATAACTTCAATTATTACCTTGCGTGCAGCGTCAGAATCGTCTGTGTATCCCATATCTCGGCCTTGTGCAGAGGCGAGGCGATTACCTTGTACCAAGTTGCCTACTATCACTGATGCGGGACCAACATCTGACGAAATATTATTATCTAAATATCCTTTAAAAAAGTTAATATTGAACAATGCAGGAAATAAAAAAAAATTAAATAAAAGAAGCATTAAATATGCAAACCTGAATGTATTTCCCTCGGCTTCGGTAAATTGGTAACACACGTGTGTGGGCACATCAACACATTGGCGGGGTGCAGGGTGCCTTCGAGAAAACGCCTCTTGCATTCACTAAGATGTATGCCGCCGAGGGGAGTCTTGGGTAAATAATTTGGTTGCACCAAAGCAAGACAATAAATGCCTACTTGATGTATTGAGTCCACTGCTTGCAAAACCCGGGACATCCATTGGAATGACTACGAATAAATTTACAGATATAATAGTGTATCAGATATAATATTACTTACTTTAGTGAAAATCGTACATCACTTTTTATAAACACATGTTAAGTTTTCACTATTACAAACGTGTTAATTTATTCTTTCATTTACTGAAATAACTATAAAACTGAAATATAAAGAAACATAAATTACATATATTATTAGCTGCGTCTGCAACATTAAGTAAATTAGAGATTTCGTTAAGTAAATTTAAAGTTTCAGCCATTATTTTGTAGAAGTTATGTCTAAAAATAATTAAAAATCATTGTTTTGGGTTATCTCACAAATACAAATGGACTCTATAACAGTTGTTTCAATATTTCACTTACATTTTTATTATATGTGTAGATATAGATAATATCAAGCTAGCGAGCTATAGCTCAGATTGATTACCTAAGCTTCAGTCAAAATGCTTAAATAAGGGAAATATTTACTTGATATATCAGAACAAATGATAATAAACCTGTTGCAATTACCGATAAGAAAAATAGATATTCAGAGCTGAATGTAGTAAAGCATTGGAGGATACTAGGGCCCACAGAGGGCTGTAAAGCAATTGAAGATTAAGATGACTTAAAATATCGACCTCTATAAATCAACATAAAACATTCATGAAATATTTTTTTAGTTTTAATTACTTCCTCTTCTCCACAATCGGGTCGTTGCTCAGCTACTATGCAAATTCTCTCGTCTCGCAGCACTCGCACGGAGAATACTGCAATACGACCTCTGTAACACGATTATTAATATTTGATGTATTCATGTATAAATAAATGTTATTATATTATAATATATAATTAGGCTTCTAGAATAGAGGAAGATATCGGGTCGGGGCGAGGACATATCAATATTTTAAGGAAATTTAAACTGTTTCTCACATGTCTATGATAAGGGTCCAAGTCATGAGCAGACACAAAAATTTAAAAAGGCTTTTGTGTGGATTTTTTAGTCAAGCCTTTTTTACGGCATAATGCAAATGCAAATATTATGCAAATGTAACTATTATGTTCGTCTAGAATTAATCTATTCGATCATACACGTACTTTATTCGATTTCGTTGCTATCATAAATTGTTTGTGAGATTTCTATCATAGAAAATCTTCAGAACTCCAATTTTCTCTAAACATGGTTGAGGTGTCTGCCGAATATTCTAGCTCTAACCAAAACTTGAATAGTTTTATAATGCTTGTTACTTACTTCGCTAAAACAGTTTTACTTTACTAATCTTATTTTGACGTCATGTTAGAAATTTTTCGTAAATCCCAAGTTTTTGACATTATTTACGGGTTGAAAATCTGTCATCTAAAACGTTAATAGTATGTACCTAACATTGCTTTGGGTTTCGTGTCAGTGTCAAATAGTAAGCAAATGTTAGAATGGATTCTATTTCACTTAATGTTGAACTAAAACCGATAATCCCATTTCTTCTTATGGGGTATAAAAAATACGCCTACATTGTTGCTTAAAGGTTTTGAATAATCTTTGGAGAAAATAATAATATTAAGGTAAATCAAGTGTAAGTTAACTATATAATTTGATAGAAAAAATAGAAATGTTTTAGAGCCATGAGCCATCCGTTTCAATAAGTACGAGGGCGGGGCAATAAGTCCGTGACTTTTGGAATAAACCACAGATTTTTTGATAAAAAAATAATTTTATTTTTCAACGTAGTCTCCCTTGAGCTCTATACACTTTGTCCAACGGTTCTACAATTTTGTTATCCCGTCCCAAAAACAATGATTTGTCGAGGTCCTTAAAATAATCCTTGTTTGCGAGATGACTTCATCATTGGAGTCAAATCTTTTTCCACCAAGCCATTTCTTCAGGTTCGGGAACAAGAAGTAGTCGCTCGGAGCCAAATCTGGAGAATAAGGTGGATGAGGGAGTAATTTATAGGATTTCCAATTCATGGATTTTTGCCATAGCAACTGCACATGTGTGCACCCTTGCATTGTCTTGGTGGTAAATAAGTTTTTTCTTGGCCAAATGAGGTTGGTTTTTTTTTCAAATCATATTTGAATCGGTCCAATAAGATAGCATAATATTTCCCATTGATTGTTCTTCCCTTTTGAAGGTAGTCAATGTAGATAATCCCGCGTGCAACCCAAAAAAACAGTCACCATAACTTTATTGGCTGACAAACCCACCTTGGCCTCCTTTGGCGCCGATTCACCATTAGAAACCCACTGTTTTGATTGTTGTTTGGTCTCTGGTGTGTTGTGTTGGATCCATGTTTCGTCCACGGTTACAAAACGGCGCAAAGACTCCTCCATATTGCGATTAAACAACGTCAAACCTATCTGTGAAGTTGTTACACGATTGCGTTTGTGGTCGACTATGAGCAAACGCGACACCCGTCTTGTGGAAAGCTTTCTCATGCCCAAGTGATCATTCAAAATTGAAACCACTGAGCCATGCGAGATCCCTATGGCTTTCACAATCTCTCGCACTTTCAATCTTCGGTCGGCCAACACCATATCGTGAATTTTTTCGATTGTTTCGGGTGTAAAGACCTGAACTGGGCGTCCAGGACGTTCGGCATCTTCAGTGCGTACGGCCACAACGAAATTCAGTAAACCATTTTTTTACTATCGAAATCGATGGTGCAGAGTCCCCATAGTATTTATCAAGCTTAGCCTTGGTCTCGGTAATGGGTTTTTTCCGCAAGAAATAATGCTAAAATAATACACGAAATTCACTTTTTTCCATTTTCTCCTCAAATTAGTGAGTAGTCTGATAAAGATACTTGTCAAACACAAACTAAGTGACGCAGCAAGTTCAAATTTTGACAGGAATCAACTGACAGATGCCTGTTGAAAGGAATTGCTGTTTCAGTAAAGAGGTCAGAAATTCAAAAAGTCACGGACTTATTGACCCGCCCTCGAAATAGAAAATAACCGTTTCGGACAGTAAGACCAGACTATAGACGAATAAATGACACAAACCTGTAGATAAATTTCATAGGCTCCACTGCAAGCACAGTTGCTATAATATCGTCCATGTTATGCTTTCTGCCTGTCACCGTCATCAATCCATCACGGGAACCGCACACAAATACTAAACCTGTATTCAAATACATGATTATTTCAATAGAGGAAAATGTGGATCTTGAAATCATAACATTTTGTTAATTCGCAATATTATTCTTCATTAAGTAAGGTGTTCTACATAGGGAAAGAAAATAAAACATTATTATTTTTAGGTAAACTACTGGTAAGCGCGCTATAGTTTTGGGTCTAAATTACAATGACAACGGCTGGTAGCATGATGCCATGATGAAAATAAAAGTATTTCAAGGGTCATGAAGGCCACGCAAATGAATTTTACGAACAGTATACTAAACTAATATAAAAAATAAATTTAATTTACCACCGGGTCCCAGAAAGCCAAGCAAGCCGCTTCTCACATAATGCTCTTCCCCAATACGCTCGCCATCCGAGTCCAGAGGCTGGACCCTGAACACGGTGTTGGTCAAACCGGGTAAGCCCCAGTATCCTGACCCAGTGGCACCGGAAAGTACGCATATTTCACCTACTTCATCTGTCTTGCAAAGAAACGCGGGACCCTCCATTTTGACTACAACTATTACACCTAAAATATAAGAAATTAATTTAAATTTAGAGATAAGTTATGAATGAAACAAATAATCAATGAGAAGAAACAAATAATATTATTTTAAAGTAGGTATTTGTTTGTAGTAGTACAAAGTTCGCCATAAGCCGCTATGCGTTCGCCAAATGGAAAATACAATTGAACATAATAAGTCATTTTTGCCAATAAAATCAATCAATATCAATGTCTTATAATATTATCTTTCTTTATGAATAAAATAACATAGCGTAAAAAGGGAAATAAATAATACAAATATATTTATATTCTGAGAACAAGTTTTTCTTTGACAATTATTTGCGTCATTTGAAGTGACGATGATCAGGTTATTAGTCATGGAAGTCACATAGCAGTACACAAAATATTTTTGTAATAGCCGTAAGCTTTATTTATTTTGTAAATATATAGTTGTAACTGTCCTATTATGATCAGGCTTTTGTTATTGGGTCAAAAAAGTACAGAAAATTAAGATATCACTCAATTCTATTTGTATGTATGAAATAATATTAGAACTTATTACACACTACGGACGCCCGAGACTCCGTTGCCGTGGAGTTTGATACTTGTCACCCTCAGGACTGCTATGCTTTTTCATTGAGATTCATGTGATTATATTCCACGTGCTAGATGCTTACACGACAACTACCTTGGTCTATACTATTTTAGTTCTATATCAGGGGTTCCACTCTTAATATTTATATATCAGTGTTAATGGAAAATGTCCTACACGTTAAATTATTTCCGTGTGTCATGTAGTTTAGCTGGAAATAATGTTCTTCATGAGACGCTTCGACCCTGGATTATCATATTTCAACGAATAATTTTAATCGCGCTCAACAAATTTTAGTTAAAGAGCCACTTTAAGGCTTTTTATAGTATCGATATTTTATTGTGGTTCTATATCAGGTGTAGATCCACACATCCTTGATTTTTATGTCATATTAAAGTGCTTACCAAGTTCATTCATTTTTGCTATGACAGCATTTAATTAACTCTTATGATTAAGCTGATCTAGTATGGTTCTGCATCAGGTATGCAAGTTTTAAAAATCTATTATAGCCTAGATCCTGCCCTGTCATAATAAATATACAACAAAAAAAATCTTTCAAATCCGTCCAGTAGATCGAAAGATGTAAGTGTACAAACAAACAAACAGATTCATTCATAGATTCATATTCTGTTAGTGTTTTTGCATCGCCCTGCATCTGACTTCGTAAAAATATTCAATGTACAGACACAATTTTTTAGCCTGTAGCTAATGACTAATGTTTATAAAATATTTCAATTATTTCTATATTTAGTGAGAGTTTTTGCTAGCTTTGTGTAGTTATGATTTAAATTTAATATCGGTATTATGCTATTGATATGTAGGGTTGACTGGGTGTGGTGAACTGTTGAACAGTGAATATGCATGCAAAGTGAATATCTCAAGAATCTTGATAAGATTATGGGTCCAAGGGAAGAATAAAACGGGTGACAAGGCGAAACACGAATTTTATTACTCCATCTCCATTATTATAGTCTAGTTTAATATTGAAGTATTGTATTCTAGCTTGACTATGTTTTGGTTTATTAAAACTTTTTATTACTCTTACTGTGAATGGTTTTATACCAAAAATGTTGGGGCCAGTTGAATCATTTTTTGTGGATAAAATTGAAATAGTTTATTTTTTGTTTTATTTTTATTTCTGAGCTACGAAAGGCTGAGTTTGTGAAGTACAAATAGCCTATGAAGATGTAAAAACGGGCTCATAGTTAAGAAAAGTAGCAGAAAATCAAAAAGACAACCATTGTTCCATGTTTGATGTTTGAAACTAAAAGCGGAGGTGATGAAAATCAAGAAATGAAAAGAATATTTCAGCTTTATTGAACAACAACCAACTGTAACTAAGACAAAATGTTTCTTCTACAGATATGATCCAGGACCTTGATCTAGTTATAAGGACGAAATTTTGTATTAGTTGCAATTGAATTGATTGTAACCGTGGGCATTGGGACGGTTAGTAAATAGGACGGATAGAGGTTGTGGGTTCGACTCCCATTTAAGCTATCGGTTAAGGTTACATTAAGGTATTTAAGAACATATATATATATATATATATATATATATATATATATATATATATATATATATATATATATATATATATATATATATATATATATATATATATATATATATATATATATATATATATATATATATATATATAATTATTTTATTTTGTTTTTTATTTATTTTGTTTAACAATTATACCTTTTAAAAAAAGTGTTGATTGATGTTATAATTATTTGTGTTATTATTACAAGTGTTAATAGCTTCTCTACACAAACAATCTTAACTTTGTAGACAAAGACAAGTTAAACATAAATAATATTAACTTGGTAATAAGCATCATACAGGTAACAACAATAGATAAGGACGTTATTAAAATATCTATGATACAAAGCAATTCTGTCTCAATGTAAAATATATATTTTTAGGGTGAGGGTTAGGCCGTATCTTAAAATGAAAAAATCCTTTATAGGATCTTTTTGTTGTTCGTCTGTTTGTGTCTATTATCCATCCGTATGTCAAGACTATTTTATTTTAATTGTGTTGTGCTATTAAGCTGAAATTAACATTAAACATCCAGACCGTTGATATATTAAAGCACAGAAAAAGTTTCATTTTAAGTCAACGCTATCAAAAGATATGAGCGTTTATGCTTAATTTGGTTTTTATGAAAATTGCCGCGACCTCAACAACTTTCCGTTGAGCTTTAAGTAATGGCAATAAGTTAGAAGTTATAGTACAAACTAAGGAAAAAATAAATAAATGCAATTTATAGGTATATCACGTAAAAAACCATTACAATTTATTTGTGTAGTTCGTTACATACAATATGGGCATGCAACCGCAAATTTAAATTTGTCGACTTTCATAAATACTTTGACATAGACTTCATTGAACTAGACTTATGGAGCTTAAGTATAACTTAAGCTGAAAATTGTTAATTTAATAGTTTAACTCAGAAATAAACCATTACAAACTAATATCTCTAGTTATTTAGTATTTTATACAAAATAAGTAAATAGGACAGCAAATGTCAGATTGTCAATGATTATAAGTTGTATTTTCCGCTGGCCTATACATTTTTATTATTAGTTTTAATAATTTTACTTGCACGTACATGAGGGCATAACTTGTCCACAGTCTTGTAGGGTTAGCGACGTAAGAGAGTTCTCCGCGTCAACCCGCACCACTCCATAGGAAAGGCCGGACATGGAGAGCACGCCGCGGCCGGCGGACGACCCGCCACGGCCCGCGCGTCGCACGCACACGGTCAGCGACTCGCTGGAGCACGCGCACGGGCAGATGGCGTCACCGCGCATACCTGTTAATTATATATATATATATATATATATATATATATATATATATATATATATATATATAATATATATATATATATATATATATATATAATATGTGTGTTATATGTATGTGTATGTGTATGTGTATGTGTATGTAAATGAAATGTAAATGTAATGTAAATGTAAATGTAAATGTAAATGTAAATGTATATGTATATGTGTATGTGTATGTGTATGTGTATGTGTATGTGTATGTGTATGTGTATGTGTATGTGTATGTGTATGTGTATGTGTATGTGTATGTGTATGTGTATGTGTATGTGTATGTGTATGTGTATGTGTATGTGTATGTGTATGTGTAGGTGTATGTGTATGTGTATGTGTAGTGTATGTGTATGTGTATGTGTATGTGTATGTGTATGTGTATGTGTATGTGTATGTGTATGTGTAGTGTATGTGTATGTGTATGTGTATGTGTATGTTGTATGTGTATGGGTATGTGTATGTGATATGTGTATGTGTATGTGTATGTGTATGTGTATGTGTGTGTGTGTGTGTGGTTATGTGTATGTGTATGTGTATGTGTATGTGTATGTGTATGTGTATGTGTATGTGTATGTGTATGTGTATGTGTATGTGTATGTGTATGTGTATGTGTATGTGTATGTGTATGTGTATGTGTATGTGTATGTGTATGTGTATGTGTATGTGTATGTGTATGTGTATGTGTATGTGTATGTGTATGTGTATGTGTATGTGTATATTATATGTATGTGTATGTGTATGTGTATATGTATATGTATATGTATATGTATATGTATATGTATATGTATATGTATATGTATATGTATATGTATATGTATATGTATATGTATATGTATATGTATATGTATATGTATATGTATATGTATATGTATATGTATATGTATATGTATATGTATATGTATATGTATATGTATATGTAATGTATATGTATATGTATATGTATATGTATATGTATATGTATATGTATATGTATATGTATATGTATATGTATATGTATATGTATATGTATATGTATATGTATATGTATATGATATGTATATGTATATGTATATGTATATGTATATGTATTTGTATATGTATATGTATATGTATATGTATATGTATATGTATATGTATATGTATATGTATATGTATATGTATATGTATATGTATATGTATATGTATATGTATATGTATATGTATATGTATATGTTTATGTATATATATGTATGTATATATATGTATGTACATATATATATACCACGCACGCCACGCACATAATTCAGCACGACAGCAGAGTTTATCTTTGCAAAATAAATATCAGAAATATAGGTGTATCTGTAATTAAGTACTATTGTACCATAAGAAAGTTACTGGCAAAGATATGTCTTTTCCCATCGTACACGTATTTTGTACATAGATCATATTGTAACTTTATAAAAAAATATATCATAAAGCGTACAGTTAGTCAATTTACTTACCAAATAACAATACAACCCAAATTTGAATACTTATATTTGTATGTACTTTATAAAGTGTCACTTTAGATAATTTAACTACTTATCTGTCTCAATAGCATTTAGATTCGATAAAATATTATATTATTGACAAGTAAGTGCATTTCTACATCAAAAGTCTAAATTCTATATAATAATCGAGCAATTTTCCTTTGTTTAACTATACGCAACGGTTGAGGATTGATTTTTTTTTTACTATATGTCTCTGAGTTGTTGATACTACATGTCAAGAATAAGAAAACAAAATATCAACATACAAACCTTTACATTGAAACACAGAAAGGAATTGATCGCAAGACGATAAAGACCAGGGATTTGCTCCGTCCGCGACCAAAAGCATTCTTAGAGAGCTCAGCGACAGCTCCTTGTGGTCACGTGTCGCCAACAAGCCCCAATGCAAGTCACGCGACTTCACAATCGCCACCGAAGCCCTAATAAATGTAACTTTTTTATTTGTGTTCCAAATGAATCATTCACTCGGTGACGTTACTCATGTCGCTATTATAACGGCTTGACTCATTTGTTACTAAAGCTAATGTGTGGTGCCATTTATAACACAGACATTAAGTTATGAAATAATTGTAATATTTTTGTTTTATTGATTATAGTAGTATAAAAATAATCCCACTTGCAAATCGACGTCTCACTTTTGTGTAAATAAATAATTCCTACTTACTTACCTAAAAAAAGTAAAATATACTTTAATATATATTTAAATACATCTACATTTTACACAATACAAGCATTTCTATTAATCTTTATAATATCGTGTTAAGGAAAATAATAATTTTGGTGAGTCATTTACCTGTATTTTGTAATCATATGCATCCAAGAAGCGGGACTGACTTTCATAAGGGCGTACGGTATGAAGATAACGTGCATGCCGTTGAGCACGCTCGCCAGCACCGCGTGCCACAGTCCCGTTTCCCGCTTGAAGTCTAACACACATACCATGTGCTCCCCCTCGGTGTAATTGCAGGCCACGGATAACATTCGACAGTGAGATAGCATTGATGCTCTGTAATTAATCATATCCATTATATTCTAGAATCTTTACTAGTACTGACCAGCCAATACTATCAGTTAATAAATCACATATTTAATCGGTCATTATTACTATAGGAACATTTTAAGACCATGTGCAATGTGCTACATATAATATAGATCATGGCGTTGTATTATTTACAAGATTGAGTTTAATAACTAAAAATATTTTGAAGCATACAAATTTTATGAATAACGCCCAATCGCGGTCACAAATATACGAGGCGATCCTGGTTTAGATTATATTTATAGTCATGATCCCAATTTTCAATACGTTATTATTGACGACAGTTTTATAAAATATATTTTAAATAAAAGTATAGATTATGGATGATTAGGACGATCCGAAGATATTTGTTATCGGCCGTAGAAAGAAGCGTCTTGAAAGAAAAAGTTTATAAACCATTTATTTACTATTCATTTGAGCCCACTATATAATAAACCAAGCTAAAAGAGAAATAACTCTTGCCGTGATTGTGTTTATCTTATATTATACAGGAACGGCGACAGAGAAGTCGATAGATAAATTCCTGAGTCATCAGGTGATAAGAGTAAATTTATTATCAAAATAATTCCGTCTCCCCAGATTGGTTATACGAAGCGCTTCGTCGTCTGGCACGCGATATTAAAAAAATGTACCCCATGAATAGTCTGCAATGCGTATATGCGGGAGAAGCGTAAATGTTAAAAAATAGTACATATACATACATCAATTATGTGAAGGTTAAATGTATGCAAATATCATGATGCTACAAAATAATACAGACACAAACAAAATTTATCGTTCACTTGTTGCCGACAATTAAGAAACGCTGTTTATATGAAATAATTTTTACCACTTTACCTCCTTATTCGCGCTTCCTTCATTTGCATTATCACTACTCGCGGATTGATAAAATGCGACCTAATTCCATTATTCGCGACTAAAGAATTATTTTTGAGGGTCTAATGTACCAACATTGGTACAAACATATTATTAATAAAAAGGATTCCAATAAGCTTCCAACCGAATATTCCACTTCTGAATATAAGTCTGAATTGAAGGAGCTTTTAAAAACTGTACAAAACTGTAAATAAAAAAGTACCAAATTTTTCTAACCATTGCCTTAGTCTGAATATAATAATTAATCATATAAATATTATTGTTTCATATTTACGGAATATATACCGTGAGAATAAAGAGTATCTATATTTTAAATATTTTTAAAACTTACATGTTATGTTTGTTCATGTATTTTGAAAAAAAAAATATCCAAGAACTTCTAGGGAGACGAAACATTATTTCCTTCTATACTACATTATTGACTACATATAATCCATACTATTTATGAATATTTTAACGACCGATATCCACTCCCAATCAGCTGCAACTTCGGCAGAACCAGTCACATTCAAATAAAGAAAAATATAAAAAATTAAAATGTTCAATCAATTTTTTGTTGTTGATTTGTTAATAAGTTAGTGCAATTTATGACAATTAAAAATGTGTCTAAAATATGTGTCTGCCTAACTATTATTAATTCATTTCTAGAATGTACTTTGAAGGCGGCACTAGTAGAATCATTTCATCATCTGGTTATGTAGTGGAAAGAGGGTGTAAGTAAACGCTAAGTAGATTCTTCTCTTCTGTATATTAGTAAAAACCGCATTATAGAATTAGCTTAGGTTTAAAGTTACACAACGTTTATTATTTTTTATCAAATCTTTTTATCGTCACATTATAATAATTAAAAAGTATATTCATTTTATTATTATTTTATATAAGCCCATGAATCCCTACTACCTAATTATAAATGTGAAAGTAACTTTTTCTCTCTGTCTGTTAGCTTTTCTCATCTACCGCCTATGGAAGCTTGGGAAAGGACACAGGTCCACCCTGATCCCGATCCCGGAATTATGCTGGTGAAAACGCGGGGAGCAGTTATGTGTCGTATAATTGAAATAGCTAATAGAATATATTTTACCGGTAAGTAGATTAGTAGCAGTTTGTAGTTTTTGAAAGAATGCCATCTATTATTTATAAAAAACAATATTGTTTAAAAATCTATAGACACAGTTTTAACATGTTATAAGTTTTACAATATTTGCCAACATAGGTCATATCGTAATTCATAGTAATGAAATTTCTTCATCACGCTGGTAAGATATTTTTTCATTTGAACATATGTTGATATATCTTAAAATACCTCTACAGACCATAGATGAAATAGTCATAGTAATAAAGCATAGAAAAATAAATTTTGTCCATTGATTATATTAAAAATTATATCGTTATTGTTAATATAATCTCAAAAATCTCCCCAGAAGCAATTCTGATTGGATGTGTTTATTTATTTGAAAATCACGCCAAAACTAACAGAAAACAGAATAGTTTTCTTAAAAAAAATTAATGATCGATAAAGTTACGTTACTTTGATTATCTATTGGTATTATATGTATATACAAATACTATCAATATAAATATTTATCTACTAAATAAAGTAAATTAATATTCACACGGTAACAGCTTAGAGCCGTAATCAACATATATAATAGTTTTCGTCCTAGCGATCAATGAGGTTTCCGAAGGAAAAATAAAAAATGGACGCAGTTAAATTACGTTGATTACTCGCAAGTGAAGTTATGGAATAGATTTTGTCTAATGGATTACTTATCTTACGATCTAATATGACCATTATTTAAAAGATGTGTTTGTAATGTTTTTTCTGTAATATTAATGTTGTTTTAACATTGGCGATGTTTAAAATATTTTTCAAGATTATTAGACCATTAAGGGGTGGGATTTATAATCAAAAAGAAAATTACAGAGTATGTGGAATGATGTCTAGAGATCTCGGAGCGTATAGCAATAATAAATCTAACACTGCCAGGATACAAAGCTCCCTGGTCTATAGTGCAAATATATTCACCTACAGACCAAGCTAAAGAGGAAACTGTAAATAATTTTACCTTGATCTGAACAAAGCAATCATAGAGACTGCCACAAAAATTTAAGTGTTCTTGTATTGTTTTCCGAGCCGTCTATAATAGGAGGCTTCTCATATTACAATAAAATCAGAATCAAAAACGGAGAGAGAGTTATCCAATTTGCACTGGGGAACAACTAACTACAAGAAAAATAAAAAGAACATGTGATGATGACAAGCAAAACCAGATATTACTAACTTCGATGTAATATAAAATTTATTTTTTAACACTGACCATAAATTAATACGAACAGAATTAAAGATAAGATATAGCAAATTATAACAGCTCTGAAAGATTCATATAAAATCTTCAAAGACTCAACAAAGGAACTAGGAACGCAAGAAAAATACAATTGGATAGAGAACACAATAAAAACGCAAACTAACAAACACTAACAAAAAAACAGAGAAAAATTTAACGTACTATTGAATGGTGAGACCGCGGATCCTGTTGATTCTACGGTATTTCTCGGTGTCACTATAGACTCTAAATTACAGTGGGGGCCTCATATTGATAGATTGGCGAATAGAATAGTTAACTGATGTAGAAACGGCTCGCCTTGTATACTTTAGCTACTTTCATAGTATTATGTCTTATGGAATTATTCTCTGGGGTAATGCAGCCGCGATCAATACAGTTTTTGTCTTGCAGAAGCGAGCTGTTCGCTCGATATATAACTTAAGCCCTAAAGAATCTTTACAGATTTGAGGAAATTAATATATTGACAGTTGCGTCTCAATATATCCTTGAAAATGTTTTATATGTACAAAATAAAATTAATGATTTCACTAAAATTCGCGATGTACACTATTTTAATACTAGAAATAGGTTGAAACTTACCGCGCATGTAACTCGATTGCATCGAGTCCGCAATTCCTTCATGGGACAGAGTGTACGCTTTTACAAAAGGATTCCAGAAAACGCCGAGAATATTCTATATCACAATTAAAAAAAATTGTGAAACGACGTTTGTGTGTTAAAGGTTATTACCTAATTAATGATTTTGTAAATGATAACACACCTTGGGAATGAAATGGTCGCTCCAGTCTATCTCAAACGTATCATTGTCAACAATGAATAATTGTTAATGACTATAAAAAAAACTGTCCCGCTGAGTTTCTTGCTCCGGTTCCTCTCAGGTCTGAGGCATTAACTTTAGTGAACCGGTGGTAATGGTTTTGACGTTCAAAAAATGAATCATGTATTCTTACTTTGAATAAAATTATTTGAATTTGATAACACGTCTTGGGGATGAAATGCTCCCCTCCAGTCTATTTCAAAGGTATCATTTTCAACAATGAATAATTGTAAAATTGTAAACATAAAATAACCAACTAAAATAAATGTGCCGCTGAGTTTCATGCGCCGGTTCTTTTTAGGTTAACTTTAGTGAACTAGAGGTAAAGTTTTTGACTTTCAAAAAATTAATCATATATTCTTATTTTGAATATGAATTTGACTTACCTAGTAACAATGACGCCCATGGCTGAGCCATCAGCCGCGGACGTGTGTTCAATATGAGCGGGGCTGTCTTCAGTGGGCCGTGGAGGAGGGATCCAATCGCGAGGGGGGCGCGGTAGCTTCTCTGTAGACACCCATTGCAAGGAAGGCCAACCTCGGAAGGAGACCACGTCTCCAGAAGATGTCTTTGGAAGACCTAGGTTATATCATAAAAACACTTTTGTTCAGTATTATTGAATATAATATTGAATTATTGAATTGGTGTAACAAATATTCTTCTTTTACTTTTTATGTTTGTCAATAGAATATTTCATTTATAAAAAGTCATAAAACCTTTTGTGACCATCAAAATAATACAACAATTAAGGATTGGAACAATTCTTCGACAAAAATTGTTAAAAAATTAATTTCTACCTCGCAACCAGTAAACCTAAAAGTAAACACAAATTATTTTGATATTTTAAATTACACAACATTTGTGACATACAACGATCACTTACCTTTTAAACATGCATCTGAAGTAAGTGCATATTGTATTCCGCAAGAGCCGAGAAGGAAACCAACTTGCTGCAAGCCAGCGTCACGCCTCGTCAAAGGTACCTCTATAGGGACAGGCACAATGCCCGCTTGCAGGCATCCGTAGAAAGCACACATGAAGTTTATAGGATCATTATTAGGATACACCAGAGCCACCCTGTCACCCGGTTTAATTGAATTGTCCCCAGTCAGAGGACCACCACTACTGCTTTTCGATGTAAAGGTTTTGTTGAGCACAGCGTGCGCTATTTTCAGTGAACGGCTCAAAAGCTTTCCTGGTCAACAAACACACAACTTACTGAAGTTCAAAATACTTAAATTCAATTGGTGTTCATAGTTAAATTGACACATGTCCACAAACTGAGTAAAATAGTGTTTATAATATTAATACAATCACTATGAAAGTTTCTTCATTTTTTTAGAAATTAATAAAATAATTATGAAATTAAGTGTAATAAAGTATTTGCTTTATGTATTTGTAAACGGTGAGCAATTTATAAAGATATCGTAATATATTTTTATTTCTTTAAAATACTATTATAAAAAATATACACACGGTTGGCTTTTATTTAGTTAAACTGAAACTTACCAAAAGTAAGAGAATTGCTAAGTTTGCCATTAGGATCGAGTACGGTGGCCACATTTGCTTTAAATGATGCTGTGCCATATCTCTGTAAAGCAGCTTCAAGGTTTCGCGGCAAGCCAGCAGGTACCACAAGCTGTTCTCCCACTGCCGGTGTCATTGTGCCACCCTCTGGTTTCGGTGCATTAGGATCTTTAGGATTAGCCGCGATTTCCAATTCAATATCGTCATCTTCATAAAATTCTGGCAGAGGTCGACGTTTAGGCCGTTTTAACGTGTTTAGTAGTTGTTGTATTTTAGCCGAGACCTATAATAATTTGATCATTATAGCTTCCTACAAAATGGATTTATAGAAAATAATTAAATATTAAATTATACTGTTTGCGTATAATTCATTATTTTAATAATTGTAATTTATTTATAGAATACCTTCCATCTACCGGTACCAGTGCCAGTGTCTTCTGGTTGTGCGTAGCATTGCACGCGGTCAGCGATTTGGGCGCCACCGCGGCGTGCACCAGACGTCGTATGAGTTACGTCAGGCTGAATATCTAACAAAGAATAGTCTTTTCTTTATCTACATGAGAAATGTCTTCAATCTTAAAAATATTGTTTGTCAACATATTTTACCTAGTAAAATATGACTTTTAAACTACTTATTACTTTTTATAAATAAAGAACAAACAGTATAACATTAAACATTTTATTTAACTAACTAAACTTTATTTAACTAACAAACGTTTTATTTAACTAACTAAATTCGCAATTACGTTTGCGGGGACTTCACCCTTGTCATGTTATCTTCCTTTACCATCCATTGAAATTCGAACTTGCAGCAGGCAGGCAAATGAGACCTATAAAAGTCAAGATACTCCATCTGCTTTCCGCCCAAGGACAAAACCGATCTCTATTCAGTCGTGGGCCTGGATGATGTAAGCTTGGAAGTTGGTTATAAAATACATAATTTATTTATGTAAATTAGAACATTATAGGCTTGTTTAAAGTTGAAAGGACAGTGAGATGTTTTACAAAGAAACGATAGCTTATTTTAATATATAGAGGAAGCTCGGAAACGTACCGGTGTTGCATTTCTTGTAGCAAACAAATGGAAAGACAACATATTAGAGTTCATTAAATTGACTACTACAATTTACATTTTAACGAAACTTAAGCATTTGTAACTCCTTCTTTCACAGAAAACCACATTGTCGTTGAACCTGGTTCTCATTTGACAAGTACATTAAAAATTACATAGAGTTTTGTCCTAAGCACAAGCAAGCACATAGTAAACTATATAAAATAATCAATAACATCAAATACAAATCAGACATCACAAATTTAAATACAAAATTAAATTTGTGATGTCTGATTTGAATTTTGTCTGATTTCAAAACAAAATTAAATACAAAAATTCATAGATATCAAGCATTCAAACCGTTAATAAAACGTCTGAACAATAGTACTTTAATATCAAATCAAGACGACTTTCTTCATGAATTGAACAAAAGTTTTAGTCTATTAGATAATGACTGCATAGAACATTGTGTAGATAGGTATACAATATAAAAATGTACATTTATATTTTTGAATGAATAAGAAAAGCTTCACATAAAGGGAAACCTAACGTAAAGAATAACCTCTAAGTAATACCCACGAAATCTACTAATAGATGACAGACAAAAACTCACTTTATACACACCATTTACCTAACCATTTTAGTGAAACGGTGGTAATGTTTTTGACTTAAAAAAAAATGAATCATGTATTCTTACTTTGAAATTATTTGAATTTGAATAGATAAGAGATCATCTTGAATTGCAGGACAGGACATTGGATATTATTGAAAGAGATACCGGTAGTTGTTGGAATGCTTGCAATAAAAACTACTCTTAACTTTGTTGTGTAGCTACTTTACCACATGACACCAAGAAAGTGGAATGTACACTTAGACATATGACCTAACTGGTCATTTTCAAGAATGAAGTCTTAAAATATTTTAAAAAATTCATGTTTGCCATTAAACCTTCCATTAAACCGTTCTAATGGAAAAAGACAATATTTGGCACGAGAAAAGATTTACCTAGAGAATACAAGAGAATGTTTTCTCAAACTGAAAAACAGTCGCCATAACTTTATTGGCTGACAAACCCACCTTGGCCTTCTTTGGCGCCGATTCACCCTTAGAAACCCACTGTTTTGACTGTTGGTCTTTGGTGTTTGGTCTCTGGTGTGTTGTGTTGGATCCATGTTTTGTCCACGGTTACAAAACGGCGCAAAAATTGCTCCATATAGCGATTAAACAACGCCAATCCTTCCTGTGAAGTTGTTACACGATTGCGTTTGTGGTCGACTGTGAGCAAACGCGGCACCCATCCTTGCAGAAAGCTTTTTCATGCCCAAGTGATCATTCAAAATTGAAACCACTGAGCCTTGCGAGATCCCTACGGCTTCCATAATCTCTCGTACTTTCAATCTTCGGTCAGCCAACACTATCGTGAATTTTTTCGATTGTTTCGGGTGTAGAGACCTCAACTGGGCGTCCAGGACATTCGGCATCTTCAGAGCTTGTACGGCCATAACGAAATTCAGTAAACCACTATTTTACCATTGAAATCGATGGTGCAGAGTCCCCACAGAATTTATCAAGCTTAGCCTTGGTCTCGGTAATGGTTTTTTTCCGCAAGAAATAATGCATATATAAGCACACGGAATTCACTTTTTTCATTTGCTCCTTAAATTAGTGAGTAGTGTGATAAAGATAGCTGATAGCAAACATAAACTAACTGTTGTTGTTGTTGTTGTCTTTATAAATGGCGTTTCGAGCGTGCCAGTGGAGCACAATTCACTTCGCCAATATCACGTTGAATGGAGAACACACAAAAGAGAGTGTACGGTAAAAAAAGAGTATAAACTAACTGACGCAAGTTCAAATTTTGACAGGAGTCAACTGACAGATGCCTGTTGACAGGAGCAGTGTTGCTGTTTCAGTAAAGAGGTCAGAAATTCAAAAAGTCACGGACTTATTGACCTGCGCTCGTATCATCATAATTACAATATGAAATAATTTACAATAATAATGTTAATTAATTTAATTTAATAATGTTACATATGTTTTTGAAAAGTCCTATCTATGGTAACGCCAGACAGAAGCCAGCCAAGTCTAGTCTCATAAAGAAAAGGTTATCACGAGGCCTTAACCAAACAAACATTTTGGTCTATTCTATTAATACGATTAAAAACGCTTGAGCATAAACGATCATAGAAAACGAACACTTGGTAGCCAACAACACACAAGTCACAAGTGTCAAAACTAAATCTAAACTTAAATTTAATTTATTATTCCATACAACGTGACATTGGCGAAGTGAATTGTGCTCAACTGGCACGCTCGAAACGCCATTACTGCAGTACAGAACAGAACAGAACCTAATTTATTATTATTTAATTAAAATGCTAGAATGCTTCAGAATAAAAGCTATTTGAAATGATTTTCTAATAAGTTTTGCCTTGTTGCGTTTATTTTATTATAGGCCAAAAAAGACAAGTATATTTAAGTATAGATCATCCAATACAAAAAAAAATATTATTATTTAATCACAGAATTCTTCGGTTAGATCGTTTCGTTATCTTTTTGTTTTTGGCTATGACATTTCTATTCTTTGGTTTAGACCATATGACCCTAATGGAAAATCATCGACGTTATAGTCAGGAAGGCGTTTTTATTCATAGTAGACATTGATTTATTAATTCTCAAGATTGTGCGTTTTACATAGCCAGCAGCCACACTCAATTTTTGATAAAAGTCCTCAGTCATAACGAAGTATATAGAGCGCGTGCCGTATGTAACGTTTGAGTCTTTCCTATTGCTTTTATGAATGCTGTTGAAAGTAAAATATCACCTTGTTCAAAATTCCTATTTTCTTTATTACATGTGTAAATGTAAAATTTTACAAAAAAGTACCTGTATTATTTTGTAAAATTGAACATTGACTTGCTGTTAAATGTAAAAATATATACTCACAAGCCGGTAAATGTGTAATGTCTGATAAATCAATGTCTATTTTTTCCCTTGGCGTGTGTTTTTTCTCCCTTTGATGGTGTAGTTGTAGGAGAGGAGGTGGGTGTCCCCGGGGGTGAGGTGCCGCTGGTCGACGTGCAGGGGGCGAACCAAGTTCAGGTGGTGGTGGCAGTTCTGACTCTCCGGTACAAGAATCTTCATCAGAACTTGAAGCCGCTAATATAAATATAAAATAAAATATAATGCTGTTCCGTATCTAATACATATATTTGATTTTCATAAACACACTAAAAAATACTTTTGACATCAAAATTTAAATAAGTATTTTTATTGAGTAATTATGTTTTGAATATTCGTACCAATTTATAGTTCTATGTTATATATTGTAACCCAATTACCCCAGTAACAGAACATGAATATACGTAAATGTCATATTCGGGACAAGTATTTCAATTTCGTGTTAATCTCTTTGCAAACGGGAACAGTGATATTAATGATAAAATTCGCTTTCCAGATGAAAGTGTTAAAATTATATTGTATATCATGCAACTACTTAAAAACACCCTCACCGTTTTCGAGACATAACGATTAAATAGTATATAAAGTTGTTTTCACATAATAATATGCATGTCCAATTTTACTATGCTAACAGTATTTAATTTTTTAAATTTATTATATACACATACAAGATAGCTAAAATGACGGCTCATCTACACTTACAAAGATCGTGTCTCTCCCTGTCCGGACTTTTTGCCATCATAGAAGTTCGTTTCGACGGCATAGGAAGAGATGGCTTAGGCCGGCTTTGCATCTCTGCTAGTGCTTGCTGGACAGCTTCCTGTCTCACTTCTGTAAATCATTACTTTTTTACAAAAATCGTTTTAAAACAAGCAAGCATAATAATATTATTTATAATAATCTTTTCACTAATAGACAGAAAAAAGCTATTAAAATTTTACTAAAAATAAATATTACATTAGATATTTTATAAAGATTAAAATAACAGAAATCTTTTATCGATATGTTATTCATAAATGAAATTAATTCTTGAAAGTATATAACTAAAGCATAATGATTACTAAGAATTGAAATAATATAGTATTTCAGTAAAAAAAACTTTAAATAGTTTTAAGATTATTTAGTGAAATTTTGTGTACATAATATAAGGAGAAATTAAACATCAAAATAAAAATATTCAATTAAAAAGCTTTTCTTTTCATCAGGTCAAAGTTCATTAAATGTATTAAAAGTTTTTATTTTTTTAATGTAAAATAACTGTAACGTATTACACAACTGACACGTGTCCATTTTAAAATTACTCGTATGCGACGTGCAAATATTCTATGCATTGTAATTTACATAATGCGAAGAGCGTGTTCACAGAAATAGTGTCAAATTAATAATAGCCGTTTAGCATGCAAAATTCTAGCGGTATTCCTAATTATGATACGAGTTAAAAGCGCAAGAGTTGTAGATAAGAAAAGCTATAGAAAAATAGAAATGCACGATCTTTTTTCTAAGAAACTTCTTAGACTTAAACTTATTATCGGGACAATTATAATATTAATATATCAATCAGTAGTAATATACCTACGTATTTAATATGATTATATCCACTTGTTTTAGTTTAGCTAGTATTTTATGGTTCTACATTAGGTGTTCTAATAGCTATACAAAAAAATCATTAAAATTTATCTGATTATATAATTATTATAGAAATATTTTTTTATTTGAGCCACATGCATACATATAACGTTATCGCAATAAAGCAATTTTGTTATGTCTGATTAGATTGTCCACAATGCACGTAATATTGTAGATTCAAATACCACATCTGAAACTATACCTGTTTAATATATCATACGCCTATTATAAAGACATTTTACGATTTGGTCAACCAAAAAGAGCTAAATGACGAAAGACATTTTGAATGTCTGAAAGACGCATTGTCTAATAAATTCATCAAAGTACTCACATGAATGAAACGTTCGATAAAGCGCATTCTCAATGGAAACAGTTGCGCATCTAAGAGGTAGAATTTCTCCTACACGCAAGATATTTGTAGGTTACCTACAACATTTGTTGCTACTGCCTAATCATTAATGTTACCCATGCATAGTCAACTTTTTTTACAATTTTACAGATACAAGTATAATTAAGAGTATACAAACACATGTTAGTAACGATAACAAATTTATCAGTTACTTGAAGTAATAAAGTAAAAAATAAGTGTGTTATTATCTCCATCTTTTCAGTTTATGTTGATTCTACTATAATTTAAACTAAATAAATTAGTTTACATTAGGACTTATAAATATTTTCAGAAGATTCTTAATATATTTCTCTGATATTGGCAATTATTATTAACGTCTTTATCGTTAATTTACTCATGTGAGAATGGGAGGCAGTTATAGTTTTAAGTCGTTAAGTGAATATAGCTTGTAGATTTCACATAAGAGCAAAGCCCCGTAGATAAACGTAAATACCCTACTTAAATTTTTAGACAAACCCACAACCCAGTATTGAAAACACACTAATATTTAGTTATAGATTAAAATAAAAATTTCCCCAAATAACTGCATCATCATTTTAGGAACGTCACGAAAACTGAAAATAAATGACAAATCTGAAATGATATAGTTGTAACTTATATTATGAAAGATGAAATAACTTTTGTACTTTTAATTAACATAGAACGTAGTGTAAATATGTATAAAATAAATTGAAGTTTCGAAGTAGAATTTATAACAACAGAGGATTTATAGAAAATTAATTGAAAAATATACGTTTTCACTATAATATAATACATAATAACAATATTTTACAAATTCGCAACAAGTTTCTTACAATTTATTGGGAGGTGATTATTTGGTTGGTTTTATTATTATAAAAAATATAGTTTAAAAGTGTTCCCGAAATGACTCACGACTCCAGCATAAATCTTATTGACGGGTAGAATTATGAAAAAATAAATATTCGTGCGTGCCTCTTCACACAAAAGATACCTGATTAATGACACAATACACTTTTGTTAATTTCCTTCTAAAGTAATTTTAATTCAGATATTTCCAGCCGGTGTCGCTGTCAAGGCCAACAGGGCTAACAGCATTGAACTCACAAACAAAAAAAAACAGATATTTCAAAACCTGAAATGCTCACCTCTGTGATTTTGACCTATATATCTTTATTATATTAGTTCTCCGAAAAAGAACTTTTGAGAAACGCTTTCCACAATTAAGCTGAACGGCGAACGCTTACAGCTGCCTATACTATCTTGCAACTTTCGTTATTAACACCTTACCCTAATACCTCAGTAGAAATATCAAATATTATTTGCCTAAAGTATACACAAGCAGCGACAAATATCAGTAGACACGTATATTAATACAATAAAAATAATAAACATATGTGTTGCAGTTATGATTATACTAAAAAATATATTATTCTTATGACGCACAAGTAATATAAAGACGCGGAAAAAAATAAAAAGAACTCTATCTACTTTCGATGTGTCAACGGACCCAATGAACGTGGCAAATGTAAAGGTTACATTTAATAGTTATACTCAAATATTAAAAAAAAGTGTAAGAACTATGTACCCAGTATTAAACTTAGTTATTTGAAATACAATTTGGAAAATCTAGCTTCATAAGGTAACATAAGCCTATGATACCTCATGAGGCTGGCGAGGGTTATAATTTTGGATTTGAAGGGTTATAATTTTGGCCGTCTCAAAGGTTAAGTGGTGGTGCATAGAATAAGGCTTTTCTGATCTCGCTAAGGATAAAGTAAGATTAAGTTTAGTAGGTTTATTTATGGGAGTAAAATTCTATGCACATATACGTAAAAATGACTTACATAATATATTATATAGCAGTTACTCGTAAATTCGATAGTACAGGTTAAGTTAAGTGACGCCGTAATATATTCCCTAAATAAAATGTGTAAATCAAAATCTAATCCTAAATCAATTCTAGTAAAATCAAAATAATAAATATCCCACGGCGCGCTAAACGCTAAATCTGTACAATATTGAATAATTAGCAACTAAGTAACTAACGTAATGATAGCCAACGTAACTTTGATTTTTACTGTCGAATATAACTTCAGTAGCTTTTGTGTGATATAAAATTATTTTCATAACATTATTTTCACATTATATATATATATATATATATATATATATATATATATATATATATATATATATATATATATATATATATATATATATATATATATATATATATATATATATATATATTTACAATTCGAACCTGCAGTTCCTGAGATTAATGACCTTTATGAAATTACTGTTAGTTTAGATATTATGTATTATAGGTAGTATGCGACTCGACCCCCGACCGTTGTCACCGACGCAATTAGAACGGCCACTCCGCCATTGTTTTTTTTTAACTATGTTAACTTATGAAATATCAATTTTATTAATATGCTGTTGATGCTGTGATTTGTGAAACATAAAAATGGTTACTGTCAGTTATCGGTAGGAGACAGATATTTGCTGACAGCTGGCAGAATTCTATTTATAACTTATAATTCCTGGGATTATCGCGTTCAACTAAACACTTTTCAACTTTATAATTTTAGTATAGATAATTTTTCACTGCTTTATATTTAATTGGAAGAAGTTCAAAATGTCTTTATTATGCTCAATAGCTTTTTCACATATAAAAATAAGCTGTTTTCATAAATTTTATCTTATTCTTTAGAATAATTTAATATAGATAAGTAAAAAGATTTCTGCTACACTGGTTTGGTACTTGAAACGACAGCAGTCGTAAATACTGAGCTCTCTAACAATCACAACCACTTGTATCAATTTAACATTTAAGAAAGTATGTCATTCGTTAGTCAAGTGCGGGACCTCCTATCGTCTAGCTTGGAAATTAAATAACTTCAAATCATAATACAATATTGGTTGTAATGTTCTATTACGACACTTCGGTGACAGGCCCGCTGCTGCTGCGAGCCAACATCGTCTTAGGGTTCTCTGAGGTTTCTCCAAGGGTATCTGAAGCTTCCACGACTTTTAAAGGAGGATTCTCGTAGTATCCACTCTAGGGTAGGGGGAGTTAACTTCTTGAAATTGCCTTCTCCATCTCCTTGATCTCCGGCGGCGGAGAGGGTCTACATTTGCACTGGTCTCACGTGCTCGCTTCGCGGCCTCCTTCAATGCGACAACAGATTCGCAGAAAAATACCATTGCAGAGCAACTTCTCTAACAATCCAGCATGGCCCCTACCACATTGGAAAGAGAGAAGTCCCCACCCACTATATCCATCAAAGCGTGGCGTTGTGGGGCCCATGCGGGGCATTCGGCCAAAGTGTGTTGTGCCGAGTCAACTGGGACGTTACACTCATTACACATCGGCGACGGCTCCTAACGTGCAATCTGATGCAGGTATTTGCCGAAGCAACCATGCCCCGTCAGCACATGCACCATCCTGAACGTCAGGATACCGAATTTTCTCCTTACCCAGCGTTCTAGGTGCGGGACTATAGGTCACGTCTAGGTTTTTGCCAAACGTGCTACCTCGCTATAGTTAGCCCCTCGGACTGTGACAAGCGTGACACCCATTCCAGGAAATACGCGACAGCGTAAAAGCCAATCGTACCCGAGATTCCATAGAACCAGGGCTAAAACGGGCCTCTGCGGAATCTCACATCCAACATTGCGACGACCGATGCTTCCCTCTGTCCGTAACACTACTCTGTCTTTGAGGTAGTAATTTAACAGTCGCCGGAGATAGAGAGGCACACCATGGTAAATTATGCTTACAGCAAGTTTTGTTTATAATGTTCGCTTTTTCTTTAGGCACCATTTAGTGTTCAAATATTTTTGATATTTTTAATAGGAATTATGTCATCAGTGAATTTCTGAATTTCTTCATAGTCGATTAAATCACGACAAACATCTTTTTATCTCTCAGCGAGGGCGAAGATTTTTGCATTGTTCTTGTTTAAAACATAAGTAGAATATATAATCAAAATTTAAAATACATTATGTATTCTTCTAAAACTTAATTAACAATAATTATTCAAATTATCGCCTTCGTTTTTAATACAGGCACATACATCGAGGCACTAATCTTTTTAGTCTCTCTCTCTCACTTCGTTTCTTAGACGAGGGACATCATGTTTAAGTTGACAGAAAGCCTACAACGCTGCTACCATATCCTATAATCAAGCTATTGCTATGCCTAAGTCTTGTCTGCATTACTTGGTAGTTCCTGCCCAAAGGTCTACAGGGAAACTTCTGTCACTTTAAAACTGGGAACACTGGTCAAGTTAGCAAGAGGGTGACCCAAAATTCTAGGCATACTCTATGCTCAAGCAAAATATCCCCTACAACCATGCGACGTCAAAGCTCACTCGGTGATATTCGTTTCATTTAGAACGCTGTATATAAGGTATTCTTTCTTCCGTCGTCAATATGGTAATAAATATACTAGTCTGGATGACGGAAATCTCAGCACTTATGCTAAAAATATGTACTTTGGAGTTTCTCGAAACGCCATTACTGCAGTACAGAACAGAACAGTACTTTGGAGTAAACACTGGTTGTGACTCAATTGTTCCGGCTACCCTACCCCTCCAGCACAGTTCCGACTTCGTGGAAATCTACGACTAATTCATAGTGGACCATTTTTATTACTTTCACTAAAAAAAAAGTAATCTCTGACTCATCAAGCCGATCACGATAACTTCCCTGCTTTAAGAAGATAAGAAAATAATTAATCACCGACTGCTCAGAAACTTTAGTTAGCTTGCCAGCGATCGTAGCTTAATCTCAATAACATATTACTTAACAATTTCATTTATTGATAAGTAGGAGACTGTACTTTTTAAGCACTTTATAACGACAATGCTCAGCTGTCACGTACTAAGCTGGACGAGTGCAGGTTCAATGTTTTGCTGAAATGAGGCCTGTACAAGTGTCTGTTTGGGATTTAAAATTTTAAATTTAACGCATCTAAAGCGGATTCGTGCATTTACCGCTAAAAGCTCCTATTTATACCATACCTTCATATCAGGAGTCTATCAGGACAAACTGAGAAAATAAATATTTTCAGGATCCAACTTTCAATCGACATGTTTCGTTATCATATGGAGAGTAAAAATTAATTAGTGGATACTGTTCTCATATTTTGAAGGGCGCACCTTAGTACCAACTCCTTCCATTTAATCAGATTCAAAAAGGAACAGAAGGAACACATGTGGACGATCCAGAATGAACTAATAATTTGGATCACCTTGAACATCACAGGGACGTTGGCCCTCATTGCTTGTTCCATAGGTTGTATAATGGACTGTTCAAAGGAGTTATATGGCCGTAATCCGCCATCAGACTTCTTTAACAATATCACCGTCACCCTGTAGGTGCTTCGCCCAACCCTATTTGCTTGATATTTATCCTACAAACCTGCAAAATATGAAATTAACTTCCACCAGACGTATCCCCACATAATTAGGATATTATATTTATAAAGTGACGGATCCACAAATTTCTGAAAACCCCAGACTGCGTTGATGGTTTCTCTAGTGTTGTAAATGTTATTGCGTTCATGGTACGTTGTAATTTTAATATTTACACAATTTTAGTCATAAAAGCATTGCCAATGTTGCGTATTCATGTAAGGACATTTGTATAGTCTAGTATATTTCAGCGTAATATAATTAATGTCTTTCAGTTACGTAAATATTTAAAAATTAGAGGAACTATAAAATGAATTATATTGTAATGACAATTCAGTTTTAGCTTACACTATTGGGGTCGCAACACATCGACGTGCAAAGAACTGGCTTTCACGTTCCACGCACTACAATCGTCCGAAACCAATCTTATTTTAATGAAGTTACTCACTTAAATGATTTTAAGATATATAGCATGACAGTTATGACTCATTTTCGTGTACACTGCCTATTCCAATTAGTACTTTAAGTAAACAAGATATAATTTAGCCCTATTCCTATAACCTATCCAGCTAAATAAACTGAGCCTGTTTAGCTTCTTAAGAATTCATGTTTTTGGTTTAACATACATATAATACTGGAAAAATGTATAATTAATGCTATTTTAATTTAAACTGAATGTTTCTATCTACTGTCTGTTGTTTTGATCTTCAAATTAAAATGAGACCGAATTATTTAATCTACATAACCTTAGCTAACTGAAGGCCGATAAGCGCCAATAATAAACTAAGAAATATTTTCCTGGCGAAATATTCGTATTAATGTTCAATTAGAAATAGAACTTACTAGCTTGTTAATGAACATGTTTGTCTAAGTTTATAATCTGTAATGTTAAATTAGATCCAAAACATGGAACACAAGAATGACATCACACAAACATAGCCCACTAAATGTAATGACGGCGATAGGTTCTTCTATAATGTTGTTGTGACTCACCCGAGTGGTAGCGACTCTCGTTCCGCGTGAGTCGTCGGTTGGTCCTTCCAGGCGGCGAGCGAAGCGCCGCAGCCGCTCTCACTGCGACGCGATAAACAACCACACACGTAACCACACATACACAACTAGTTATGCGGACCGGACGCCACAAAATAATAAAATATTTGTAATTTGGAATCGAATCCATTTAAGAGGGAGTATTTATCTTATTGAAATTTTTACCCTGTTAGTAGAATTTGAAATTATGAATTTGTGTATGAGAAATCACTTATTAATATTTTTGTATTATTATAGTTGTTGATTACATAATTTTATTCTGGTGTTTTCATTTTGCTCGCAAATTTAGTGAACAAAATTTCGATTCCAAATTGTTAGTAAGTTTAATCACCATGCTATTTTTAATTGCCTAAATAAAAATAATGATTACTAACATTAATTAAATTGAGGATAATAAAGAATTGACGTATCTATGGTGTTTAATCTTACAAATGATTATTTAAGTCTCACCGTAGTTTTTATTAAATAACATTGCACACGTCCAACCACATATTATCGATCTATACATAAATACTAATTATGTTCTTGTTAATCGATTAAGTCGAAATAGTAGACAAAGGGAGTACTTCCTTCAGGCTTTTTGATTACAGATATTATGTTTAAACCTATTGCATATTTATTGACCGTAAAATCAGTTTTTTAATCATATATCTTACCACATTACATAAAATTTCAATTTAAAATAAAATTAGGAATACATTATGATTTTCAAAATCATCATCAGTATATCATAGAAACTAATTTTTATATATAAAACAATCATATCACATATATATATATATATATTATATATATAATATATATATATATATATATATATATATATATATATATATATATATATATATATATATATATGTGTGTGTGTGTGTGATTTAATTTTCGACACTATTTTCAATATATATTGCCTACCCTGCTATAGGTATCAGGATATATAGGCAGAGGGTTAGCTAGTGTTGAGACACTATTAATCCCCACCACCGCCCAACTTTTAAGATTGCCCATTAGTCCAATCATTGCGTGTTGATTGGTGGAACTCAACCCTGCGCTATGTCTTGTTGCCAGAGTGAGGAATGAAAATAAAAATAATTTATTTCCCCTAGTGGGAATCGAACACACAAGCGTCGCGTTTACAGTCAGATTCAGTACCACTACGCTATGATCGATTCATAATCATATTAAGTCTATTCATAATTTATATTCTGCGTCCAAAAAAAGTGATGACATTTAGATACAATAACATCCTTATGCTAATTATTAGCGTCGTTTATCAAAAAGTTTGATAATTTCATTTATTATAAACCTTTTTTTAAATGCTAGGTTGGTTGACAGCAAAAAAAATAATTTGTCTCTATTGACGTTTCGCATGGTAACAAATAAAAGTGGAATGAAAATTCTTTCGTAATGAGCAGTAAAAACATAGAATTGAATGTTGAAGTAGACATTGTCAGTGTAAATCCTGAATTAATAGACGAACATTTGCGTTATTCGACTGCCGTTTTGCAGGACATACTGAGCAGCAAAAGTGACCGTACAGAGCACTGTGGATTTTTGTGCCAGCATTGTGGCAAATCATATAAAACTCCAGTATCCCTTAATGTGCATTACTTATTTAAACATCCACAAGACAATATTAAAGTGAAATGCACTATTTGTAATAAAAGATATTCATCTACGATGAGTCTACAAAAACATTTTCGATACATGCACCGCTATAATCACCGATGCAAAGCTTGCTATAGAACTTTCGCAACGGCAGAGCAATTGTGCGATCACGAGCTACGTTGCAGCAAGAAGGAAACCCCATGTCAAGAATGTGGGAAGATATTTAAATCCACGTTTGCACTTCGTAATCATTCTAAATATAAGCATCCAACAAGGATCAACAATATTTGTGAAATATGTAGACGTTCATTTACAAGTCTTCGTTGTTTATCTAACCACATCGCCATTGTACATCGGTGGGCCATGGAAAATAATGACTGATAACGATACGACTGGATCAAGAAATTTACAAACATTATATTTATAATGATGTTCCTAATGCAAAAATGTAATATTATGTAAATAATGTATAAAACAGTCATGCATTCTAACCATCTTTTTCAATGTTCATTATTTACATTTTCGATAAAATTGTATTTATACTACTTAAAGAAAACCTATACAAAAATTGAACACAGTGGGATTTGAACCCGCGCCTCGTGTAAACCGTCCAAGCGTTCTGTCCACTAAGCCTTGCGTTCTTTGTCAAGCTGCGTCGAAATTCTTATATGCTTTATACAACTTATTACGTTGTTAGCCTCACTGTAGGGAGATTTCCGATACCCTAAGATTTTTGCATAGAACAATCATTTGGCAACGGAGAATGCTATTTTTTTTATTATTAAATATTTTGATAATTTTTAAAGTTAACATTTTCCAGTCTTTAAGTATTTTTTCTATCCACACTAAGAATATAAAAAATACTTAAAACATATAACCTAATAAAAAATTAGGTTACCAAAGATCGTTAAATTCTTTGGTTCTTCCTTATATAGAACGTCCTTATAGATTTTTCATAAAAATATGTAAAATCACCTAGCTTAAAGTTCTTGGTTGCTTAACTAAAACAGAATAATCACGTATATTAGATTTATATTTTTTTGGAAACTCGACGTTTCGAACATTTTGCAGTAACGGACATTTTGCAGTTTTGTTAACGGACTGAGACTATGGTGGTATTACATCTGTCTGTCAGTTAATATAATTATTATATCATACTGTTTCTTAGTGGCCTCGCGTACTGGTCCTGGATTCTTGCAAAATTAACTTTGAGACTGCAAACTTCTTCCCAAAGGGTCCCAGGTGGTAAAATGTTTCCATTCGTCTTCTCCATTTAAATTAGGTTGTTTTGTAATTCAATAGTCTCGCAAATATATCCCTAGAATGTAGACATATATCAGTTTTCCCTAGCGAGTATATGAGGTTTATCAAAGTTGATGTTACGGTTGGGTTTGTTCACTGTATGCTCATACACAACTGACTTCGATACACACCCATTTTTTATATCTGAGATGTGTTGCTACACAATAACACCGATGCTTCTCTTTGTTTGGTCAATGTAAGATAGCCACAGTCAGTCTCTAGACTGATACTATACACCACCTGTACACTGTAATAATTATATAATATAATTTTATATTATTTTAAGAACACCTCCTTTATAGATTTCTAGTGGTTATATGCCGCATTGGCTTAGTAATATATTTTTAGGGTTTCGTACCTTAAAAGAAAATCGAATCCCTCATAGGTACACTTTGTTGTCCGTCGGTCCGTCCGTCCGTCCGTCCGTCTATCTTTCTGTCTGTCTGTTAAGACCAGTTTCTGCAAATCACGTAAAATAATCATGCTGATATCTGACACAGGTACGACCGAATTGACCTTGACATTGAAATTGAGAAATTTAATTGCGTTGACCAAAAGTCAACGCAATCAAAAGATATGAGCATTTATGCTTCATTTTTGCATTTTGTATTAAAATCACTGCGTAAACAAAACCTACAGGGTACTTCCCGTCGTACGAGAGTTATGAAATGTAAAATATAAATGCAATAAGTTAGAATTTATAGTAATATCACAGTAAGAAGTCAAAAAATTGAAAAACTATTATAAGCTTATATTGTAGTTCATTTCATAGAAACAGTGGATACAACTACAAATTAGAGTTTGACAATTTTTATAGGTAGTATTTTGCATAGCGCAATATCTACAATCTTGAAATAGGTACGGATTCCTATATTATTTATTAGATAAAATAACACACGCCGGCAAAATTTTAAGACAACGTAACAGGCACCGTCCTTAATAATTTTATAACTTCCGTTTGTTTGTCTCACATTTGTTTCTATAGATATTACTTTAGCGATTCTGGATCGGAATGTAGATGTGAAAAATGAGGATTAAGAAGAATAACACGCGGAAATAAATATATACCAAATGATTTTTTATCGATACGATTCAGTATTATTAAAAGAATCGTAGAAGCAAAACGAAATATCTAAAGAGAAGGGACGAGAAACAGGATAATAGAGAAGGGAGGATAGATTTCTATTAAAGAAATGACATCAAAAAACAGAGAAGAAACTACTTAGCATGCCGTGGATTCACCGCCTGATATTTCTAACCCAAGTGTAGGTTTAAGGGAATTATCTAGTAAATTTATGTTAAAATCATCACGTAAATTTCTTAGATTCAGACAGTTTCAAGATAGTTTCAAAATATTCAAATAATACAATCGTCATGATGTGAAAGAAATAACACACTTACAAAAATGAAATGCTGAAGCTCAACAAAGGCCATTTCAATAGTCTGCTCAACAGAGAGGCTCACAATATCCTTACATTCTCTAAATTTGTAAGATTGTAACGATCTTGAGGTTATGAGTAAGAAAAAATCATAGCTTGAACACAGAAAATTTCACTTATTTAAAACAGAATCTCCCAAAAAATATAGTACTAGTACTCACGCATCAAAGGTTCTATTTCGCCCGCGACTTTAATTGCAATAAACTAAGAGCTGTGAGACATGACATAATATCCAAAATACCCGCGGTAATCCTGACCGTAAATTGAGTTACATCGAAACTGAGTTAAATAGAAAATAGCCCTTCTTCGATAGTTAGATTATTCAAGACCAAAATAACTTTTCAATTCCAACCAACAATGATCGAGATTAGTAGTGCGTTCAACTGTACAAACTTTTTAAAATTAGTGTTGACAACAACTCAGTAGGTAGCACAATCGTTTAATCCTTTTTTTAACATTAATGTTATTTTTTTGGATTTCAAAATAAGAACCCTCGATAATTTTTTTGTGATATATAATTAGATTCATACAGTGAAATAGTTTATTTCATGTATTATTCAGCTCTTGCTTTTTTATGAATTTCACAAGATTTTTCTCTATCTGATGTTGTCATTAATGATGCTACTTATTAGTGTGATTTAATTGTGTTGCAAATTTTTAACAATTTATTTTTAGTTTGATCATTTTTGTTTTATTTCTTAGTTCTAGAATTTAGTTTTTATTATTGTCCTTGTTTAGTTTTCTTTGTATTTTACTCAAACGGTTATCTCTGACTATACGTGATAATCTAATATTTAAGGCATTGTTATCCATACGAATGCGCTAAAAGAATTATAGAAAAAATTAGTGCATCATATACCAAGAAATACTTCACAATATAGTAAAAACCCTAAGTTATTTATTAAAATGTGAATTTGGCGTTTTATAATACGCTTCCTGAATAAATTGTGGCGCATTCGGAATCATTGAAAATATATAAAAAATATAATCATACATAAATATATAAACAAATCAACTTGATAGTATCAGATTGGCTCTGTTGTATTTTTATCAGCTCTGTTAGTTGCAGTTAAACTATGCTGTTAGTAAAATAATACAAATTAGCTTTACAGATTTCATTACAATTGTAGTATTTTTGGCGTTTAATATTATAAAGCAATTTCAATCCATGTCACGCATCCTTTACAAGAGGAAATAGAGTTAATCTTGCTTGGTTTAAAAATTTTATATATAGTCTGGAGATGATATCACAATATTTTGCAAAGATGCAGTACACATAAAATAAATATATCAAAAACTCCTCAATTATTATTTTCAAGCCTTTGTTGAAATAAATTGCACTGAACCAGAGCAAAACAATTCCGGAAATTCATATCCGCAGTGACTCTTGATACAACACCAATTTATACGCAATTAACTTTGACTGTACCCGTGAACTATTCTGTATATATATTCTGTATATGTATATATATTCATTCTATCATTTACCGCGTGGCAAATTAAGAAAATAGAAACAACTTATATAAATAAAATATAAACAACTTATTTGCTACACAAAAATAAAAGAAAGTGTCCTTTATTGTAGATAGCGCCACTGATATTTAAATATTTTTTTCAAAGTATTCATTGAAAAACTATGCCGGAAGTTTATTATTATTGGTTATATACATAACGGCGCATTTCAGTTTTCAATTGTTATTTTTGTGTTATAGTTAATAGATTTAGAGCGCTTAGCACCGAATGGAGTTGTCAGATGTCATGGTGATGGTAATGTTGTGACCAACCTTCCATCAGCCGTAATGTCTCGAGAATCTGTCACTCCTACATACATATAGGTATGTGGTGGTTTCTGCACTTGCCTATTTTTAAAATCTAGTAGAATTAAAGGTATAAAGGTCCAGCTTGGTAGCCCCTGTCCTAAACTAAACGCTATAATGTAAAAATATATTAAAGACTTTTAATAGTTTACCATCCGATCTAAAAGTAATCCAAAGTACTTATTATTATTCCTATACAAAGACATGTTAAAAATAAGTGTTCTACAGAAGGAGAGACAACAGGAGTGAGCTGAGTAACAATAGGCTACCTCCATTTATTTCTTATAAAAATCTGTACTATAATAAAATAGTAAAGTAATTGTCTGTACTTTGAAAATTTGTACAAAAAAAATATGCAGCCATATGTAAAATCACTAATAGAATAAAAATATATATATTTTTATATTTCTTGTTAGTCTGTTTTTCGCTGTATAGATGTTATGTCTGGGCAGGATCTAGGCTATAGTTGATTTTGAAGACTGGCACACATGACGTAGAATCATAGTAGTCATATAAACATAAGGATATCTGCTGCTATCGCAAAAATGATCAAAAATGTATATATAGTATAAGCTAAATCTAAAATAAAAATCTAAGGATATAATATTAGATAACTCAAAACCCATGCAGTTCTACCTTTACACAAATAAATTTATAAAATATCTAAAATTAAAGTCTAACTACAAAAGGAATAATAAAGTGGAATTAAAGGAACTCTTTGTGCTCTAATCGTATCTAACGTTAAAAGTCACATTGGTAGTAGCCACTTTTTGTTAACATAATGTAGGTTGTGGATGGGTTTGTGCATGTTGTGTTTGCGCATGTTGTATTTATATGTTATGTTACAATGTTACATTATATTCTTAATAAAAAGGTTTTCAGATATATTTTTTTCCTTGGAGATAAAGCTAATGTTTTATTTCTTAAACAGGCTAGTACATACATAACGAGCGGTATATACATAACGAGCGTACATAAAGTACTTAATTAGACATTCTACCTATCCTATTCAGGAAACTAACAAAGACCCAACCACACTAGCGTCGATTACTACAACGCAACAGAGTCTATTAGATATAACTATTCTCATATTCATACTCAAATTTATGTTTTTGCTGAAATTTAGAACTACTACTATTCGCCCCTTTCCACCACATTATATTAACAAGTAAACGTGAAATCTTTTTCGAAGCTCAATAACGACCTATTAGCCACGAAAATTATAATTATAAAGATAAGATACGTACGTTGTGCCAAATTTAATATATTAATTTAATATTAAAAATATAAAATATTACGCGCTCACGCTTAACAATTAATTTTTAACACATAATTAGTGGATCAATTTTATATCTTATCCAATTTTAAACGGGAATTTCGAAATAATTGTACAAGGAAATCGATAAAACCTACTAGGTTTCGTTTTGATTTAACAAACCTGAGTAAACCGACTTCTAGGGGTCAGCGCACGCAACTGAATAGGACGCAATAATACCTCAATCTTGGAACAGATCAAATATTCCTTTGAACAAATTACAGTTTATTAGTGAGCTGAAGATATGAGATATACCATATAAACATATACATGTTCAATAATACGAGTATATGTATGTTCAGACAAGCATTTTTCGGAAACCTGTGCACGCATATGAGCATTTTCTGAAGCAAATACTTCAATATCGTTGTTATTTAAAGTAATGATATAAAAATATTTCAACTACATTTACCGTCGAATACAGGCATGACTTCATGTGCTCTGCAAAGCGTAAAGTATTTTCAAATAGGTAGTAATTAGTAGTTTACAACAACCAAGGCCTTTAATTTATCACTAGACATCGGATTATATACACTTATGATTATATCAAAAAACATTTATTATTACAATTTACTTTTATTTTCCCATTACATTAATACATTATATATATTTGTATAGTTATATTAATATTAGTTGCACTTTTTTATTATTATTATAACATAAAATTGACTTGATTGCGATTGCGTCTGATCTATCAAATTTGTCAACTATTTTTATGGGTTGTAAATTATCAGAGAGATCACCGCGTATTTCACTAACTGCTTCTTTGTAAACAGGTATTTTTTTAACCGTGGATTCTTTCGGAATTATCTGATTAGTGCAATATTTCTTAAGGAATTTCCGGCATACTTCGATATTTAACTGACGGAAACGAATATTGCAACCAATGAATAGCTAACAAAATCTTTGTTGAACTAAATTTTTAGTTTTTTCTAAAAACTTTCATCTGAATTAAATGACGAATTATGAGGCAGTAGTTGTTGTCGATTTCATAAATCACAGTGTCATCTGTCCTAAGTCGGCTAAGGATTCCATTAATTTTTATATAAAAATAAATACAGTGAGACAAAAGCAATTGAATTACTTTAAGCGCGTGAGTGAAGCAGCGAGTGGCGTGAGCACCTCGCACCTACGACGCATTTCACCAACGCTTTCGGGACTAGGATTTAGATTTAGTTCTCTCCCCGAGATTTTGTTTTCACTATCGACGAAAATGTACCAAAATATGCAATAACGCATAAATATGCATATGCAAACGCATATAATCCGATATCTATTTATCACATTATATGTAAATAAAGGTGAGTTAAGTAAGGAGAAGTAATAAAGGGGGGGAAATACATATTATTATGCAATTGGTAATCTCATATTACCAATTGCATAATAATATGTATTTTTATGAACGCTATGTTACAATATTAAATAAGTCTGTTTGTATATTATTTTAATTCTTATTGAAGTTTTTGTATGGGGCACTTAAAATATAATTATAATTCATATAAGTTTGTATCAAATTATTCAACGAAAAGCTTTTGTGGAAATCGAGTTAAGTGTTTGTTTTGTCATATGCTTTTGAAAAGGGACAAGTGGCAACTACCAATCTTTAAGTTCCTTAGATACCTGAATGGTATCTCTTCTCATTGTGCGTGACTCTGCGATGTGTCCGACGATTTCTTGTGTGCTGTCGGCTAGCAGCACCATCGCCGCGAGGTCCACGAGGCGGTTGATTGCCTGCTGTATAATATATATTACCAATATTCATATAACGTTTAAATTTAACCGTCCTCTAAGATACGTTCTCATTATTTGTTATACAAATATATTTATAATACCATATTACATGATTAAGCACGGGTGTATTGTATGGGTCAAATATTTCTTATGTAAACAAAAATCTTTATAAAACAAGAGATTGTTACACAATACATAAATGCATCATGAAATAAAATAAGTATAAACAATTAAATTTGAAATTTGATTTGTCTATTCATTACATGTTTATCTTAGGCTACATAAGGGATTATGATAAAGTTCAATGACCTAATTCATTGTCTGATAAGGGCCGAGGTGAGTACGTTATCAGGTGGCGCAATGCAGGCCCGAAAATGTTGAATTCGATGTCTAGTATTTCGGTAGGTGGACGATCAATACACGTTGTGAATAATAAATTATATGGCTCTAGTTTTTCGTAAGGAATAAATCTTTCGTATTTTTTTATAATGTAAATATTTTACAATGACATTGTTATGACAACATGTAACAACAAATGAAATATTTTCTTAGAAAAGATAATCAATTATCATTAATAAAAGTCTCGTTTTAAGAATGTGTTGAATTAAAAATCTTTATTTTATGTTTTATCAACTAATTTTAACATAATTATCGAAATGAAAAGCTAAGTATATAAAAGAAATGTAATTTCAGTATATTTAGAATCAGGTTGAAATAGGCGTTTTATCGTATTATAAAAAAAAAATTAGGCGTATTATAAAAATGGTTCATACGATACTTGGGAGGCTAGAATTGCAGAAGTAGTACTCACGTAAGTACACAGGTGTAACTTGATCCACGGATAAATGGTGGCCCACTTTTCGGGGACCACAAAAAATGTCAAAAAATGTTTTTATATCACATAATCATTGTAAATCATCACTTTTAGAAAAAATAACAAAAACAATAGGCTCTTTGTGGGAAAAAATCACGAGACGTAACCGTAATCGTAGAGACCCCAACAGGCCAACAGTGAGGTTTTAATTGATTTTTGTTTTTTTTTAAATCTCCTGTATCACTGAAAGTCGCTGTGATTGCATAGGGGTTAAATAAATTAGTAGTAAGTTCCCCGGCCGTGGGCTGCCGTTTGACGACTTGAGTAAGTTGTCTAATGTGGTGTAGTTGGCAGTAGTCTGCCATAAAACATATGTAATATTTATAATATGATGTCTATGATTATTATGTAAAACAAAGTAAGTATAATCATAACAATACAATATTAATAAAAAAAAACCAATCTATCGTGTGCTTACACCAGAATAACGGTCATAAATTATTATGCACCTCATCTCGTTTCACCTCGGGCCATGGTCTAAAATATACAGTTAATATCTACTAGAGTTTACTGAAAGCAAAGCTAATTCATTTATAAGTGCCAGATATATTGTGATGTGCCATTAATTATTATGAGATAGTACCGTGGTGATAAAATGTGGTTGAAGTGCGTATGGAAGGTGTCATCAACTAATTAAATCATATATAATAAATTAAATTGCTTAGTTATGTATATAATTGTACAAACAGTATTAGCATTGGAATCGACAAACGCTGGACCTCGATTATATTGTTATGATTTTCTACGCCACGGTTTTTTTTGCATTTTAAGAGTGAAGGTCAGGCGGTCTCATTATTGTAATGATTTCTAATATCACAAAGCATTTCAACGAATACATTGAAACTCTTTATATTACTTACACATTTCAGCAAATACCATATATATTAAACCATTTTACAAAAATATAATGTCATATTGTCGGTAGTGTACTGTTATAAAAATATTTGTTAAATTTTTTACATAAACTATTTCTGCTACTAGTTCAACGCTCGCAAGCTAATTTTAAACAATCAGAGAACAGATTCAAAATGACCTCTTCGTTTGACCCCTGTTGGGACGATGAGACTCGAGACGCTAAGATCCCGATAGCTTCGCGAGAGTCCAGCATTCATCAACAACCACTAATTGACACTCGACCCTGCAGACGCTTATATTGCGACCTTGGACTCCTAAATTCTTGTGATATTTTAATCAGAATGACGTCAAAAAATACATCAAAATTATAATATATTTCAAACAAAATTGGTAGTCAACTTTTAAAATTTCATTTACGTTTAATTTTGTCAACAATGTTAACAACTATTGTTGTGCATAATTTGAGCTTACCTTGAGATTGCTGCTGAGCTGCATAGGGTGCAAGGAGACGTGTGCGTTTCTTTTCATATCCTTTTTGTGTTATGTCCCCTGTAAAGAAACAACGTTTCTATATATATATATAATATATATATATATTATATTATATATATATATATATACTATATATATATATATATATATCTATATATATATATATTATATATATATATAATATAATTAATAATATATATATTATATATATATATATATATATATATATATATATATATATATCTATATATATATATATATTAATCTTGCGATAAATATTGTTACAAAGAAAACATTTGGTTATTTATTGTACGTTTACGTACATGTATTGCTATTACAGTGTGACAGTTTAATACATTCGTATAAAATAAATAAAAATATATGAAGCTTATTCAATGTGGCCTCCTTTAGCTGTAACGTTCTTTAAACGTTAAGGCCAGTGATCAATAGCAGCTCGCACTATGAGAAAATTCCTCACTGCCAATCATGTGGTTTGTTTTAAGGATTCCAAATTATCATGGCGTTTAGAGAGTTTTAGAGAGTAAGACCTGCTGTCTTACTCTCTAAAACTGACCATAAATAATAATCCAGTAGATTAAGATCAGGGACAGATGACGGCCTGTCTTCAGCTCTCTTGAAGTCCAGAATGTTCGTTTCTAACCAAGATTGATCCATCCGATCAAGCTTTATTTAACCGCTGCCGAGTCTTGCTAAAAGGACGATTTTTGGTTATTGGACATGGTGTTGTTAAGTGGATTAAGTATCTTCTCAAGAATGGTATCTTGATACACTCGTGCCGATGTTTTGAAACCTTTTTCACAAACATATGGCTCAGTCAGTTCATCATAGCTAATACCCCATCAAACCATTCAGTCCACGGAAACTACCACCGCCACCACTACTACTACCACACTACTACCACCGAAGTCAGATAGTGCCCACATAGTACTCAATGTCAAAGTCAATACTTTTTTAGAGAAACAAAAATTTTCTGTGACCTCCCTTTGCGTATCGCTGAAGTAGTTTTCAGATTTTCCCACCCTATACTTTTTTAAACTATCAGTTAAGAAATGACTAATTAAAACTCTTATAGGCTGCAAGTCCTAAGTCATCTTTTAAAGTACACAACATGGTTTTAGGTGCTCTCTTTATAACCCAAGATAAAATGTATTGCTTTCGGACAGGATTTCTTCGATTTTTTCCCATACGGCTTTGATCACCTTTTTCGTACGAATACGACGTGGGTGTTTTTTTTTTTTTGTCATAAACAGAGGAGATTTCATTGTACCTGGTACACAAATATTTCTCAAACTTCTCAATATTTATATTTGAGTAGTACCAAGCGTGTGGAGGATTTTAAAAATTGTATTTGTCTCCATACCTACATACCACAACGATTAGATTCTCTTAACCAACTCACTCCATAATATTTTACAATATATTGACGCTAAAACAAAAACACACAGAAATGGACAATCTTATAAAAATGACAGATTCCAAATTTAAAAGTAACATTTCGTTAAATTTTATTGTAACAGTATTTATGGCCAGACTAAGTATATACAGTAACAGCTTCATATCAGTATCTGATGACGTCTATTATAAATAATCTTTTTAATTATACATAAGGTTTCTTATTACTCTTATATGTGACAAATAAGAAATCTCAATTACATGTACATATTCAAAAGTGGCCCTAAAGCCTGAATATGTTAGTGCCAATATTGAAATTGTACAGCTGTGCTTTGTGGCAGTGATTATTTAACCAAACCAGGCTGCAGTCTATATTATTTTTATATTATTTTATTTTATTAGTTATATATCTAATGTTCACATTTTAGATCAATTTGCACTTTGACCGCTTTATCTGGACTCTACTTTAAGCCAATTTTGCGTGTAAATTATTTAAAAAACGTCTACAGAGCATCAGTTTACTAATGAGACTCCCTACCCAGGCTATGTACAAAAACTACAGATACTAGAAATGCGATAACAAAACAGAAAAGTAAGAAAAATCTGAAAATTAGATGCACATGAAACTGTTAGTTATGTAGTTCTTTTTAATGAGAAATAAAATAATGCGAGTTATAATTTACTTGGCGTGGAAAACTTGAGGGTTCTACTCGCAGTGAGTTGAAAATGTGGATTTTCACCTAATTTGGTAGATGCGCATTGTTGATTGTTCGTCATTAGTTAAAACATACGAAAATATTCAACATCATGACTTGTTTTACTCTTGGAATCCACCCTTAGAGACCAGTCTATAAAGCGTACAGGGCAACTATCAATAGTTGTCCTGCGTATCTACACGTATATGTATGACAATGGCTTTTACAATCAGTGGCTCGATCAAAAGGGACACCATAAATAAATCTTGCTAGCTGTTTCTTAAAAAATGATTAATATTTCTTAGGATTGGTCCATTTGTGCCTAGGATATTAAATTCAGAAGATATTAAATTAAATAAGAAGATATTAAATTTAGAAATCAGCTTGCATAGCTCATCTAAAGGGTCTTTCAAATAGGGCGGGTAGATGTTGACAGTTTGTGGCGGCCATGTTGTTTTGGTGGCATTTGTCAAAGCTGTTGTTTTTTATTCAGTCACTGATCAAGCCAGATCACCATGGCAAGTTACAGGATTGAGCAGCACGTCCAAATGATATAAAACAACCCGTCCGGTAAACAACAAACCAAAACCGTACGTTAGGTTAAAGAACCGTTAGACCGTTACGTTAAAGAACCGTTAGATCGGCCAAAAACATCGCCGCTGTCCGTGAGAGTGTGCAGGAGACTCCGAGGCAGTCGATTTCTCGCCGTGCACAAAAATTTGGCCTTTCGCAGACATCAACTTGGCGAATTTCGCGTGGGGACTAGGCCAAAATTGAACAATATGGACCTGGACGACATGTGGTTCCAACAAGAGGGTGCTACGTGCCACACAGCGAATAACACCTTGGATCTTCTTTGAGAACGGTTTGCGGGTAAGCTTGGCCATTGGCCACCAAAATCGTGTGATTTGACCCCGTTAAAATTTTTCTTGTGGGGTTTTCTGCAGTCGCAGGTCTATGCCAATAAACTGCCATAGACTGATGTTCTGAAAGTCAACATAACGCAGGTCATTGCCCAGATTTAGCCGGATCTATGTAACAGAATTATTGAAAATTGGACCTCTCGGATTCGTGCCACCATTGAAAGCCACGGTGGACATTTAAACGATGTCATATTTCACAAATGATGGCATAAATGGGGCCTTTCTAATAAAAAAAATAATTTCGTTAATATCCTACACACAGCTTGTTTTATTCAATTTTAAAATCGACCCGCCTTTATTGAAAGACCCTTTATATCTCCATTCAGGAATGCGTCAAATTACCAATAATATACATGATATTATATATTAAGTAGGTATAATAGATCTGTGTGTGTGAGATAGATGCCGTGAGGATGCCGGCTTAGAATAGCACTACCCCCATCTTGTCCCGTGAGTGTCGTAAAAGGTGACTAAGGGAATACAGCCAGCAGAAGGGCAGCAGTTTTTCCTGAAATTTAGGCCATATTGCCATAGCCAACCCGCATGACGAGCGTGGTAATTATGGCAAATACTCCTCATGAGTAAGCACATGCAGAAACGGCCCTCAGTCACCGGCAGCCCTGCTATCCCTAGCTACGGTAGCGGCTACGGTAACGGCGGTTTAAGGGGTGCGATAAATCACCGGGTACAATCCGGCTATCATCAACGACGACTCGACCTGGCAACATATAACACGCACACACTGAGGACCAACGCGAAGTTAGCAGAGTTGAAAGAAACTGTTAGTAAGTTACAGTGGGATATTATTGGGCTGTCTGAAGTCTGAAGACAGGGAGAGGACACGGTAATCCTGAATTTTCCAGTAATTTGCTATACTAACAGGAGGGCGACCAACAGTCCCTAGGTGGTGTCGGGTATATCGACCACAAGACCCTCGTCAACAACGTGGTTACTGTCGGAAGTGTGTCGAATAGGTTAGCGTACCTGATACTCAGATTATCGAAACGATATTTGTTGAATGTCATACAGGTTTACGCTCCAACCTCGGCACACACAGATGACAAAGTGGAGTCTATGTATGAGGATATTTCTAAAGCCATGCATAGCTACAAAACTCACTATACAGTTGTGATGGGGGACTTAAACGCAAGGTTGGGGAAACATTACGGCGACGAGTTAAGAATGGGACAATTTGGAATTAGGCAACGGAACGCCAGAGGCCAAAAAATTATCGATTACATGGAGAAGGAGGGCCTCTACATGATAAATTCCTTCTTCAGGCAACCTCAATATCGGAAGTTGACCTACATGAGTCCGGATGGTAATGTCAAAAACGACGTCGACGAAGAGGCAAATATTCAATGATGTCTCTGTGATCAATAACGTTAAAACAGGGAGCGATCACCGACTTGTTCGAGGCACATTAAAAATTAATTAATTACAGTAGGGTCGAAGTTTTTCAAAATCCACCGTACCAAAATGAAGAAACTCTCAGACGAGACACTCCGACTCATGGAACAAAGACGCGAGATGAATCTACAGGACTCAGAAGATAGATAGACAGATCTCCTTAACACGCGACCTTCGCCGGCTTAATACAAATCGTATTAGAGGCTATTAAGCGAAACCAGGGCTGTAAAGTGTTCGCAAAAGATCTTTCTATTGGGCTAAGCCAACTGACGAGGCTGAAATCTGATGACGATAGCATTGTTTCGAGTAGGGCTGAAATCTTGAGGGAGATAGTAAGTTTCTATGAAAAATTGTACTCCACGTTAGCACCAGTTGATATCTTGGCTAAATCCCAGAGCCAAGCTTACCTGACACTACACCGAAAATATCCCGGACGTCAACCTGTCTAAGATTAGTATGGCTCTTAAACAACTTAAAAACAAAGGCGCCAGGTAGAGACGGAATCACTATAGAACTTCTGAGAGTCCTCCAGAATTTCATTAATTCCGTCATTTTTGAAGGGATAGACACGAAAGTGCACACACGTATTTCAACGGCTCCATATTTTAAAATTATTTAAAATTAAATTAGTAAGCATATATGTTAAAATTCCAATTACCAGTGCTTGACTATCACTACACTTTTCAACAAATTTTGCTCAAAATACTTAAAAAGCATGGACGAAATCTCTACTATGTTCTCTTCAAGAATGGGTGAATTCGAGAAGAGCCTGTCACAACCTAGCTCTGCAGCTCCCACTCTCACAATCAAAACCTTGGCTGCTGACTTCTATACATTCAAGGCTTTTGTATGGAAGACTCTCAGCCTATTAAAATCACAGGTTGAGTTGGTAGCACTTGGTATGGACCGCTTGGAGACCCATTCAAGAAGAAAGGTGCTTTCACTCCACGGTATTAGAGAGAAAGATGAAAATGTATTAAATTAGTCAATGGAAGTATTATCCAGGTATATGAAGTTGTCTGATGTTGGGTCTTTTCCAATTGAATCTTGCCACAGACTCAGCGCAAAAAAGGATTCTTCCAGGCCAATCCTTGTCAAGTTTTCCAGTATACAGGCACGGTCCAGCGTTTGGAAAATAAAAACCACACTAAAGGGCACTAAAATAACATTGACGGAATTCCTTTCAAGGTCGCGCTAAGAAATTTTCGTCGCAGCTCGCAAACACTTTGGAATAAAGAAGTGCTGGTCAGCCGATAGCATGATAGTTATTCTACTGGCTAATAAATCAAAAGTTAAATTATCTTCCATGTCTGAGCTCAAACAGTTAATCACACAAAATCCAATATACTCTAACAACATCTAGTCGGGTATCTGTTTTGTTTTGTTTATATCTCCTTAATTTAGTCGGTTTATACGTGATATTTAGAGTGTTCAATATGTTATGTTATTTTGCTGACTGTACGGCACATTTATTTTCTTTTCTGGTTAGAACTTAAAACTTTTAAACGAAAAACAGTAAAATATTTACAATTGTTTACTTTTCAAGATGACATATTTGACGTATCATGTATGTTTGTTAAAATGCCATCGAGTATAAATAATGTACCGTATTGCTGTTTGTTAATATGCACAACTACGTTTTTTTTATGTAATCTTGATATTCTTTACAAGTTTATACTTTTGTTGTCTCCTCTGGTGTACTGTTTAAATGTGCTAATTATCTTCTTAAGTCAACTTGTGCACGTGGATTATTTTTATTATTATTTTGTTTAGTTCATTTTGATTCGTTTTCAAGTATATTTTCTTTTTTATTATTTTTTTTATAGTACTTACTTATATATAAACATATTTATAATTTGTATATTTTTAATATTTTATTATTTATAAATATTATATTAATACTAAAATATGAACATAGATGATGAGTTCTTCTCATGCTCATCTAGTAATTATGACAGTGTTGATAGTAATCACTCGTCCTTTTCAGATACAGATACCCTTGCAGAAAAGTTATCGAATACATTTAACAATCCTTTTGGTTCTCTCGCAACGCGCAGAGTATACCTGCTCATTATATTGATCTTCTCACATCCTTTGGCTCCAGCACAGTCAATTGTATTCTAATATCTAAAGCCTGGCTTAAGCCATCTCTTTCATCAGCTTGCTATTCCCTTCCAGGTTTTCAACTGTTCCGGAATGATCGCACTGAGCGGGGTGGAGATGGTGTTGGTATATACCTTCGCAACAACATTCCTGCCAGTATTATCTGAGCTGATTAATATCTACAACACTCATGCGCCAGTAAGACCAGTTCGTATGAAGCATGCACCCGCGCCATGGTTGACCCCAATTATCAATAGATGCATGGCTAAGCGCAATCGGGTCAAATCTAAAAACAAAAGACATCCTGGTGATGAAAATCTCACCGAATACAAAAGACTTCGTAACATTTGCAACAGAATGTGTAGGGATGCTAAACGCCGCTATATTCACAATACTATTCAGAATCTCTCATACGACCAAGTTTGGAGGTTCTTAGAGTCGCTTGGTATAGGTAAAACCACTGATCGCCATCAGATTGCATTAATCTTAATGTTTTAAATTCCTCTTTTAGTAAACCAACTATAAGCATAAATACCAAAAAAAAAATCAAACTCTTACTTATTTGTCTTCCTGACTCTGTTCCATTTTCATTTTACGTAACAGAAGATGAAGTCAAAAAGTATGTTCACTCCATCTCCACTAAAGCCATCGGAAGTGACAATCTCATCCTTGAGGTGATTCTTCCCGTGTTGGACAACATTGCACCAGTGCTTACCCACATTATAAATTTCTCATTGTCACGCAATGTCTTTCCTTCACAGTTGCAAGAATGCTTATGTCGTTCCGTTGCCTAAAACCTCAAATCCTGCCTTAGCTTCTGACTATCGCCCTATCTCCCTATTGCCTATTCTATCCAAAGTTCTTGAATCCATTGTTTATAACCAACTGAATTCCTTTCTCTCCTCAAACAATCTCCTATGTCATTTCCAGTCAGGTTTCCGTCCATTCCACAGCACAGTTAGTGCACTGCTGAATATTACGGAGGATATTCGGTGTGCCATGGATAACACCAAGCTCACCGCAATGGTACTACTGGATTTCAGCAATGCGTTTAACTCTGTTGCTTTCGACATACTTCTTGCTTCTCTTCGTGCAGTAAACTTTACTTCCACTGTTATAATCTCACTCTTATCTCTTCAGACGCCAACAGTGTGTGAAAGTTAATGATCATACGTCGTCTCAGCTAGATCTCACTGCTGGCATTCCACATGGCGGCATTCTTCCTCCTTCGCCTTCTTTCGGTGGAGAATTTGGGTCTAATTTTTGACTGCAATTTTTCTTGGACACCCCACATTAGTGAGTAAACGTATGCATTTCTCTTATCGTTCTCTTAAGCTAGCGCAATGTCTTCTCCAACCAATTCTTCACTATGCCGATGTCTGCTATTTGGATGTGACTGAGGAACAAACTAACAAATAAGTCTTCAAAATCTCGCTATACGCTTTGTTTACGGTCTTCGACTTCCAACCTCAAGCAACGAACAAGCGGGTTTCCGAAAAGGACCATAGATCACATTCATACGCTGCGGCAAATTATACAAAAGTCCGAAGCGTATAACTTGCCACTTTGCTTGGCGTTCGTGGACTATGAGAAAGCCTTTGATTCGATCGAGACTTGGACAGTGCTGCAGTCTCTCCAAAGGTGCCAAGTAGACTACAGGTACATCGAAGTGTTAAGGTATCTATACGAAAACGTCACTTCACTATATTGGTCCGATTACAGAACCAGAGCTCTAATCCTATCGAACTACAGCGCGGTGTGAGACAGAGAGATGTTATTTCTCCAAAACTGTTCACTGCCGCGTCGGTGGACATTTTTAAGCTTCTGGATTGGAAAAGATACGGCATAAGCATCAACGGCGAGAACCTTACACGCCTTCGTTTTGCCGATGATATAGTATTACTGGCTGAGACCACACAAGACCTGAGCACAATGCTCGAAGATCTCAATAGTGTTTCCCAAAGAGTAGGTTAACATGGAAAAAACTAAAATTATGTTAAGCACTCATGTTCAACCAGCTTCAGTCAATATTGGGAACACTACACTTGAAGTTGTTGGCCGCTACGTATACCTGGGACAAGCAGTCGAGCTAGGTAAGTCTAACTTCGAGAAAGAGATCTCTCGTCGTAGAAGCGAGACGTGGCCGCTATGTGTCGCATTAAAAGGCTCAAGGTCACGCAGCGCAGAGAGCAAAGCTTGGTATTTCTCTATGTGATAGAATCAAAAATGATGACATCCGTAGGAGAACAAAAGTTACCGACATTGCTCGAAGAATTGCGCAGCTGAAGTGGCAATGGGCAGGACGCATAGCAAGGAGAACTGATGGCCGTTGGGGCAGAAAGGTCCTTGAGTAGCGGCCACGAACTGGACGACACTCAGTGGGCAGGCCACCTACTAGGTGGACCGACGATTTGGTCAAGCTCGCCGGAAGCCACTGGTAGCGCGGAACCGATCGTCATGGAGATCCTTGGGGGAGGTCTATGTCCAGCAGTGGGTGGAACAACGGCTGTGATGATGATAATAGATCTAGTAAAATTTTACCGTTTCATATCAATAAAATAAATCTCAAATTATAACATTCTGGGTTAGAGATAAGTGGGTAATAAGTATCTTTATCTAAGACTTATTTATAAAATTACAATCGATAAATTAATTTATTATATACTGCTTGCTGTTGCTTTTTAGTTCTCTCACCTCTAAACCAATATGTCGATGCGGTACCAGAAGAAGAAAAATTGTCAGGCCTAATATTAAAGTCACTTTTTAGGGGCATTTGTAATGCCGATGATAACGAGTCTAATATAGAGTAACAGGGAAAAAAATGGTAGTCTGTGTGTGTTAGGTTTGGAAGACCAATGAAATTCGACTTGTACAACATGGGGCCTAATGTCGTTGTGTAGGCGTATCGTTTGGTATTAGCGATAGGGTCGTTATAGTTGAATAGCACGCATTGTAGCTGAGTATATAGAATATTTGTTGTATTTGGGATGACTTTCGAGTATTTCCCAGTGTAATGTCCCTCCCAATCCACCGAACGTAAATCGAGGTCATCTTTGAATAGTCGGTCTTGAATCTCATCTTTAGCGTATCTCCTGGAGTCTCCCGTTTACGTAAACGTATTTATTTTATTTAATATTTATTTTCATTCGGGAAGCAATCAATGATTACAGCGCTAAATCCATAACTTAAAATGAAAATAAAAACAGAGTAAAATTAAAAGTATATTTACTTCAAGAGACTTTTTAAATTTTTAAAGAAACTTACTAGTACTTACTACTAACTTATATTTTATCATACTTCTTCCTGAATAATCAAGTACTGAATAATAATGTTTCAGATCTTTGATTAAGAAGACAACAAAAAATTTCCAATATTGTTAATGCGCTTTTTCTTTTTTTTATAGTTTTACTGGTCTGAAAAAATTCCAAATGAGGTATAACAGCTATACAACAAAAAGTTCTAATCAAATCCATCTAGTAGTTTCAGAGATTAGAGTACAATCAGACTAACAGACATATTTTTTAAAATTATTTATATATTATTAAAAAAATTAAAATTATTTATAGACATATTTTTTTAAATTATCGTGAACGTAAACACTTTTGATAACCTTCACATTAAGTCAAATCGTGTATGAATCGGTTCAGGATTAGGTGTGGTAGCTTAAATTTTATTGGACAATTAATTCATTCACCGAGTGAGGATCAGATGGTTCTAACCATTACTTTTTACAGTCAGACATCGTCCCACTGTGCTACAGTTGGTCGTTTTGGTATCTAAGATATAACGTGATCTAACTGTCAAATTATGATTAAATAAACAAACTAAAAATAAAAATATAATTTTAATGAATAATATGATTTCTTACTTAGAACTTAAAAAACTTTCATTATCAACTATTGTGGTTCGCAATTTCGTGTACGTGGCCTTTATGACTAAAGGTCATATATATACTATTCTACTTACATTTACCATCCGTTGTGATAATATATTATCCATTGTAATTTGCAACAGGTATGGAAATAGAACCAACAGTCAAGATACTCCGTTGTCCTTGTTGTTTTCATCTCGAATTATAGACGTTGACGTTGACGTTGGAACGAGGAAATAAAAATAATAAAGCCCTGGAGCGGAGATCGAACTCATAACCATTGCAATGACGGTCATTCTTCGTATACCATGATGACCTCAATTATAATTAGTTTTATTTGTTAAAACTGCCTACAACATTGAACAACTTTTGAAAACGCGGCATTTCAATATTTTTTATAGCTTGGTTAGCTATAATAATTGTTCATTAGATGTTAAAGATCTTTCACTTTAATATGTCAAAGAAAAATGCTATCATTTTGAAAAATGTTTACTAAGGCATTATTTTATTTCAAATTATTTTCATTACCCGCATTATCGTTATTGTTACTAAAAAAAATCTATTCACGTTTTCTCTTATAAATTTAATCTTATATATCCTCATAAACTAACAGATTTTCACTATTTATAACACGAGGGAGGATTCGGAATAAAAAATGTATCAGTATTACCCATTTGTAACGTCCTTAGGAGATGTATATTTTGTATATTTTTATTAAAATATTTTATAGATATCCATTTTATAAAATAATTTACTCCAAATTTCATATACCTACATAGGTTAGATAGTATTCGAGATTTCGTGATTAAAGGGTGTATCAATTATTGTAAATTTAATATGTATGCGATAGAAGATAGCTACATAAATCACTGAAATTAATTTAAATCATAGTCAAATATATAAGGGAAAAAACAAATATTTTGAAAAATAATCTGTTAATGTAATAGTGTAGGGGCCCGAAACGATTAGTATACATCTTCGATCGATTAGCTATCATTTCACCTGATCAAACAGCTTTAATAATATTAAATTCTACATAAATTACCGACTATTTCAGTAGCTCAAAGACATCTTTGATATTTTGCCATCGTGGCATAGCGGCACAGTGTCTGATTGTAAGCGTGACGGTTTTGGGTTCGATTTCGACTCGGAGAAAATTGATTAATTTCATTATCTTCGCTCTGGTAATAAGACTAAGCGCGATGTGAGTTCCGCCACTCAACACGCAAAGTATCGAAAGGCAGAAGTGGGGAACGGAGTGTCTTTACAATAGGTCCATCTATCCTGTTATATACGGGAAATAGCGTGATGCTAATTTTTTATCTTTGGTAATTGTTTTGTTATATATTCTCATAAATCCGTGTCGATTAACGATGGATGGTATTACAATACAGAACTTAGAATATATCGATTATATACCTACTACATAATATGTGAATCAAGACATGTGGACCATTAAAAATTATTAGTTATAAATAAACTTTATTAATAATAATCTTTCGCGGTAGCAGAAAGATGTTGTTTAGATATTGTTCACAACACTTCAAAGATTTTAAAACAATAAAAAAATATCGCGCACTTGCAGCAATAATTGCAGCATTAAGTTTTAATAATATGCAACAGCAATTGGTTATGTTATTTGTTTTACATCATTCGCATTGCATTAATTAAGGACTTTATATATATATATATATATAATAGATATATCTATATATATATATATACTATATATATATATATATAATATATATATATAGTAGTATATATATATATATATATATATATATATATATATATTATATATATATAGATATATATATATATATATATATATATATATATATATATATAATACATAGATATACATATAAACATATACATATAAACATATATATATATATATATATATATATTATATATTATATATATATATATAATATATATATACATAACATATATACATATATAGATATATATATATATATAGATATATATATATATATATATATATATATATATATATATATATATATATATATATATATATATAGTATATATATATATATATATATATATATATATATATATATATAGTATATATATATATATAGATATATATATATATATATATATACATATATATATATATATATATACATATATACATATATACATATACATATATACATATTTACATATATACATTATATACATATATCATATATACATATAACATATATACATATATACATATATACATATATACATATATACATATATACATATATACATATATACATATATACATAATACATATATACATATACATATATACATATTTACATATATACATATATACATATATACATATTACATATATAATATATACATATATACATATATACATATATATATATATATATATATATATATATATATATATATATATATATATATATATATATATATATATATATATATATATATATATTTATTTCATAACTTAATGATTAACAATGATACCTAAATTGTGGAATTAAAAAATATGCCATTGCCAACATTCGCCATGCCTGCATAAAAGGCCACATTCCTTTAGATCCAAGATCCTTGAAGAAAGAGACACATAATTATATTACATATTATACAATCTTCTGAATTTAGCTTCAAAGATTTTTAAAAATTTGATCAGTTTGTATAAAGTTGACTTGGGCAAATAGATAAAAAAGAAGCAGAGAGAACAGCAACAGACACATCTATATGCATGTGGCGATTTGTCAATATATGGTTATTACTACAAAAACATCGACCACGGGGAATTGAGGTATATACAGGAACATATCCATAGATTGGTTTGGAAGAAGAATAATTTTATGCATTTGGAAAGGTCAAATTTTATAAAATGCGTTTTTGTTTTAGGGTCCCACTCCTAAATCGTAAAACGGGGGCATATTACTAAGACTCCTTCCATCTGTCTGTCAACAGTCTTTATTACGTGATGTGTGACAGTTAGGCAGTTTAAATTTTCACAGATTATGTATTTTTGTTGCTGCTATAACAATAAATACTAATAACAGAGAAGATAAATATTTAAAGGGGGCTCCTTTACAACACACATGATTTTTTAATGTTTCGAGATTGACTTGCACTCGAAGTTAGTTTTTTGTTATATGCAAGTTTGTTTTCAGGCCTAAAACATTGTTTTCATATAATTTATACATCTTCCCTTGTCCATAATTTAATATTTGTTATTTCATAAGGATCAAGATTAAAACAAAATATACCACATTTACAAATAATCAAGGTCTATATAATACATAAAATAGAACTGTTGAAAATCAAAACAATATTATGGTGATCACATATTGCATAAGTATGTTAATATTTATGTTCTTAAAAGCAAACAAGAAGTAAATAATCCTTGTTTTAGTTCCTCCTGATCATGATTAAAAATCAACAAATGAGAGGCAAATTGAATTATAATTACATATTTTTTGGAAACAAAAGTTGATACTAACTAATCATTTTGTTCTCAACAACATTTCTAGTTTTAAAAGTGGTTATCTTTATTAGACCTAAAATTTTAAGTTATAATAATTTAACATTTAATGAAATATTCTAAATGTTGACAAAAGAATACAATGATATACAATGATGGGTATCTCGGTAAGTAAATAAACAAAAAAAATACAGAGTCCAATATTTAAAGAGATAAAAGCTTTACTTTACATATAACAGATATTAATTATAAAAATGTATCACACATATTTAAATACACACACAATAGTATATAAATATGATATTTTAGAAATATAAAATACATGGCAAAATAAAAGTATACACTATTAACACAAGTACGGCTTCTCTCTGGCGTGAACAGGAGCATCAAACAAAGTTCTACTTTACAATTACGAAGTTATTCAATAAACAATTTATTTTACAAAGACATGTATTCAATAGAAAATAATATGAGAAAAAAATGTGTCAAAGTGTTGACTCAGCTTAGGATTTAAATTATTACTATTAGAATACCATTGGAATATTAAGTTGACTCATTATTTAACAGAAAACATATCAGCTGTCATTGATTACGTCAGTAAGGGTAGATGCTATTGTAATGAACTTAGAAAAAATAGAAAACGATAAAATAACACAAAATTTAAATGTTAAGTTTAGCTTAATCAGACAACTTAAAATTAACAAATTATCGATCTGGGATTCGTGCGACTAGTTAAGGATTGCAACTCTTACCTTCGGATAGTTCCAAATCCAACTCTGCCAACTTATCTCTTATCTCGTCGGGCAATTTCGATACATCAACACTTAAGTCAGCCATAGTTAACAAACACTTTTTCACACAAAACAAATAAAGTTAACGACAAAAGTATAGGAAACCATCGTGACATCTAGCCATCTTGAATTTTGGATATTCTCTGTCCAGCACTACTAGAGAACTGAAAGGATTACAGCTTATTTTACCCAGATGTCGCTAGTTATCTAATTTTAAAAAAGTTTTCTATTGCAAATTAATATTCATTAAAATTACTTTAAAATATTATATATTTACAGTTAGTATTTTACAAAATCTTTTAAGATTTAAAAATTTTATTTTTATTTTATTAAAATAAAAAAAAAACAACATCAATTACACCTGACATAAAAAAGAAAGATAAGTCTATGGGAAACGAGCTAATAATGTACAATATTTATTTAATTTATGTAGCTTCAAGTTTGCAAAATATAAAATTAATTAAAATCAGTAGAATAAATTTACTACATGATAATAGCTTGTGACCTATGTTAGGAAACACGAAGACCACTTATTATTTTCTACTGTTAAATTATTTTGGTATAGAGAAATATATTTTAGGACATTGTAACATTCGTTTAAATTTATGGAAATTTGTCCGCTAGGTGACGCTAGATGTTTTCTTCTGCCCGTCATTCTCAGCCTAGTTTTTCTTTTTACATTTAGTTAGATGGTAGTTGGTTGTAAATTTATTCTTGTAATGGCTGCCACGCTAAAGGTCTAGATTATTGGTTATGTCATGTTCAAGTGTCTTAAGAAGGGTATGTTTAATGTATAGCTCAACAAGTGTTTAGAGCAATGATTGTATGAAAGCTCTTGTAATATCTGTTTCCCTGGACCGTTTCTTCTTTCATGTTTCCTTTTTTGGCAATTAAGTTATGGACTCGGCTTTTGTGCGTTACATTCTATAAAAACATAATCTATGTTATGTAAAAAGTATTTATCGGGAGCATATTGAGTGTCAAGTGTATTGAGGATATATAAAATGACGGATCCAAGATCGTCGTCGGCTCTATTTAAAAGAGCTGAGCAGTTAAAAAGATGGGAGGAATCAGATACCAACAAACAATCTTCCATGCCTAAACGAGCATCACGGATACAGTTTTCATCAGGAATAGTGTTTTTGGCGGCATGTACAGCAGGAGACAAGGACGAAGTACAGAGATTGTTAAAAATGGGCGCCGATATAAACACCGCAAACGTGGACGGTCTCACGGCACTGCATCAGGTAAGCTGATTTTATTTCTTTATTTTTTCATATTTAGTTAATATTGTACATATTACGTCTATGTGATATTACGTATTATAAAAGTCATATGAAATGTTACAAGAACTTTATAAATACAGAGGGGTCAAAAACATTTACTGAAACAAAATAAACCTACCCTCTTTGGTACAAATTTCTGACCACTAACAAATTTTACCTATATTTTCTTATTTTATTCTAGAGATAATAGTAAAAAAAAGAATTTTCTCCATCATAATAAAGAATTTTAACCTTTAATTTACTTTTCACAACATCTTTAACAAGTGTCCTTAATAGATGCATTAGTAGTTACAAAAAGAAGATTTCATTAAATGTTTGCCTAGGACCATTGTTTTAGATTTTGTGAATATTGCACAAAACATGATGCTTGGATTTAAATATGCAGTGTTAGTAGACAAATTGAGGAGACTGGCTAGTGCAAGATAGACATTATGGCCAAAAATGTTACAGTTCTACCTGTTTCTGTATTTTATTGTAAAATTGTTACAAAATTATCTATTTCATTAACACTATAAAACTGATGATATACTTGAACTACAAGGCAACATGTTGGCTAGGCTGTGTCTGTAAGGAGAGGTCAATGTAAAACACCAGCATTTCAAAATATAAAAAAATACCATATACTAATTAGAAATGTTAATATCATCAAACATATTTATAATAACCTTAAATAATATATTTTAGCTAGCATGACCTAAAAAGTGTTTAAATAAGTAGGGCTAGGTAAATAGGCTGAAGATGTAGTAAATATGTAATAATATAAACTTAATAATAATAATTTCTATTTCCAGAATAAACAATATTATTAACAAAAATAACAATCAATATTTTTTTAAATAAAAATTAACATTGTGTAAAAAATACTTACAGTATGCTTAAACACAACACGTACAAAACAAATGTTAATTTATAGAAAAAAGTAATAATTTTATAAGTATAATTTTCTCTTATCTCATAAATTATTTGTTTGTTTATATTTCTGATCAGACAATGTACTTACTATTAAAGTATAGACAAAATAAAGTTACATCATACAATATTACAAAGATGTTGGTTTTCACTTATAGATTGAGCAAATAAAGGATATTTTTATGTATAAATCTTGAATAATGTATTAGATCAATACTAAAGATGTGAAAAACATTTCTATGCTAGGAAATAACAAAATCATGTGAATAATTAGTGCAATATAAGTATTTATACTTAGACCATTGAAGTGATAAACTGGTTAATTATACAAAATGGTCAGGAATTTGGTCTACATATTATGAGGAATGAAGTGTAAACTTCTTTCCATTTTTCAAATCTAGTAAAACCAAACTGTGATTGATTGGGCTTCTATCACCCAAAATACACTGCTTTAAAATTAGATAGAAAGTATATAGTGTTTTAATTCTAGATTATCCTTGCCTACTATATGTAGTAAACATATGTAGCTAAAAAAAGTAACCTAGTTTGTAAGTAAAAAAGTTACATAATAAAAACAAAAATTTTTTAAGAAAATACAATACAAATTTGTAAAAATTAAATCCTCATACATTTTAAAAGAAATTGATATTATATAAAAAATCAATAGCTTATTAAAAGGATAAAGATTTAATTTTTTTCCTTAAATAAAGAATACAATGTAAAACTTACGCTGGTGTCTTAATAATTAAGTAGAAGTAAAATAATTTACTTCAAGCATATGAAGTAAAGAAAAGAAAAAGTTAAGAATGGTTTGGCTGTAATAGTGGTCATAAATCTTCGAATTTTAAGCAGTATAAGTGCAGTTTAAGTGTGTTGATAATGTTCAATCCAAATTTTTATTTGGGGAAGAGTTATGTTGCAAAAACGTATAAACTTTTTTTTTTTTTTCAAATAGTACTTGTAATGGTAGGTGTTACATATTTCATATAGCAATAGAACATGAATTGTGATATATCATTTCGGGTTTCCGTAACTGAAGCGGACCAAACGGAATCTTTTTCCATATATGAGTTATCCAAGTAACCTCTTGAAGCACAGAAAAACACAGAAAAAATGAAACTTCTAAGTCAACGCAATCAAAAGATGCGATATCAAAAGATATAGTGTTTATGCTTTAAGTTTTGTGCATTTTATATGAAAATCGCTGCATAATTAAAACCTACAGGGTACTTCACATTGTCCTAAAGTTGTGAGATTTGGCAATAAGTTAGTACTTATGGTACAAAGAAAGGAAAAAAATTGAAAATTGGAAATTTATAGATATATCCTGTAAAAATCATTACAAACTTATACTGTAGTTCACTTCATACAAAATGAGGTCATACAACCACTAATTTAAGTTTGTCGAGTCTTATTAGTTGTACTTCATTGACCTACACTTATGAAATTTATTAAGAAGTGAAAAATTATAGTATATATAAAGGATAAAATCTCAAATATGATAATTTATATGTTTAACACAGAAAGAAAAAATTAGAAACTTATATTAGTAGTTAACTTCACACAAAATTAGTAGAAATGACCGCAAATTTAAGTTTGTCAATTTTTATTAGTATTGTATTCCTTAGCGGCATCCCTACAATCATGAAATAGGTACGGAACCCAGTGCCGCGAGTACTACTCGTATTTGACCGATATTTTTTTCATATAACATTTTTTATATAAGAATAATCTTATTCTTATTGTAAAATACCTTAATATTTGCCTACTTTTGAAAAGTAATACATTTTGTGTAAAATAAGGGAATAATTTTACATAGTATATTTGTTTCACTTCACTTCACTATAATTGATTCACTTTTCAACTATACATTCTTTTAATTTTGTTAAATATTTTGTACAATGTTTGAATTAAACTTGTTTTCAATGTCATTAAGGTGTTAAAATGAAATTAAATAATGATTAATAATTTGGATTTTTGTTTTTTATGTGAGTGATTGCACGTACTTAATCGGTATTTCTAAATATTATTACATGTATAATATTAATATATGTATAATATTAATATATGTATAGTATAAATATATGTTTATAGTAGACAGTAAATATTTTATAGTAGTTAAGTAAAGAAATATTTATTTAAATATTTTAATAGTAAACAAGGCATTTATTTATATTGTATTATGAAGAGTTAAAATTAAGTTCAATATTATTTAAGTTTAAGTAATATGAGCTATATTTTAACAGCTTCCGCCAATCATAGTTTTGTCGAGAATGCGGTACTGCATATCACGTGTGTTGAGTTTAGCACTCGGAATAACTTTCGATTGTTTCGACCGACTACTAAACGTCAGCAGTCCAGAATTAGAAGCTGACAGTGTCCAATGCTCAATCCATATAGCAAAGCACATTTTAGTAGTTATGGACTATTTTTTAAGCAAACTTTTGCATATGTACTATTATACAATTATTTTATGAATATACTATGTATTGTTAATATTTAATATAATTGTATATGAACTATATTACTTAATTCTTTCTTGATTGTTCAAATCCAGGTACATATTTTTAGTAACGTTCAACTTGAGTATCCTTTAAGATCCTTTTGTACTTGTTATTTAGATACCTTTAGAGAATATCTTATTTTATTTCAAGCAATAAGTATATATATTTGTAAATGTGCATATATGTGCGCCTTAAAATCAATGCGAAAGGCCTCAGCTTCACGGTGTATCCCGCATATAGCGGTGCACAGAATATTGTATAAAATTATTAGTTTAATACCATAATTGTGTCTTCATATTACTCAGTCGTAAAATAACTAACAACAGTCAGCGTCTGTAAGAACGAATTAAATCTTAATGGACATAATTAATATGACCCTAGATTGTTCACCGTGTAACCTGACATCTGCAGAGAGTTGATTTAAATTTTATAATATTCTTTACATGTAAAAAGAGAATCTTAATATAACATAAAATAGATTAAATGAGATGATGATGATAAAAATCATAAAATGAAATAAATAAAGTTAAAAAAGAAAAAATATATATAAAGTATGAAACAGTCTTGTTTTTAAGTTTTTCTGAATGTAATATCGTCGATAGCTGAAAATAAATGTTATAAAAATAAAAAAAAGCATGATTGCCCTGAATCTATAAACACTGTATTATTTTACGTTATTTATAAGTAATGTAAAGTTCTAGTTATTCTCGTTCTCGCAGGAATTTTCGCAAATAATATCTTGGTGCTGCCCTATACTCCCCAAGGAAGCTTCACTTACATGCCAAATTTCAGCTTACTATGGCTGTCACTTAGTAACGGGCTACGTGTTATATAACTTTATTAAACTACATTTATATTTATATTAAAATAGAAATATAAAACAATATTAAGTTTAAAATTGCGTTTTGGTCGAAAGTATAATTTCTCTGTATTCTGTAACTTTTGCAAGTGACGAAAAATTGTATATACCTCTGGCTGGGTTCTTTTGTACTTTTGGTATATTTATTTTTCGTAGACCATTGGTCATATGTTTTCGTTTATACTAGATTCGTTTCTTTTATGATCTTATATTCTGCTAATATTTTATATAAAATATTTAATAATAATATAAAATAATATATAATATCGTTATTGTATATAAAATATTATACTACTTTTATACTTTTTTTTGAATATAACTTTTTTTATTCAAATTCACAGCTTAAATTATTATTAATCGGTGTGCTACTTTTGACAAAATCAAGATAAGGATATTAGGTACACATGTAGTAAAATAGTTCACTAAATGCCCATAGGTACATACTAGATAAAGCCCGCAACGTCCGTGTGGACATTTTTCAAATTTTCATGTTTGAAATTATCAGTTTCAACAGTGTTTTTAAACATATGTATATTAGTTTAGTTGACCTCTTAGAGGAGTTCTTTATCATATATTCTAGATTTTAGATTTTTATATGTCCACGAGAAATTTTTTTGCTGCAGGGCGCAACAATACCATATTACATAAAATTATATTAGGTATAGCTAAGCTGGTAATTTATAGTTCTATAATCATATAGTTTTAGTAATTAATTTAATAAATCTAGCCCAGATTAAACTTTCCATAAAGAGTCGAGTCGTTATTTTATATTTTACTTGATATATTTTCAACACCGCTCATGCTGCCGTTTACAGAATTAACGGTGCTCTAGCTGCATTGATGAGACGGTGATACGTCAGTGTCAGTGTATGTAGTACATTGTGTACTGACACTGAACTACACTACACAATGTAGTTCTGGTACCGGCGCTGCTATATGGCAACATGAGCATTAAAGAGGATAGGATATCTTCAGAGGATATGCGGAGTCAGTTTTACTGATCGATTTTGCTACAAAGAGATACACAAAATGGCAGGTACCCGCGAAGATACGTGCTGTCAACGTGCTGAGGTCGTTTCAGGTCGAGAATGAAAGAATGGTACAGGAGATATATAAAGAAAAAGTTGGTAGTAAGGGAGGTAAGAACAGACTTTGGTTGACCTTCGAAAACACAGTGTCAAAGAAACTGGAAGAAGGTCACGTAAAAAGTATGAGGTGAGGTATGTAGGAACCGTGGCTAGGTATAAAGCGAAAGGAACAAGGGGTAAGAGATATATATATATATATATATATATATATATATATATATATATATATATATATATATATATATATATATATATATATATATATATATATATATATAAATATAATTTATTAAATTCACTGACACGCTAATTAGTATAAAATACCTTACTAATAATTAATCCATTACGTCCAAGAAAAATGAAGAATATAATATAAGATTATAATATGATATATTATTTTTGCTGTTAGGAAAACCTTATGGAATTTATTAAATTTATTATAAATTAATTAATGAAATAAATATGCCAAATTTACCGAGCTACACTATTTTTATATTAGCATTTCATGTGTGAACTGCTAACCGTATCTAGAACACCGTATGCGTCCTATTTATATACACGATCTACTATATGATCGAAATAAAACAGTTTTATTGATATTTTTGGAATATTTTTTATTTGCATAGTAAATTAACATGAACATTTCAAGATGTTAAATGATCTATACATCTATACTTATATTTATACAAATAAATAAAATTGGAATGTCTGTTTGTGATTGCAACGGCTTATAAAAATCATGAAACTTTCACTAAAAGATAGTAGAGGCTGTGGAGCAATACTATTTGCAATACTATTGTTTATTCTAGTATTTCCGCGGGATCGAGATTTATGCGGGAACAACGATTTTTACCGATAACGAAAATGCGCGCGAGTACTTACCGCCCAGATAAATTATTGCATATAAAATGTTTTATAGACAAAGTGATGTCAAAGAAAAAATAAAAGAATTATGAGTACAATACATGCATATTATACTAGAGTATATCCGAGAACATCGATCAAGTGAAGCCGCGAACGGGTCGCTAGTTTATAAATATAACATGTTTTTTTTTTAATTGAAATCCAACGTCAAGTGGGTAAAGAGTGCAATGCCGCCTAGGTGTTGTTTATTAATTCTAGCAAAATTATAGTGTCTGGTCCTTTGTACAATGCAACGTAAGGTGCGTTATTTTTCCAGGTTTCCTTATTCTTGCCAATGTTCAAATAAATCGTATATTACGGTGAATCGTCTGAATAGATGGTAATTTAATATTATTTTCCTAATTATATTATATATTAAATTTGTAATAAATATTCACATGTATAACATTAGGGTTCCTTCTTAAAGCATAAAACAACAATGTGATTCGTCTAAAAAGAAAAGAGTATCAACAATTAAATTTCCATGCTTTCATTACAAACAAAATTAATTAACTATATTTGTACTTTTATTTTATGTTAATTACAACAATAATAGTATAACACGTTTTCTTTACATTTTCGTATCTGGTATCTTCCTATTAAGATTTCACACTGAACTCATACAAAACGCCAAATATATATTTATATATATGTATATATATATATATATATATATATATATATATATATATATATATATATATATATATATGTATATATATGTATATATATATATATATATATATATATATATATATATATATATATATATATATATATATATATATATATATATATATATATATATACATATATATACATATATATATATCAGCGTCGTGAGCAGTCTTGAAATCTACATAATATCCTGATAAAACTAAGTTTAGAGCTATTGATCATTTTTGACTAAAACTAAACTAAATTGGGCTTAAACATAAACCGATTGTAAACGAATACTCTTTATGCACTCTTCATCCTAATAACTTATTCGTTAGAACCATAGCGTGTAGACTGTTTTTTGATGATCTGCGTTAGCATGTCATTTTTTAAATATCTTCATGGTTGCCTCGAAGTACGTGTTTACATTTGTTATAAACTTAATTATTTCTGGTGTACGGAGTTATATAAATAATTAAATAATTGGTTCTAATTTTACTATATTTAAATACTACATTTACTATTACTATTATTTTATATAGGAAAATAAAAAAAAATCGTTATCTAACATCTGTTAGTATTTTTCAACACATTAACGGCGCTTAAAAAAGTATAATTATAACAACAAGATATGTAGATATGTAGATATGCAATATGAGTAGTTATTCCTACGATGCATGATTGCCATAAGTTATTACAAATATAAACAGCTGGTATATCTGTTTTACTATCACATTTTGAATTATTATTTTGGCAGCGTTTGATCACGGATGCGTTTTGTCTTCGGTGTATGCTGCGCGTTGTTTTATATTAGTATTTATAGTACATGATACTCTTCTCATTAGATAGTCCGGGAAATTAGGTCGATGACTTCGTGAACTTCTAATTTCAAAAATTTATCTGCATCTTTTTTATTCGTGTGTCAGATTTCGGCTAACAATCGTGTTATATTATTTCCTTGTCATCATCATATTTATGTGATTAAAAAAATTAAAAAAATAATATTTTAATCTTAAAATCTGCTATGCAAATTATATTTTGAGTTGACCCAAAATGTAACATCGGTAAAAATGTGTACGCCCCATTTATTGACCTCATATTTTAAGTTATATATGGTTTAAAACTAATTTAATGCTGTCATTGACCGACCTACATATTTTGTGGTGGAATGATGTATTGCCGAATGATACAACCAGCGCCACTTATATTTAGACACTGGTAGATTTTTTTCGAGGTCATGCTACAGACAACGAAGAGGGACTAGGTGATATTAATTACGTCATAGGCCGTACACGCGCTATGAATATTTTATTTTAGTGTTAATTGTAGATATTGTAACTGACTTCACTGAAGGCAAATGCATCTTCGAGTTGCCAAGGGCTCTATAGATATTTCATAGATATTTCATATTTCACTCTATAGATATTTCATATTTCAGAGAGAACATAATTTTAAATGAATTGGTATATGTATAAACTTTTCTTTTTTACTCTAATCATTACGTAACAAACGTAAATATTTCCTTGCAATCCATGATTATTTTTTTGGATAATATGCTAATATGACTGACCTTCCGAGGTCTATTTTGTAAATTAATTATTATAAATGGTCGTATTTTTGTGAGTTTTAACAGTAATATTTCTGTCATATAAAATAACAAAAGTATCGTTTTGTAAGTATTCAGTTTTAACTTCCGCATATGTGAATTGCAGTTATTGTATGAATAATATGTAGCAAAAACATTTATATTTAATTTGTTTTGTATTTAAGTTAATGTAATTAATATGAATTTTATATATAGTAAAATTAAAAAAAAATAATAAAAGACGTGGCGAATAGACCTTAAATAAATATTTTTTATGCATTGCGATATGTGAAATGTTAATGATAATGATATGATAATGAGTGACATGATAATATAACTAACTTTTTTTATATTCAAATATCTTTTAACTTGTCTTACAGCATTTGCGATCTTTTTAATAAAGTGTAAAGTGACAATCACTTTATCACATCAAAACAACCTTGAATAATATTTCTTTATCGTATTGCATGTTGTCTCCTGTGACTGTCAAACTCAGAAAAGACAGTTGCAGATCTTGGGCATCTGTAACATCTGGAATATTGCCAATTCACAATTTATAAAGTATATTATGCAAATATAGTGTAGTCACAAAATTATATAAGTAGTGGTTGTGTTTAAAACACTTTTTATATTTAATTTTATCATTTATTTATATTTATTTTGTCATTTATGAAGTATAAATGAATGCGATTGATTAATTTGTTAATTTACATATTTTCTTTGTTTTTGTTTAAATTGATAGCCTATTCAATTGTGTTAGCTGGAGTAACAGTTATTGTAATTGTTCCTCTATATTTAATACAATTTTTTTAGTGCTCCGTACCTCTAGTAATGAGTGCATCCAGAGAAACGACACGCGCCAGTGACTGTGGCACTGACCCTGTAGTGGTTCCATACTGTTGCACAATGCACTTAACGTACTATAAAAGCACATTATATGTTTGCACTGCAGCTTGTTTAATTGCCTTATATAATTATTTCATACTACGCTATCTATCATGTGTTGCATGTCGAAAAATTTGCAATAAAAAAACACATCATCCATATACTTGTACATCATAAACATTCAATTTCAAAAACTTGCCATACAAATTATCAAATTTTTCAGGTTTTTTTTTTTAAATTTGAATCTTAAATCTAACAAATCCATACATCTAAAACAAACTTTAGCAAAATTATACTATAAAATGGCTTTTAACAGAATTTTTTCGACCAAACTCCAGCAATAGCTTTATTGTCATTTGGCATGATTGTATTAAATTTATTAAATGATATGTTGTAAACAATGTATTTATTACGAACTATTACATGATATGAATATTCACGAATTTATTTTTATCATGTTCTTGATAGATAGAGGTGTCTGAAAAGTAAAACGAAATCTTTCATAACTCATAAATAGTACGTCATACATATACTTGAATAAATTTAATTAATTGTTATTGCAGGCCTGCATTGACGATAATTTGGAAATGGTCGAATTTCTGGTGGAGCATGGTGCCGACGTAAATAGAGGAGACAACGAGGGCTGGACTCCCTTGCACGCAACTGCATCGTGTGGTTTTATAAGTATAGCTAGGTAATTGTTCTAATAATATATTACAGTACCTTAATTAATTGGTAATATCACAACCAATTATCTGTCCGATATTTGGTTTTTGGCATACGGGTACGCGACCCCGGGACCTTGAGCCACCACTTTCATAATCCGATCCAATCCATGTAAGTGGTGTCCCTCCTCTATATTCCAAGTCTTTCTGCCTCTTATTCCCTTTCCTTTCTTGATTTCTCCCAGTAATGGGTTTGGAGGTCAGATGGCAATCGCTCCACTAAAAACTACTTCGCCACTCGTATGGACCGATTTAGAAAAAAGCTGGGTATGGCTAGGGCGACGCCGCTAAACGACGCGCAGGCACATCGCCCTACACCTGCGATAAGTGGGCAAGGGCTACCGTGTCAAGTACGGGCACGGCTAACGACATCAGTACCCAAACGGAAACTCCGCTTTGCAACATGGAATATTGGCTCTCTAACCGGACGATGCAGAGAACTCGCAGATGTACTCATGAGACGTCGGGTCCAGTGTGCTTTCCTTCAGAAAACTCGCTGGAAGGGCAATAAGTCTCGTAACGTCGGGAAGCGTTACCGCCTTATATACACTGGGTCACCTACAAGCAAAAACGGTGTGGCGGTAGCGCTTTCTGAAGAGCTTAAGAATGAGCTTCTTGAAGTTGACCGTCGCTGCGACCGCTTGATGCGGATAAAGGTACTGATCGAGGGCGTTATCACAAACTTAATCAGTGCTTATGCTCCCCAGGCGGGTTGTAGCGCGGCTGAAAAGGAGACTTTCTGGAGCAGTATGAAGAGATCCTACTCGCTATACCGTCTACCGAAGCAATCTTAGTTGGGGGGGACTTGAACGGTCACGTGGGTAGGGTCGCTGAGGTATATGAACGTGTTCACGGGGGTTTTGGATATGATCTTCGCAATGCAGAGGGAGCAAATATTCTAAGAACCTGCATTGCGTCTGATCTGGCCATCGTGAACACTTTCTTCCAGAAGAAACCTCAGCACCTTATAACGTATAAGAACGGGTCCCACTCAATTCAAATTGATTATTTGCTGACTAGACGGTGTCATATAGGCAGGGTGACCAACTGTAAGGTCATTCCCGGCGAAAGCCTGACAGCCCAACATCGCCTCCTTGTCATGGACTATTACTCCGAAACAGAAAGTAGCTGAGAAACGCAAGCCTAGAATTAAGTGGTGGTTGTTGAATGGGCCGATGCAGACCGACTTCTAGGCGGAGGTGGAGAGACAAAATCTACTGACTAACACCGAGACCGCTCAGACTGCATGGGATGGGCAAGCGAGTTCTTGGTGTTACTAAGGGTGGGCGTGTCATCGACAGGGAAACATGGTGGTGGAATGACCAGGTGCAGGGGGTGATTCAGGAAAAGAAGGCTGCGTTTAAAGAGTGGCAGCATTCCAACTCTCCTGAAGACAGACTGGAGTACATAGCAGCGAAACGGGCCAGCAAAAGAGCTGTAGCCAGAGCCCGCAGAGAAAGTTTGTCGCCATTGTACGATAAACTTGAAACTGTGGAGGGGCAGAAGCTCATATACAAACTGGCTCGTGCTCGAGATAAAGCGACGCAGGATATTACAAAATGTCTTTGCGTCAGAGATTCTCGTGGCACGTTGCTTTGTAGTCATGCCTCTGTGAAGGAGAGATGGCGAAGCTACTTTAAGGAGCTGCTGAACACTCAGCAGTCTTGTAGTCTTCCTCCTGAATTATCTCCTAACCTCGGACTTGTTGCTCCAATAACCCGTGACGAAACTCGTAATTGTCTTCGACGCATGAAGAACGGAAAAGCGATAGGACCTGACGACATCCTGATCGAGGCGTGGAAATCGTTGGGCTCTCTTGGTGTGCTTATACTTACCGACCTGTTTAACCGTATCTTGAATACTGGAAAGATGCCACATCAGTGGCGGCAGAGCTTTATTATCCCTATTTACAAAGGAAGGGGCAGTGTTCAAGATTGCGGTAGTTATAGGGGCATTAAGATTATGAGCCATACCATAAAGCTCTTCGAGCGCATGATCGGCCTCAGGCTCCGCCAAGAATGTACTGTCTCTGAGTCTCAGTATGGGTTTCAACCAGGATCAGGCACTATGGACGCCATTTTTGCCCTCAGAACTTTGATGGAGGCTTACAGGGAAAAAAGGAGAGCTCTGCATGTGGCCTTTTTGGACCTGCAGAAGGCCTTTGACTGTGTGCCACGTCAGTGTATCTGGTGGGCATTGCGATCGAGGGGATCCCTGAAGCCTATATTGAGGTTATCAGAGATATGTACAACGACTCCGCTTCAGTGGTTAGGACCGCTGTTGGCGACACCAAGCTCTTCCCGATTATAGTAGGGGTTCACCAGGGCTAAGCTCTTAGTCCGTTCTTATTCAATGTAGTGTTGGACACTGTCTCGGCTCACATCCAATACCAGCCTCCGTGGCTGATGATGTATGCCGATGACATAGTACTCATCGACGAGAACCGACTGATGCTGGAGCGTAAAGTGAACGCCTGGAAGGGTGTGCTTGAGAACGGTGGTCTCAAACTGAATGTGTCGAAGACCGAGTACATGGCTTGCGGGAACCCGGACTCGAGCACCATCCATATTGGGCCTGACCCAGCCGTTAAGTCGGAGAAGTTCAGGTACCTTGGAGCCGTTATGCATGAGTCTGGAGGCATCGACCACGACATCCATGCCCGTATAAACGCTGCCTAGGCCAAATGGCGGGAGGTCACTGGTGTAGTCTGCGATAGCAGAATGCCGCCCAAGCTCAAGGGACTGATATACAAGAGCATTATCCGACCGGTTCTTTTATACGACAGCGAATGTTGGCCAACATTATCTCGGCACACTCGGGAGCTTCATGTCACGGAGATGAAGATGCTGAGATGGATGTGTGGCGTGACGCGGTCCGACCGCATACGCAACATATTCATTCGAGGTAGTCTTGGGGTCCGTGACGTAGTGGATAAGCTCCAAGAGCGTCGCCTGAGATGGTATGGCCATGTTATGCGCCGATCTGAGCACTATGTCGGAAGGAAGTGCCTTGATATGTCTGTCCCTGGAGTTAGGCCACCCGGACGCCCAAGGAAGCGATGGCTGGATGTCGTGACACAAGACATGAGAGCCAATAGATTGTCCACTGAGGATGTTAAAGACCGTGCAAAGTGGAGTAGGCTTAGTCGGAAGGCAGACCTTGACAAAAGCCGGGACTAATGCCAAGAAGAAGAAGATCACGAAATTAAGTATTATGACGAAAAGAAATATAAATGTTTAAATTGTCTCTGTTTAAGATCTTGGCCTATAAACTATGTTACAATAAAAGATAATGTGTATTAGTTTAACATAAAATAGAACGATTGAATTATTTTAAAGTTTATCATTGCAAGCGACAGAAGTAAGTATATAATATATTAGTATTTAAGTTTCTTCTTTGAATTTAACTTAATTTGATTTGATAAAGAAAATTAATTTCCTAGCGCTCAGCTGTATATTGGGAAAAATATTGTAATATATTGTTTGTAATAATTATTGACTATTATATAAATATTAACACTACGATCGTTAATTTGTAGCTCGTTTAGTTTAAAATATTTTATAATTTATTAGTGTAAACAAGAGCTGACTCACTTGACCCCGTCACGTTAGGGAGTTCCTGTATTATAGTCATCTGTTATCACTATTAATTGTATTTTGTTATTTGATTACAAAGCATTCACACTTTTAACAACACTACTTACTTTTTCTTATTTTTTTATAGTGTCGCAATGTATCCCGTATATAACACGGTAACATACAACGATATGCTTGTTGCCAGAGGAAAATGAAAATAATTAATTTTCCCGAGTGGAAATGGAGTGGACCCATAACCGTCGCGTTTAGAGTCTCTGGCTGTACTTCTGCGCCACGATTTTTGTTGCATCTAATGATTATAATTAATTATTATATTGTATAAATTTTATTAAAATAAACCTCTATATATGAATTTCAAAAAGGCACTTGTTTTATCAAGATTCTATGACATAGATTTGTAATATGTACTTATGTCCACTGTTATTAATTTTTCAATTCAATATGTTTCAAATTAATATATATTTTATAGTTTGATTATATACATAGTATGCCATATTTTTTTAAAATATTTTTTATAACATTTTGTTCTGGATTTAAGGTATCTCCTGGAAAATGGAGCGGATGTAGCTGCTGTGAATTATGATGGCGAACTTCCAGTTGACATTACCGAGAGTGAAAAAATGGAGGAAATATTACAGAAAATAATTGATGAAAAAGGTTAATATTATTTATACGAATCTACATTGGTTAATATTATTTATACGTTCGTGCTAACAATATATAATTTACGTCTATTGTGTAATATTAATATGACATAACTAAAATATCTACGATGGCAGAACACCTCTACCATATTGCAAAATAATATAATGATATGGCTAACAATTAACATTAACAATAAAGTGTTCTTATATTATAGGTATAGATTGTGACAAATCACGTAGTGCAGAAGTTGATACGCTGGTAAGCGACGCGAAGAATTGGGCGGCAAATGGTTATGTTGAAGTGAGGGACCCTAAAACAGGCGGGACGCCATTACATGTCGCTGCGGCCAAGGGATACATAGAAGTACGTTTTAGATTATGTACAAAAAAAAAGTAATATCATGGACCGTTTCTTTTGAAATTAGTGTTAGTGCATTTTTTCTTGTTTCGAGACAATTGAAGGTTAATGTAATGTTTATTAATTAAAAAATATAGGCAAATTATGTGAAGTACGATAATGTTTGTAATGTTGTATGAAAATGTAATCAAATTATATATATTTGTTTTAGGCGTTTGTTTGACTAAACTGATGTATACTGATGCAAATGGATTTTCACTACTTTCAAATTTAGAGTTATAAAATCGTTTAATTTCAAAAAAATCATTGCTAATATGTTTTATGTTATTCCAATTTTGCTTCCAAATAATGTCACAATATAAAATAAAAACAGTATTTTAAATTTTAAACCAAGCCACCAATCTATTAACTTTACGTTGAGTACAGCAAAATTGTGCTCTCTGAAGCAGAAAAATATAGGACATATGTCAATATAGTTTCGAATATTTTTTTTAAATAGTATTTACTGTTTAGTAGTATGTACATAGTTCATTAGTTAACAGATTTTAAAAAAAATATAGGTCTAGTGAGATTTGTATTCGCGCACCGGGGTTCCGCACCAATTTCGTGACCTACAAGTCAGCGGAAAGTTTAAATAAAATTGACAAACTAAAATTTGCGGTCGTATGGGCACATATTGTATGAAACCGAACACATAAGTTTGTAATGGTTTTATTTATGATGTATCATCTACAAATTTTCCACTTATTGCCAAATTTCGTAATGATAATAACATACAAAATGCAGAAAAAACGAAGTATAATAAAGTTGGTATCCTTTGATTGTGATGTCTTAGAAGTTTGATGTTTTTTGTGATGCAATAAGTCATAGCCTGGATGAACCTGAATGTTCCGTATTAATTTTGACTTGATACCTCCAAGCAATTCAGAGAAAATGGTATTGACTGACGGACAGATAGACAGACGGACATCATAGTGATCCTATAAGGGTTTCGTTGCTTCCTCTTGAGGTACGAATTCCAAAAACAAGATTGATATTACTAAAGGTAATAAAATATTACATGAAGTATTTACAAAATTCTACAATTTGAATTATTGAAGTGTAGGTACCTTTCATACGTAATATTTTAATAAATATATGCCTGCAAAAATATTTTGACACAACAGAGACATGCGTCTTATTTTGTTTACCAATTAATTATTTAATCAATTTTATAATTGAATACAGGTTGCACAAACTCTGTTAGAACAATGTGACGTAGATCCGGACTGTGTAGACTACGAGGGCTGGACGCCTCTCCACGCAGCAGCGTTATGGGGACAAAAGGAAGCCGCCGCACTGTTGCTTAAGCATGGTGCTGATCCCAGTCTTAAGAATTACTCGGTAAACATTTTGGCTCACGTTTTAGAATTAAGTTGTTACATATTTGTAATTCTTGATTTAATGTGTTTTAATATAATTCCGGTAAAAAAATATTGCTTGCTTTATAATACCACATATGAAAACTTCGGCCCCTATTGATCAGGAAAACTACCGCCGTTCTCTAGAAATGGACATGGTGTATTATGAATGTTTATCTATTTGTATTTATACAATCATAAATTATTTGACAATTATATATTGTCCTATACAGGGTCAAACATGCATGGATTTGGTCGACCCAAGTATATCGACGTGGCTGGCGGAGGCGTCGATCAAAGCGCCTCGCCGAGTCAACCATAACAACAACAACAACAAACGCAAAAGGAGCCCACCAAGGATTAACGTTAAGAGAGTGGTTGAGATACAAATTGCCGGACAGACAGATGCTATTAATGGTATGTTTTTCACATACTTGTGTATTATATATAAACTAATTGTTTGTTTATTTCAATAGTAAACATGCCAAAAAAACTTCAGCCAAAAAGTCTTCAGACGAGGTTCCGTATATATTCTTTTCAACGAAACCATACCATACTACGCATACGACTTAGATTACGTGCCCTGTACATTTTCTCTGTTCTTCTATAGAGTTATGTGGTAAACAATTTAAAGTTAGCCATTAATGAAGATAACATTTATTCAAGCAATCAGCTTTTCATATCTAAATAGTATCATCTTATCATTAATAACATTTTAGATATGGCTCCTGCTGCACCGGAAATAATACCCAAGTTATCGGAAAAACCGCCCAAAGGGCGTGCCGCGTCGCCCGAGACCACTGAGTCCGCTGAAAACACGATTACGGATGAAGCACCCTCTTGGCGCCGATCCGCTTCATTTAGAAACAGACAGCAGGATAATACACGTAAGTTATAATATTATAAATATAACAAGTATAGTGTAAATTCCAAATGATATCGAGGATTGCAATCTCTGGCGTTATTATGTAAGATCCAAAAAATAATTTTAATTCACAAATCACTTATTTGGACTGTTTCATACTATATGAATTTTTCTATTTAAACATTTCAAAATAAAATACCACTATAAGATTTTCGCTGTGAATGACATTGTAAATTGTAAATTACAAAAAATGTTTGCATATTAAATATAGAAAATAACTGTCTCATATCTGTTCACATATTCGTAATATACTGTTATGTAGTATTTTTGCTGCATTTTAATATTTAAAAATGCTGCCTACATTTGCAGTATGAAAGAAATTGGCATAATGCTAGAAACAGATTAAAAAGGATCTAATTTTAGTTTGTAACATAAATATAACATATACCAATATCAATATAAAAGTACAGTATATTAAAAACTTATTCAGAAAAAATGTGAATTAAAATGATATATTATATAATGTACAAAGCATAGTAAAATATTTGTTTCTAATGAATAAATCTAACGATTTATCGTATATGACTACCAGAGCATAAAGCGAAGCATCCGTGTAGAACTGACATGTTGCATTTAGATCGGACTAAAATATACTTGGTTATTTCAATAGTCACATTTCATTTGAACTTGAATTTGAATTTAAACGCAAATATCAACAAAGATATTTACCAAATTTCAAATCAGTATGTTATTTTACATATTTATTTGCTTATTTGTAAAATTTACTTTATTTAGTCATATTTTTAAGTGTGTATTGTGCAAATAGTGTTTAGATAAAAAATACGCTATACGTTAGTACATAAAAGAAATGAAATAAATCAAATTACATAATATATATTATTTGCCATTTCAGGTGAAAGTAAACCTATAAACAACAACTTGGATAATGATACAATATTGAGAAGAACTCATAGCTTCGAAAACGACAAAACGTGAGTTTGCTTATATACTTTATCATCATCATTATTAATATTTTTATTGAAATCGTTTCAGATTGTATTCCGCCAGCATCAGCTTCAATGCTTTGTTTTAGCGTTAGCCATGTTTGGATAGCTATTTTCGTTAAATTTGTATTTTAAAGAATATGACTATAGAATTCATACATACAATTAATAATTTTTGTTAAGTGTTACATATAAACCCATTACAAACATGTGACATTACTCAATAACCATTTGTTTGTCAACTTTTCGCTGAATCAGCTCAATTTCAGTTTTTACCTTATACTTTTGTGGTCACTTATAAGCAAATTCAACTAGTAAATTGTTTGTCAGAATAATACTTGATTCTTTCTTAAATACTTGTGTGATGGTAACTATTGAATAATTTCGTGATTAGCTTTAAACAAATATACGATTAAAGCGTAGGATATATGTATATATACACATCTCATATAGTATAAGTGTATAAATTGTCTGGCCAAGTATATGTGCATATATGACGTAGTCTTATCATAGAATTGACCATTTAAGTAACTGATCGAGCATAGGTACATTTGCATCTTCATCATAAAATGCATCTTCATCATATTTGCATCTTCATCATCTTTCCCATCAATTTTAATGTCTGTTAAGGAAGGTGGTGGCGACCCACCATACATTGGCGTACCATGAGTAACTCATAATATCGGTGACGCCATCGTGTTTGTTATTTTTCGTACGACAATATTACAATATTTGACTTATCAGCATCATGCTTATGGAATAAAAAAAAATTTGTTAGATTACTGTTTTAATACATTTTCAAATTTTGTAATGCAAATTAAAGAAAGGCTGATACAAACATTACGCGGTCACAACGATAAACCAAAGCGAATATTTTATAATAAAAAAGGAAGCGACTATAATAGCTATTGTTGCAATCTTCCATGATCAACTAACACTACTTAAAAATCATATTTTTTTTACACTTACAACATTTTCTAGTATCAAAACGAACGATGTTATTTTACATTGTTCCTCTTCTGTTGAAATATTCACATTGTACATTATCGTAAGCATGTCGATGCCAGATGGTGATGGTGTCATGGTGACATGGTGATGTGTATGTATGTAGCATGGTTGTGTGTGAACAGTTTCTATCAGCGCTACCGAGACGTGACGGCGCGTATTAAGGCGTCGTCGTGTCCGTCCATACCGCCGCCGACAGTGCAGTCCGCCATCGAGACCAGAAAAAAACAGGAGACTAACACCACAGAGAGTACTAACGAGGACGTTCACACCAGGTGCTGCATTATTCACATTGGTTTCTGATTTACACATACAAATATCCGTACCAGGCCCGTATAAATATTTTTTTATAATAATAAGCTATTTATAGCACGAGAGCTATTTGTAAATTCATAACTTTGCTCTTAAATAGATCTATCGATTTCATAAATTTGTCCACAATAGTAATGAAGCATTTCTATTGCTAATTATAAATTACGTTTAAAAATTATACATGCAATATGGAATTATGAATCTATTTCATGCCCGGAACGGATATATAAGCTGTGTTTGGTGAGAGTTGTCAAAATAAAATTATATTTTACACTACGAAATTTGAAACCAATGTATACATTTAAATTAACTCATCAATTTCAGCATTTGTATTAAAACTTTCATAAACTACTGATATGCTAATATATTTTTTATTATAGTACGAATTTAGTTATGGAAAAGTTGTTATATTAGTGTACATAATGAATGAATGTTTATTTTCTTTAATAGAATTAACCCAGCAGAGAGAAGGGAGAGGGAGGTGAACACGTGGAGCTCTCCTTCCACTACAAGCACTACACCCACTACTCCCACAAACACAACTACACAAACTATTAGAAGGTGAGCTGCATGTTTTTAAGCTTTAAACATTGTAAAAGTTTAAAATAAAATATGAAATTGCCGATATAATGAATAAAATATATTCTCCATAGTGCATATCTTGATATAATGGTCTTGTTTGTTGTATGATATGATTTCATTTTACTTAGTGATTTAAAAAAATATGCCTTTTTGTCATGGTCATATTCAGAGAAAAAAACATTGTTTTAAAAAAATAAATCTACAACTTTTTATTCAAATGAATTTTGTCATATCATCAATCAGTTTGAACATAGGAAAGAAGAAATATTATATAAATATATTTTTATAAAATATATATAAAAATTGTGCTATAAATGAAGTTGTTTGTAATTTCAAAATAAGATTTGTCTTATTATCAATTAAATACTAATTAATATATGGGGATGGATGTTTTTATCAAAAGTTCCAATTAATACGACTAGTTCTCGCGTACCGAAAGTTTCGTACCTAATTCATGTATTAGTATTCAAGTTAGTATTGGTTTCTTTCCGTGTTAAACATATAAATTATCAATTTTGATACTTTCGACTTTATACAAAAACTGTAAATAAATAAAGTCTAGGTGAATGAAATACAACTTATAATAGTGGACAAACTTAAATTTACGGTCGTATGCACTCAATTTATATGAAATGAACTACAGTATACGTTTATATTGGATTTTTTTTCTGGGATAAATATATAAATTCCCAATATTCGTATCTTTTCCTTTGTTTGTACTATAAGTTCTAACTTAATGTCAAATTTCATAACTCTAGGTCAATGGGAAGTATCCTTATAAGTTTTGATTACACGGCAATTTAAAAAAAAATGCAAAGAAAGTTAATATAAACTTAAATAATTAAGTATAAATGCACTATTTACTAATGCCGTATTTTTTTGTGCCTCAGAGGTTATCGACTAGGATATTTGATATAAATTTCAGCTTGATTCCTCCACGTGATTTTGAGAAAATGGTCTTGACAGACGGACAACAAAATTATCCTATAAGTGTTATAATATGAAATAAAAGTATGAATATAGGAATATTTTTCGCAGTTATCACTTTGAATGCTGTAAAGTTTACTAGTACATACAATAAGTGCGTCAGGTGTGTAATTATTAATTAGTTGTTGTATATACAACAGCTCGTCGGAGAGTGTAGAGTCGAACAGTAGCAATTCAACGCCGAGCTCGACTACGCCTACCAAACTATCGCCTGGGAATATATTCAAGAATTTCTTCAAGTACTGACGATCTCTTGAAATATAATTAGATAACTATTTGGACATGTGACTTTTATAATATGAAATAATTCTTATTTACTACGATAAATTCACAATTCTCCGTTGAAAATAATAAGTTTGTAAAGAAATACTAGAGCAGTTATATACAAATGCTTCTCGTGTCCACATAGTATATCCACTATGGTTTTTAGTAGAGCTTAGTCCATTGTGATCGGACCTTTAATTTGCGTATAGCAGATTTTTATTTTTTGCATGGTTGTCGTTTATTTTTTATTCATTTTTATACATATCTATCTATTATTATTATTACTATGTGTAATAATATATTCAGAAGGTTTTGCATGTTATAGTAGTAAACAGTAGAAAGTGTGAGTAACTGAAATGGCTTGTTTTTTCTAAGCACTTGAATGTGATTGTTAGTTTGTAAAAATAAAGTTTGCTTGTAGATCGTTCGTGCCTCCAGTTCGCGACGAGGAGAGTGAAACACAAAGGAAAGCTCACGCAAAGCGTGTCCGCGAGACGAGAAGATCAACTCAAGGGGTAACTTTGGATGAAATAAAATCTGCTGAGCAATTAGTAAAAAAGAAATCCGGCAATGGTGCCACAGAAGCTCCACCCACCAGTGTTAAGAAGGAAGATCCGCCTGTGTCCGCCAATACGGATAACGCAGTAAGTATATTTCAAATTATTTTCATATTATTATATTTTTTATTGGTTTAAATAGTAACTGGTCAATATTTGACGTCATTATATATATATATATATATATATATATATATATATATATATATATATATATATATATATATAATTAATTTGAAAAAAATGTAGCTGCTGTTTAAAAATAAAAATATGTATATTGCTTGTTCTACAATGACGTCATTAAGTATTTGATATTTTTATGTGTATTTAACACTTGTACATAGACTGTGTTTGAAGTATTATTTTAGATAGTGACTACTCTCCAATATAACTCAATATAAAACTTACCTTTGCGACATAATTATATTAATTGAGGGTCTTTCGTTGCACGTACAAGGTGCTGTAAGGTGACATAAGTTATTAATAATAAAATATATTTTTTTGAATATGATAACTGCATGCGGATTATTAATAGCAAATGGTCATTTGGACTATGAGTATTGAAAACGTGTGAGAGTAGTTACATATTTTAATTACATCATAAATTTACTTTAAATTTTTTAACATCTGGATATCACTTGTATTCATATGTCTATAATATAATGAACGGACCAATTCGTTGGTATAAGCATTTTTACCAGACAAAAAATTCGGACGATATTTATAATTAAATATCTTCCATTCTCCATTAATTTGTTTATACCATACATACCGTCTTGTTTGACTTTAACGTAACTGACTAACTTTAACGTATCATTACTCCAAAAAATATGTATTATTCCATATCTTTTAAAAAAATGCAAATTTTAAATGAGCTTGTTGTCGGAAAATATTAATTAATTAAATCTTATTTCAATTCGGTTAACCGAAGAATATGCGAGTAAAGTGATATAGTCGATTGTCTAGTATATCACAATAAGCCATTTGACAAGATTTCAAAAACCATATAATTTTATTTATTAGTGACAGTGGAACATATAAATAAATATTCGCCTCAATAATTCAAATAAAACTTCAATATCTCGCGAAAACGCTTCTAATCGCAAGAGCGCGTCACACTAATTCTCGTAACGTAATATGTCAAATTTGTATGCGTTATTTATCATTTTAGAATTTGTGTCAAATTCTAGTATTGATTGCTGTTGCAAAATTTATAAATGGTGCGCAGTGCCATATTGTACAAATAAGTCATTTAAAAGTCCGGAACAAATATTTGGATATGGTACAAATAAGGATAAAATGCATCTTGAGTGCCTGCAACTTTCTCATTTTAAGTCGGGTTGAAATATGTTTTCGACTTATAATATGTTTTTTAATTAGGAATTTGATGATATAATTCGTTATATCACCCACGTTTCTTGTCGCTCAGTTTGAACAAATATTCTAAGTGAGAGACATTCACTTAAATATATTGTTTTCTTGTATAAAATATAGTCAGTCAATTAACGCAACAGTTCAGACGTACTAAATTAGTATCAGTATCCAATTAAACAAAATATCAGAGAATTATAGTGGATAAAATTAAATTTTAATATAATATTTCTTTTATATATAATTAATTACCTTATGTCGATTTGATTAATCATAACTGCTTCGTGTCACGTAACTAAAGTATAAAAATAAATATTTTTTTTATATTTTTAAAAGGTTTTTAGGTTTTATGAATAAAATCATGATTATTTCTACAAGTTCCTATTCTGAAATAGCCTATTCTGAAAGCCTGACTCAGTATACAATTTCTAACAATACTATTTTGTTCCGACTAAATATTTTTTATTAAATCTTGATATAGCGTAAGCTTGATGTAACATCACTAGACTTCTTGACAAACTCCCTACAGGGTCTCTCTTTGGTTGGTTTAGTTGGTTTACAATATAGTGATAAAATATATATAATATCGCAGAAAATTTGAATAATTACAACAATAAGTATATATTATGTAAAAAATAGTAGTCCCTAATTTGCCAACATTAATAAGAATTTATTAATTATTATGCTGTTCTACTACCCAGTGATTTTCCATTAAAATATGATATATGAACGGTGGATATTTGACGATGTGCGTATAGGCTAGCAGCGCTGTGGACGGGGGCAGCGTGGTGACGCTAGCACTGGCGTGCGCGACCGCGACCGCGACGATCGCGGCCAACAGTGAGAGGCGGCCCTCGTGGCGCCTACGCCTCGACACTAATAAGGTCTTTTAGGCCATACCACGCGACTATCAATTGTTTGTTATTATATATTCGTACTAGCCTACATACGGTCCAACACGCTTATTTCTTTATCGACTTCATTAACTAGCGGTATTCTATATCTTGGTTAAAGGTTAAGCACGAACTAAAAAGGCTAAGCTAGTCGTGGGTAAAGCGGCTTACCATATGCGTTATTCTGGTATTTGTAAATTTATATGAATATTTAATATAATGATTTTAAATTTTCGATTCGTTTAAATTTTTTTATAACAGAACAATATTATAGGTATACTACATACCTATATATTCCGCGTTACATATACGTATACATAGAAGTAAATAGGCACGTATTGTTTATAAGAAATAGTATTTTAAATATCAACTAATAGTAGAATAAACACTTCCTCAATAGTTGTATCGAAGCAATTGATAGCCGCGTATTCTCGTCATATGGGTTCTGAAATTTTCAGAACTTGCGCATGGTGTGAAAATATGGCAGGATGTTTCAAAATTGATGTTGCATATGTGCCATCTTCGGCGTTTTTGGCTTTATACGTTGCAAATATTGTAAGCTAATAAATCACGATATCTTATAATTTTTTGTATGTTTTAAACTTAATTAACATAAAATATTATACAATGCATTGTCGTCAATATTTCAAACGTATTCAGTCATGCCATTACTTACATGCTTAAAATACGTTTCGCATAATCTTAGTAACAATTATATTATTTTTATTATTTCTCTGTTTATTTAATCCTTGTGTATTAAAGCTGTTTCTTTGTTAGGTATGTAACATTGGTTGCTAATTGATAATATGTTAAATATTTTATGTGTCTTGCTTTGTGCGTCTCATTTTTGTATCCAGTCATAAAAATTAGCATGCTTACAAAATGTGTGTTCATGTGTGTGTGTTTGTGTTCAAAGTAAATTGGCGTATTTATTGAAAAACAAATGAACTGAATGCATATATTAAAGAGAATGTAAATGTAATTTAGTAAAGCTTATCAATGTACCGTTCATATCTCACCCTCAGAATGACAATGAGTTAGAAGAATGAAATAGGCTTGATTTGTTAGCAGAATCGGAAGTTAAAGAAATTTAGTTAGTTCTCTTTCATTGTAAGGGTGGGAATTTATAAATTTATGACATTTAAAAAGGTTTTTATTGAAAAACTTTATGATATAATAGTTCGAGCTGGAGGACGCTGGTCGCGCGTCTCCCAGAGCGATCGCGCCTGCTGCCGAGGCCACTGTCACTCTGCCGCTTCGACGTGTGTCTGCTAACAATACAAACACAACCACAACTAACGCAACCAATATAAATATATCTACAAAGGAGGGCACTCGTACTGGTAATATACATATAAGATTAGATTATCACAATTCACTTTTTTCTTTAGGGCTCTTAATTTATTTTCCATTAATATAAATAACAAATTATTTTTCATTTACAATCATAAAACATAGTTATATCATATAAGCTAAAATAATTCGATAATCGTATTACCATTTTAAAGAGAATATGAATTTGGTTCATGTGTGTTCAGGGGAAGAAGAAAAAGAGCGTGAAAGCAGTTCAGAAAGCAAGTCGTCGTCTTCGCCCGCGAGCACGCAAGCTGCCCTCAATGTGATACAGCGCAGGCGACGGCCGAAGCGGCGGTCCACCGGCGTCGGCCATGTTGATATGGATGTACGTTCACTTCTATTCTAATAACAAAGTTACGAGTCTCTTTTCATTATCACAGTGTAAACATCATATATCAGTAGGTAGAAACTTTCTCTTAATTAATGAGACTCCACGCCGCTCTTTGTGTATCAAAGCGGGGCATTGAACATATTTGCAATTGCGTTTTCAATCAATCGCTGGCTCAAGGTGGCATCAAGCTACAATTAATATCATAGTCCATTGGAGCACTGAAAAAATTTAACTTTTGTTAGACTTAAACTTAGTTAATGCAATGAAAAGATACGAATGTTAATGAAATAAAATTCTCCGAGCAATCAATATCACTAGAGTACCGTTAACCTAGAACACTGAGTGCTTCTGTACAAATAAAGGAAAAATCCGAATATGTATTACAAGAAACCAGGTATTACAACAAAATAATTCCCGCAAATTTAAGTGTGTCAATTTTTATAACTTGTACTTTCCTTTTACTTACAACCATGAAATTGGTACAGAACCCTCAGAGCGCGGGTACGACTAGCACTTGATCAATATTTTTTTATATTAAGACAATAAGATTTTTTTAAAAAGATATTAAGTGTTTGCCGGAATTGCAATAAAAAATAATTATTATCTAGTCATACTAGTCTTTGTATCTTTTTCTCATCAGTAGTGAGGCCATTTACGGCATAATTTCGAGACAAAACCAGTGCTACGATTTTTCTGCCAAAGCGAGAAAATGCTTGAAATGCAATGAAACTTGCACCGACGGTTCTGTCTAACGTCTCAACGACGACCACACCTTTATATTTAATGAAAACTACAATCTAAATTTATATATTACCTACATGTATGAACGTCATTTGTAAAGTCAAACAAATAATATTTTGAAATTTCTTCATAGCTCGTTTCTCGAAACAATTTAATCCTCTTGAATTATTTTTGAAAAGTATCGAATAACGATCTAACCTTTATAGTCAACGCGTCCTATAAGGAACTGTCAAGAGTAAATAATGTGACGTAAACTTTCCGGAAACTGAGAGGAAATAGCAATGAGTCAGAACTCAGAGGTGTGGGCTGTGCTGTACATATATGCTGTACATTCATGGGTATATGGAGGCTATTTTAGATGTAAACTAAACTTGTTATAAACATTTAATACGTGCGGTATAATTTGTATCTTTAATTTAATGATTTGAGTATTTTATTTCCTAAACGAACTTACCTGATATTGCCGTCAATTACTTTATTCTAGCTTACACCGTGCTAAATATAAAGATAAAATAAATAATTTTGGGACCGTCTTGGCGCAGTTCGATTCCCACTCGGGGGAATGATTTTTATCATTCCCTTGTAACACACAATATCCCGAAAATTGGCGAGATATCTCGCTGTTATATGCGAGATATAGCGTCATTCGGAAATAAATAAAAGCAAATAGATTTTAATGTCATAAGAGCAGTTACGAAGAAAGACATGGAACACATAAGATTTAATGATAGTTATTTGTTAAGGGCATGAGTGATCTGTTAAGATGAGATAATATAAGGATGTCAGTTCTACACTCAATCACATTTCTTTTAAGAAAAATAATATCGTGAAATTATATAATATTAATATTTTTTAGGATATCGTTAACGACCGCGGTGGAGGTGGCGAAGGAGATGGTGATATTGAGAATGTGCCGGTGAGTCAAAAATTGTGATATTAACTTAACTTTTAGCATTTCGATATTATAGCGTTTTCAACTTGCTTTTGCGAAATTATATTGCAAATGGACTGAAATGTATACGTCCTAGTTTAAACGCTATTTACCATGAGATTTCTTAATTTAAAAATATGTGTTAATAAACAGACTAACGTGATTTTTTGTTTGATGAGTATATCTCATGTATCATATTTTAAGGTGCAAAGGATATAAAGTATATCTTGTAAATGCAGATACACTTATATCGTCATTAAAATAGTAAATATTTTTTTATAATTTTTTATTTTTGTTGTATGTAAATAATTAGACTTACATCTTATTTGTTTTAGCTCGTATCGCTAGTATATTTTTGTTATTGTACAACTAGACAAAAGAAATTATATCTAAATTTTTGCACGCAATTGTTTTCAGTTTTAGGGTTTCATACCTCGAAAGGAAAACCGGAACCCCTATAACATCACTTTTAATATTCAAATAGACTTTTTACATGCAGTTTTGAATCGTTGAATGAACTTGTCGCTACCACCGTTTCGTAAGGTGGTTCTGCTGAGAAGAGCCGTCAAAAAACTCATTAGTTCCCTTTCAAATATCGCAATAAGATCATGAGCAGCATTCTGTACGCCATAATGATGTAATTTTAACAATAGAGTTGCATGGTCTATATAGTCAAAGGCTTTGGATAAATCACAAAACACTCCAATAGCATTCTGCATGTTGATTTGCTCTTGGTGAAGTCATGCTGCTCACTGTGGAAGGAATTGTAATTATTTAGGAAATTTGTGAGCTAGTTGAATATTCTTTCAAAAACTTTATTTAAGATGATAGCACAGAAATAAGTCTGTAGTTTCTAGGATCAAGTCTGTCTCCACTTTTGTAAAGCGGTACTATTTTATTTTATTTCATTAGGCTTGGTAAAGTGCCGGATTTTACATACAAATTTGTCAGTTTTTATAAGTTGTACTGATGCACTACAATCATGAAATTAGTAAGAGGAACCTTCGATGCGCGAGTACTACTCGCACTTGACCAGCATTTTTAAATGCATCCGTCACATTCTAAGTGTTATCATAAATCTTTATTGTTATAAATTAGCCGATCAAAATGAATAATTGATTTGAGTATTGTACACTGCCAAGTTATTTTTAAATATATGCACTGTCAATTTAGAATACTCTCGTAAATTCGAAGACTCCATTTGTCAAAGAGTGTGTTGTGGATACAAAAGTAAATATTTCACATTTCTTAACTTTATATACATCTAATTGAAATTATAAAACATGTTTAAAAAATTTAAGATTTAATTATTACTTATTGTTATTACCAACAACTGTTATGATATATGCAACAAATAAATAACAAATATCTCCAAATATATAATATCTAAATGCATAGGTAGTCATTTACTTAATAACGATTTATATTGCATTTTAAATTCCTTAAATATAAAATTGTTATCAATCAAACAATCCAAAAATAACCGAATATTTCACCGTTTCGATGTAATCAAAAATTTGTATATACTATGCAGTCAGTGAATGTATTACTATATTACAGTACAGTGTTACAGTAATGTATTACTTTCCACGTGTAATATACTACATATACATTATACAATGAAACATGTCAATTATGTCTGGCTGGACTTCTTTTGTTAAACTTATATATTTAACAATGATCGAAAATTAGATAATAGACTATATTAACTAAAGTGTAACCAAGTACCATACCATATGTCTTTACACATTTGTATTCAAGAAGAAATAAATAAATTTAAATATACCTTATTGTACAGTTCTATAATTCACAAGTCTTACATAAGATTTTAAACGATTAGTACTGTGATAAAAATAGTAAAACCATATCTACCGGAGTCGAAACGTTACGTAGGCGATGAGCTGTATTGACGCAAGCAAACAAAAGTGCGGCCTTATTTTTGGACCTTAGATATTTATCTCTTGCTTATGTATGTATAAGGAATGTTGTAGAAATTTGACTTTTATTTAATTAGTCACGTCATTATGCATATGAAATATATTATCTATATGATTTCATTGTCGTTTTTATCGGAAAATTCATTTCATTGCAAGTTACTGTTAAATTAAAAATGTAAAACAATGCAATATAAAATCGTTGAAATATCTATACAACGTTAGAAACATATAAAGCTAAAACGCACAATTTTGTACCAAACGTTATGCTTATTATAAAATATTTAGAAGCATACAATATACATATATAAACTTGGCTACTCATATCTTAAAGTCGTACCCGCGTGGAATATTGTGAATAATGGATGTTGACTGTGTTCCCCCATCGAATTCCAAGCTCGATTCTTTGGACAAAAACCGGGCTAACTCTCATTTGAAAATTAATGTCATACTTCGAATCCTTGCCTAGCCTATGCTGGTTCAGACTAATTTAGTAGTAACAGTGCCGATCGCATTGTTTATTGAAGAGGCTGATTACTGGTTACAAATGTATCTAGAAGAGCCCAAAGCGACCACCTAAGTGTAAGCAACCAAATAATGTATATTAAGTCATACATGTGTATTACTATTATTGCTATTAGATGCTAATTTTATTGTAGTTTCACACTGAATATATGAATTTATTGTATGAGTCAATATGAAACTAAAATCCAAAATGTGAATGTCGTGTGTACGCTCACTCTAGTTGGAGGTTGGCTGGCCCAAAGCTGCGAGCATTCGGGCAAAGTGGGCACGTTAGGAAAGCGAAACATTTATTTTTAAAATATTTATTTATGCTAATAACACTTGCTGATGGTACTTTAGGTACAACTACTCTAAATCAACATTACTAAAGTTAGCCATCAACAGAAATCATAACAAGTATGTCACGAGTGTATAGCAGGCATGATTTGCCTTCTTTCTCACGCTCTCGTCAAAGTTACCCAAAAATTCAAGATATTTTTGTATGAAATTCACCGCTTGAGGTTTTAACAGACCTACAGATAAAAGAAAATATCCGAAATTAAAAAAATTATTGGTATATCACGTAAAAAACCATTACAAACTTTGTGCAGTTAATTTCATACAAAATGCGTGCATACGACCGCAAAATTAAGTTTGCCAACTTTACAAGTTGCATTTTAGTTTTTCCATTAACATACAATCGTGCAATTTTCACGGAATCCTAGGTGCTCGAGTGCAACTATCACTTATACTTTGTACACCGATATTTCGTATTAAAAAGCCAAATATTTATTTCATATGACACTGTTCGTCCGATGTGTAAATTACAACTACTACGGATTTGCCTCCCAGCAAATGGAACATCTGAACACAGTTAACTCTTAGATGTCAGACAAAGTGCTTTAAATTTAAATAAATGGTGCTAAGCGATTTTTCTAATTTTGTTGTACTTTCTTAAATTACATTTTGGTCCTTAATATCACGAATATATATATTCTATTTAATAACGCTTTTGCAAGAGGTTTCTCAACATATTTCTGTGAATATAGAATGCATCGTCGAAAATCCCAGTCATCTATACTAGAGCTAAGTTAGTATTTGGGTCAGCGGGATTCTGAACCAGAGCTGCGTAAACTTGAAAATAGATTTTATTTTTAGTGGTTAAAGAATAGATATCATGATTTCTTATGTTTATTACGGTTAATTATTAGAGGGTGATTTAGAAAATAGATGCCTGGTTTTTATAAGTTTCAGTTGCGTTACCAATATTCATACTGTTAATGTGGACTTGATTGGTGTTTCTGACAATTTATTTATGCTTGGGATAACGTATGATGGTGGTCTGCTCGCGTCGTGGTCGTATATTTTTAGCACATGCGTACCTGCATGAGTAGGGCGGGCGCACGCATTAACTACAATATTCGACCTTCAAATCATAAGTTGTTTCACGATCGAAAGCCAGTTGTCGTCACTAGTAGTAGTGATGTGTGTAATATCTATTTATATTCTCATAGTTGATTTAAGATAAATAGTAAACTTTCCTTAGTTGACGACATTCGTTATATTTACAGGTGATGATTTTCTCACGTGTTCATTTGCATGGGTATATCCCTCTCATCCAATTTTGACAGTATAGCATACAAATCTCACTCACAGTATCTCCGAGACAGAGTTTCGAGTAGGAGTTAACAATATGTTCACTTCGTGTAGAATTCCAATAGTAAGCAGACGCTCAGTATGATTTGAAATCGCGCGACGTTCGCTGGTCTGTGTCTTATTTATACTTATGATCGTCATGTGAGTGATGATGAGTCGAAAACAAGATAGATATTCGTCGCGGCCACGCAGCCTCACTACACATTATGGATCGTCTCCCAGTGTATTGGGCTCAATGATCGGAGGACAGTACAATCCGTATTCCAATAGTTACTCAAACCCATATAGTTCAAGCTCATATAGAAATTATAACCCTTATACTGTTGGCTTGGGGCGTCCATCTTCGCATTTAAGCATTTACGGTGGCACGAGTTCTGGTTATGGTGGAGTGTATTTAAGCGGAGCTACTCTAGGATCATTAAATTTGATGACACCGGTGCTAAAGAAGTTGGACAAAAGGTTATTAGCTAGTCAAAAAAACTTTAAGCCAAAACCTGTTCCGCTTGCTGTGAAGGCAGTAGTTGAAACACCAGTGGATGTGGACATTGTAGAGACGCAACCAGTGAGACCAGAGAGGAAGTCACGGTCAGCGAGCAATAGTAATCTAAACAAAGAACGATCGCGGTCACTTACTGATCTAGATTCTGTCGCCACGCTTAATTCGCGATGTACTAGTCTAAATTCAGTAGTTTCTGATGGTTATTGTGTACGTTTACCTTTTAATTTTTATAATTGCTAATATAAGTGCATATTTAAATAATCAATTATACAAACATATATATATTAATAGAAATTGACTATATTTTTGCTTTAAAAATAAGTAATAAAACATTCAATATATTATTCAACACAAATTTGACAACAACGCAGTCTTGTAATTTCCTCCATGAATAAATGATGAAAGTAAATAAAAAAAAAATATTATTTAACAGATTATTGTGTAAGGTATTCATTTGATTACTACATAAACAAAAAAAATGACATTTATAAGTTTATACTTTTTTAATGTCAATATTTTTAATAAATATGTGTTCTTAACATGTTTTAATTTTGTAGTCTGGCGGTGAACGCACAGATGACGGCGAGGAGCGTGACTATAAGGCACTGTATGAAGCGTCACAGGGCGAGGTCCGACGCCTGCGCGCACTCCTCGCGACGTCCGAGCAGCAGCTGCGCGACGCCCGCGCCACAATCACCAGGCTTTCTCAAGTGGTATGCAACTTGTACAGCTATGCAACACCAATATTAATATTTTGAACATACTTTGTGTGATTACGCGCCTTTAAATTGTTAATTTACAGAATACACACACACACACACACATGCACATATATATATATATATATATATATATATATATATATATATATATATATATATATATATATATATATATATATATATATATATATATATATGTGTGTGTGTGTGTGTATGTGTGTGTGTGTGTTCGATGCTTTGTTTATGTTAAGTAATTGCTAATTGATTTCTAATTCACAATAGTCACTTACACAATACACACACAATAATCAATCATTTATTTCTCCTAACATGGTTGTTATATATGTTACATTTATAGTTCTTAATTGTAACATAGTTGGCCGTGACACTTGCAAGTCATATCTTCATAAGTGCATACCTATTTAAAAGCTCTTGACTAATCCTCCGCCCACTGTCAACTACTCATTATGATCACAGATGTCGCTTGACAAATTGGCTACAATTCTGTTTACATTTACTATTTGTTTTGACGAGAATGTTCATTTTATATGCTATTGTCTACAATAAGGATTATACAGAGACTTGCAATATAATTAAATGTGCAGCAGCGAATTTAACGTCACCCATTTGTGTAAGAAATGTGACAGGATCGGCATTGCGATTTATTTTATTTTAGTATATGTAATGTGGCCTTACCTCTTTACGCCATTTTGTATTATTGTCAAAACATGGAATATCTCTTTTCAGAATCAGAATTCGCTGTCTGAAATCGAAAAACGAGAAAAGAGAGCGATGGAAAGAAAACTATCCGAAATGGAAGAAGAGCTAAAGGTGAGATGATCTTATCTTTTGTAAATTATAAGCGCTCACTACACTATACAAGTAAACACAGAATATTCACTGATCAATATTTATAATTTAAATAACCATACGATGTGACAGCCTCTAGTTTTATGTCTTAAGGGCGGCCTTCAAGATGGCGCTCGTGTGACCGTCATAGTGATAAAACGAGTAATGTTGGTGTTCGTTTTGTAGCAATTGCAAAAACTAAAAGCTGAGAACGAAAGGTTGAGAGCTGAGAACCGTGCGCTAACGCGGGTCGTCAGCAAACTGACCAACTCTGCCGCCAAATAGGTAAATGTGTTCAGTGAACGTTGCTCCGCTGGCGACACCTTGCGGCTAGGTCCTCTCCATTCACTATTGTTTACCAATTATACCTAACAAATTAATTACCTCATGAAATATTTTAAATAGAGTTACATATAAAGCATACATAGCTTATCATTGTCTGTTGTTGTAAACTAAAAACAATAGGTATGACAGTAATATAATCATATTCAATATTATTTTGTCCCTTTACAATATGAATGTTACCAAGAACCCTTTGGTACTTTTATTGTTTCTAATATTGTCTGTACTATTCAGACTTCGCACAGTACGATACAATCGTAATCCATTAACAGTTTGTTGGCGAGCATGTTTTGATGTGTCTAACAAACAGAGTGCGACTACTCTTCATAGCGCTTTGTTTACCTATAGCAGTCAAATCAGTCTATTAGTCTAAGCCAGGTAACATTGTAATAACATCGTGCGTTTAAAAATAATATATGTTTAATATAAGTTTTCAGTATTTAATGGCTAAATTAATTAAAAATAGATATTTTATTATTATTAGAAATCGTTAGTTTTCAAACATGATAATTCCTTTAATAATTCAGATTTGAATAATATTATATATTTAAATCTGATAAACATTAAATCCTCTTGGCTTATAATAAATTATCTGGCGCATTTGTACGCACAGTGTTGTGGTAGCGTGCTGCATGTCCGCAATGTGAAATCGAGAGCGAACACATAAATAACACTTTACACTTTGGCATTTGATAATCAGTAAGAAAAAAGGAGACTTTGATTTTTCAGATTATTACTTATGAAAATATCATTATATCATTCTAAATAAATATCATTATATATTAGTTTGTATGCATTATGCAAATATTAACTGTAATATCACAAAACATATTTTAATACACATGTTATAAAATAGACGTTTATCCTAATGTTACTATACCACCTGTGAGCGTGTGATTCGACTACGATGATACTGATAAGTGAAAACATAGTAGAAAAGGACTCATCAATTGAATAAAATAATAATGTTTATCAATGTACTGTCAATATGTTAATAGTGAAATGGTATTGATATTATAAAAGAAATCTATTTTGAAATTTGTAATTGAAGTCACCCACAATGATTTAACGTTACGTATTCAATTGATAGTGATGATTTAAAAAGTGTCACGTTGTAATTTTGTTATAACATGTCTACTATCTACAGTTCCAACAAGCCCTGCAAATAGAAAATCAACGATTGAAAGATGAAAACGGAGCACTGATAAGAGTGATCAGCAAACTGTCGAAGTGAGGGTTCGACGCGGACGGCACTCCGCGCCCTTTGCAGTAATACACTACTTTGCAGATATACACTTGTTTCCTTAATTGTAATAGTTTGTACATAACCTTTGGGGGCCTTGATCGTGTATTTTGCCGTAACAATCGATGTAAATTTTTCATTTTATACTTTGATACATAAATATTATGTTATAATTTGTGATGACTTCTTTACTAGATACGGTTTTAGATTGCTATCTAACATCAATTCATATTTGAAGAATGTAGATTTTTATAGGAACAACTTCATGGTTGATGGGTGATGGTTGATGGTTGACTTTCATAAACTTTATTTTGATATCTACAATATAATTCGGTAATAACAAGTCTTCGCTCCACGAATGTCAGCCATATATGGACCATGTATTTATGCCACATTCTATAGTCTAAATATATATATATATATATATATATATATTTATATTTATATATATATATATATATATATATATATATATATATATATATATATATATATATATATATATATACACATCCTATTACCGTATTATTGGATAGTATTGGTAGTACGTACGGGCGTTGCAAACTTTCTTCTTAAACAAAGTTTGTTACACGTCGTATATATCAGTTACTTTTTTGTTATTCATAATGAAACTGAATTCCATCGTCGTATTTTATTCTTCTATTTTCAGTCTGTCTATTTCTATGATTACATCCAGATTGATTCTCAACCTTTTGCTATTATTATTATTTGTTTTTGTGACAATAAATCGTTTGAAGGATGGTGGTAAGGCTAGACAATCGGACTATAGACAAGATTACTGTTGCCTTAAATTGTTAACTGACATAATTTATGTTATGAAAACAATTGTAATACTATTTCTACCGTTACTTTCGTATGATTTATGTCAAAATGTGTCATTGATAAAAATAAGTATACATAGATAAAAATATTTTTTTTATTGTTTTCTGACACAGTTAGGATGTTAATTTAGTTGGCATATTGGCAACTCGTTAACGTATTCTTGTTGTTAAGTATTTAGTCATGAGTGAATTTGTTAAATTGTGAATTAAATATAGATAAATTAAATGATTTGATGGTAGAAATAGTAGTTGATGTCTTCATCTATGTGAAGTTACTTCTTAGTAAAAAGTAATTAGTGACTAAAATGTTAGAACATAATTTATCATAATCGGTACCGAGTACTTAAATATGAAGGAATTATTATAATATTTATTTAAATAATGGCCTAGTGTGTTAGTAGTACGTCGATTCTGCCATACGTGGGTGTTTGACTGATACAAGAAATCACGTTGTTCCCTAAATAGCTTTGTGTTGATATTTGATATATTCCTAAAAGTTTAAATGTTAAGTAGGTTAGCAGTTAAACTTTTATAGAGGGTACGCCCGCCATTACATTGTCTTGTTACACATAACAAAATAAAATTAATACATGAAATGAGCTATTTATTTTATACAACTTAAAATATTTTTATGTGAATTACCAGTCTGAAATGATATATTAATTTTTGCCTTTTATTTTATGTATGATAAGTATACTAGAAATTGTTCAACATTATAAACTTTTTTCTTAATTCAATAAAATAAACACATTATTGAATGTTTGAGCAAGTTTTTTAGATATTATACAAATTAGAAAGGAAAGTATTTTTTGTATCTTGTAAATTTTTTGTCCTACGAATGTAATTTATCCTATGAATTTTGTGAATTATCAGATGTTTAATTTATGTAGTGTACGTGTAACAAAGTGACGGCATAGTTTTTGTATATGTATAAAATTGTATTCTATATTAATCCTTAATTTCTTTTATTGAAGATTTTATTTATTTCCAGAGGTAAAAAATAAATAAAATATGTTCATTGATTTATTTGTTCTTTTTTATTTTGTCCTATTTTACTGCTAAGTTATTATCAACTCTCTTGTGGCATTTCACAAAGTACCTTATTGTATTTAAATGAGCATGTGTCGAGCTACTGTCGTAGTTACTGGGCTTCCAATAAAACGCACAAGTTACCACCCACTTTAAAATTCCTAACACGAAATAATTATTTTATTTAATTTTTTTCCACGTTTTAAGTTCACTTCAATTGTTAACTTAAACAAGAAAACGAAAAGACTATAATTATCTTATTTACCGTAATTATAACTAAACAGACTAATGTGTCTGTGATGTATTGTAAGTGTTATTTAATTCACAATTGTGTCTGTAAATATTTTACGAATATTGTTAACAATTCCTACCTATAATCATAACAATTAAAATAATTATGTATTTTTAATTTTTGAAAACACTTGTTATATGGTAGCCTTAAATCATCTTAGAATCAAGATATGCCATGCCTAATGAAAAATGTATTTAACTTAAACTCAAACTTCATGATTAGCGCGTACGCGTAAACATTCTACGCATAGAATGTTAAACATAGAGATCTAGTGTTGGACACAAGCTATAAATATTTCTGTACATCTTTTACAAATATACTACATATGTATAGTTTTAACGAAATTTATTAAATCTAATTAATAGACCGCATTAGGGATATTTATATATTATGAAGGCAAATTATATGATATAATATTAAAACTGATAATTGATAAGTATTTAAAAATAAAAATCTGTAATTTAGTGAATTTGTACAGAATACGGAAGGACTATTCTTTTAAAAATATATTTAACAATTGAATCTAAAAAGATATGTTTTGTTTTCTTTATCGATATCCCTATTGCAATCAGCAAATTTATACGCCAACTTACATTGTTGTGAAATTACTAGTTTGTATTGTATTTTATATGTACCCAAATATTATCTACGTGTTCTAATATAATAAAATAATACGTAGAAGTTACATGACAATGATGATCTCTTATTCCATCTTTGTATGTTTATTGCGTATTAAAATATCTAACTAACAATGCTTATAACATGCTTGTAACTGTTTAAAAAGAATTATACAAGTATGCACAGCTAATGTTGACAAATTTCTGATGACTGATAAATATTATCCTTTTTGGTATTCTTGTTGTACATTTTTGTATACAGATTATTAGTACTTCGGTTTGTAGCCAGTTTTGGCACAAAATATAGATTTTTTGTAAGGTAGTTATATTAATATAAGTTATTTTCTCTGTGGACCATTTTATAATTATAAGTAATTCACTCTCTTAATTTAAGTAAGTATAGGATCTGTAAATCAATACTAATTTATTTCTTAGAGTATTTTCAATTCATCTAATTAACCAATAGCCACTGCCAAAATGTAAAGCTTTAAGTGCAATATTTTTTTATTAATCATTTTATTATTATTGTGTACAGCGCATGTAATAAGATGTGTATTTCTTAATTAACATAAAACATGTTAATGTATATATCATATAAACTTATTACAAATAGTGTAATATTTATATTTTTCGTTTTCTTTTTGGACAATGTTATGACCGAAAAAATTTCTTATGCAAAATAACAATACTTATATCTTGTTACTCAAATTATGCCGTAAGCAGCATTTAAAGATCTCTATATACTAAGTATATAATTTATTATATTATATACTTAGTATATAGATAGAAACCGAAATAATTGTTATCGTCAGTTACGGTCATAAAAGGAATATCTCTACAATCGTAGGTATATGAGGTAAACATTTTGTACAACACTGTAACACAGTGTTGTTTTACAAAAAATAAATGAATCAATGTTTATTTGTGTACTTTTGTATTGAATATTTATAGTACACTATTTTTTAAGTATATCTTTTAGACAACCCTCACATCTACATCTACTTAAACCTACCGGATTGACAATGTTGCTAGATTTTGTTATATTGATTGATAGGTACTGGATAGGCTAATAAAAATTTGTCGAAAAATTTATGCATGTTTTATTTTCCAACGTATTTCATTTATTAAAAAAAACATTATCTGCTATTACTCTTAAAAATATTTAACATCTTGATTGATTGACCATTTGTTACAACTAAACTTACTTATTACAATAAAATACAAAAGATCACATAATCCGTTATATTGATTTAAAAGATAGCTTGTTAAAAAAATATTACTATTATAGGCACGTTAAATATAACGTTAGAAAGACCGTAGAAAGATACTAAAAAAACCTTTACTGTTTGAATGTTGCTTAATTTACGGACTTTTTAATCACCAAACAAGTAGGCACAAACGTTGGGCTGTATGTATGTTAATTTATAAAACTTCACTTTTGGCACCAAATCCTTTGTTGGTATAGAATAACATATTTAAATTTGCGTTATAACCATTTGTCGTTATTTATAATTTTAATTAAGCTATTTTTAACCTACTTTTTCAATAATTTAATTTTTCCAAAACATTTGTTCGTCGTTAAGAAAAATTTATTGACTTTCTCTATTTATTATTTATTAGCCAGTAATAATTGATCATTTTATCTACATTATTTAGGAACCAAACCAATTTTAATTTTCGTCTTGTTAATATCCTCAATATATAAAACAGTTCCATATATACTGCTTATATTAAATAATAGCAACAGGTACTGTGTCAATATATGCAGATTATTAACATTGTCTTACAGAACGAATACAATAAATTTTATTCGAGTGAAATATCAAAAAACCACTGTTGATCCTAAAATGAATATTATACAGCAATCATAATCTATCATAAATATAATATAATTCAATTAATTTCCAACTCTTTTTACATCTTTGGTTAATTACCTAAGGAGTGGTGATCACTTGGAACAGGTATTTTGTAAATGTTTAGACTTAACAAGCAATATAATGAATTACTTTATTTTTATTGCAAGAATAACCAGTAACTTACTTTTATGCTAATTGCGTCTATTTTACGTTACTCTTCATATTACATACAGATACTGGTAGTGTTAAAATATTCGTATATAAGCTAATTTATATGGATACCAGGAATCGCTATTGGATACCTAGTTAACTGAAATTTTCATTTACCATCAATATAGCACTGAGTTATTTATAGTTCAAGGATCACGACCTCAAGTTTTCTCCATAAATCTGAACGTTACTAGGTATTTCCAAGTAAATGGTGAAAAATGTTAACGAACTGCTACTCCGTTGATAGTGACAACTGCGCTAGGTCCCGCTGGCTCCGGTTCGTAGGCGGAGTCAGTGTCACCTTGTCTTCCATATGCAGTGTTCTCTGCCAAACTTTCACTGTATGGGGAATCATACAAGTTGTCTGTGACGTGGTCATATATATGTCTACTGTTTGAGTCATGAAGTGTCGCGTAACTCATTACGGCTGCATTTTGATCTTCCTTTCGTTCGGCGCCTTCGATGTTTTCCGTGTTTTTCACTGGTGTAGCTTTACGTCTGAAAACATATTAGATTGCCATTTATGTAATTAAAATATATTTGATAAAAGTATTTAAGATATCAACATAAGAGATATATACGTACAATCTTAAATATATGACTCCCAATAAAATTAACAAGAAAAGTACAACACCGCAGCCGACTCCAACGCTTAGTGGCAACGCGCCACTCTCTGCCGCTTCATTGGTAGCCAGTTCACAGTGAGGGTCTTCGCCAGACCACTTTCCATCATCTAAGCACTTGCGGAGAAAAGGTCCCACTCGTTGATATTGTGGCACACAATGGTATTCAATGGAGCTACCAAAAAGCGTGGAGCTGTTCGATATGATAATGCGTCCGTTTTCTATTGTTCCTGGCGATTTACAATCGATGGCTGGAAATTTTTTATATTTAATTAGTAAATTCTAATAATATATTTGAGTTACGTGAGATATGTTAAATTTGACAATTCGTATATAAAAGTATTATAAAACAGTTTTTTTATGGAACTTACGTAAGCAGACAGGCGGAGCTCCGTTCCATTGGCCTTTTGGTAAGCAAGTTCTAGTCTGATTTCCTTTAAGAGTGTACCCTCTTTCACAACGATAGTGTGCTTCGCCATCTATACTAAGAGTGGAAGTCACAACTACTAGTCCTACGCTTCCTTTAATTTGGATTGAAGGATCAGTGCATGTTATTTCTGTAAATTGGAATGATAAAAACCATTAAAATGTGTAGGTAAGTTTACTCGCGATTATATTTTTTTTGACCTTATATTTATTTACCTTTACATACTGGAGAATCTGAGCTCCATGTGCCATCATCCTGACACAGTCTTCGGGACACTCCGTCAAGTTGCCAATTTTCATCGCATTCATATAGAGCTGTGGCTCCGTAGTATGTAGCGTTCGTTGCTAAAGTCACCTTACCATTCTGTATACGACTTGGGTTACCGCAGTCGACGTCTAAAAATAGTAGAACAATAATAAGCAATAATAATAATGTTTTATGATTGTTTCAGGCGGATATGTACCTTACATGCTTCAAATTTTTATATATTTGCTAATCCTAATATGTGACATTTAATCATACATAACAATATAGCAACATATAAAACATTTTTATTTTTGCCTAATGCGTATGTAATTAATTTTTTTTAAATATATTATATATGTAAAAACTGTAGAAGTTTTTTGTGTAAGTGTCATGTAATAAATTCGTAATGCGATTGAGGAAGTTCGCGGGAAAAATATATTTAGAATTTGATAATAATAACGTTCAGAAACTGCTGACGATGGAGGAGCTCATAGAAATGCATGAGCAAGGGATGGACTAACGGTTGGAAACTTGACTGAACTGAGGTCATTTGGATGAAAAAGGGCGACAAATATTTAAAAATATCGATATTTTTTAACAAGAAAAGGAAAAGATATAAGGATGCTTTAAATTATATTATTAGACTTAAATTATATTAAATTTTAGATAATATTATGAGATAATCTTTGGGCTGACATACTATCTTGTTAGATTAGCGAGTATTACCTAATTCGAGTTAGTCGACTTACTCGAATTCGATTTACGCAGTTGTCGCTAAGTCCGGGGTGTTACTGTATTTACATACAAACATATATATGTATACATGTACGTTAAAAGTCCGAGGTGACGTTTGACTTACAGCTAAAGACTCAAAGCTAAATCAAAATATACCAATTTTATTATTACCCTTATTAGATATTATATTTTTAATTGTAACAGTATTTACGGCTAGACTTAGTTATTTTATACATAAATATATATAATATCGTTACTTACATTGACATTTCGGCGTAACCCCACTCCATTGTCCGTTGTCCTCACACGTGGAGAGACTCTCGCCTAGCACTTTGTATCCGCGCTCACATCGATATTTGACTAGCGCTCCAATACGGTATGTATTGCCATTGTTAGCAGTGACCGACGTCCGGATGAGAGTTCGCCCGTGCATGCGATCATTTCCAGTCACTGATACAATGCTATTTTCAGCAACAACGGGCTCTTGACATCTTATTTCTGTAAAGCATGAAATACAAATTTATTATTATTTAATTACATTTTAAATTAAATATGTCACTAATGTTTGATAAACCGTTATAAGTATAAGGAAATAATACAAGATTAATTTATAAAGTAATATCATATCATTATTATAAAGTTAGTAAATATTACTCAGATTCAGATAGCAACCAAAATATACTCAGTTACTAAAGGTAAGCGTGACATCTTTCACATTAGAGATTTTCGTTTTTAACATACCTTCACATCTTGGCGATGATTCACTCCATTGATGGTCTTCCGTGCACACTCTCCTAACGGGACCCACTAATCTATAGTTTGTTGTACACGAGTATTGAATAACGCTACCTAAATGTGTTGTATCATTCAGAAGATTTGCTGAGCCATACGGCAGAGGAGGTAGCTTTCCGCAGTCAACATCTAATAAAATATCATTAAAATTCATTTCAATCATAACAAAACCCTTAAAAATATATTAAGAGAAATCTTAAAAATTGATAATACAAAAATAGCTTAGCCAGATAGCTCTTTCCTTATAATTTAGTTCAGATATAATAAATTAGTTCTCGCACATAGCTAGAGAGTTTCTCATTGCCTAGTCTGTGTCCCAAGTTTCAAGATTTCATCCAAATTTGAGATTAATTGGTGATTGAGTAGCGGTACTCAACGCCGTGCTTTGGTAAATTCGTTAAATTTACGTAAAACATCACGACAAAAAACACTAAATATACGGCTTACATTCGCATTTGGGAGATTCACCAGACCACTCGCCGTCGGGTTGACACGTTAGATTAGGCTCTCCAATTAGCTGGTGTCCATTTACGCAATGAAAATCTATTGTGGAATGCACATTATAATCGTAGGCCTCCATGTATCCCCCTGCTGGTACTTCGGGATCAGGGCATGATATTACTGAAATATTAAATACTTACTTATATTGTACACTGCAAACATCTAACACAATATCATTATTAATAAATTATATTCTTGCATAAAAATCTATACTTATATTATATGAATTAGTGAACCTTAAAAACGTACATTCACAAGATGGTATATCATGAGACCATTTTCCATCGCGGTTACATGTGATCACTTCGGCGCCAGCAAGCCAGTAGTCAGATTCACAAGTGAACTGTGCAATAGAACCATATGTAGTGGTGCCATTAAGTAACCTGAACGATCCTTTATGTACCTGCGCTGGTGTGCCACAATCTACATATTTGCATGAGGGCGGTGTACCGGACCATACTCCACCAAGGTTGCATGTCACGCTCTAGAATATTAAAGTTTTGCTATTTATTTAATATGTGTCTGCAATTCGTATATACATACGAGTACATGTACAAAAGATAATTTATTTTAAAAATAAAATCTAATAAGACGTACCGTAGATCCGAACAAAATGAAACCGTTTTGGCAAGTGTAAGTTGCTAAAGAACCTGCTTTATGACCTGTGACAGTCACTGTAGCACCTGATACAGGTGGCGGTTCTGGGCACCAGTCAAAAAGACATTTAGGGGCATCCCCATCCCAAATACCTTCGTCACCACAAAATCTTTCTTCTTCTCCCACAAGGGTGTAATTTTCTTTACATTTGTAAATGGCTCCAGCCCCGTGAGTAGTTCGACCATCTACTAGATTAACCTCCCCGTCTTGTATTGGAGTCAAACCACCGCAATTTACATCTGTTAAGAAGTTTTATTTTATATATTTAATCTAATGGACAGTAATTGCTTCAAATAAAAATTAACGTAATATATCTCTACCAAAACCGAAGATAAATAGATATGATATAACTTACATCTACAGCTGGGTGCAATACCAGACCAGAATCCATCTTTTTTGCACTCTCTAGATTTGGCTCCAACTAACATGTGACCCTCTGGACACTTGTATGTTATTGTGGATCCTACTAGGTAACTATTTCCCTCGATAGTTGTATTCAAAAGCTTGTCAGGGCTTCCACAGGAGGGCGGTACTATAATAAAATATAATTTGTATTAAATATCAAAGAATAAGAAAGTAGTATTTTTAAATTTTTTTACTTTTAAATCGAATATGTTTCATGATAGACAAGTGAGATCGCAATATTAAGTAATCAGTAGACGCAACAGCGTTACGACTAAGCGGCGTTGTTAAAAATAATTGTTAGAAATATGGCTTACAAATAGTGTTGTTGAGTAGGAAGAAGAATCACATTTCGCTAGCTTTGATTTATAATCATATTATTATTATATACTAAGGTAAACCAAAAAATATATATAAGTTCACGTCGAGATACGTATAATTAACCACACTGAAGATTTGAGCTCACCGCATCATAACAACTCCACACATTATTACGATTATCTAATTATTAGATTTTTTATAACCAAGTGCATTATGGTTAAATCACAACTATGATATGGAAAATATCTTGCGGTAGCGAATCAAAACGCATTTGAAAGACATTCGCAGGGCTTTGTAGTTCGCACTTGCGGTATATAAAAAGATATATATGTACCTATGAATGACACTCACGGTACTGGCAGATCCAGTGCAGGTAATCGAGGTTGCAGCCGACGTCGTTCCACAGCCACGCGCGCCCGCCGTCCAGCACCACGCAATTCTGTTCACCGTTATAGTTGTTTGGTTGGTCTTTGCCCCATGTTGGCTTTGATACCATCTCACCTTAAGAAAATAAATAATATTATTAATTTGTTTACAAAATATGTAAATACAACACCACGTTTTGGCCTCTTTGGTAAGAGGTTAGCCTTATTATTAATAGCCTTAGCTATTAATTAAACTACTTTCAATAGTAACTTGATTTTTCCTTACCGTCAACCCATTTCCAAGTTCTTGAAGTAAGACCAGGCTCCTTTTGAGCACCAATCCAAACTAGTTGTGTTTTAAGTTGTGTTTTTCGCCTTTCTAATTCTTGAATAAGATAGCTTGACGTTGCACCCTATCGAATAAAACATTTGTAAGTGCTAGTCGAATAACTCTACATTATTGTTTGCACGAAACGTTCTCATACAATTTTCAGTGAATTAGCCAATTAAAATAATTCAATGTTAAAAATCTATTAAATTAGTGACATTTATCATCTGAAGTTATATTTTTTATCTATTTATAGAAAATCTTGTATAACTTACATACTTAAGCACTATTTTCGAATCACATGAATGAATACTTCACTGAATCTAAACTGCGCTCAGTTCACTTAATCTTAAATTGCTTGAAAATCGGATATCTTGATAAGATTTCCGAGATCACTCTAAGATTTTATCAATGATAAGATTTCTCAATTCTATAGGCTTTAATTCATTCTTTTTATAATTTATCAATTCATATATTAATAATATTGAAAGTGAGCAATATGTATGTATTTAGAATGTAGATAGCCAGACTCTAGACTTGTACAAAATATTGTCCACCTGAAATCCGTGAATGAGATCGCCTCCGTGAGCCTGACACTGTCTTCTGGCATCTTCAAAAGAGGCGCCTTTTGCAACGTTAAACTCATAGCAGTTTCTTGAAAACGCTGCCAATTCTATGTCAGCTGAGGCACCCACGGGTGCACACCGGTCATTCGAAAATTCTACCAACATTAAAAATATTTATCCTTAGTAAGTACATACATTATTACTGGAAAAATAAAAATATTTCCTGTTAGTAACTGACACAAAATTTTTGTGACGAATAATCTTTTGAAAACGCCAGTTGCAAAAACCAACCGAATGCTTTTTAGAATTTATGAGTTTTTATAGTCTGTCTGTTGTTTGTTTGTAGGATTAGTTCTCGTTGACCTTTAATTATAAATTCGTAGAAATTGCAGTAAAAATAAAGGAAAAGCGGACTGTACCGCAAATATAAGTTTGTCACCGATATTCATATGTCTATATTATATATATAAAAAAAATAAAAAAATTAGCGTCACGCTGTATCCGGCACATGGCAGGGTAGGCAGAGGGAATCGTAGGGACCTAGTGTTAAGACACTCCGTTCCCCGCTTTCCGCCTTTCGAGGCATTGCGTGTTGAGTGACGGAACTCAACGCCGCGCTTTTTGCCTTGTTATCAGAGCGAAGAAAATGAATCATTTTCTCCAAGTGGGAATCGAACCCACAAACCGTCCCGTTTACAGGCAGAGGCTATACAGGGTAAAACCGGGATAGATGCCCAATTTTTAGAAATGGCCACTTTATTTTCAAAATATTTATTTTATAGCAAAAATTTCCAAAGGTATGGCTAGCTCAATTTATTAACCTCTTAAATACTAATTTTGTAGAAATAATTTTTCATGGAACCTCTTTTTTGAGGATAGACGCCGATTGAGGATAGATGATTGTCTCTGAGAGGCAGGGGCCATTATAATGACAAAAACATTTTGTGTTTTTTTAAATGCTTAAATATTTACCGTTAGGCGATAATTCTATTAGGTATCACACAAATGATTATAATACAATATTTATAGCATTTGTTTAACAAAAATATAAATTCTTAAGTTTATGTTTTAACCAATTTAATTGAAGTTTGTATGGATAGTGCTTTTATTATTCCACATCTTGATCTATACGTTTTGAAAATTGTATAAGTGTCACTTAGCCTGTCCTGACATTCTGTTATTTTTACATACATCTTTAGTTTTATCCTGTCCATCTCTCTTAGTTTGTACGGGCTTTTATTTCCTTTGATTTTATAGTTAAGTAGATTGTCATTTTCGCTGCTTGAACTTTAAATAATTTGCCTTTTTAGTAAATTCAGTCTTGATCAATTTTCATTAAACTTTTCAAGTAAATTTTAAACAATTATCATTAATTTTTCTATTTTATATTTAGCCATTTTTATTCATTTTACCTTAACAAAAATTTGTAATATTTTGTCCCACATTATCTGTAATGTATACATCTGTAGTGCCAAAATATATTCTAAATTCTTTCATTGATATTCTATATATAAATAGGTAAATATATAATAAATATAACAGATACTAATAATATTTAAAGAGATACTAATAATATTTAAATTTATTTTTATTTGTTTGAAGAATTTTTGACATGAAAGAAAGTAGAGAACCAACAGGAAAGGGTAAAAAAGTTATGCAAGCAAAGAAAAAAGTACTAAACAACCAAATGAAAAAGCAAAAAAAATCCTATTTATAGACAATACCAGCTCAAAAGATGAATCAATCAATATCCAGAATATCTGTGATGACGATGCCGACATGTGCATGATTTGTTGTGAATGTGGAAAATCTAACGAAATGTGGTATACATACAGGGACCTGTGGTGAGTGGGAACACGCTCGATGATTAGTGATTTTCGTACGAAGCAATAAGTAATCATTTTTTTTATATTATAAGACTGATTTTGCATGTTCCGAAAGATAATATAACCACGTTTAACACACAAATTATAAGCACATGTTAAAAATGTTATAGGTATATATTTTTTATAACTATTCTAGTCCTGGTTACCATAGCCCCGGTGGATGTTATTACCCTTGGGCATCATACTCTTGGGCAATGGGAGCCAATGACACTTTTATTACAAATGAGTATAAATATTTTTATTTGTTTTATTTTTTAAATTCTGCCATAATAAGAGAAATTAGACTAGTGATACTGTAAAAAAAAATTAAAACTTTATTAAAAAATGATGTTTTTCAAAACATATAGGAGATTTTCTTAAGTGGTGCCAATTCCCCCGTTCCCCTAACTGAGATTTTATTCGATTATGTAAATCTAAGGTGTCGTTAATACTGTTGATCTTTTTTATGTTCACTCTAAAATGCCACAATCAGTAAATTTCAGGTAATTTACACGAGTTTCTTTTATGGCTGACTTTACGGAAAATAAATAAACAAATATAATCGAATAACGCATTTCATACATATTGCAGACGATCTTTTATAACTGTGATGACATTATTAATGCAGAGTTTTTGTGTATTTTAAATTTTTGTGTAATTTGAAGAGTGACATTTCGTCCGATAGAGTTTTCGTTTTAGCCAATTCGATCTATCGAAGAATTATAATGTTTATTGGAATTATAATTAGAATTTTAAATAAAATGCTTTTCTTTTGTATGTAATAAAAACCATGTATGTAATTATGACCCCCACCAATGCAAAATTGGGAAATCCAGCTATATGTTTTAATATTACTACGTATGTAATATTATGATGAATAGCAATGGAGTTACACTAAAACATATAGCGAAAACGGGAGAGCTTGAGAGCTTGTTTCCGTTGTGTTCGCTGAGGAAACGGCTTATTTTACGGAAAAACCATGTATATTGTAAATTTCCCCTTTAAAAAGTCCTTCACAAGGTGTAATCGTCCTCAGCGTGAGAGCATGTAATTGTCACCTCAATAACTGTTTTGATATTTTACAAAAAATAAAAGGTGGTTGACAAAACTACTTCATCCAATTCAGTTTATTTTTTTATGCAATTAAATACACTGCTCTATAATGTATGAAGTTTAGGTATATAGATATCCTAAAAGTTATGAATGATTTAAAATAGAGGAACAGGGCCGACATCGTCACACTTTCGAGAATAAAATACACTATATCTAATTTGGCTCAAAAACTTGCATTTCACATTATAGGTATATAAAGATAGGTGCTGTGTCTGTCATATCGATAATATGCTCCGAACTTGCCCTGGTGCATCGGTGCTAATAAACTAATGTAAAATCAGTGTGCACTCTTCGATTGTCTTCTTCTAATTATCCGTAGACAGACAAATTTAATAATATGAAGCTGTATATTCCTGATGTGCCGAAGGGTTCCTTTTTAACTATCCATAAGAATACTGATAAACAAAATATTTATAAACTTCCTAAATCATGATAAAGTAAGCTCAAATACGATTGTAAAAAAGGTGATTATATATATATATATATATATATATATATATATATATATATATATATATATATATATATATATATATATATATATATATATATATATATATATATATATATATATATATATATATATATATATATATATATATATATATATATATACCTCGACAATGACGAATAAAATTGAATCAATTTATCAAATATTTAAGTTTTCAAATCGCAATAAGAGTGACATTTAGCAGTTGTAGCTTTATTTCAAACCGTTGCATTCTATAGAATAACACACCTACATTAGATAGATAAAAATAATGTAATTTTATAAAAGAACGAAAATAGATTACAAGTACCTAATGTGTAAATTACAAAACATTGATAAATAGAAGTAAAAAAACCAATCAGCACAGTTTTTGTCTTCTTCACTTTCCACACACACATACTACATATATTTTTCATTAATTTTCACATTCAATGTGATTCGATAGAAAGTAAATAAAAATAAATTGCGTGCGTACAAAGTATACATGTCAGAAGTGAAACTTCTTTGACAAATTAATTTATAAATCTCGTTTATATTTATATTTATACTAACCTCCGGCTTTTTAGATTTCCAAGATTTAGATGGAGGAAAAAAGGAAGATATGAATTTAATTGTAATTAAAATAATAAAATTAAGTAAAGCATCGCAGGCACAAAGTTAATTTGCCATTTTTTTTTAAATATGTTGAGCAATACATAAAACTGAAAATATAAAAAAAGTAAAACAAAATATGGCAGAATCGAATTCGGGGAGTAAGAACTTAATCCGCCCATTTCCCAAACAGTTTAACGGAAAATATTTCAAAATACGTATGTTTTGTATTTCAGTTCGATAGCCACTATTATGCACTTACAGTAATATTAGTTTTTATATTTGAATGTAGATGTAACTATCACTTGTATACCAGATTGTTATCGCTTGATTTTTATTACGTTCACGACTGCAAGTAAGCACTTGTTTTGTTCTTAATAACCACAAAAAATACTTAGATCTCAAGTTAAATTAGTTTATTTCATTTTCAATACTTCATACACGATTTAAAACTTGAAAGTTGTACAATACACTCTGTACTGTTTTGTATTGTTTCTGCTTCAGAATTCATCTTATAACTTGCAACAATGAAAATAAGATAATTTTTCAACGCTGCAACGAACCAGAACTGATTATATATATCGAATAGTATGAAGAACACGGATTCGACGTGCGAGTGCCGGACTCGTCATGTTGTAGAGATAAGAACAGTCTGTAACATATAAACTAGAAGGTATATACTATATATTCTAAAATACAACAGTATATGAACCAGTACCTATACCTTGAACATACATAAAGGTGTATTACCTACATATATACAGTCAATTAATACATTTGATTTTGCGTGTATAGAGTACAAACGTAATACTTAAGGAGGTTACTATTGTGAATACTAAACTCTTTTATAACTTTCCAAGTCTTCAAATTGTGACATAATTTCGTTTTGTAATACAAATGTTACGGTGATTGTTTTAGTGTGCTGAAAGAGAAAATATTCTAGACATTTTGCTCAATCAATAAATTAATAAGTTCTTTGGTTTCCGCGATGTTTATTCATAATAAATAAAACAGTTTAAACGGATTAATCGCGTATCACCGTATAGACTCACCACTGTCTACCCGTGACCACGGACTATTGCAAAGTGTTCGGAACGTCGGGTTTCCAAAAAGAAATCCAAAAAATGATAATATACGCGATTAATCCGTTTAAACTGTTTTATTTAATATCAATAAATTATATTACTGTCATTGCAGTAATAATTTTATGCAACCTGATAACTCTCTAAATATTAACACCTCATCGAAGTGTATTTATACTTAAGCTGTCAAGTTAATTACGCCTTTCCTTATTAGAATTGTTGGATATGAAAATCCACATATTTGCGGGAGAACACGTCAAACAAATATGTATAAATCGTATTACGCGTACAAATATACATATAATAATTTAGATTATGATTGATGGTAATTGGTATAGACTTGCCTGACAGCGGGGGTATGCACTTGTTTTGTATGAAATTTATAATAAGGGTGTTTATCACACCCTAATAATTTATAAAGTGCATACAACGTAGGTATAATTTTTCGTCATAATATAAATGTTATGCCTAAACATATATACATACAAATATATGTGATATATATATATGTATATATATATATATATATATATATATATATATATATATATATATATATATATATATATATATATATATTGAAATGAAATGTCGGGGCGTATTTCGATCCGCCGCCGCATCATTTTACTTGTCGCCGCGAGGGTTAATTCATATATGTAGTAGCCATTTAATATCATCTGTTAACTATCGAGCGGGAAGGTGATTAGTTTATATCGATAAGTTTAATTATCAAGTGTTTTATCATCTTCAGATCCAAATTATGCGGCTTCCTTACTTGTTGACACACTTTTAAATATTGTTAAAAACATACTATACTATACTCATATAGCCATAAAAGTATAACTAAGCCGTGGATAACGCCTGGTCTTTTAAAGAGTACTCATCATCGTGATAAGCTTTATCCAAAACAAAAACAGGACCCTACAAATGAAATTTGAAAATTACGTTTGTCTGGTATAGTAACTTTTGTATCAATTTGCTAAAGAAGATAAAACGAAAGGAACGAATTTCAAAAGGCCAGGCGTGATCCATTAGCTACTTGGAAGATCATTAAGCTAATTTAAGACATAAATCAAATAGCTCTGAGGAATTATTGAACATAGTTCAAAATCCTGTTTCATCTGTGCTATGAGATAATTAAGTTCATCGCCAATATGGGTAAAAAACAGGTAACTGAATTTAAGAATAATATTTTAAGTAGTTCTACTTAGTCTTCACAAATCTTAGTCTGACATGAATCTGAAGTCTGAATGTATGGCCTTATTTTTAACTGATGATTTCGAGGTTGTGCATTATTTTGAATCTTAAAGAAATGCCGTGAGCTCACTCCAGTTAATAAATCAGCCAGAAATACCCTTTTGCCTATACTAACGCGTGCCTATACCAATTGCCTCTCATCAGGTGCTTTCTCAGATGTGTTCAAAAAGGCTCAAGTATATCCTGTTTATAAAAGTGGGGACAAACACCATATTAATAATTATAGGCGAATTTCAGTCCTCAGCGTCTTATATACTTTGTTTGAAATAAATCTTAACAAGCGATTGCGAGATTTTCTTACACAATCAATATCTTTTCAGCGAATCACTATTATTTCTGAAGCCATAGATCTGATGATGCAGTTCATAACTGGTGATGCAGTTCATAACTGGTGATGCAGCTATTGACCTCATACGACTATTGTAAGAAATTTGCATACTAAGCTTAAGGCTATTTGCATTCTTGACCTCACTTTTTTAATATATTCTAATGAAAATTGTAATTTAGCGCCAGACATTTGCAAAACAATAATGTACGCTGATGATACGTACAAATATTGTAATTCAAAAATATTCTAAGCTGTTGCTAGTTACAAGAAAAATTTAACTCAGTTAAAGAAAGTGAAAATATAAACAGAAAAAATATACTTATATTTAAAAATATAACAACAAATACTGAAGATGTAAGCTTATAAGCCGTTATAAGCTTACATCTTCAGTATTTGTCTGTCTTTCTGTCTGTCTTTCTGTGATATATCCATAAATTGCTAATTCGCAGAATTTTCCTTTATTTGTAAATTCTCACTTTCCGTTAAATTTCATACTAGGTCAACAGGAAAGATCTTGAAAGACCGGCAGATAGACATACGGACAACGAAGTGATCCTAAAATGTTTTTTCCTATTCAGCTGCGGAACCTTAAAATTAATAACATGGACAATGTTAATAAAAACAGGTGATTAAGAAAACGGCATTATATATATAATACTAATAATATACCATAAATAATATTATTATAAATGAATATATAAATACTTGGTACGACGGAAGTATAAATTATACTATGTTAAGTAACTAACCTTCAGTTGTAAAGACCTCGACTTCACATAATGACAGAGAACCTTCCACTCCGACGAGTTGCAGGAATACATGCTGCCCAATCAAAGGTCGAGCACAAGTGAATGTCTTCGTTACTCCTTCGTCTATGGCAAAAAATAAAAAAATATAAATCTTCTAGAAAGAATAATTAAAATGTTGAAAGTTTCTAAAACTATGCATATATAATTTACACACATTTTTTTAATATAGTGAGAATTTCTATTTAATAACTTTTTTACTAAGAGTCGCCACACTGGTTGGTTGAAAAATAAAATTTTAAGCTTGATGGCGTCAAGCTTATAATTAAAAGCTACACACGTACGCCAAAAATCATAATAATTATATGAACGATATACAAAAAATAAGAATTTAAATATTGTTAGTTTAAATAAGCGTCACCTGTCGTCAAGCGTCCTCTGTATTAAGCTAGACAGAAGAATACTTAATTTTGAGACATTACGTTTCCAATCCAAAACTACGCTTATATTTAATAGATCCGAGAGATGGAAATAATTTAATATTTTACCTGCAAATATCAATGTCAAAAAATACTGCTCCACTGCAGCAATGTAACTTATATCAAAAATAAATGGAATTTCATGAACACATATGAAAATATTCAACACGTATTCATTATTGTTTGGCGAAATATGTGAATAGCGTTTGTGAATTTCATTCCTGTTCGTGCAAATAGATACAACCAATTTGACTCTCGACGTGTACGAGTATATAAATATAAACACTTAATGTCACGAATTTAGTAATACGCAGCGATTAGTGAAACATTCAATTATTATAACCGTTATTATTAACTAGAGGTCTCATTTATATTAATGATTTTATTAATAAAATAATTACTTTAACTAATATTAAATAGTATTGTAGTAAATTTGGCATGTGTCCAGCAGTTAACGTCTCCCGGCGGATATGATGATGATGATGATATATAGCTACTAAGTAGTATTGTATCTGTATATACATTTTTGTCGCAATATTGTATATACATTACACACACACTAAACACACAAATACACACACACTAAACACACAAATACACACACACTAAACACACAAATAAATACAATTAATTAAAGAAAAATTGTCAATTGTTAAAAAATGTGAAAAAATTGTGAAAATTGTGAAATTGTGAAAAAATGTCAATTTTTGCTAAAATTTCTCATAAGTGATTAAACTAATTAACAACTGTGTGGAACGAATCGAGTATCTCATTACGTAAAGGTATTTAATATTTTTATAATTATATAAGTTGTGCGCGCGTGTTCAACGTTCATGACGGGGACCAGAATACTCACATCGAATGGTATACTTGAACAGATATCTAGGATTTGAAATGTTATAGTCTTAGGTTATTGGATTGTGCCAAGATATTCATAATTTAGAAGGGAATTCATTGGTTACTATTTGCATAACGTTATTATTAACTTCTACAAGTAAAGTTCCAGAGTCTTTCCTTTGACATTAGCGGTCTATATGGGATATATCCCATAAAGACCGCTAATGTCAAAGCGCTCCGTCCTCCGTTGTTGTTGAGTAGTGGTACTTAACTTAGCAAAATTTCTAACTAGAGCAGGCGAATCTAAATAATTTATATCACCAAGCCAACCTACAACCATCGCGTATTCTGTGAGGTGAGGCTCCACTGGGCTAGGATGGTCACGAAATACAAATAATACTTTAAAAATTTTATGTTGACAGAATTTTTTAAATTAAGGTTAGAAAAGCTATCAAAATGTATCGAGATTTAAGCCCTGTATTCACATCTCACAATATGTTTTTTAAAAAAATGGAACATATTTATGGATTGAACACAGACAGAGATTTTATATCGAATCATTAGTATAGAATTTTTATATGAGATAAAATTTAAATATATAATAAGTAAAATGAAAACCCGACTACATCGCTATTTTATGATATAATACATAAGCTATCACTTTGTCCGGAGACTGCGGTTCCCATGAAGCACTGAGCGAGAGCCTGTGAACATTTGTGACACGATTTCCACTTTTCTCTGTGCAATTCATATGACTATGAGTGAAACTACTCAGGATACATACGATGACATTAAAATATATATATTTTGTATTATATTATAAATATCAATAAGTATTTTGCAAAAGATTGGACATTGCTATATTTATTTTATTATATACTAGGGACCCGCTCGCGGCTTCACCGCTTAAGTTAACGGAATTACGTTAATTTTGATATTTTATACGAAATCACAATGTACACATTCAGTATACTCGTATTTACTCTAATATAATTTTTTTTCCTAAAATAAAAGTAACTCCTTATAACATCAGCTACCTGTCAGTGAAAGTTCCGTCAAAATCGGTTTAGCCGTTTCAGAGATTAGCCGAAATAAACAGATAGACAGACAAAAGTTGTAAAAGTACTATTTTGGTATATGTAACGTATCATATATAAGTCGCTCAGATGTTGTAGTAAAAAGTTTGATTTTGTATTTTTCATTTTGTAAAAAAGACATACAGAGTAACTTTTAAGACGAACGAATTTATTAATCTATTACCGCAATATCGATGGTAGAATTTCAACATTAGTCGACCTCCTTGTGAGCATTTATTCTTAAAATTAGGTTAACAACAAATTGAGCGCTCTGCTTATTTTCATTGATCGCTTTATTGTAATTCAACTTGTATGTATTATACTCGTAATAATCTTCTAACCGTATAAATTATTATAGGTTACATTATTACTTAGCTTGACCTGAATATTGGATGCTGATTAGTAAATCATACTAAAATAGCTGAAATTACATATACATATACATCTATGCAGGTCTCAAATTTCAAATGTATTCTTTTACTAATCAAATTTCCGTTAAATTTGTTTCTGAATTTATTTTTGTTTATAAGGAGATTATTGAGTTCAAAACCTATAAATAATATTTGACATAGGTACATACAGTTTACAAGCGCTTTTATCATCGACGTAAGCTATTAATCCTCCTCTGGGCCACCTACAGTCAGATTAAATATGAAAGGTTACCTATCGTTCCTGGAAACCATGCACAAAGAGGATTTCTTTGTAAATCGCTGCTGCTGTTCCCGACTCGAATTTCAAGATCTTGCAGTGGCTGGTGTCCTGTGAAATAAAAATAATAGCTGACAGATTAACTTATTCCGTCTAAATACTATTACAATTATATTACATTTTTTTATTATTTAGTAATAAAAATTGTTCAGGAATTATATTATATAAAGAAAATTAAATTTTAAACGTAAAGAAAAATAACACAGATTTGTTGAATTAATGGGAATAGCGTATGAACGTATAAATAGACTTTTTGTTAAAACATAACCGATATAATAAGTTTTTCAGTTGATAATAATTTAATCCTTTATTTATATATGTATGTTTATGTTAATATGTATAATAGACAGTTACACTGATGTATAACTTTATAATGTGAATATTATCATTTAAAACATACAAGGTAAATGTAGAGACAACATAGAATTACTGATTTATAGTGGCGGATTGCACGAATACTTCGTTAGTGACCACCATGGCATACACTTAGCTGCGGTTAATTTTATTGCATGTCCATCGCCCGCAAGTTGTGACATGGACTGACCAACCACGACAAATTTTGTTAAACAATTGGTTACTTGTTATACAAATATACATGTTTTGTTGATAATATATCAAATTTAAATTAGATATGAGAACGTATATACTGGCTGGTAGCAGAATTAAAGTAACAGTACTGATATATCATATTTATTTGAAAACGTAATTATTATGCGTACAATTATATATTAGTCGCACGGGGCACATACATCTATATCTATATCTATTTTTTCTACAATCTTTAAAATCACAAAATATAAAGAACTAAACATTTTAGATGAATTTTTCGTTACTATTGCGTTTTTCTTTCGACGTTTCATTTATTCTATTTACTTACACAAATAATCCAGATTGGGTCGTTCGACAAGATATGGATCCCCGTAATTTTTAATTTAATTTTTAACTATCTATATAGAGTCTGTGGTCTCTAAATGTGACTTTTTGATGGAGTAACAGTAAATAATGTATGTTCAATTATTGAAAGAAAGACGATTATTTATAAATCGTGGGAGGGTAGGTACGTTTTTATATACGTCTATAGCATCGGAATTAGTGTAGTGAGCGTTAACGGTAATATTTTAAGTAAAAAATCTGATACATATCCGACAGTGACGGATTGGCGGACGGGCAGAGAGTAGATAGATGTTTGTAGTCTGCTGATGGGCAAAACTTACTTGATACTTGAGATCAGTATATTATATTTTATGCGTAATGTTAAATTTGAAAAGTAATAAAGTTGTCTACAAGATGTTGCTTGTACCGACTCTGACATGGTCGTTTGAAACAATGCACAAATATTTCTTATTTACATTCAAACGTTCGTGATTTACAAGTTTCATTCTTGTCTTTTCTTGATTTTCATTATGACCGGTCCCATATAGTTTCAAACATACTCACGACGCAACACTAGCTTACTACTTGTGGTCTGATTATAAAACATTTTTTTTAATTCACAAAATCAATTTTGCCTAGATTTGTCTTCCAATTGTATCTTACAGAAAATATAAGTACAAAATTGTGGTGAAATCAATATTTTTTGTATGAATATAAAACATAAATTAGTAATATTCGAGATATGTTTAATTTTGCTTAGAAGTGTAATATATCATTTTACATTTTATAACTTCCGTTATAACTTTTTTATTTATATAATATTAATTATTTGTTTTATGTGATAAAGGGTTCCTCTTTGTTGTTGTAAAAATACACATACAGGTAGGCAGATAATTCTTAGTGTCAAAACACTAGAGCACTCCATTTATCAACATGAAAGGTGGATTTCAACGCTACGTTTGTCTTCCTATAGCGGGAAAATTAAAATAACAATTAATTCCCTAGTGTCGGGTACAAACGATAAATTAACGATAACGATTAATCTATAATATTAAGTGCTTTAAAATGTCAAATCTATTACCTAGTGTCTATTGTATTGTATTGTATTGTTTTGTATTGTGTTGTACCGTGTATTATATGCAAGAGCACATAAGTCATATCTATCTATATATAGAATGTTTGGACATTAATTAACAAAAGGGAAATCAATAGCTAACGTTACTCGAAATACACTGGAACTTTTGCTATTCGCCTATCAAAGGCTTTCAAAAAGGAAATAATCAAAAACGTAGTGCTTGCAGGAATATTGATTTGCTGCCATCACCTACATATCACCTTGTGTACTTTTAATTTATTTACAAATTTGATGAATATCGATCCTGAAATCGACAGGACAGAAATAAAGCTTTTTATCAAGGACTGTCAAGTACAAAACAAAATACATTCGTTACAACAAGTTTGTATTAGTGACTGTTTCTAATATATAAATACTATGTATGAAATAAAAAACACTGTGTGCATATAATTTGTCTTCAGTTGTGTATGTTTATAATATTATTAAGGATAGATTGATTTTAAAACGGATCGTATTTGTTACGTATTTAAGTAAGATCTTGTTTGTGATGATTTTTATATACTTTTCAATGATTTTTCTTCCAACGTGTACCTAGCGGCAGTACCTTGAAGTATTGTTTTATTATGCAGTAGAAATGTCACTTAATGATGATGTTCGCTTTCACATACTTTCTTGTACAATATACGACTGCTTGATTTGCCTTTACCAATATATTTTATTATATAAGTACTTAGATGTTTCACTAGCAGAATAGATAAATAATGTCCGTTTTAATAATACTATTTTTATTGCTTCTAGTTACTTGTGTTTATATAAAATAATAATAAACCGAGTACCTGTTTGACTAAATTTTATTAAATTCTATATGAATATGATTTATATATGTGAGAGCAACGAATTTAAATAGAATTAATTCTAAATAATAAATATATAAAATTATGACATTAGGCAAATGGAATATATAGTTACAATATTAAAAAATTTACAATGTTGAGATTTTAGCGTTTATGCGTAAGGCATTTATTTTTTAACTTTGAATTAGTCTTCTCTTACCACAGCATCCTCTAGTCGTGACCCTTACTACTTTTACGGCGTAATGTCGTAGCAGGTCTACTTGCCACCAAGGAGAGGCTTCTCTTTGAGTTTCGGTACATCTTTTCCCGTCATGCTCAGTAGTTTTTTCTCCATCGTTGCCGTTACTAGCGCTCCCTCCTCGGACCGTGGTTGATTGATTTGCAGGTTTTCTGAAGGCCACGTTCGTGCCTGTAATAGAGGCAGGTATTTTATTGTTTGAATTACTTATGCAAAATCTGTTAATAAAATTATGTTAACTTTGATATTGAATTAGTGTAGTAAAGTATAGTATTATTAAAAATTAAATTGACGTATTAATAAAGACAACAGATTTTTTATTTTTATTAAAGTGTTTTTGAGTTGTTACGAATAATTTGACATATCTGAGAACCTGCGGTACTTACCACAAAATGGTGGTTCTGCGGTCCAATCGCCTCTCAATGTACATTCTCTTTGATGCGGTCCGAACAGCTCATAGCCTTCATCGCATTCAAATGTAGCCACCGTGCCAGGCACTATATTTGTGGTAGTAGACAAAGTCACCCTCGCGTTAGCTGGCACTGCAGGGTGCCCACACTGTAGATCACCTACAACATAAATATAATGGTAAATAAAACAGTTTCATTATAATAAATCACTTACTACTTGGATGATTGGAAATCGGTCTTTGAATATTTGTTTTGAAGCTATTTTTATAATTGTAATATAATTCATTGATAATTGACTCTTTCAAGAAACTAACTCAAAATATGTAAATAAATGTAGTATATGGTTGAGAAATTAACATGATTAGAAATCAACAGTCAAACAGTTCCAAGTTTAATTTATAAAGCACATGTGATCTCGACCATTTAAAGGCGCGTTACTAAATTCCGAGTAATGAACCTCCGCCTCCGGGCGTCAAACAACGGAGGAACGGTGTATTGCTTTACAAAGAGCTTTCAATCTATTGTGGAGGATTTGTAAAATTTCATCTAGGATCGTTTATTGGAAATGTTTTGTGTAATGTAACGCATTTCTGTTAAATAGTTACAAATATTATATTGTTAAATTGGTCATTTTTATGTTACATAAATATGGTTATTTGTGAAAAACAGAGCACATTTTAAAAGATTAATTATTTATTATTAGTTATGTGCTGGATCGTTCACTAAGTGTATCTGTAAATACGGATTCGAATACGAGTATTTGGTATCAAGATCCGCGGATACGGATACAAATCTTAACAGTCGACGTCGGTGCGCGTGACGTTGATAGCTATCGCCACTTTAGCTAGCTTTAGCGGCAACTTAGCAAGACATCAGGACCGGCTTAAGTATTGGCAGAAAACAGATTGCAGTCACATTGCTCCCACATACTTATCATAAACCGCCACAAGCGTTCCAAGTGAACAAATTTTCAGCACATCAAAATTCATTTACAATTTTCATTGGGCATTCCATCTGGTTTTTTGGAGACAAAACTGTCAAGTTACTCCTTTTTAAGTACAATTAATTAATACTTAAGATACCATTTTTACTTCGAGCTAAAGTTAACACTTTATGTATTACGTAATATTAACGTAATAAGCGTAATAAGATAAATTGCTTAATTCATTGACTCACATTAACTAATTCATTAACTCACTAATTCATTAACTCACAGTTTCACGCTCTATCCCTAGCGAGATAGTTAAAGAGAACGGAGCGACAAACGCTACGGTCCCTTTCTTTTTATAAAATTGTTTTCTTATTAAAAAAGTGATGTTACTGTAGATACTTACTATAAAGTTTATATATCCAATCATTTTAATTACAAAGATTATTGATTACTCTCATTAAACAGCTCAATTAGTAACTCGGCTAGTTGATTTGCTGTTAATACTATACATTTTTTCAAGAAGTTCAACTATTTGATGTAAGAATTAAAAGTAATCGGAATAGAATTCAATAGCTTTTCACTGCTATCTCCTAACCTATGTATAGAAAACCTCTTAAATACGCGTTAAACACGATAAAGAATAATTTTCAGAAAACAAAAAGAAATCATTTCTCCATAAAAACCATTATCAACTGATCGGTCATCTGAATGGAGGTGTGATTTATTTTTATATTTCGACTCTGGCCAACACAAAGTAATGAAATAACCAATGGGTTCCAAGTCCACCTATCGTCAGCCACGTAAGGCACGTTATACATTTCTAGGTACCATTGTGTGTGTGGACTTTATCATACTTGTCTTGGTAAATTTATATAGAGAAAGATTATATTATAATATTATAGTTTATGGCAAGCATTGTAGAGGCCGCATAAAAAAGATAGTTACTATTAGTCTAAACATGCCTCAACCAATCATGCAAAACTATATTACTTCATTTTAAAATTTGAAATGAAGTACTTTTGAAATATTTTAACATAGTACAAAAAACTCTTATGTTGAATTTGAGAGAAAGACAAGAGTTAAGTGCTAAGTACTTTGATTTTATTTGTCTTTTCTGTAAACTGACGTTAATAGAAAGCAAAGGAAACTAAATAAATATCCACTCGAAATGCATTCTAATGTAAAATGAATAAAATGTACATGTATTGTAAAATGATAATAAGTGGATGAAGTCTGTGATGGTCTTTGGCAATTGAATACGTTTAACATTCGAATACGGCGTCGTATTTACAAATTGTGGCTCATTACGCCATTTCTACGTCTAAAGAAAGTGGCGTTATATAATTTTCAATGGTTACAATCATATTACCTGACATGTGCTCTAAAAGGCTGTACGCGTAGTTGCTCTCGCTTCACGGTGGTTACTTATTTAAATATATGTTTAAATGTGATAATTATCTTATGTAAGCAAATGAAAAATTAAATTGCAAAGTAGTATTCAAAGTCAATTAATTCTCTTTTTATTCTACGAAAGGGGGAAAAATGTCTTACTTTGTAAAAAAAAATCTTTTATTGTTTTGTGATTTTAATGTCTATACTATAAAACCAATTTAAAAGTATTTTTAACATGTAAATAGGCTAAGTGTTCGTTCGAGAATGGAACTGGATTTATAAGAAAAAAGTGAGCCACATATCGATTTAAATATCTTTTTCAGACAAAGAAATCAGACACTACTAAATCAAATCACCGATAAGGAGAAAGATTTAAATAATTAAAGAAATTGAAATAATTAATTTATAATATTATAATATTATAATTAGCTTGCATCTTTCAATTATTTATATTGTTCAACTGGTATTTTTATCAGTGGTCGTCTGACGTATATATGAATATATACGTCAGACATATCGTACATCGTATATATATATATATATATATATATATATATATATATATATATATATATATATATATATATATATATTCAACATCAAAATTATCCGAGAGCTACTTTGCCAAAATCCATACCGCTCTCGCAAGAAGCTCGCTCTGACACTTTCTGACAATTTCAGTCTCAAAATAAAATCTCACAGCCGCAGCAAAGCCTACATCTTGAACGACCGCCAAATTGGAATGGGAACGTTGACCTCTAACTCTCTATTTTCTACTGACGAGGAAATCTTAACTGTAGAAGACAATTTAATTCGACAAAATTTAATAAAATTTATGCCAAAAGTAACAAGGATGTTCAGAGAGGTTTTTTAAGTTTGACGTGTCGGTGCATCTGTAGGTATGCATCGTAGTTCTAAAACCGATAATTGATTTAGTGTTATTTTCATTTAAAAGGTGGCTTAGTTTGAAATGATTAGTCGTGTTTCAAGAAACTGTGTTTAGTCGTTTAAGGATTTTCTCTAGTTGATGTTTCATATCCTTTCATTTTAACAATTCTGTCTACACACACGGTTGATTTAAATAGATAACAACATTAATGTAATAGAATTATTTAAATTATTTTTTATATCCATTTTCTCTTTCACCCCTACAAGCTAAAAACATGCCCTTCAGGAGAACTTATAAAATAGTTTTTATTAAAAGTGACAAACATTTGTCTGATTTAAGTTTAGTGAGGTAAATACATATTTGTATTATTATATTGAACGTAAAAAAATATTTGTTTTAAGCTTCATATTGCTGGTTATTTTATTAAAAAATAATTTCATATTATTTCAGATTAAATATTGAGAAACATCAGTTGATAAATAAATTGAAACTTCTATTTATTTGAGTATTTTCTAAATACAAACTACCTTATTTATAATTATAATAACAAAACATCCAGTTTTATCTGATTGTGAGGCTCTAGTCACTGCTTTTTTTAACTTAACTCTTTATCCCGCAGGCAGTAGTGACGTTAAGGAGGGGCATGGTAGGGTGACCGCCCAGGGCGGTGAAGAATAACGGGTGCCACAGTTTTTCTTCAATGCCCCAGGGCCTTAATAATTTTTCATATCATGAAAAAAAATTAGGTACTTGATATTTCGATACATTGGGTTATAAAGTACTCCGGCTTTTGTTATAACAAAATGGGATTTCTTTTAATAAGCAGTTATTTTATTATGTATATCCCTTTAATTTGTCGTGAGGGTTTGACTTACATGTTGCAGGTCTATCTAGTGTTAAGACACTCCGTTTTCCGTATTTCATCCGAATTCGATACTTTGGATGTTGGGTTGTGTTGGTTCGATATTGCGTTATATTACGCCGTGATGGGCACACACATAGCAGAAACGTATTATAAAAGACAATACTTGTACATTTTCAATTTATATCCAAAATGTGTGTAAATTTTGCGGCAAACGTTGCGTGGCTCAATTTACAAAACTTATTTAACGTTTTATTGTACAAATAAATTTTAATTTTTTTTAACTGTTTAAAAAAGTGTTTAGCACTTGTTATTAAACTAACTATATTATATTTATATATTAGAGATGTGCCAAATATAACTTTGGACGATTAGCTGACCAGATTAGCTGGTCGGCTGTGAAGAAGCCGACTAGTCTGCCGGCCTATTTTGGAATTCTGGAAGATAGTGTTCACTGTTCATGTACAATGATTACATGAATAGTTAATTATCAAGACATCAATATTGCTATAGCTTAAAAATATCAAAAAGTGGAATATATTTAAAAACGCATTAAATTGCTAGTCATTTGTAGATTAGTATTTCACCTCATCCTCAAAATCTCATAAAAAGGTCGAGAAATTTTACAATCATGAAACAAAGACAACATGGGACTGTACGGCTGTACAATGTATTGAAAAGTAAGTTCAACATGAAGTGTAACAAAATGTCTTCACTCTAGCTACGAGAACATGATTGATTTTACAATACATATGAAATTATTTGAAAAATTCCATGCGTGACGACAAGAGCGGTAAGTACCTTAATCGATAAATACATCTATACAGTAAGAATCTACAGTATATTTTTAGCAATGCTATCAAAAATTTGCATCAAGAAAAATAAAAAAATATATTCAAGATATCAAGTCTTAACTGGCCTGCTCACTCTGTGGCCTTATAGTGAGCAGCTGTCCTAAAATAATTTGTTGATGTCATCAGTATGCTTTCTTTCCAAGCAAATAACTTGGAAACTGAAAGTCAAAGGAAAAAAGGTTTTGTGTTACATTTCAGAATGTGTAAGACTAATAATAGAACAAAAATATTACCAAGCAATCAAAGTTAGTATTAAATATAAAACATTTTAATTATAATGGCAATGCTATTTATATCCACGTACACGTCAATCAAATAAGCGATTCCTGTAAATTTTAAATGAAATTAAAATTTATAGCATCGCGTTATTTATATTACAATGTTGAAATTAAAATAGAGTTCTGTTCCTTTGCTTTATGCTACAACGTATATTTTCTTTTTCCATTTATTTACGTTAAATGTTGAAATTTGATTGAGAATTTATTACAAATATTTTTACGAATTTTATAACCACAATACATATTTTTTTAATTAAACGAAATACTTGTCATGCCAACTAAGGATTATAAAGAACTATAACGGACATAAATCCCTACAAAATAAACAAACATTTACCAATATCAAACTACGATACGAATAGTCGATACTCATACATTTTACATTGCAGATTCATATACTGTATACGAGTTACACTATGTCAGATAAGCAAATATATATTTTTTGGGTTCCGTATCTAAAAACGAAAAAAACGGAACCCTTATAGGATCACTTCGTTGTATCTTGACGTCTGTCTGTCATGGCCCTTTTGTCAAAATTACGTGGAGCTAAAACCAGTATCCAATATTCAAGTCAATAACCTCTTAAAGCATAGAAATAATCAAACTTCTAAGTAAACGCTATCAAAAGATATGAATGTTTATGCTTAATTTTTTGGTTTTTGCATGAAAATCACCACGTAATAAAGACCTACAGGACATTTCCCGTTGGCCTAGACTTATAAAATTTGGCACTAGGTTAGAACTCGTAGTAAATAGTAACTCAAACGAGAAAATCTGACAATTGGAAATTTATATACATATATCCCAGAAAAAGACTATGACAAACTTATACTATACTTAGTTCATTTCAAAAAAATGAGTGTATACGGCCGCAATTTAAGCTTGTCAACTTTTATAAGTTATATTTTCTGTTGACCTACAATCATGAAATTGGTACAGAGTCTCGGTGCGCTAGTACTACTCACGCTTTACGGACATAACACAACACATAAAACAAACCGACAGTTTTTTTAAAGTTATTAAAAAAATACACATGTTAGAAAACGTTTTATAGCTACGTTGAAGTCCTTATGAATGAAATTTATTATAGCCTACCCTAGTAAAGTAGTCTGTTGCATTTGTTTAGAGAGCTATAATGGTAATATTGTATAAAAATAAATAAAACGTACTCATATGATCATTAAAATATGAGTAAGGTCAGCGAGGTAATTCTTAATCAGTTGGTCTACATCAACCAACAAGTGAATGCTTCAAGGTTCCATATTAGCTATGTATAAATTGAGTTTGGTATTGCTTATGTAATATACATGATAAAATAAAAATGATTACAAAATACTTAGTTAAAAATATATTTAAATGTATTCAGGTTCCGGTTTTAGTGCAAAGACGCTCCGTTTTCCCTTTTCATGTATTGTGGCGTGTGGAGTGGCAACTTTGTCTTTTTACCAGAGCGACGAAATGAATTATTTCCAATTTGGTGAAGTTGTTACACGCACGTTTCACAATCAATCAGAATAAAAAAAATATAATGTTTTTATAAAAAATTAAACAAACAGATTTTACACCGTGCTGTACCCACCTTTACCAGGATAGGCAAAGGAGATCTAGGTAGTATTAAACACTACGTTCCCAACTGTTCATTAAATTTTCAAAACATTTTGTGTTGAGTGATGGAACTCAATGACGTCCTTTCTCTTGTTACCAGAGCGACGAAATTAACATATAACTCCTTCCGAGTGGGAATCGACCCCACTGCTGTCGCTTACAGTCAGACGCTGTGCCGCTGAGCCACGACAGCCTCTTCCTAAGATCTAAGCGTAACGTCCAGATGCAACGTGTCGGTGGTGAAACATTATTTTGTTACTGAATTTGCATTTTGTAAATTTAAACGTTTGCTTTATTAGAATGTCGATATGCTATGTAAATAAAAAGTGTATTATTTTTATATATTTTTGGTTGCTACAAGTATGTATTTCCTACAATTCTACATGATTATTGATTGTATATTTACATTATAGTAATATATGTTATGAAACTTAGGAGTTACTGTAGCTCTATACGGTAACATGAAATAGGATTTCTCCTGTGACAGCCGTTTAGATATTTTCAATGAAACTGCAATTTTGCCATGTCTTCCATTTCAAATGTTGGTAAACGAAAATCAAGTTATTACTAACACAAATCTTGAAAACTACTAGTTACCGAATCGGAGAACGTCACATGCTTGTAAACGAATAGTACACTATATAGTATTCTATATATCTATATATATAGAATAAAATCAAAGTTCATTTATTATGGCTTATTTAATATATGAAGATGTTCGCTTCTCGATTAAACCTAAACAATAGAATTTTAAAAACAATCACAATAAATTAAAAAAATACTATTAGCATTTTTGTGAGAAAATTTATTTAGAAAAACATGTTTTGGCACGACCCAACACGGAGTGCAATCAAGCGGGTCATAGGACATTCAAATTTACAGCAGCATAGAAAAATAAATAGGACGTACAGTTAAATTCGATTTTAAGCTGTACTACACGACAACTCCCTGATATCGCTGTCAGATACACAACGTTGCGATGCAGTGCAGTTTTTTCCGCTATTAAAACATATAACTTTCTCAAAAATACAAAATCAAAAAGTTTAAATTATCATGAAAACAAGCACGAGCGTATACCATACTGTCCAATATTGGCCATTAAATAAATCATCCTCTCATTCCTCTCATAGTTAAATTAACAAAAGTATTTAAAGTTAATACTATTTACATTTGTAAGTGGTATAATTTTATATAAACTCTTATATATTGGTTAGTAACTAGCTGCACCCGCAATTTTGTTTATGTGAGGAAGTAAATATGAACTTTCAGCTAATTCAATATAACAGTTAATTTGTAGTAGTCTCTTCGTACAAAATACTTTAACTTCTAACAAACTATTTCTAGATATACTTAGTGTTAGAAACGTTAGTTTTGGTTTGTAAGGATAAAAGGGTACAACTGTAATTTTTCATCTACAATATTTACTAATTTATTTACTACTGCCATTTAAAATACTTGAAGCAAAAGGTTAAAATATTAAAAATATAACTCAATTGCTTGCTGTATTGGTTATCTGTATAAAAACTAGATAGACACGACTGATCCTAAAACAGTGAATGAGAGAGAGTGGGGTGACAAATCTGTAAGTAACTAAATAAAAAATAAGCTAGATGGGAAGCCGCACTGACGATGCAACCGCACTAGGACCACATTATTATAGAAAGATGATACGGCAAGCATAATGAAGAATACCAACCAGTACAACTTTTTACAAATAACTTACCACCACCGTCCACTTTCAAGTTTTATAATCACAAAATAAATTGTCACAAGATAGTTTCTGATTTTTTTTTATTATATCTAAAAGGAATTTGCCGACGCAAAGCTACGAGCTACAAGCTATAGTCGACAGCCGGCTGTGTACGGTAGAAAAATAAATGAATATGTATAACTATTTTAAAAATATTCTAACCTGATATTTTATTATTTTAGTAGTTTTTTAGTAGAGTAGTTTATTAGTTTAGTGGTAGAAATTGTATACCTAAGGTGTCGGCAGCCATCTTCTTACACAGACGAAACAAACACGATACGTCAGTTCTATGATACAGGACTCATCTACGTTTTAGATATAATGAATAAAGGGGCGCCCGCAAAATTTCGCATTTATTCAATAGATTTTAATATTGTAAACACGTGTTTCATTCGTTTTTATCTTATACATCTTACAATATACAAGTTTAAGTTTTTAAATTCTAAATTATCTGTACCGATTACTTGTATGAGAAGTAAGTAATATAGTATGATAGATATGTGTATTCTAGTCAACATAATAAAACAAAATAAAAATAGCTTTGAAGATAGCTTAGAAGATAATATGTGAATAAGTTTTTTTTAAATCTCAAAATACTATTTAAAGTATGTGAGGAAAGGGAGAAGTACACCCTGTACTTTAATTTTAACTCAAACTCTACTATAAATTGATTTGTGTCAAAATATTATTAATTAGTTTTCTACAGTCGTACATGTTAAATTTTATTAGTAAGTTACCAGTAAATTTTTAAATATAAAAATATGTTTATACGTGTGTGTATACGCACGTATGTGAGTATGTTTGTATGCAGGTACGCGTACGTCTCAGAAGTGGTATTCAGAATAGTGGACGGGGTCGAGTGATTCCTTACACGTCCAAGATGCCGCTAACGGTGACCGATTGTTCTAAACACAAAAACCTATACTCGTCGTGCGTGACCTACTCTTTGCTACTGAGTACGTTATATATATATATTTTTTATTATTGTTCAACATTTACATAACAATCTTGAGATTGTAAATAGTATAAGATTTATTTTTCCTATCAATTTATCATAATAGATAGCTAAATGTCAAATTTATAAGAAAATAAGGCAATCTTCGGCAGGTTAAGTCTTAAGGAAAGTTCAGACACTATTTCCTGATATATATTAAATAATCTAGCTGGTTCTGGTGGCTTATAGATATACAAAACAAATATTGGAATGTACCATACAGTTACGGAGATGTGCGTGCACAAACATACAAATACAAAGAAATAGATATATAATTATAACATTACACAGTAACATAACACAACATAGTAACATTATCAACACTCAATAAAACAAGCTCAATACAATGTTAAATTAATTACATGTACATTGTGTGTGATATTAATTTCGTTTCGTATTTAGTTTCATCTTAAATTGGTCAAGTATATTACAAAGCCACAGTATTAAATAGCCCTTGTTGACAACCAGTACTGAAGTCTGTAAATATAATGGAACCAAGTATTCATTAACAGTTTAGGGCGAATAGCAAATGTTTCAACACACGAGAACATTCATTTTCGCTTCAGTAATAGCCTCCCTAAAAGTAAGGTCGCATATTTTAAAGTTACGAAATGACGATATTCAACCACTTGTTGTACATCCTCCGCTTGATACCTTCATTAACATAGATAAAAAATTGCCTGCAAGCCGAAAGCTAATGTAAGGATTGTAGCAAAATAATATTCAAAATACCAACAAGAAGGACATGTTAGAAAAAAATTATTACACTTATTTTTTATCAAACCTACATAATTTTAGGTACTATTTCTAGCATATATATTAAACCATTCGTCACGTTTTCATTGTGCGTTTGATTCTCCGGGGGAATTTTCATTTCCTCGCTAAGGCAAGAAGTTAAAGCGCCGCGATGAGTTCGCCACTCAGCATGGGTGAACTACCCATGAATCGTATAGTGTTAGTGCATATTGTGTTCCATATGAGTTGCATACTCTAGCGCAGGGCCAGTTATGAAAATAACAACAAAATAACAACTTTAAATGTAACAACATATTTAAGAGACTTCCTCTTTAATTTATTTCTATCATCTAGCTGAAGATTAATTGTGGGAAAATGTAAACAATGTACGCGTTATCCTTGAAGTTTAATCTTTGACTCTTTGAAAACACTATTTTATAGTATTTATTTAATAAGTAGGATTTTTTCAAAAATACTTTAGTTTTAAACATACATTCCTTGTTCTGTTCCTTTAAATATAATGTTAAAATGTTAAAAATCAATAAATTTATAAATGTTTCTCTGTTTTCGGAAATACAATTTAAAAGTACTATATAAATAATATAAGTTAGTTGTGGGTTCGATGGGGAATCCACCCAGACTGGTGTTTGTTACACTGAATACATGTTTATTTAGCGCTAAGATGTAGTGTTGAAACAATTAAGACATTTAGGCCACTAAGTCGTTCACAAACAGACAAGTACAATAAAGGGAACAACAAAACCATATGTCATTGCCGACTCCGGTGTCATGTTTATTCTAAGATGGACTAAATACACATTGCTCCTTTTTTATAGTTTTGCTTGTAACAACCATTGTTATGTTGTACTAGAGAGTAACGTGGGAGAGTGAATATTTAAAATATATACCATTATTACATCAGTATATATATATATATATATATATATATATATATATATATATATATATATATATATATATATATATATATATATATATATAAGAATTAGTACTCAAGACAAATTATATCTGACAATGACAATAGTGAAGTATTTAATAAGTTGAAACATAAATATCTAATTTTCCATTTAACTTATAAACTTATAATTATTTTTCAAATGATGTATTAGGGGTAGTATAGAACAAACAATAAACAACAAGATAATGATTCATTCTCAAAAATGTTAAATGTAACGTCACCCCACTGAACGCATCAAGACGCGTGGAGTATGTTATACAGATGTCGTCAAACATCTCCGAGAGACTGATTTATTGGTCACTTATGTCAGTTGCTTGGGTTTCTAGCTAACTCATTTTTTATGACAGGAAGTATTTCTGTGCAGGTTTGTAAAAGTCATAAAAATCCTTATGGGAGGTCCGCCCGCCACTGATAAGTGACTACTGAGTAATAACAAGGTTCGATTGAGTGTGCTTTACGTTATTTATGTTACCTTACGTATTATATTATTTAAAAAATCCAATATACGATATATATTAGTTGTCGACGATTGCAAAGAGCTCAGGTGTGAACCATGCTAAAAAAGTCGTATAACGTTAATTAAAACATACAAAGTACCAGTTGATTGATTATTCAAAAGCTCGGGACCAATATTAACTATAGGCATATTTAATTAAAGTCGCCAGTTTACTTAAAAAAACATCAAAGGACTAACAAACAGTGTGTACCGTAATTTTCCTTTGTAAAATATGAAACTGTGACCCATTGTAGCTTGACAAAAACAATATTGCCGATATATTTCTGGTCCAATGCGATAATTAAATATTGTTTTATATAAAATGCCTTTCAGAATTCTGTTGTTATTTGAAAAATGTATTGCGTCCTTGTTTAAAGTAGCTACCTGTATATATATATATATATATATATATATATATATATATATATATATATATATATATATATATATATATATATATAGATATATATATATATATATATATATATATATATATATATATATATATATATATATATATATATATATATATGAAAATTCATATCACAGTAAAGGCCAACAAAGCCTCCTCCAACGATTGACAACGTTCTCTAGTTTCACTAAGACTCGACCAAGATTGGCCAGCCAACTTGGCCAAGACATGGTGAATTATAGTTTCTTCGTCTCGCCATCTCTTTAGCGGCGTTCCTCTGTTTCCTTTGCAATTCGCACAGGTCCATCACATGACGTCACCCTTTTTCTCCATCTCATTCAGTAGATATGTTTCGTGTATGAAGATGTACCTCTGTGATATATAATATTATATCAAAGAGGTACATGTCTGTCTGATTGAAATTAATATCGTTGCAGAAATTGTTTATATAAATGGTTTATGTGGACGAAATTCTGAATTAATGAAAGATACAAAATATCTTTCGTCAATTCAGAATTTCTTGTGTCTTGTGTGCAAAATGACTTCATGATTTCATATATATTTTGTGTTTAAGTCAAAATTATTCACCAATGTACAAAACAGGCTTATTTGTCTTTGCACTATATACATATCTTATGTGTATATCAGTGTTTATGTATTTGTATAAAAAATGTATTTTCTAACATTTTTATTGCTTATGCTATAATAATTATATTAAGTCTGATCTGAAACAATACTCGACAGCATACAAGTACTTCACAGTGTAGTAAAGCACTACACAGTACTAGGAATACACAGTAATAATTGGAATGAATTTGAATAGGGCCAAACATCTGTTTACATGTTCGTGACATACGTAGAGCTTTATTTACTGCATTTCATATGGTAATTCAGATAACAGACAATAAACTAGCTATCTGCTGCTGCTGTATATCAAACAAATTTCTTCAGGGAGTAGCCACAAAAGGATTTTCTTACCGCCTCGTAGAAACGTACTTTTATGGTTGAATTAGATTGATATTATAAATCTTTGTGTGTGTTTAAAAATATCCATATATATTTAACATTTGAGTAATGGACATTTTTACAAAAATATAACCGCTTCTTACCTAAATAGTGCTCGTACGCGTAGTCACGCGTACTCTCAGATGTTTGGTCATACTCCAAGGAGTTTGAAGGCTGCTAATTTGTAAGCTACAAAAAAGCTTTTGTTCGAACACACAATGCTTTAGTTACACTTATAGTTATAATAAATGTTTTAGCACATGTGTTGTAGTAGCTATGTTACACATGATGTTACACATGTTTAAATGCAATCGGAGAAGATTTCGAGTAGTATTTCTTTGTTTGGACAAGTATCGTCTACACATATCTCACTCAATCTGTTTTATAATATTATTTAAATTTTCTTTACTACTAACATTAATATACTGGTGGCTAACCAATAGATAAATTGAACGAACATTTTTAAAATTAAATTTTTGCCTGTACATTTTAGTCCATAAAAATATGTTTCAATTTATCTGTCAGTCTTCTGTAATTGAATTTTATTTCAAGTTATGGTCACCGCCATTTATATAGTATGTATTATCATATTTGATGAAAAGTCAAGGATTTCTATTGAGTGCAACGTGCTTGTTCGCCCACGTGCGCATATGTGAAGCCAGTTAGTTCCCCATACCTGAGTGGAGCTCTAAAATGTTGCATGTATAATATTATCAGTATAGCATACGAGTACAACTTAACGATTACTTTATTGGATGGATTTTATCATTATTAAATATAGTTGGCTATATTTTACCGTACTATTAAAAACTATTTGAACCTGGATAATGTTTGGTTTAAAAGCATTGTAAAAATTTTCCGACTGAATCTGATACTAACAAAAAAAATTAACCGTGTAATGTAATGAATTGACTCTAGCTATACTGATACCTACTTCGTTACTATTTATGTTATGTGCGGTACGTACGGTCCGTGGCAATTGTTTTTGGTAAAGCATCTTTACTTTGTCTTTTTTTATAAAGCTATGACAATAAATAACCACTAACCACTGAGGATGCTCAAGACCGTCCAAAGTGGAGTAGATTAAGTAGGAAAGCAGACCCTGGCAATAGGCCGGGATAATGCTAAGTAGAAGGAAGGACAATAAATCAAAAGTAATTAAAAAAATGTATTTAATATATCTTTTATTCATATTTTATATAAATGACTCACGCATTTTTTCATAACTACTATATACCAACGTAAATAAAAAATCTTCTAATAGCATGTTTTATTCAAATATTGCAATGTAAGACTGATCTTTTGCTGATTTTTTAATTCCTTATCTTATTTTAACGACTTAGAAAAAAATTATATTCTAGAGATAAAAGTATATTTTAGAGCCTTTAGATAACGTAGGTTGGAACACGTATCTGTTTTAATATTATTGTCTATCCCTGCTGTCATGTGTAGAAGTGACGGCCCACATTATTAAACATTTTAATTTCTATAAAGGGAAGTAGCAGTAGTAGTTGCTTTTTAAAATTTAAAATACGAACAGTTTGCCTTCATGGGCGTAGGAAGGGAAGGGGGCCGGGTGGGGGACTACCCAGCCCACCCCTGAATGTTCACTACCAAACAAAAGCTGAAATAAAGCCTAAAATATATAATTAATATGATATTTTGGACAAGACTTTCCATTCTTTTTTTTATTCAATATGGTCTATTAGCTTACTTGTCGAGAAGTTTCAGAACTGTGCTATATATAGTTATTTACAATGTGACAAAATTTCCATTTTTTTTTAAATCTCGGATTTTAATAATAAGACATATTATATATCATATAGATGTTCAAGTTGGAAAATGTATCTAGTTACGCCAATGTTGGCCCATTGTGTTATGACTATGCGAATTCGTAATAAAAAATATTTTGTAAATGTTTTATTTTGCTTATATACACTATATAAGTATATAAGTATATATATATATATATATATATATATATATATATATATATATATATATATATATATATATATATATATATATATATATATATATATATATATATATATATATATATATATATATATATATTTATATATATTTGTTTTTCGTTGACGTCAACTTAACGGTATAGTATAAAAAGGAGTGGTTTTGATATCATATTTGGTATCACATTGAGAAAATTTACATTTACTTAGAACATTGGTCTACTTCGAATGACAAACTGGCCTCAGTTCTCCCACGCCTATCAAAATGTTATAATTGATCTGTGTTATAATAAATCAACCCACAAGGCTTTTAATAATAATTTGAGTTCTTGGTAATAACTTTAACCCAACAAGATTTCTTAGAAATTTGTTTTCCTATGTAATAGAGAAATTGAAAATATAGTTACGAATAAAGCTGTACATGCACGGGCTCAGTAAATATTTCAATTTAAATAGAAATAAGATTGGCTTTGTATTGCTAATAGAGATTCTATTCTGAGAAATCATGGGATTTTTTAAACGTACTAACTGACTTTACTTAAACTGACCATTCCTCTTATTGTTTTTTTTTATCTCCATAATACAGTGAATCTGAAATGCAATCACAGAAAACCGACAGACAAATTGTATAATTTGTGGAAACGCCATACTTTGAATATGTAATAAAACCGTCCAGTTCAAATGTAAGTTAATCAAGTTAACTCGTTATGAAAAATCCCGTGACCTCTTTGGATATTCTTACACTATACCGAATGTCATAACTATTACGTTGCATGCTTATAAAAGTCTCAATATTTATGATGTACTGTAAGAATCACACCGCAATTGTAAATTGATTTTAGTGACACAATCCAATTCTGTTTAGTGTTACTGATACAAACCTACCTCAATGAACTTACATGGCAGTACTTTAGGAGATAAATGCAAGGCGTAAGACGTTACAACTTAACATATGTTGCCCATTATGAATCCGTGCTCTACTACAACTACAATACAGTCAACTTGTGTTTTGTGGCCTTGTTTCATAGCTGTTTATATCTTATGTGGATGACCATAAGACACGTAAGAAATTATAACCACTTGTAATTTAAAACCCTCTTGAAAAGAAACTGCTTCATGTGTGTGATATAACATTATCGGCCGCCTAATTTAATTGTTTGTTCATTGATATGTAAACCAAGGATTGATGTCACAAATTAATTAACAGAATAATTAACAAATGTAATATAAGTTCGGCAGGTAGCTAATAATTGATCGTTTGCCAAAATTCGGTAAGTATTATATAGATTACCTGTACCATATCATCACAGAGGGTTCATCATCATGATAATGATTACTGGGCTATCTTTTGTTATGGCCGTCAGCAATGTAGGCTCGCAGGAGATACAGAAATAATATGCGGTCCTGATAAAATTACCTTTGTCCGTCCCAGTATTCCAAATTGGCGCTTTAAAAAATTGATTCGCTGTGAAAGTTATAGTACAAAAGCTTTTATAATATATAAAATATTAATTATTTAGTAAATGAAAAGAGATTTTTCTGTTGTTTGTATTGTTTATGGATTTTTTCCAAATTTTCCAAGAATTTTTATTTTAAATAATTTTTAGAATAAGATAGTGAATGGACGATATCGAGTCAGAAGGGTAAGGATCTTCTTAGTCTAATTTAAAGATTAACATTAACAATAAAGTTAACATTATAACGGAGAATTTCACATATTAAATTTTGTTGATAAAGTTTTATTAATATAATATATTATTAACATAAAATATATTTATATATATATATATATAATATATATATATATATATATATATATATATATATATATATATATATATATATATATATATATATATATATATATATATATATATATATATATATATATATATATATATATATATATATATATATATATATATATATATATATATGCCTTGATGGTATTTGTAATGACTGTGCTTAAATTGTTACCAGTAGGCTTGTATAATCTAATTTATATTTAAATCATAATAACGCTAAAGACACGGGTAGTCGTCGTCGTTGTCAAATAATGTTTACTTCTAAAGGACGATGATGTGTTGTGAACCTAGATATCAATTGTTCAGCAAGTGTGAAATGGTTATGAAGTATACTCGAACTATACTTAATCTTAGATTATAATCATGTCAGAGGGATGTTGGAATTACCATAATAAATTAAATAAATTTTAACTAAGGGGATTTAAATAAAGGGAGAAAGTAACTCAAGTATTGTATGAGAGTAACATAAGTAAAAATTACATTGGCAAAGCTAATTAAATTTATTTGAATGGAACAGTATTTTTTTTTATGTACATGAATATTCGTCTCCATGGTGACTCTCACGTAGACGGTACGGACATATAAATATAGACACTATGTGATACATGTTTGATAAAACTCCACGTTACGTTTTATGTTACATCAAGCAAAACACAATTTAATAAAACTTATGTATATTTATTTGTTCGTTATATAAAACGTAATCTAATGAAAGAAAAATATATTTGTATTTGCGCAAATTTGTTAGCTTTAATAAATCTAAATGTAGAATTTACCTTCTAGTCAATCCAGTCAATATATTTTCTATTTGCTCTTTCTTTCTTTCTACAAATATAATTGTCGTTTTATAACATAAAATATCTCTTTATATTTATTTATTTTGGTACATAATTTTATGTGGATAAGTATATTGAAATATTTACAGTTAAAATCATGAGACCAGAATGCTACGTTTATTAAAATAGTTCAAACATAAACTTCAGAGAAATTAGAGTCGGAGATTCTTCATTTTAATAAAATATTCATCGCTAAGAATTTTTTCCTCACTTTCTTAAAAAGTAATAGGACCGAAGAAATAGAATTATTATATTAGAAGTATAATAGTAAATAGAAATTTTCACTGTTCATATTATTTAGCAAAATAAAAGCTTTACATAAAACAAGTAGATGCCTGCAACTCAAAGGGAGCTTAAACTGGAAGGTACTTGTCACACGATATTCATTTACCGATTTATTGAAATCGAAATTTGGTTTTAACTGTTGCCCCATTCGCATTCAATTATTTTAAAAACTTTAAAAGTTTCGCACTGTCTGCATTGGATACCATACAGAGGCAGGTAAACTTATAAGCAGCAAGATAGATCGTCAGGAGATGCGGAGATGGAGAAAAATGCTATCTTTTCACGGAATTGCAGAGGACAAATCAGAAGATACTTTAGCAAAAGTTGTTATTGTTATAGCAAGGCAACAACTTTCGGTCAATAAGTGCTGGACCCAAGATGGCAACATTCATGTGATAGCTCTTGACGGAAGCTTAAACGACACTGAACCCATGGCCGTAATTAAAAAGAGAAGCTCCTGACGTATCTAAGCATCGAATTGAGTGACAAACCAATAAAATCGTTCAAAAGTTAACAGGTGCGCGTTCAAAACGACTTTTAAAGGAATTATTTGTTTATTTACATTCGGTTTGTCAACCACTGTTTGTTTATCTTAATACCTAGATACCCATAAACAGATTAAACAATTAAAATAGATGTGAAGCTTTTTGCGTGTAAACTTTTATTTTTTTATATACAAATATTTTGTTTTGATTTTTTTTCAAATTCTAAATTTTTATTATAAATGTTACTTTTTTCAAGGATTATACGTAAAATAAACTTAACTATTTTGTGGCAGGTGGGTAAAGGAATACAGGAAATTATATTATTTCTATTTTATACCTTATGTTTAATAGAATCATTTATATTTACTTTTCACTTATTATACATGCATAATTAAATAGTAAAATATTTATTTATTTTTTATTTTATATTGCATATTATTATTCATCATATCATTTAAGTATTTAAATTAGTGTAAATTATACATCTAAACGAGCTTGGGCGAAAACCTTGCTAAGTAATCGACCACCAAGCAGTTATGAAAAATACCGTCAGAGGACTACTGGTATAAAGCTTTGTTATAATTTCACTGCATACAATAGAAGAAATGATCAAGATTTTGCATAACATTCAAGGAGAATTAAAAACTCGGAAAATAGATATGAAAGAAATGGAAGGAAATATAAAGCAAAGAGAACGAGACAAAACAAAATAGACAGCAACAGAAGTTATATATATATATATATATATATATATATATATATATATATATATATATATATATATATATATATATATATATATATATACCCCGGATCCTCGAGCCACTACTGTCATACTCCTTCCCAATCCATGAAAGTGGTGTCCTTACCCTCCCCCCTTTTCTACTAATCTTTTCCCCTCTCATCCTTGGCTTTTCCCACAAAAATGGGTTTTGGAGGTCAGATGGCAATCGCTCCATTAAAAAGCCGCCACCTGCCACTCGTATGAAAAGGAAAAAGATGTTGCTGGGTACTCCTAGGGCGTCGCCGCTAAACGACGCGCAGGCACATCGCCCTACACCTGTGTTAAATGAGCAAGGGCTACCGTGTCAAGTACGGACACGGCTAAAGAAGAAAGTACCCAGAAGGAAACTCCGCTTTGCAACGTGGAATATTGGCTCTCTAACCGGACGATGCAGGGAACTAACAGATGTACTCATGAGGCGTCGGGTCCAGTGTGCTTTCCTTCAGGAAACCCGCTGGAAGGGCAATAAGTCCCGTATCATTGGACAGGGTTACCAGCTCATATACACTGGGTCTCCTTCCGGTAAAACTGGTGTAGCAGTAGTTTTATCTGAAGAGCTACGGAATGGTCTCCTCGAAGTTGACCGACGCAGCGACCACCTGATGCGGGTGAAGGTACTGGTTGAGAGGGCTATCGCCAACTTAATCAGTGCTTACGCTCCCCAGGCTGGTTGTAGCGGGGCCGAAAAGGAGTCATTCTGGGTGCAATATGAAGACGTTCTACTCGCTATACCATCTACCGAGGTGATCATAGTTGGGGGAGACCTTAACGGTCACGTGGGTAAGTGTCCACGGTGGTTTTGGTCACGGTCGCCGCAATATAGAGGGCGAAAATATCCTAAGAACCTGTATTGCATCTGGTCTGGCCATCGTGAATACGTTCTTCCAAAAGAGTCCGCAGCATCTTATTACATATGCGAGTGGACTCCATTCAACCCAAATAGATTACCTATTGACCAGGCGGTGTCATGTTGGCAAGGTAACTAACTGTAAAGTCATTCCTGGTGAAAGCCTCACGGCCCAGCATCGTCTTCTTGTCATGGATTATGTCGTTACCCCGATAAAGAAATTAGCCGAGACGCGTAAGTCTAAGATCAAGTGGTGGTTGCTGAATGGACCGATGCAGACCGACTTTCTGGCAGAGGTTAACAGTCAAAATTTAACAACTAACACCGAAACTGCTCAGGATGCTTGGGATCGAGCTCAGTCATCAATTATTACGGCTGGTAAACATGTTCTTGGCGTTTCTAAGGGAGGACGTATTAGGGACAGGGAGACATGGTGGTGGAATGACAAGGTACAAGAGGTGATTCATGATAAGAAGACTGCATTTAAGGAGTGGCAGCGTTCCAACTCTCCTGAAGACAGACTGGAGTACATAGCAGCGAAACGTGCCAGCGAAAGAGCTGTAGCCAGAGCCCGCAGTGTAAGTTTATTACCTCTATATGATAAACTTGATACTGTGGAGGGGCAGAAGCTCATCTACAAATTGGCACGTGCTCGGGATAAAGCGACGCAAGATATCACAAAATGTCTTTTCGTCAGAGATTCCCAGGGCAAGCTGCTTTGTAGTCATGCACCCGGGTAGTATTCCGTCTGAACCACCTCCTAACCTGAGACTTATTGCTCCAATAACCCTTGATGAAACTCGGAATTGTCTTCGACGCATGAAGAATGGCAAGGCGGTGGGACCTGACGATATTCCGATCGAAGCGTGGAAATCGTTAGGCTCTCGTGGTGTGCTCATGCTTACTGATCTTTTTAACCGCATTTTGAACACTGGGACGATGCCACATCAATGGCGGCACAGTTTTATTACCCCTATTTACAAAGGAAGGGGCAGTGTTCAAGATTGCGGTAGTTATAGGGGCATTAAGATTATGAGTCACACCATGAAGCTCTTCGAGCGCGTGATTGCACTCAGGCTCCGCCGAGAGTGTACTATCTCTGAGTGTCAATATGGATTTCAGCCAGGATCAGGCACTACGGACGCCATTTTTGCCCTCAGAATTTTGATGGAGGCACACAGGGAAAAGAGGAGAGCTCTGCATGTGGCATTCTTAGACCTGCAGAAGGCCTTTGACTGTGTGCCACGTCAGTGTATCTGGTGGGCACTGCCAAAGGGATCCCTGAATCCTATGTTGCTATTATCAGAGACATGTACAACGACTCTGTTTCTACAGTTAGGACCGCTGTCAAGGACAGTTAGGGCCTGAGCCAGCCGTTAAGTCGGAGAAGTTCAGGTATCTTGGATCCATTATGCACGAGTCCGGAGGCATCGACTACGATGTCCACGCCCGGGTTAGCGCTGCTTGGGCCAAATGGCGGGAGGTCACTGGTGTGGTCTGCGATCGCAGAATACCGCCCAAACTCAAGGGGCTGATATACAAGAGCATGATCCGACCAGTTCTTCTATACGGCAGCGAATGTTGGCCAGCATTATCTCGGCACACTCAGAGCTTTACGTAACGGAGATGAAGATGCTGAGGTGGATGTGTGGCGTTACTCGGGCTGACCTCATACGCAACACATTCATTCGAGGTAGTCTTGGGGTCCGTGACGTAGCGGATAAGCTCCAAGAGCGTCGTCTGAGATGGTATGGCCACGTTTTGCCCCGGCCTAAGAACTACGTCGGAAGAAAATGCCTTGATATGTCTGTCCCTGGAGTAAGACCCCCGGACGCCCAAGGAAGCGATGGCTGGACGTCGTGACGCACGACATGAGAGCCAATGGACTAACCACTGAGGATGCTCAAGACCGTGCAAAGTGGAGTAGACCAAGTAGGAAAGCAGACCCTGGCAATAGGCCGGGATAATGCTAAGTGGAAGCTCAATAACTTCTACTAAATAAAATCATCATATTTTTGCTATTTTTCCGGAACTCCGAAAAAACAATGATTTTCTTTCTTAATTGCTTATCCATATATATATATATATATATATATATATATATATATATATATATATATATATATATATATATATATATGGATAAGCAATTAAGAAAGAAATCATTGTTTTTTCGGAGTTCCGGAAAAATAGCAAAAATATGATGATTTTATTTAGTAGAAGTTATTGAGCTAGCTTATTTTTCAGCTAATCTAATATTGTGGTTCTAAATCAGTGTTCCAGATTCTTGATTTCAATGTCAATTGGAAAGTGCTTATCATAGTCAATCATTATGGTATAAATTTATAAATATACTGCAATAACATGAAAATTTAATATGAAAGTTGAGAAATTATAGAATATTCAGCGGCAGAAATCTGCAGCTAAATATTTCCTATAGTTCAGCTGGGCTACTCCACATCAAGTGTACCATTTAGCCTAGATCATGCCAGCCTAACCTAACAGCTATATAACAAAAGAAGTTTTATTGAAATCAAAAATAGACACACACCGACGAAAACTTTAAAAAGTCATAGATGAGTGTTAGTAAAATCCTTCACGCATGTCACTAATTTATCCACATCAGCTCAATTAATACAGCATTAATTGGGGCAGCTTATCTCAGCTAGGACGGTATGCTAGCATTTTTATGAGATCACTCTAGGAATATAGCTCTATTTAGTCTCCATTTGAAACATGTAGCTGGAGCTTATTGATAATTTTGTGATTATATAATGCAAAAAAATATATAATTATTTATGTTAATCTTTAGTATGAATGTAGAGTAGGAACGCCTTTCCGTTTACATCTCATGGTCAAACGGTCTAATCGATAAAACAGAAAGTGTGCATATATGCAATTGTACATAAACTTAATATAAATATAATTAAGTAATAAAATTAAAAGAATCTGACAGGTATTGCAAAATAAGTATAAATCCGGTCAGTAGTTTTTATATTAATTGTTACGGTATAATACTTATTTATTAATTTCTTAGGTTTATAAGCACGTTTTAACTTTTCAATTTTGAATGATTCATTAAATTGATCAAAGAAAAAGATGTGGAGGTAATTGAAACATCGAATCAAACACTTTTTGTTTGAAGAGTTTTCACTTATTGTATGAATATGAACTGTTTAAGCTAGTTAATAAGCAAAAGAGTACATTCTTTTAATTTATTACAATGTAACTTGTTATGAAAAGTCTATATAAAATATAACTTAACATTATAGAATGTATATCGTATTAAGTTAAACTGTTCATCATAAAAGAAAATAATGAGAACTATAATGTCGCTAAGAAACTTCATTAAAAGGTAAAGCGCATCACGTTAGGAAGGAAAAGTACCCAGAGTGTTAATTATCTACATCGTAACTTTTCAAACGTGTTTAACAAATTTCATATTAAACTAAAATGTAATTTGTGCCCTTAAAGACAAGGTGTTTAAGCATACAGTTAAATATGTTTTATACGTGATACAAACTTAAATATATATATGTATCACATGTACTGTACATACATAGAGAACGGAGCGCCAAACGCTGCGATCCCTGTAAAACTTTTTTGCCTTGTCCGTTGACATTAAGCTCTTCATACATTCATACCTTTCTCCAGTATTTTTGACACTGTGTTTTGGAAGGTCAACTCAGGTCTCCCCTTACCTCTCTTACCACTCACTTTTGCTTATATATCTTTTTTAGCATTCTTTCTTCACTCATTCTCTCGACGTGCCCGAACCATCTGAGCATGTCTTGTACTTATGAAATATATATTTTGTCCTTTGAAATCACTTTGTCTATAAAACATTCATTTGCAATATTTTATATGGGCAGTAAGTACTTGCGCGCGTTTTCATTATCTGCATAAATCTAAGCTTAAGTGTTACTCCACAGCCTTAGGAACATTCTTAGACAAACTTAATTTGATGAATGAAAATGAAATTTTATTTGACTTTGATGTAATTACTAACGGTAATACTGCTCCATATACCATGGTGATCATTAATTAACTGATTCACGTATAATCAAATTATTTTATTAAATTGACAGTTGGGGCCCATTTTTCAATCAATTATTGGTTTTTCTTCTCAATCTTACCAAGAAAACCTGGAAAACTGATTTAGATCCAGGCTGTTATTCTTTCTTTTTTACATAAATAAAATATGAGGATGAGATATTTACTAAACTGTAGTGTACTGATATAATTTATTACCAAATTATTACTAATTATATTGTATTTTATTACCTCAATCTTATTATTTAATTAAGAAAGTTAATGTCGTAGGTATTTGAATTACATGAATTCTGTAGCCCTTGGTCATATAATATCAAAAATACAAAACCAACTATAATCCTTATATATCTTAAATCTTTATAAATTTAAATAAATTACCTGCATACCTACTCTACGATATTTCACTTAACATAGTTCGTCAATATTTATTGTTGCTGTTCATAAGTAATATTAGTTAAGCACAATGCAATATCTGGTTTTATGGAGAAAACTCGAAGGAGAGTTTGTGTCGATATCTACTTTTTTTTAATTTAACTATTTGGCATTCGATTGTCGCTGTAGTGATTTTAACACTTGCACGGTTAAGATAAATCGATTGACATGAGAATCGTCCAAGTCGACTTACCTGGTCTCTATTACGCCACACAGGAACAAACAGATATATGTTTATATATGCTCACATACAAAATATGATAAGCACTTTACCGGTATTATTCAAAATCAGATAATTACCACACCATTTTAATTTGTTTATATTACCCGAATTACGATAAATATTGTAATAAAATGAAAAGTGGGTCCATAATTCCTTTGACTTTTGTTTTATATATATTTATTATTTTCTTTTCGTAATATAAGCTACCTTAAAATAATTGACACGCTGAATGGAAGAGAGATTACAATAAAAATAATATACATCTCTGAAGTTAAATATAATGATTGTTCAAATTAACAAATGTTGTCTAAGCCAATTCCGTCCAATTCATTCAGTTTCACTGAGCAAGTTCAAATTTAACACGGCGCAAATATTTGGATTGAAAGGATTTATGTTGTGATATGTTAAGTAAGGTATTTTTTTGATTAAAGTACGGCGCAGTACGGGCATCGATTAGTTTTATTATATATCAAAATAAAATACATGTTTTTAATTAGAAAACTACGTCAACAAAATGTCTATAAAAGTACATGGTTGATTTTAAAACTATTATATTGACTGTTATATCTATCTCATGAATCGATAACCTTAACGTGTTTAAGTTTCACATTTTAATAAAAGGTTGTATTACAGAAATCGCTGTTAAACTGATAAATCCATTGTGAGATTGCCATATAATTGTGCAATAGATATTAAGAGCGACAGTGACAGCGCCAGACTTAAGTAATTGTAGTCTTTTGACACGACTTTTAGCTGTAGCAAACAGGCATAATAGTTATGATAAAATCGATTAAATTTTCCCATCAGCACTATACGTGACTTACTGTATCCTTACACCCTACACTACCTTTAAACAGAATTTAATCTCCTCGGTTACAAACATTATATCAAGTTGAGATCACAGAGCATTAATAAACTAGAATTGTCACTGAGTCGTACACAAATATACGCTAACGCCTTTAATGTCAAAGCGTCGATCCTTTGGAACACGCTTCCGCAGGAATTACATGAGGCTGAATCAGTAAATCAGTTCACATATTTAAGCGTTCTGTTTTACTACAATTTAACACATAAAATACTATCTTTATTTATGTTAGATAGTTAATTTTGTTAATTTTATACTATAATTTTATACTATATATTTAAAAAGACTTTCAAGTAAGTTTATTATGCTACGAGAATATTTAAGTCATTCGTACACGAACCAATACCATTGCGTCCTTGCATTTTTTTATGGTACGAGTTGCCTGGGAATGACCACCTGTGATAAGATGACGTTCATACTAATATTGAAAACTGTTCTTTTTGTAATATAATATTCGATAACTACAAGGTAATTTGATATAATTTATTTTATTTTCCAACTGGGCTTAAAATTCACGACAGCTTAAGTACCCTCTGAGACGGCACTGATTAGTATTTATAGCGGTACATAATAAGATAAATAAGAAGATATTTTAAGTTTATTTAAGTTTTTTAATTTGACGGATACTGTCATGTTATGTAAATTATTATCTGTGCATATCGTAGCGTATCTTATTTATTGCGTGACAATAATTAGCAATAATACAAAAAATAAGGCAATTTAAACATTTTGATAGTTCTACCACTCAATACGGAATTTCTCGTATTCGGACGGAAAGCGCCCAACGGCGTGTTGTTTACTTCGCTACAAAGCTAAAGAGATTTTTAATTTATTATAAAAATTTATTCATTAACTTAAGTAGGTAAATGTACTTAAAATACTACGTAGTATTTAACTACTTACACTTACTAATTTTTTTAGCTTCACGTTGTATTTTTCTCATATCAGGGAGACAAAGCGAACTTAGTGTAACAATCCGTTCCCCGCATTTCGCCTTTCGCGACATTGCGGACAGAGTGGCAGAACTCAGCGCCTTTGTCTTGCTACCAGAGCGAAGAAAATTAAAAATATTAAGTCTCTCCGAGTGGGAATCATACCCACGTTTTAGTCAAGTATTAGAAAGATTAATTATTTCAAAAAATCACAAAATATTTTTATTACATAAATAAAAAAAAGCTCATTCACTTTGACAAAGTACCTTTTATCTCCTTTAAGATTATTAAAAGATTTTCGCATAAAAAGAAGGTTATAAAATCAATACCTACCTCCTGAAAACAGTTAATCTGTTTCACATTTATTCATAGTATTTGTATTGTAGAATATATATATATATATATATATATATATATATATATATATATATATATATATATATATATATATATATATATATATATATCTTCTTCTTCCACTTAGCATTATCCCAGCCTATTGCCAGGGTCTGCTATATATATATATATATAAATATATATATATATATATATATATATATATATATATATATATATATATATATTATATATATATATATATATATTTTTTTTTTTTTTTTTTTTGTTTTTTTTTTCTTTACATCTAATCCACTTACAATGTTAAATATTGTGATGTTTTCATAGTGAGCTAAAAGAGTAGCGTTTTTGCGCACAAAATTGTTCAGCGTACTAAAAACACATCTACAAACATACGAAAACAAATATGTTGTTATTGGAAACACATCTGTCAGTATCGGAACGATATGAAATATTTTTTAATAAACATTTTTTTTCTTTATTTTTTTCCTTCGGCTTCATGTTGTATCCCGTGTATATCAGGCAAGGCAAAAATAACAGTGTTCTGTCCTATTTTTGAGACACTGTGTGTTGAGTGGCGTGATTCAACCCCGCGCTTTGTCTATCAGAGAGAGACATGAGATGATTCATTTCCCAGTCAAAAGCTGTCCTAGCGTGCCACGACGCCCTCATTTTGGAAATCTCATATATACTGTAATAAGCATAGTCATTGATTTTATACATTGTAAATTGTATAAAATTAATAAAGATATATACTTTCATATAAAACTTGTATAACTATAATAGACATGTATGCTACATATGTACAATTGTACATACATACATATATGGTAGTCGACTTTCATAAAGCTCAGTATATGTTAGCAGGTTTACACACTAAGCCGACGATATGTATGTATATACCTAAGTAGGCGGCGGTAGTATGAACGGTGCGGACTTTCCTAAAATTATAAAAGGAAAGAGGGGCTTCATACAGATGAAATAAAATAGCTTTTAGCTTCATTTTTAAATTATTTTATGTCAAACATTTGCTACATGTTGCAAATTTCATTTTAGGATTATACTTGTCAAACACAATTGTGGAAAATACAACCGGATGACCTTCGTGAGGTAGCCACGGTCGACAAGTTCGAAGTTGACGTCGCTTATCAAGTCACATTTATTATTTTATTATTTAATTTTACTCACTACGCAACAAAAGCTGTATTTGGACGTTTCGTACAGATCAATTTTATTTTTGAACTTATTATCTATGGTTATGATTAACTATAACATATTTCACCTATGCAAGATAAGCCTTTTGCGCTAGGAATTGTTTGTAATCAAAGATACCACAGACTCTTTACTTTATAAGTTGTTAGTTAACTACGTGTTATATACTGATATAAGTATTAATTTGTATTATTTACAGTAAATAAAAAAATTGACCTCAAGTGAATTTATTTTTAAGAATTTACAAGCTTGGCCTGGCTGTGTTGGTCAGTAAAAGTTCGTTAACGATTCTGTATAACGGTATGAGGCTATTTTGTGGCTCTCGCACTTGCACGCTTGAATAGAACTGGGGAATACTAACCTTGTTTCACAATAAAATACATTTCAAAATTCTATGAGTAGTAGTAATAGTTTTACATACTTATGTTATTGTAGCCAATAAAAATGTAACATATCGATACTACTAAGGGTAAGAAACGATAAAAAATGGCAGAAGTGATTGTTGATATTAATAATTGACATGACAAGTACGGTCTTTTTCAAATTAATTATTGACAGGCGATAGCTATCGTATCAAGAATATGGTCTATTTTGAAACTGACATTTATAAGGTGGTAATTCCATAAAGTTACTGTCCTCTTTTCATTTTCAATTATCATAATATTCGTTTCCTAATTCGAAGACATTTCGAACTTAAGATACTTAGTACTTAATTTTATTTTTAAAAGATTTTTAGAAGAAGAGAAAAAGAATTTTGCATTGAGATGTAAATCTCAGATAGTAATATCTGAGTTATGGCGCTTCCATAACGTAATTAATATTCAGAAAGCAGTCATATTGTGTAGATGAGTTTTAAATTATGTACATACACAAAATATTGACTGGTTATTATAATACCAAGTAGTTGTGAGACAAACCATCTTCGTCATTCATACAACGAGATATAAAAATATATATCTTTTATCTAAAAATTACGTGAATCCGACAAAATTGAACCTTTTTTCTATTGTAGTTAATATATGTTGAGGGCCATGTTATAAATAGATGCATACAAAATTGTTGCCATTATGAACAGTAAACCACTAATTAAGTGAAACTTAATGACTCCATTAGTGTTCGAATAAATGCACTACAAATTGTTTTGAAAACCGGTCTTATAATGACGTCACGTTGTCAGCTGCTAGTGACCGGATTTTCGATATCTACAATATCGTATTAGGTATAGCCAAAGTATCACCGTTACTGTGCCAAAATCATAATTGCTTCGAAGTGTACTTTTTTAGATTTATATTATATATTTATAAACCATTGATTTTATGATTAGAAGGTTGTTATTTGGTAAAATGCAAACTACCTATAATTTAACTGCAACAGTTGCTTGTTAATGAAATAACATAAGGCGCTAGGCGATGTCTTTCTGGTGGTAATGAAGGGCTATTAAAAGAGCTAAATACATGGTTTCCATTATGGCGCGGTATGTTCACACTATGACGACCTAGTCTGATAAATTTATTTAATTAAAACAAATGTATGTCAAATATTAAATATTTAAGATGTGTTATAATAGGCTGTAAGTTAAAATGCAGTATTACTGTAGGAACGGAGATTAAACTTCGTAAATCCGGAAACATTAATGTGACATGAACAAGTTATAACATTTTATGTTAAAATCGGTAGCCATAATGTGTACGTACGTGTACACAATATGTTTATGTACATGTTGTAATGTGTATGTATGTGTAGTATAAACAATATAAAATATACAGCATATAGTACAGTGGGCAGACAGAACCTAAGACAATGCGTTCTCCGCTTTTTGCCTATACAGTCAGACATTCTCTCCTACTATGCTACGATGGTTTCAAGGAACTCTAACAAAGAGAAAAATTTATTTATTAAAATTTAGATTACGCTTTAAACAGACGCGACGTCCTGAATGCTTCCTTTGTAATTATTTGCAGAAATAGAAAAATTTGTAACTACATATTTGAAGTTAAATGATATAATAGTAGATATAAAAGCTTTGTTTTTATAATTACTTTATAACGTCTTATTTTAATTCCTCTCTGTTCTCTTTGTCTAACGTAGAGTAGGATAAAATCGGCTAAAACTGAAAATACACAATCTCTATATATGCAGGATTTGAAGCCACAAACTATTTCCATATTATGTTTTGCCAAGATGAATATTCAATGTTGTTAATTTAAGTCTTTTAAGGTATCCAGGCAATAGAAAGAAACGAAACATAGAGTTCTCGTGTCCTTCAAAGATTTCTATCAAAACTATTTGATCATTCGCAAGAATCTATAATGGAAATGACGGAACACACAAATAGTTACTCGTTCGTGTCATGAAACCGGTTCTAAACTTTCTACGTCAACAAAATTTGCTAATCTAAGCGCGATTCACGTTTTATTTTATAATTACTTCACACACTTAGTGTCATTTATTAATAATGCACACTAGCTGGAGCTCACAATTTGGTTTGCGTGGACTTTTTCACCCTTCCCATTCGACTTACATTTACCACCCACTGTTGTCGTTATGTAGAATTTTGAACTTCAAACTAGTGCTAGCAATACTTTACAAAACTATCATTTAGGTTAAGCTCAGTAATATTAATGTAAATAGTTAGAATTTATTATTAGAACCGTGTAACGAACTAACGTAATAATACGTTTCCAACTCTAGAATCGTTATGAATTTCGCAACACTCGGAAAACTACAAATATTTAATTTTTACTAAACAAATTCAGTTAGATTTCGTTATTAATTAATAAAAATAATAACGAAATCTAACTAAATTTCAAATCATAGAATAGACAGTAGCCAAATTAGTGCCGGTAGTAACCCTATGTATCGGCAAACAGTACACATCGTTGTGTATGTCCAAAACACATCCAAAACACATCGTTGTATATGTTATTCGACATTTGTTGCTACAATTCCGTTGCAGACGTTGTAAAGGGAATATCCTAATTGGCCCCTGTCGTAGAGCTAAAATAAAATTAAGGCATGCGACTTAGACCATTGCAATCATTAAGCTCAATAATTTTATTAGGACATAATTATGTGCACATCGCGCGGTCAATAATTCTAGTAATTACAGAGTATGTCATAAAAACTATAAATCTAAATGCATTTTATAAGAAAATAAAATCCTAACGACTTTGTTAAATTTAATCCCGTGTTTCAATTTGAATTTGAATAGACTGTTTGCCTCAATGCTCATAATATAAATCACCTAACACTGCCTGCAATTGTACTTGTGTGTATAATAATATTTAATTTATTTGCATATAACCTTAACCTTTAAAACAATTTTATTACCAATATCCCTCATTTCAACAGGTAGAGTTTAGCTTGTGTGCAATGCTCAAAATATCGCCTCGTAGGTATTAGTATCGCCTCGTAGTATTATTATTATAGAAAATTTACTATAAACTAAGTTATTCTTTAGTTTGGTTTGGTTTTTATGAAATCCTGCCATTGGGTACATCCATTGGTAGCGCTATAAGAAATTATATATTTTTTGAAGCTGTAATTTATTTAGTTTATAATATCATATTTATGTATGCCATATCATATTTTAATATTCATTGAATTTGTGCAAATTGTAAAGTAGGTGCAAATGTTAAAGGGTATCGAGAGTACCAGTGACCGAGTAGGCTATATCGTTTAATGGAACAGAGGGCCGTGGCCGGTTTCACACAGACACGAGAACACTCAACACGCACACGCAAACGAGAAGGATAAGTGAAAGCGTCGGGCGGGGACACGCTAACCGACGTCGAACGTTCAAAACAATATCATTAATTTTTGCATAACGAAAGTGAAGTCATTATTATTTTAATGTTAATGTCACTTAGAGCATCTGGAATAATTTTTTTTATAAAATACTTTTTTGTTTTTTTCGTATTGAATAATATTAGAGTTAAAGTATGTAATATATAGTAAAAAATAAAATTAAACATTTATATATATGGGTATAATGAAACGGTCATTATATGAACGTTTGCGCTTTAATCTTACAATTTTATTATAAATATATGATTTTAAATATCTCCAAATTTGTAACATATATATATATATATATATATATATATATATATATATATATATATATATATATATATATATATATATATATATATATATATATATATATATATATATATATATATATATATATATATATATATATATATATATATATATATATATATATATATATATATATATATATATAGAATTAGTAATAGTTTCGAATTTTGTATAAATATTGTGGAACATGTATCAATAAGGTTTTTGAGTAGCAGCTATACGGGGTTTCATTAAAATTATTATCTGGAAATACTACATAGAGGTTCATAAAATTGACCCTGCCTGTGGGGGTGGAACGTGTATTTTGTTTGTTGATTACAATATGACGAATAATTAATTTTTGACGTTTCGCTGATATGAAGCATCACAAATTATATCGTGTTCTTCGTTAATCGAATAATTATGTTTTAAATTAATCAATTTCGCTTCGTATTCGGTGAACCTATAGAACTAGACTTTTCTTCATTTTTTTCATAGTTAGGTATAGCTTCGCAAAGCATCTTAGTAGTTAAAATATGATTATGATTAATGATAGACCATTAGATTAGTACTTAATTGGCAATTGGTAACAGTTGTTGAAGTTTAGTAATGTTAATTTTATTTAAATTTTACAAAAATTAAGGGATGTAACTGCAATTTTTCCACACAATAAAGGAGGGAGTCGTTTGCATTGTTTAACTCACCTTGGGCCAAAGCCGGTACGAGGGCACCGCTCCAAATAACAAGACCTATGCACAGAAACATTTCGCAACTGTCTTTTTTAATCATAAAAAATATGTTTACATAAATGTACACTGAAGCATATTATAGACACATACGTACACTCACAAATTGAAGCGACCAAAATGGTTTCAGTATGTTGCGCGAAAGTAAAAGTTTCCCATTGGCTTTCCGAGCGCCGATCGATAATAAAAATCCGGGTTAGGCGCAGAACAACGTGTCGGACATGCGTTCGCGACGGACTGCCACAGCCGCCGCGCCCGCCGGCTGCCCCCACCGAGCGGTGCCTTTCACCGTTACAATTCGTAGCCCAAAGACTGTTGAGCAAGCAAGGCTGTATGACGATTGACATTTAACAAAAACACTACGTTTGCCATACGGAAATAGCATGCTAACGCGGCAATTGCTGTTAGAGGCGAGACAGCTTACAGAACAGTCAGAAAATAAACGAGCAAATTGACTTCACAGCAGCACTCAGCTGAATTTTCATCGAAGCTAAAACTTTACGTGAAACTTAAATCCTCTAAGAGTACTTTATGTCAAGAATTTTGTTGTTCTACTATTACGTACATTAAATAAGTTACAGGGAAGCTTCGCGTCAGGCTTCTGTAAAATGTACATTGAATATATATGATGTAGTTAAAATATATGAAGTTCGTCAGCAGCTTGAGATTAGGCGTGTTATATGCTCTATAACACACAAGATTGATGATAGACTAAATTAAAATTATTATACGAATAAATTAATTTATGTAGTACATAAAATTCTACTTGAATAGTTTTATTGTGTCTAATTTTATACTTTTATATAAAATTTGTAACTGATAAAATATATCAATATAGTAGAGATATCCGCGTTAAGTTACATAAGTCCTTCTCAAATAATGAAACATACCAAAAACCAACACTATTACAAAATATAAATGAGCCTCAATCTCCCTTTGAAGTTACAAATGAACACACATTTAGCAAATATAATATTTGCTAAATGTGAGTTCAAAGCGTAAGCTCGACATTACTTCATTTATCGATACCATATCATTAGTGCTATGCCAGTTTGTATTCATGTTCAAATTATTAAATTTATAATATTTTATTTGGAGGCACATACAACCTAATTACATATTATTTTTCAATTACTTATTTTAGATATATCGATCTAATCTGGTTTGCTGGTTAGATACCTAGACGAAAACGTCCGAAACTGTTCTATATCACAATTTAAAAGAATGTCAATTATTACCAAACTAATGACTGGATATTACGCCTTGAGAATAAGATACTTGCTCCAGTCTATTTCAATGGTATCATTGACTTAGCGATTGTGAATTTGTTAATGACCAAATTGATAAATAAGCTAAAAACAAGTCAAGTCAATGCTTCATGCATTTTAACGAAAATTATTTGAATTTGAATTTAGCACTTGTGTTAAGAGTGTATAGCATGCAACAAACATGTTTATCAAGGATTATGATACCAATCACTTCACGTGATGTTCGTTACAACAGTTTATTAATTAGAATGAAATTATACAATTAGTTTTCGTTTTTATAATAACAACGTAAAACTATAAAAATAAAAAATCTATAATATAGCAAAAAGCCAAATTATTAAATAATAAATATTTGACAGATAGAGAGTCACCAGAAAGTTTCCGCTCGAATGCGTTGCGTGTTCTGTAGTGGACCTCGAACCTACGCTATGTTTTGTTAGAGTGGGGGGATGAATTATTTTCATTCCTCCGAGAGGGGAGCACACAACAATGGCGTTTATAGTCTGTTATATTTAAGAAATTCAGAGCATGAAAGAATGTGGTACTTATATTTTCAATAGTATATTGATAATGTTTCAAAAATTAGAATAATAATCAAGTTCCGTTCCTTTCATTGGTAAAAAGTTTGGTAAATTACGGATATTCATGCAACTTGACACAAATGACTTTTTAATACATTAGGTACTATACATATACAACCTACAACAAAATTTTACTTATCCATGTCCTAATTGCGGATATCATTATGTCAATAATATTTAAAGGTTAGCTAAAAGTTAGCACATTAGAGCACAAAACTATGAAGAAAAAAAGACAAGAATAGGCCTTATCACCACAGGTGATCCTTTCAGGCAACCCTTATGGATAGTGGTAGGTGTACATTTCCGCGGAAGTATATTCTAAAGAAATGTATTTTTTATAGTAAAAGAGCCTACATAGGCTTGTATGCGACTTAGAGGCAATTATAATTAATCTTAGATTAAGAGAGAGGTTGGAGCCAAGTAACATGAACCTTGCTTTAGAGTACTCAGTCTAAGGATATGGAGATTACGACGCTGCCTGATAGTGGCCCACTATGCAGTTGCAGTTGAATACTACAATCGGAAATGGGGTCATATTTTTTGACATTAATATGACCGAATGACCAGAAAGTTAACTTTAAGTCCGCAAGAAATTCATTGGGTCAACTGATACTCTAATACATATATCAAAATAAGCAACGCAGAGTGGTGATAATAGGCTAAATTTTAAAGTTAATCTTTGAGTCCCTCTTAGTAAATGCTCGTAGCATTCGAATATTGCCGTCATGTACACACTAAGTTCTCGAAATTAAATTCACTTTCGAGTCCCTATTACGTAGGCCAAATCAATATCCCCTGGCTGTAAACACGGGGGCGGAAATTCACCACCCTTTAGTTGCATTTAATTGATCAATTAGTTTCCACACGAGGAGAATTTCAGATAGACAGGATTAATCCTTTATGGGCTATATCTATGAATATATGTATATATTATATACATGTATTATATTTGAACAATTGTATACATATAATAATCATTTAGAGTAATTTTATATCTATATCTGTAATGTCATTTTTTTAGTAGTAACTTCGTTCGTGTAAGGTTAATGATTTGTATTTAATAACCGTTCTAGCATAATAAAATAAGATAAATGCTTATTTCGCTTAATATTATTATATTATTGTTAATATCGTATTATTATTAGATATTTCATTTTTATATATCAATAAAAAATACTCCTCAGGTTTAATTTTCGCTAAGGCTGATTTTACATATTTTTTATGATTTACCTGATTACTTAGAGCTTCACATCGATGTCTCAGATCTTTCATTTGTATGTATATGTCCATAAAATGCTATACAATAGACAGTTTCGTTAAATTCTTTCCCAAAGTACTGCAGATTAGTAGGTACAAACAGACTAACGGTCGAAATAGAGCTAGAGGTCACATCTCGCTCATAGCAGGATAGGCTAAAAAACCAGACGTTGCGGCATTCTACTCTTTACTTTCTGGCAGTGTAAATGAAACCAATGTATTTATTGCCTCGTCTTATCAAAGCAGCAAAGTAAAAATAATCCTATTTTCCCTAGTGTACTCAGAAATTATTGATTTATATTCTATACTAAATTATGCTGAACTGCCATGCCACGTTGAACACACCGGTTCTCGTCCGATCACCGAAGTTAAGCAACGTCGGGCGCGTTCAGTACTTGGATGGGTGACCGCCTGGGAACACCGCGTGGCGTTGGCATCTCAGAGGGTGTCTAGCCAATTATCTGTCCGATATTTGGTTTCCGGCATACGGGTACGCGACCCCGGGACCTCGAGCCACCACTTTCATAACCCGATCCAATCCATGTAAGTGGTGTCCCTCCCCTATATTCCAAGTCTTTCTGCCTCTTATTCCCTTTCCTTTCCTGGTTTCTCCCAGTAATGGGTTTGGAGGTCAGATGGCAATCGCTCCACAAAAAACCACTTCGCCACTCATATGGACCGATTGGTCTTAGTCGGAAGGCAGACCCTGGCAAAAAGCCGGGACTAATGCCAGGAAGAAGAAGAAGACTAAATTATGCTTTGGTAAATATATTCATGAAATAGAGACATACTATTTTTACTGCTTTTTTATATTAAGCTAAAATTTTATTCTGTTTTCCACTTTTTAACCGTTTAGAGACATGTTAACTAACAAAATCAGCACTTGTTTTTGTTTTTTATGTTTATGTTTTTTATTAGCAGCTTTTTGAGGTACCAGCTGAGGTGTGCCTAACAGAATACAATGTGAGTTAAATTATAAAGAATAGACAGATAATCTAGTGTAAAGAAACTCCGTCTGTAAATATTTTATTTAAAACAGAATATCTCGCTTATTAAATACTCACATCTTCTCTTATAGATTTTTGTAGAAACTTAGTTTAGATCCTAATTTCCCAACTATCAATAATTATTAAAGGTGGTATTATAAATATTTAGTACTGTTAAATCATCCACATTTTTATAGCGTTGTCATGCTTTATCTTGTTCGTAAATAAAATTACAACTTCAAGGAGGTTTCGTCGATAGGTCTGCTTAACATGACATTTGTGCCGCGATAGAATCGTTCCCTCGCTAACATCAGTTTCGGGTGACTTCGGAAGCCGTCGGGAACTATCGTCTGTTGGCCATTATGAATGAAATACGATTGACTGAATAGTAGATTTATCATTTCAACAAATTATTATTAAATATTTAAAGTTACTTTAACTTAAAATATTAAATGCTAGTATATACTATATAGACGATTATGGCTGTTTCGTCTTTTTTTGTTACCTTTAAACCAGCTCGCATTCTTGCTTGATACACAAAATTAATTTCTATTATTTTCCACTCTGCTTGTTTTCTTTTATGTTCTAAAGATAAAATAATATTAGACACTTATCAAAAATTACCTAGCTCATTACATTAGCCATTTTTATGGTTTCGTCCTTTAAAAAAACCCTAAAGCCTTACACTTTGTTGTCGGTATGTATGCATGTTTCAAAATCATTTTCTCGAAATTGCGTGGTTCTATCAAGCTGAAATCAGATTCATTTTATCTAAGAGTACACAAAAAATCAAAATTCTAAGTCAACGCAATCAAAATATATGAGCGTTTATACTTCAATTTTTATATTTTGTATGAAAATCACCATGTAATCTAAACTTACAGGGTTTCTCGTTGAGTACAGTTATGAAATTTGGTAGTAAGTTAGAACTTATAGTGCAAACATAGGAAAATTGGAAATTTATAGGTATATCCCAGATAAACATAATTAAAAACTTATATCTCTAGTGAATTTAATACAAAGTAAGTGCATACAACCGAAAATTTAAGTTTGTTGACTGTTAAAAGTTGCACTTTACCTTGTCTTGTGAAAGACCTAGACTTATGAGATTTGTGACTAATCACATTTTTATGTACATTTTCAATTCAAAAATGCTTGTAATGGCCTAAATGAATAAAGCATATATTATTTTATTAAAATTTTTTGAAAAAATTTGTGAAATTGACAGGCGTCACGAATTTTACTCAAAATAATTATATCTCCTAAATCTCTCTTTATATAAAAAAATGGCTGTAAGAATTTTAAATCTAAAGAAATACTACATTTTGATTCGCTTGAGCAAAAGCTATCTAATGGATTTTACATTTTAATAATAATCGATATACTTTCAATTAATATTCCTCTTGTCTATGTATTTTCTCGTAATAGTAAAATCTGTGCACCAATTAATCTCTTTACATCTTCACCCGACAATGTAGGTACTATGCCTATACAACATTAGTGCAGTCAGCTTAGGGTGGTCAGATGACAATGATATTACGCAGATTATGAAATCAGATGAAACTGTAGAATCACCGTCCGTCCACAAAGCATTCAATTCAATACTACAGAGTATAGATAATAGTTTCATTAATCAATATTGTTTAAATTTTATGGCCTCTACATATGGTCTCTACAAATGTAGAAATTTTAAAAACCACTTTTTTATAATGTAAAAATATGTTTCATTAATTTAATGTTAAGATATATTTTAAATTTAAAAAAACATGTCGCTCATTATATGTATGTATATATATATATATATATATATATATATATATATATATATATATATATATATATATATATATATATATATATATATATATATATGAGGTACTTATGGTTAGGTATTTGTAATAAAATAAGAAATGTATATAAAAAAAATATTGTCATACAGAAAGCAACTGTCACGGTTTTAATTTATCCCTTGGTGGTTTTATTTTAAAACGAGAGGATATTCGCTATGTTTAATATAGATATCGTTTTATAATATATGCTCATTTGAATTACCTTCCTAAGTTGTATACTAATTGTTGTATGTAATTTCTATTGTACCATTGAATCAATTATTTTATATAACAATCCAGACTGTTCAATGCTTAATTAGAGAGAAGGATAGTATGCATGTAATGCCTGATATACAATGGTATGAATTTCAGCAATTATTGGACTTATGATAATAAGATAGTATTTATAGCTCGTTTGTACTTATTAGGCTTATGTTGTTAACAGCTTATATCTGTTCTGACCTTGTATTTAGATATAGGTTTACGCAAATATATTAGAAAAATTTTACTTAAATCACAAATTGCACACAAGAAGAATCACAATTTACATTAAATACATTTAAATACATACAGAATGTTTTACATTCAAAAAATCGTCTCATGGTAGGACAAAGTAGCCAAAGGTCCAAAGCGAAATGCGCTGTCATAAGTAATACTATCCCGTGTCCCGTTTTTTTATTACTAGGCGTAATTTTTAATTGAAGTTTTCTCAAAATTTTGTGCAAATTAAATTTGGCTCAAACCTTATCTGATAGCCAATTGGTAACAAATTGTACATAACTGTTATATTTATAGATAATAATATAACGTCTATTAACCTGCCTGTCTAATATTCTTATTTTATAATTGTTTTATTTTAAAATCTCAAGACTTTCTTGTAATTAAAATTTCTGATACTTGTCAATTACTTGACTAGCAGAGTTGTCATAGAGTACCTACATATTATGGAGCGTGTACTTTTTTCTGCCCACATTTGTAAAGTAATGTCTTTTAAAACATGTTTATAAAAAAGATGTGGGAGGGAAAACACTATATGTAATAATTAAGTCCTTTGCTTTATTAGTTGCATAAAATATTATATTTACTGAAATTTAATATTCAATGTAGTATTAAATTCGATATACGTTATGTGAATTTTAATCTTATTGCATTGAAAATGTTTGACTATATCATATAAAGGATTCACAGAAGCTTATAGTAAATAAAGAAACTGGTGGATCGAAAATACTTTATTTAATCAAGATTACAATAATTTCCATAATGAAATATATTTAAATTTATTAAATGCAATGAATATTCCTGATAGTTTTTTTTTTCATTTTTCAATTTCCTTTTCAGACAGTTTATATAGCTATTCAATGGTTTCTATTTGAGAAACTAAGAAGAAACACCAATGTGCAGCTAATAAGAATTATTTAAACACATATGAATATATTTGTAATACTATTTAATTCACAATATTAATTATTAACAATTTGGTAAAACATCAAAGTATCAGTTTCCTTTAAAGAACAGGATTATTCATTTAAATGTGTATTACATACTACGGACTAAAGTTCTAGTACATTAACATCGAGAAAAAATCACACACATAATTATTAAATTTATTTTAATAAAATAAGACAATATTATTATGAATTTCAATATTCGCATAAGTGCAAAGCAAGCACTAGTAAGAGTATATATTAATTACCTATCAATTAAGGTATATATCGAGAAATATCACTACTCAGTTAGGTAAGCCAAGGATAATAATAAGTACATTACAACATTTATTCCTAACTAAATATATGACTACGAAGTATACTTTATAATAAATGCAATTAAATTATACACATATCAAGCAAAAAGGCCTACACCATAAAAATATTTTGCTTACGACTCTCAATTACTTGTTCCATATCAAAATAGTCTCTCTTATAATTTAACCATTCGTATCAAAATATATCCTTTCATCATTTAATGATCATATAAAATTATTATTACAGTTTGCATGCAAAAATATCCTTTATACATACTATTTTCCATTTTATTTTAGGTATATATTTATAAAAAAATATATAGTGACATATATATATATATATATATATATATATATATATATATATATATATATATATATATATATATATATATATAATACGGTTTATAAATTATATAGTGAAAGTTATATAAAAACGCTAGACTTAAAAAGGTTCACCAAATGTCAAAAGGTGTCTTAAAATCAAACCACTGGACGGAAGTATTAACAAAAAAAATGAGAAAAGAGATCAAAAATTTTTGCTTTATATAAAAATATTGATTAGGATAGGATATACACATGTTTACTTCATAAACCGTAACCATTTCTTTAAGTTATTATATTTATAAATGATTATAAAATATTTTCTTTATAAAATAGAGCAATTATATGTTATATGTATCTTAGATCGTTTTGTAGGTTCCTTTGAAAAATATATGTATTTTATATTTTCTATAAATTTTTTCCCTTATAAATCATTTTCTTCTTGTTTATATATTATTTAACAACTTTATGTTCCCTCCTTTACCTTTTATTTGTACCTCAACCTCACCAAACCAAATAAAAAATAAAATTTGCGCGCAATTTTTGCAAAGTGCTAAAAAAACTAAAACCTATTGTTTTTAATTTTACATATATTAATTATAACCTAAGATATGACTACAACATATAGATAATTGAATTATGCTATTAGATTATATCTTTGATACGCTCTACGCTTACTCTTCAAATTTTGAATAGAAACTGTAGTTTCAGGAGAACCAATGAAATAATTTATTATATTATTTATATCAGGTATCTAAAAAATCACCTGTTTCTTCATTAAAGTCATGTATGTATATCCATAGGCTATCAAGGTTTTATAGTTTCTTTCTTGAACTAGCTACATATATGAAACGAAATAGAAGTTTCTTCTTGACTTACTTAGCTGCTTCTTAAGTGTTTTACGTAGAGTAAGAGTCAATAAAAATGTCAAGAATTTTATTCACTCATCAGTTTGAGATTATTTTTCGTATTCTTTCATAATTTATTAGCAATTTCATAGTAAGACTAGTAAGAAAAGGAAAATAGGTTTTCCGTTAAGATAAGTCATTTGGCTGTTTCATATTTCTCACATTAAAATGGATTATAACATTAGCAATGTATTTGCAATTGTATTTTAATTTACGCATGTGGCCAATTAACGCGGTCATAAATCGGTCCGAATTTATTTAAACTCGTGAGGTCGGGAGTTCGAAATATGTTAACTCTCACAACTCCTGAGTCTCGCATATGGCAGGAGTGCCTCGCTGCGGGCCGCTGGTGATGACAGCTTGGTGCATTATATGTACTTTGACGTCACAAGTACCTTTTCTATATTCCATTGTGCGTCGGTGCCGTCCCGAAAAAGAACTAGATATAGTACTCTTACAGAAGCAGTAATTGAAGAGATGAGCATATGCACGACGGAAGCTGCGATTAACTGTTCCATATATGAAGCTAGTAATGATAGAACGTAGTAATCCGATCCATGCTGCGCCATAATATTTATCATCAGATGTACCAGGGTGTTCATAGACAATAATAATGTAAGGTAGCCAGCATACTACATAAAGAAGATATGAGACAATATGAGAGGCATTCATAGCATGATCTCGTTCATACATTTGAGATCTCTTGTAGTGTCCGTGTCGCCGTGCCCGTCTTCTCATTGCAAGTGATGCTAAGACCATACATAAGAGTGTTAGGAAGCCAGGTACACCATGAAATACTACAGTTGTAGTAATGCGGAAGTAAAAGTTGCCATAATGTTCACGCTTGCAATAATCGTAATCTAAACCCAAGAAGACGCCACAAGCAGCCAAGACACCGCTCAATAGAAAAATAAGTGTTGTAATTAGCCCAATCCGCATAGATAGAAAGACTTCGTATTCTTGATCGGAATGACAAAGTCTATAGTAGTCATCAGCGGCCACAAGCTGTAAAAAAATTATAACTATAGTCTATAGAATAAAAAGAAAAGACTGCATCAGCAGTCAGATCACTTACCAGGAAGTAGATGCTATAGGAATAAGTAGAAGTTATAGCCAGGAACTGCAGAGTTTTACAAACGCTCAGATTATCCCATTGGCCAGAAAGCAAGATAACCGTACAGATGGGCATTATACAGGTTGTTATTAGCATATCCGCCAAGCCGACGCAGGCAAGGAAAACGTTACCTAAAACAAAGGATACTTACTTGTACATTATATGTAATAATATAATTAAAATTAAAAAGTATATATATTGTCGATGATGTTTGCTCAAAGAAAGTACAAGTATTAAATTATGTTATGCATTAACACATGTAGCATTTTTCCGCATGTAGCAGGAAGCCAGACAGGGATATACTAGTTTTAAGACTTTCTGTTCTCCACTTTCGCTCGTAAGAGCCGTTACATATTGAGTATGATGGCAATGTTTTGACGTTCAAAACATTTGTCATGTATTCTTATAATGTAAAAAATTATTTGAATTTAAATTTGAGAACCGGAATGTGTTTTTGCTGTTGTGTCACCAGCATAGCAAAATAATTAATTTCTCCGAGTGGGGATCGAACCCGCATGCCAATGCATGCGACAGTCAAATGCTATTTCACTGCACCACGGCGGTCGAGGGCCTTAACGAATGGTGTATAAAATGCTACTAATGCATTTTGTTACATGAAAATTCCATTGTAAAGAAAATATTTACCTATGCACAAGTTTGTATTAGCGTTCATCAATGCAGCAATATGTACAAATGTGTAACTTACTCGCTTTGCGATGATTAGGAAATATTTATAGAGAAACAATCGCATGCACCAATTTTATTTTAAATTGACATAATAACAATAATAAATGAAAAAAAAATTAAGCGAAGAATATAGTGAATTAAATAAATTACATAAAGTTCGATATCTTTTTGCAAAGTCGCTAGTATAGCTAGCATTATAATGACTTTAAATTATAAAACATTCACTTGCTATTAACTTATAAATTATAATTATATCTTACCAAGGCGTTTGAGCGTATGCTCAACGAAAAATGAAGAAACAAAGAATCCGTTCATTGTACATCCAAACGTTGAGCAAAACAGCATGAAAAGAAGTCGAGCCATCTTTGACCACGAATTATCTAATATCACCGGCGATATATTTTTAATGTTGCCGCTGGTGGTATTAAAAGCTTCCACCCCAGACATGGGGGGTGTTGAGCCTGTAGACATTTTGAGAAATTTAATAGTGATGATATCTTCTTGGTAGCCGATTATTGCGTCGGTTGTAGAAGGGGTTGAACATCGGGCCCAATTTAATTCCAGCGTAAATTATTGTAGCTACAATGACAACGATTAAGAGTAAACCCATCTCGGTATACGCTTTTGAAAAATCACAATCACCTAAGTGCGTACTTATTAACTTTAAAAAAATAATAATTCACTTTTTTTTTCAATAAATACGTTAATAATTTATAAAAACTCAGTTCATTTATAGAAAAATTATACGTCAGTTCTGTGAAATTAGTTTGAATATTTAAAGAAACACTTGTTAACAGTTCGAGGAATGTACGAGGTTCCGCGGAGCCGGCAGGACTTGCAACGGACGGCCACCGAATGCCGCTGACTGCAACGGGCTGCTGTATATCCCGAAAATGACGTCTGCTTCAACAAGCAGGCGCAACGATGGGCGTGCGGGGCGGTGCCATCAGGTTGCACACAACAATAAATTTCCGCGAATACTGTATGAAGCGTGAACTTATCATTAAACGCCCCTCGCCACCACCAGACTGCAGGGGGCCATATTTTCGAACTAAAAATCAATCTACCTCTGAAGCCTTACTACGATTATTTATATCTCGAATCAATACAAAATAATTTTAAATTGTATTTATTATCTACATTATTTTATTTGTATTTGTCTAAGTTATACATTACTTTCAGTGTATTAATTTATTGATTGTGTTATATCGTGCTTTTTGTAACATAACACATTGTTTTTTTTTTATATTTTCAGTTTCGTGGTTGTTATTGTAATATAGTACATACATATATCTTATTGGTGATATTTATATATTATTTTACGTTTATAAAAAAACTATTTATGTATATATGTATATTTTAATTTTTATTTACAAAAAAATATAATATTTTCTAGAAATACAATTAATTAAAGGTTATTGAGTTATAAAACTTTCTGGTCGGACGTCCCCAACTCTGAAGAGGTTGTGTCTGATAAACCCAATATCCACTTTCGTTTCCTATTGTCGCTAAATGAGTTGCTATAGTTTTCACGTAGTAGTTTTAAGTTAACCAGGACTAGGGAACTCGATGTCGATTCAACGAACATACATATGTACACATATCGAGCCCGCTTGAAATTATTAAGTAATTTAATTTGGTTCTAACTAAATTAAAGTTCCGAATCCGGGGCAAGCGTTTAAATACAGTTTTGTGTACATTGTACTACATCGTAATGAAATTTCGGTTTGTTTGAACGCTACACATAGAAAAAACATTGCAAATTCATTTTAATTCGATGTTGTTTTAAAAATTATATAGGTATATTTTTATTTGTAGTCGATAATAATTTGTAATATCAATTAAGAGAATACAAATATAGATTTGTTATTTGGAATGAATTCACCAACTTCAATGTATCATTATTATGTCGGAAACTACTGGTTCAAATTGAAAAATTTTATTTTTGTTGGATAGTTCATTTATAGAGGAAGATTGTTTCAACCGTATCTGCGGTCAGAGCTACCTCGGGCACTAAAACGTGTCATATGTCACTTGACCACGCGGATGCAGCGGATACTGTTGATATTATATAAAATTAAGTTCTTATATAGTATATATAATATCTATATAAACTAATTTCTTGAAGATCTGAAGCAACCGCTTAGTAATCAAAGTTGTTATAGGAGTAATATGTTAATTAAGTAAAAAGTATTCAATATTATTAGCTTTTTACATATATATATATATATATATATATATATATATATATATATATATATATATATATATATATATATATATATATATATATTACATATTTTAATAAAAGTTTTAACCAGATTAGCCTCGTATATTTTGGTATTGCACGTGTTTTGGACACCCGACGTTTCAAACGCTTTACTGTAGGCCGTCTGCTGAAAAGTGTCGTGACCAGGGACTACGGCGAAATGTCGAAACGTCAGGTAAAAAAACTGTTAACGGTACTTTCAGAGGTATTCGTACGTACGTCGACATTGAGTACTTATATATGTAACGTACTTTTGGTAGTAAATGCTTTTATTGTGATAAAATATTAATTATCACACTTTCATAAATATATCTAACACAGATTATATTGTATATTATAAAACAATATACTATATGAAAGTGCCGTTTAAATACGTACCGATATCTCCACAATGGTGAAAATTAAACGCGGCAGGTACTGCCGCTTTTACCACTTGCAGTTTCTATGTATCTATTGGAAATCTGAAAATAAAACATTGATCAGATTGTCTTCTGGACACACATTTTAAAATTTCAAATTCACTTTACATTTCTTTCATCATATCGAGCAGTTATTTATTTCAATAGAAAACATAACAAAATCCGTGATTTTCAGGATGATTCAGTACATAATATTTTATCCTTCTTTTCGTTTTACATATTTTTCAAGCCTGGGTATATACACAAAATACACAATTTTATGTCACTCCCCGCGACTTTAGGACTGTTTTCGTATAATTATAAAAGCTTAATACGGCCATACCATTTAATACGTCTTCAAGTGCCACGAATATTATGAAATAGATCACTATCTTAAAAAAATGGAAGACTCTACAAGCAAACGAACCTTGTCTGTGCATGATGTGGTTCTAAACATCCAAGCGGCATGGGAAGCAATTTAGAAATTGAGAAAAAGAGCTTAACGTCGTGTTAGGAGAAGAAACCGTGATACTACAGTGTTCATGGATTCTTTCATTGATTTAATGATTAGGTTTGTGGTACCATACAATATTCAATCCATTGAGTATCATTTTTAAAATTGTGAATATATGCTATACATATTTGCAAAATAGGCTCTAAGAGATAATAATGGAGAAGGTGAGTCAAATGTGTTTTTGGCAAACTCTCCGGCATTGTTAGCAGTTATTGGTGTAAGTCGCTATGTAGCTTTATTAAGCTATGGCTTAATAAAGCTACATATTGTTATGACAAAGACACATCAAGCCTGGTTTGGAACATACCAAAAAAAGTGTATTTTGAATCTAAATAACTTAATTATAAATATACTAATATATAATTTAACGTCATAACTTTCTGCAACTTTTATATGTTTAGAATATATTACGTTACATTTTCCTTTTCGCTCTTAATACGCTTTCCTGCTTAAGACACCGCCTAAGGCTACTGCTAGACTACAGTAAAACTCCTGTACTTGATCTTTTGATGTAGACTCAACTGGCTGAATAAGTAGCACTTATTCATTATTCTGTTGTCAAATTTGTATGAAAATCAACTTAAATTTAGTCTCGATAACAAAATTTTTAGTACTCTTTCAGGAGTTTATAATTTTCGTTTATATAAATTCGTTCGATTGTGTTAGTTATTTTGAAATGTGTCGCGGCTGTTGTAATCTCGGTCTGCCTGAAGCTAAAAAAATTACTATTTCTATATTTATATAAAAATTACTATATTTATCTGCCTACTTTGGACGTTTTCAAAAACTTATCTATGAAAATACATGACTAATTTCAAAGAAACTTCATTGTGTTATATTATAGCTATTACAGGCTAGCTATTTCAGTATTAAATTCATAATAGATAGGATACAATTGATTTAAATAGTAAGATAACCGACTAAGAACTAAAATAGACCACTTTAGCTAAGAGAAATCGGAAAATATGAATTTAACTCGATTAATAATTGAAGAGAAAAACATCAGGATCATTTGACATGGAATTTAAAAATCAGCTAGGTATACTGTGTAAGATACTACATTTTATTGATTAAATCTTAAAAATCGTTGACCATTTGAAATTTATAATTGATTATTTGGAAATAAATAAAGTTCTGATATTATTGAAATATATCTATCTATAAATAAATACATTTCCATCCACTGTAACTATCTTTAAAACTCAATTCCACTAGTTGAGATAGAAAAAATTACATACTAAAGAATATTAAGCAAATCCTTTCTCATTACATTAAAATTTAACTGCGACTAAATTGACCAAAAAATGTATTTTAGGAACATAACGTTATAACTCACACTTTAAAATGTTGGCTTAACTTAGAAATATGCATATATACAAATATTTTAGTTATGTCCACAAGCAAAATAAAAAAAAACGCGTAGTGGCCATCACAAAATGTCACTTCGGGAAATTTGCATCGCGTTTTAAATTGTTTCGCTATAGATAACAGCGGTTTTAACTGTTACAACATCGATGATATACAAATATGGCAACTTTTTTTGATGCCAGAAAATGTATTTTATGCAGATTTCTACTGCGGACGAAAGGGTCAGTTAGATTGATCGGCGAATGAACATGACTGAGTTCATTATTTACATTTTCATCCAGCGGAAATCTGAACTAATATGAGACCCACGTGATCGTATGCCTCAGTGTCCCAGAATTATGAAAATCGCCGCATGATGAAAACCTATATAGATATATTCCAGAAAAGAAACGATTACAAACTTATACCATAGTTCATTTCACACAAATACATAGTGGACAATTTAATTTGCATGCAACCAAGCACTCATTATTGCATGCTTGCTTGCAAATTTGAATTTGTCTACTTTTATTAATTGCACCTAATTGACCTAGACCTAAGTCCATTTCATACAAAATGAGTGGATACAATCGCAAACTTTTGCTTTGTAAATTTTTATAAGCATTATTTTTCCCAGCGGAATATCTATTATTATGCAATAGGTGCAGAACCCTCTGTGCGTGAGTACTACTCGCACTTGACCGATAGTTTTTTGATTGACAACTAGTTTTGTCTTTTTCGTAGGTTATTATGCGTCATTTCTATGAACATTTAAATCAGAATAAAATGATAATATGATTCTATTGCCACATATATTATCTGTGATTTATAAAATGATCATGCTTAGATGCCTATTTGTTTGTTCCTCAATAACTCGTTAAAGAATTCTAGAACCACGAATCTCAACGTAAAAATCTAGTTTTAAGTAAAATATTAAGTTTCAAGTAAATTAAAATATTATTTTATATGCAATATTTCTATGAGTAAACTCTTTTCTAGTTTCTCACATCACAATATAAATTAAACATCATATCTACTTCTCACAATTAGAATTTATATTCCAAATTATTCCAACATCATTTACTTTTTTACCTTCTACACCTCTAGAGCGTTCTAGAGCTTAAAGACCTCTTAATGATAACCTTATCTTACCTTACCATATTCTTCTTATCTACCTTATATTTTCTTGAGAAATAGACTTGGTGTATTTTAGTCTCGTAAGTGCGACAATGTAGGCGCTATTCCTACATTTCAAATCGTTGATAACTTTTAGTGTAAAATATACCTGAATCACATAAGTACACTAAAATACAATAGGTCATAACCAACAGTTAAAGCCCAACACATCTAGTTTACTTAATTGGATAAAAAATAATACTGTTTATTGTTTAAAATAGTTTCGTTAACAAACTTTATTTTTTTGTGAATATCAAAAATGTTTCTGAAGGTTTACTTTTGGCGAGAATGACATACTGGTGCGGACCTTATTAAGAACTTATTATAGAGAACATTTCCGTCATACATGGTTTTTGCGTAATTCAAACCGATTCCGCCACTCACGCAACATAACGTTTTCGCAACATGTTTTATTGTGACTCCATTACTATTCACCATAATATTATGTTGAAATATTATTTCCAATACTAATTAGAATTCTAATAAGCATTATAATTCTTCATTGAATAGATGGACAATTCAACTCCTGAAATCAACGCGCTTTATAATATTTGTAGATAGTACTATTATAAATACGCGCCTCGCGACGCACGCCGCGCCGCGCCGCGCCGCCACGACACGACGACTCCGCTTTCGTATTTTATAACTGTGATATCTTCTAAAATATCAATTTTATTGATACGCTATAAACGGTAATTTTGATGTATATGAAACGCACAATGTATCTACAGTATTTATTTGTATAAGGAATAATGCTATATTTAATAGAATAATTTTATAAATATCCCTATATTTTTTGTAATTTGTAAAACAAGTTTCTGTCGATTATACTTAGTAGATGTACGTTCTCTACATATATGCTGGCCGGGATAATTTCGTGGAACTTTTTAGCGGAACCATTCTGTCATATATAATTTTTACGTATATTTAACCATTTACGCAGCGCACCGACGGGTTCTCTCAAGTTTGTCTGTTTTTGTCTTTATAACAATTAAAGTTATCATACGGATTCCTAACATTTTTGTAAATATTCTATCGCCTATGTCCATCACAGATAATGTAGTTTTCTAGAAAGAGAATTGATCAAATCAATCCGGTTCAGTCATTTCGGAGCTTATCGCTGTCAAGCACACAAACAAATCTTTTAATATTATATAGATTTGTATAGACTTTTTATAGACCCGTTTTTGACTTCACCCGCTTGTTCGATGTTCTCGGATTTACTCTAATATAATAATATATAGGCACTACATTTTATGTCTTTTTTTAGCTATGAGCTGATTGATATTAAATATTAAGAGAAGCTTACCAAAATACGAAAATTACCTTTTTTGTTTGTTAAGCCGTTCTTGAGATTTAAAACGCACAGACAAGCAGGCGGATACATATTTAAAAATCATTGTTTTATGTTCTATATCATTAATGAATAATAGCTTAATTTTTTTTTAGGGTTCGTACCTCAAAAATTAAAAACGAGATCCGTAGCAGGATCAGGATCACGTCAGTCTGCCCGTCGGTCAAGACTGTTATCTCAAAACCACGTGCTATAATAATGCATAACAAGCTAAAATCAATATCAAACAGGGAATTCGATAACCTCTTGTACCGCAGGTAAAAATGAACTTCTAAGTCAACGCAATCAAAAGATATAAATTTTTGCTTTTTGTTTAAATCGCCGAGTAATCAAATCCTACAGTGTACTTTCCGATGACCTAGAATAATAAAATTAGGTAATAAGTTATGCTTTATAATACAAATAAAGGGAACGAATACAAAATACGGAAATTTATAGATATATCCCAAAAAAAACCTATTAATAGTTTCACGCTGTATCCCGCACATTGTAGGGTAGGCAGAGGAACCCCGTAGGAACCTAGTGTTAATACACTCTGTTTTCCTTTTTTTTAAGGACCGTGGTGGCGCAGAGGCACACCGTCTGCCTGTAAACTTGACGGTTTGTAGGATCGATTCTCACTCGGGAAGAATAAATAATTTTCATTTTCTTCGCTCTGGTAACAAGGCAAAGTGCGGCGTTGTGCTCCGACATTCAACATGCGAAGCCTCAAAAAATTAACTAGATACTGATATTTGTAGGAAATACAGAATGAGTGGATACGACCGGAAATTTTTAGTATGTGCATTTTTATAAGTAGTATTTTCCTTAGCGGGATATCTACAACAATAAAATTAGTACGGAACACTGTGCACAAAGTCTACTCGAACTTGACTTGAATATGTCTCCCATATACTGACAGTGATCAATTACATTTTTACTATATGTATAGAATAGATGCATCCAGAATAATATACTTTCGTCTGATAGCATATTTACAATTAGTATTTTTTACTTTGTTTTTATTATGAAGAAAATTAATAATTTAATGTATTAAATCCGAAGGACTCCGACTACGACGACCATGCCCGGGTTAGCGCTGGTTGGGCCAAATAACGGGAGGTCACTGGTGTGATCTGCGATAGCAGAGTACCACCCAAGCTCAATTGGCTGATTTACAAGAGCATGATCCGTACAGTTCTTTTATACGGCAGTGAATGCAGCACTGTCTCGGCACACTCAGGAGCTTCACGTCACGGAGATGAAGACACGATAGCAGCTGAGGTGGATGACCGCATACGCAACACATTAATTCGAGCTAGTCTCGGGTACCGTGACGTAACGGATAAGCTCCAAGAGCGCCGTATGAGTTGGTATGGCCACATTTTGCGCTGGTCTAAGAAGTATGTTCGGAAGTTGATATGGTCTGTCCCTGGAGTAAGACCCCCCGAAACCCAAGGAAACGATGGCTGGACGTCGTGATGCAGGAAATGAGAGCCAATGGACTAACCACTGAGGATGCCCAAGATCGTGCAAACTGGAGTCAATTAAGCAGACACTAGGCTGGGATAATGCTAAATAGAAGTAAGGATATAAAGAATATTTAAAGAAAACATAAAATTACAGCGGTTTTTTATATCCATGAAGAGCGGGTTCCAACCCCAGGATATTTTTAAAATCATTGTAGAATACCTAACTAATTCTTGTTTACGTATAGGTTTAGCGAGTGAGTTACAAAATACTTAGATAGTTATGTAAAACTTGTTATGTCAAATATTTTTCCGCATTCTCATACATACTCTAACTCATACTATATCACTATGATAAAACTTTTCTAATATAAAACAAAATATACGAAAACTCACAATAAACAATTTGCATTGCGAACACAAACAAGTCACGACATGATTAGGAATTAACCTCACCGATGATGACCGAGGACAGCGCGTCAACTCACGAATGCAGTTTCGATTTCGGTCGTAGTTTCGGCAGGTTTTCCACCGAAACCAAAACTCATTTTTTTGTCAAAACTCAACCGAAACCAAACTTTCGGTCGGACACTAAATATAACATAATATACATACAAAGAAAAATCATTTTTCAAAAATCGATTGTTGCCTACATAATTTTTATGTAATTTTTGAATGTTTTTTACAATTAAAGAAAAATTTGCTTCATTCTACATTTCAACGTGTGTAGGACTTTTAATAAAATAATTTATAAATAAGCAGTCAAAGTTTGTTTCTATTTCTCAATAATAAATTTAAATAATTATTTTAATAATATAAAGCAAGAAGTCGTGAGCCTTGTCCGACTATTCGCCGTCTAGTCGCCGCATATTCACTGACTAGTCGCCGACTATTTGCTGAGTAGTCGGCACTTTTGCAATTATTATTATTATTTAAATTGAAAAATATAGACTCCTTATAGCCTTAAAATTTGAAATAAAAAAAATACGACATAAATTACATTATAGAATAAATATATGTTTATTTGTATATGATTCGTTACATTAGTGTTAGTAGATATCATGAGCATTTAAGTGTGTCAGAGGTAATTTAGTTTGAAGATATCTTCTTTACCACTTTACACCTATTTTAGATACATTGCGTAATGGAAGGTGAAATTTTAGATCACTTTTTGTCTTGTTACAATAAATAAATGTATAGAAATATATATACACAAAAAAATCCATTTCTCTACCTACACATCATATTTACACCGATTATATTATTTTTTTTACATATTGTTACAATTAGTAGACCTCTTTAGTAAGTACTATTCAGTTTTGCAACCTAAATACGTAATATTATTATAAAATACAGAACACGAAACAAATAATGTGTAAATTTAAATACTTACTTCAAAATTAAACCTTTCCTTTGTGAATACTTAACTTATATGCGTTTCAATGGAAAACATTTTTTCGTTGTGAATAATAACAAACATACGATACGAACTGTCATCTTTTCATTTATACTAGATAATTCAGTGTATCGACAGAAACATTGGCATTTTTGCCAATATTTTTGTGAACACATTCATAGCTCTTATTTTAACAGTTTAAGGCTCATGTTGCTTTGCATTCACAGCTCATTATAACTCATTATGTTTACTTTAACCTTTATTAACCTATTTTATGGGATAGTGACGCGTCCCCGTTATAGAGCCAGATGTTGACCTACCAGCATACCTCTGAATTGTTTATTAAACCAACCGAGATTGTTTTATAATTACTTATTCGTCAACTATTTCATAACGTAAGTAAGTAAGAAAATACATAGTGGTAAATCACTCCGTTCTTTAGTTTCAACTCACTTTTTTTAGTGTCGAAAATATAAATGTTTCAAATTATTGTCATATTTTTTTGCGAAAAAATTTATAAATTATAACTTATGAGTAAACTTGCGTTTTATGTTATTACGTTTTGTTTCAATTGTTGACCGCAATGAATTATAAACTATGTAATAATACGTATATCATAAATTTTATGATATACGTATTATTATATAGTTTTGTAGTACAACATAAAAAAACCTTATAATCATTTTGGTAAAAAAATTAAAAGGTTTTTATAATGTACTACAAAACTGTGGGTAATCAATATATACATATATTAGTCAATTTTAATTAATATCACAAGAAAAGTAAATATTATTAAAAGTACGTACGTGCAGTTTCTCTAAATACTTCTCTTCTCTAAAATCAGTAAAATTTTAATAAAACAAATTAAATAACCAGCAATATTGATTGTACATTACTGTTAAATATGTAAACAATATAAAAATTATCCTGATATCTTAAAATTACTTTACTCAAATAGGTTATAAAATTTCACTCACGTTGAGTGATAAATACATACATCCAGTGCACAACAATACGAATGAAATATGTGTAAAATAGAGTACTTACGTTTTCTTATGAATCTGGTCACCAAATAATTAAAGCTCTATGTTAGAAATCATCAGTTCTTAATCATTATTTGTGTATAATTAGGTTATGCTCACAAAAATATTATAAAACACTCTGTCCAATAAGACACCAATATAAAATTATAAAAACTATATTATTAAACTTAATCTATGAGGTGTGCGTTTCTGTAAGTCTCATTTATTTCTCTACCGTATCGTACTTTAATACATTTTAATCTTGGCTTATTTAGATGGTAGAACGTTTAGTTGCTAGGGTGTGGAGGGAGGCTCTCGGGTATGAGTTTGAGATGCGCTGTCGAGGAAAAGATATCCTTGCGCATTAATATACACGAATTTCAGAGCAGGGTCGGCGACTCGGCGGCAGCCAGCCGGCTTCATGACGTAAGCTGTTTGAAGATCAAAAACTCAAACAGACAATAACTATCTGGTCACTTTCGTACATGTCAGATTAGTATTTATGCGAATCAACCACCACTTGGTATAAAATAGACAAAACTTAAATTTGCGGTCGTATACACGAATTTCATTAGACATGAACTACATAAATACGTTTGTAATCTTTTTATTGTTTTTAAACTTTAATTCACACTAAGGATAGAAAAATAGTTAATGAAAACATATAAAAATTTAAACGCACCGGAATTTGGAAAGTTTGTACAGGTCTTTTTCTATGACGTACCTATAAATTTCAAAATTCCGGATTTTCCCTTTGTTCGTACTATGAGTACTTTCTAACCAAATTTCATAACTCTATATGACTCGCGGGAAGTCCCGTATAGGTTTTTCATAAAATATACAAAAAAATAAGGATAAACACTGCTATCTTTTGATTACGTTTACTCAGAAGTTGAAGTCTATGCTTTAAGAGACTACCGACCTGGATATTTAGTAATATAATAATAATTATACGTCATTTTAAAATATAGCTTCAATAACAAAGCATGCTCGTATCTTTTGAAGTAATTTTTTTCTATACAACCAACTTAGATATTTGATTGATACGACACGTGATCTTGAGAAAAGTGGTGACCGATGGACCGACAGACAGACGGACAAAAAAGTGATCGTACACATGCATCGGAGCAAGTATAGACTTAAGAAGCCCCTTTAAACGCATTAACCAATCCAAAACATTCTTATTTCTATACCAAAACAAATTTGGATCAATGCCGATTTCAAAATACGTTCTAAAAATGAACCAATTATAGTTTTAGAAAGATATTTTAGTATATTTTAGAAAATTATCCATTCATATTTCGCGAGAAATACGAGCACCCCCTCAAATAAGCACTTAGCCTATTCTCGGCCAGTTCGTTGGGAAATCTGAGGTACCTACTTGTTTATTTTCCCATCTATTACCGTGAAGTACAGAAGCTTATAGTTTAGTATTGACTTATGATCAACCTTAGGTACGACAGATGTCAGATTTCTTTTTTGTTTTGTCAGATTTTTAATTTCTGTCCTTATTATTCACTGTCTCGACTTTTCAACATCAGGAACATGGACAATGTCATTAGAATATAGCAAAACACTTCAAGGACACCAGATTGAGTAATCCATCGAGGACATCGCATCGCTGGCTGGATAGATTGGTTGAGCCACTAATAAGAAGTCATCATGACACAGACAATGCAAGGCAACTATGATGTTTATACTATACATGTTGCCTTGTTCTCTAAGAGTGGATCTTCGAGGAGTAAAAGAATGCATGAAGTATAACATTCTCGTATATTTTAGCCAATGGCCAACAATCAACAATGCTCATCTACCAAACTCAGTGAGAATCCACATTTTGAACCTTGAGGTCTCAGCTCAATGCGATATCTCTTTTTTTGCCGCTTGTAGAATTTTTTTCTTGTCATGTTAATTTTTCACTTGTATTTTTCATTGTTTTCTATTTAAAAAACCACAAAAGATTTTCCTTAACCTTTTTATTTTGTTATCGCATTTCGAAAGAGTTTGTGTAGATAGCTTATTAGAAAGCTGATCTGTGGATGTAGTGATAAGTAAGTGATTTTCCAGAGAAGTTTTATATTTTTAACAGGAGTCAGGTTGATATTTTTACATTCCCTACATTATCGCAACTTCCTATATAAAATCTTTTGCCCATAGGCCTCACTTAATAGTCGGTAAATTACAATTTGTATATCCTCTAAATAATTGTATCAAAAGAGTGTTATTTTGCTCGCTACTTGTTTAAAAATTTATATTAAATGCAAAAAATTGGATGTTCCTGAAAAAAATACCAAAATTCGAAATATCCCAGGATAGGTGCATTTACGCCTAGAGTGTTAGAGGACCAAATCTATTTGCAAAGACGGCATCTATATTCCTTTTTCACGGAAATACGTTGAATTACTAATAATAGATTTTCTGATACTGTGACATTCTGCCAAAATCTGACATATTGTATTTGAATGGCGACGCTCACCGGAGTAACGAGACTTACAATTATAGCGTTTACTAACAAACTACTAGACGTGTACTAATGTGTTGACAGATCGAAACTAGCTTATGACGACAGCGATAGAAGACTTTTCATTAATAAATAAATTCAACTCACATTGATTTTCTTTTCCAGTTGTTATGTCTTTAGGAAGCCTCACCACCCTACTTGTATAGTAATCGTCTCTTTAATACTAATTGATGTAGATTCCCTGCTTGTCATGCTATTCATAAATAAAAAACATTGTTATGGTGTATTCGCAATGTAAAATATAATTTCACTGAATCATCAACTTTTTTATAAATACATCCAAAAATTTCGAAGAGTTTTTTTGCGAGCAGAAGAGCTGCGAGCTTAAGTATCCAGTAGTATTCTGCATTTTGTGTACTGTTCAAGGCCAATATAGTGAATATAATACAAATCTATATAATAAAAAAAATCTTTTAACCCATATTCATATTCTCGGCAAATACTTTTGTTTGTCCGCCATACTGAATTTAGGTAACATTATTTTTTAGAGTTATTTTCAAAGGATATAAGGTAGGTATTAAAAAAAGTAATCTGCCTAGAAAAATGTAGTAGTATGATATTCGTACTATAGGTATACCATATTACTCTTTATCTTTATTTAATATTTAAAAGCCACACATCTATCTAGCTTACACAATAGATACGAAATAAAGAAGTAAAAAAAACTAAAGGTGGCCACTATAGCGTCAATAGCATACTGCATATTATGTCGATAATAGGCTTATTTTTGCTACTCGATAATTTATAAGCTCAACAGTCTGCCACTTGAATGGTCCGCCATGTTGAATTTAGTATGATGCCACACAGCTAAATATATTGTATGAATATCAGAGGTTAACGTGTATATTTTCTGGAGATTGTGGAATTATTGGGAATGAATCTGTAGATTCCTGCACTATATTAACCATACAGTGTGAGTCTTTAGACCATTTTTATAACCCTTATAGGAAACCGCCTTGCGTATTTGTTGCTTGTTATTGCATTTTGTATGACAGAATCAGGGTACCATTAACCTAGACTTATGAAATTTGACAATAAGTATGAACTTATACTGCTAACAAAGGAAAATATAAACATTGTAAATGTATAGGTTACATTATACACATTACAAACTTTTACCTATAGTTAATTTCGTATAGAATGAGTGCATACGATCGCAAATTTAATTTTGTCAATTTTTATAAGTTGTATTTTCTTCAGTAGAAATTCTACAATCATGATATTGGTATAGATTGATATTTTCTAGATCGGCCCAGGATCTCTAGTCACTTACATCTACTCGTCTGGATAATAGTGGACTTATCAAAATCTCAGAAAGGTAAGTACTATGCTTCTATCCAACTTACTATCCCAAGACAACCTTGATTTTATTCTCAAAGACTTGCTGAACAGAGAACTATAAACTTGTCGCTTGTGTTTAGGACACAAGACACAAACCTGTGCACTTGGCTAAGATCAGGGCTAGGGACGACGGAGACGATGGCTCCACATCCCATGCCCTTTCCAAATTCATCTGTCCAAATTTCATTTGACCCTTACAATGCCCTCTCTCATAAAGTTCCGCGTCCCCGTAATGTTCAATGTTTGTTAACGTTTGTATTTTATACTAAAAAAAATATGTATTTCTTTAAAATATATCAAATATGACAGAATTTAATTGTGGATTGACACTTGTTTTGCATACAACGTGACATTGGCGAAGTAATTTGCGCTGGCACGCTCGGAACGCTGTAATTAAAAAACTGAACTGAACTGAAACGAGTACAAAATGTCAGCTCAATCGGCTGAAGATATTTGCTTCAAAATTGAGTTACAAGATTTTACTCGAACTAACACATATTGCAACTCGAACTAACACAATTAGTGAAATACAAGCTTCTAATTTGATAATAAAAATAAATTGCGTGCGTACAACAGTACAGACACAGTACACATGTTAGAAGTCAAACTTCCTTGGCAAACTAATTTTTAAGTCTCGTTTATCTTTATACTAATCTAAAGCCTTAGATTTCAGAGACATAGAGGAAGGAAAAAAAATATGAAAAAAAAAGATATGTTAGGAATTTAATTAATTTAATTGAAATCAATATAACAAAAGTGTAGATAATTATTAATGCAAATTATAAATTATTTGCTTAAACCTTTTAGGGTTTAATTATATTTGCAAATGGTAACCCGGTGGAAGTAATGTTTATCACTTCGCCACTGCAAGAACGTCCCACATCGTTTGTGTCACTTGAGATTCATCTGTAAAAATTTAACCCTCGTGCGCGCACAGTAGTGACTACTTGGTTATGCTTCATTGACTTAGACATATGAAATTTGACAAAAAGTGAGAACTTTCAGTACTTATAAAGAAAAATATCTGAAAATTGGTAATTTATAGGTTCAACATGGAAAAAAACTATTACAAACTTATATCTGTAGTTCTTTTCATACAAAATTTATTATGTCAATTTTTAAAAGTTATATTCTCCTCATCGGAAAACCTACAATCATGAAATTAGAACGGTACCGGAATATGGAACCATTTTAACAACCAAAAATAGGGAAATATAACAATTTTTTTTATAAATTGTAAATACTTCATTAAATCTTATATACTTCATACTGACATTGACCATTTCGTCACTTAGGTAGTATGTACCTTTATGTACCAATTTCTCTCTATAAGCAAGAGAGAGACTCGAAAGATATTGGAGGAGTGTTTAATAGAAATATCTTTATTTTTTTAAGCTAATTTTAAAGTGGTAAAGATAGATAGAAGATATTGCTAATTATTTCATTTGTCATGACACCTATTTCAATATAAATTTATTATAATATATAGGAATCGTTTATCTAATTTTGTTACAAAATATAGAACTAAGTGGTTCTACATTCTTAAGAAATTTCTCCATTTTTAATTAGTGATTACCTACCAGTAATGCAGAAGGAGTAGATTATTAGAAAAAAATTTGTTGACGTCATGTTAATGTATTTTCATTGTTGTCAATTTTGTTTTGTTTAAGTCCTCAATAAGTAAAGAAAACTTTATTGGAAGCTTAGATGTCGTTTACTGGTGAATATCGATAACTGGATTTAAGCTATATTTTTGGTTATGACACGTTTTGTGCAATTTAAACATATTTACAGATAATCAAAATATATTATAATAAGTATATTTTAAGTAAAGTAAATTTTATAATTTTCTCATAATTGTTAACTTAAACTGAATTTATTTAAAATATTATCTTTGTTGAAAGTATGCAATTTCGTTAAAATGACGATTATTGATGCTAGCACGTTATATGTATATATAAAACATTTAAAATAAATTTAAATATCGTAGAGTATTTTAAAAATGTTCGAACAATCTAAATTATATTTTATCTATATATATAAATTAAATTAAAGTAACGATTTTTTTAACAAATATTTATTAATTTTTGGAAACTTTATTGAAAGATAAAGGAATTTGTGTAGCACAACCGCGAGCAGGACATGTTGAATACTTTTTATTCCGGAATTCCCGCAGGATCGGGATTTACGAGGGAAAAACCGCGCATGCCGCCCTCGATTACTCACTGCCTAAATAAAATATTGTTTGAATTTCTTCATAGACAGCGTGATTCAAAAGTTTATAATTCCCTTTTCTTCTAGATAAAGTATATCATAAAATATATTTATATACAAATGCGATATTTTATATACACGGTGGGTAGTCGAGAGCGGTAAACACGTTTTTCCCTACAAGTCACCTTGCGTACGTACGGTACGTCTAGTACCTACGAGTAATTCAAGCGGGACAACACGCAGACATGTCGCTAATAGGTAAATTTATAAACATGTATTGGTAAAAACTTCCAGAAATTATATAAAATATAAGCAATACATCTTCTTCAGCAATACATTTACAAAGTTATCTAAATTTATTAATTATAGTTAATGGGTCTCTGAGTTTGAATTATTTATTTACTAATACAAACTTACAATCAAATTATGGCTTACATTCAATTTTCTTTTTTTAACCATAAAAATAATTGAATTATTAATATTAATATTAAGTTTTATTTTATTTTTTAAAAACTAGGGGGGCCCCGTTGCGCGTAAAAATGGGCGTTATAAAAAAAGCAAACCCGTGTAAAAATTGTCGAAAAAATTAAAAATTATTGTGACTAATTTTTTGAAGGGGGGGTGGGGTATTTAATAAAAAACCTTATTGAAAAAATTTTGAAATATTTGGGGACTTTACGAAATTTAAATTTATTTCGATCCCCTTAATATTTAAAAAGGGTCCTACAAAAAATCTTTTAAAAAAACCCCTCCAAAAAAAAAAAATAAAGAGGATTAAAAAAACCAAAATGCCCGGTCTGTGGACAAAAAAAACCCCCTTTTCAGGACTTTTAATTTAGTGGGAAAATTTAAAAATTGGGACATAGGGCTAATAATAAAACCCCCTTTAAATCATATAAAAACGGGGGTGAAATAAACAATAAAATTTAAAAAAATTTGTGGGGAAAAACAAAATCCAAAACCAATCAAAAAAAAATTAATTCTTAAATTTTAAACAAAACACAAAAAAAGGCCTTTTTTTTGTCCCCCTTTAATCAAAAGGCAAAAATTAAAAGTTAAAACTTTTTTAAGGGGGACGGGAATCGGGTGTTTTTCTAAAACTCTCGAAAAAAAAAAAAAACCGGGGGCCCCCGGGGGGGGGAGGGGAACAAAAACTTTCCCGGGGGGGGCTTAGCCCCCCAAACTTTTAAACCCGGACAGTTTGGTTTGGGAAAAAAGGTTTTAACGAAAAACTAGAATTTTTTAAAAGCTTTTTTAAAACTGAAAGGTAAAAAACCCTTTGGGTGTGGGGTTATTTTTTTCTATTTAAAAAAAAATTTAAAAGTAAAAAAGAAAATGGGAGAAAACTGGGGCAATCGGGGGTTTTTGGGGAAAAAAGAAAAGGAAAAAAGTGGCAATTAAGGGGCCAAATCTTTTTGGTAATTTTCGGTAAATCTTTCCCACAAAACACATACACTTAAAAATGGAGGCCGGGTTCAAAGGGGTTCCCCTAAAAAGGGACAAACCTTTCCAAAACAAAAAATAAAAGGGCCTTTAATATTGGCTCAGGGGGTTGTAAACGGGGCTCGGTTTGGGGAAAAAAATTCCCAAAAAAACAAAAAAAAAACCTTTTTGGTGGTGTGCAAATATTTTTTTTTTTCTAAAGGGGAAACCAAAACGGGCCAAACCATAAAATTTTGCCCTTAGTTTTTTAAAAAAAATTTAAAAATGTTGGGAAGATTGGGGTGTAAAATAATTGGGGAAAAACTAAAAAACTTTTTTTTAAAGGGAAAAATTTTTGGGGAAAAAATTTTTCTAAAAACAATATATTATATAATTTTTCTTGTATTAAAAATTTCTTTTCGTGAAATTTTTAAAAACTTTTAAATATTCTTTTTAAATTTAAAAAAGTTTTAAAAAAACCGGGTTTTTAAAGGTAAAAAAATTTTTAAAAATTTAAATTTAAAAGGGCGGGGAATTGCACTTTCCATTTTTAAACCCTTTGGGGATTATTTTGTTTTTTCCTTTCGGGGCTAACGTATGGGGCCCAATTCCGGAATTTAAAAAATTTTCAAAAAGGGTTTTTATTAGTACCCTCACAAAAAATTATCAAAAAAATATTTTAATTTAAAACTTGACTCGCACTTTAAACCCATTTTTCTTTTCTTTTTTGGTTTTTTTTAAAACTTTCATACAAAAGGCCCTAATTTGATCCCAAAAAATTTTTCGGGTTGGGGGACCTATCGGGGGTTTCAGGGGGGAACCAGGTCTTCCAAAGGAATACCCAAAACCCTTTTTAAATTTGGGAGGGGTCGGTTAAAGGGTCCGGGGGAATTTGAGTGAGAAACCGTCTTAACATTTTTTTTAAAAAAAAAGGGCCCCTTCAGTTTAAAACATTTACTTAAAAGTAAGTAAAAAAATTTTTAATTTTAATTTATTTTGGGAAATTTTCCATTTGGGATCCGGGAAATTGTTTACGGAAAAGGGGCAGAGGGGGGGGCAAAGGGGGTTTTGAAGGGGTTTGCGGTAAATGGGTGAAAACAAATGTTGCGGCGGGCCATTGGATTTAAAAAATTTGGCCGCGAACTGTTGTGCGGCTTTGTTGTGAACCCAGACTTCGTATGGGACCCCTTTTAAGAAAAAGGGTGTTCATTCCTTTTAAACGGGGGTGAAAATATTTTTTTTTGGGTTTGGGGTTTTTAATAAAAATTTCCCTATTAGGGTGAAAAACTTGTTTTTTTTGTCTTAAAAGGGCGGGGTAAAGGGTGGGGAATTTTGGGGTAGAGGGGGGTTCAAAAGAATCGACTTTATCAACACCTAAAAAGGCGACTTTCAATATTAAAATTTAATAATTTTAGTGAACTTATTAATTATTACTGATTTAAAAAAAAGGGAAATTTAAAAGGGGGTTTTTTTTGATTTTTTTAAAAAAATTAAATAAAAAATTTACACTCGCGACTTTTTTAATGTGAAATTTTAAAGACAAAAAAAAACCCGGTTCCCCCCTTTAAACTGTTTTAAAAAATTTAAAATCTAAAAAAATCGTTGGGTTTTTTTTAAAAAAGGGAAACATTTCAAATAAAAAGGGAAACAAAAAGCGGGGGAATTCCAATTCAATGGTATTTTTAAAAAAACAAAAAAAACGCCTCAAGAGTACAAAGGGTAGGCTTAAATACATTTGTTTTTTGGGTGCTAAAAATAAACTACCTATAATTAATTTAGCGAAAAAAACGATTTTTTAAAATTTCCCCCAATTTCCCAAAAAAACCAAAACATGGGGGGGGGAAAGGGAAACCACATATTATTGGGAGGTTTTTTAAAGGAAAACTGTAAAATGTTGTCCCACAAAAACCCAAAAATGCTTTTTATAATATCACCCCCAAAGGGGGCCCAAAAAATACGAAAAGCACGGGTTTTGGAACTTCCTATTCCACAAGGGTTCGTTTGGGGCAAATTTTAAACAAATTTTCAGAAAAAGATTTCAGGGGGGGGAAATTTTTTAGCGAAGACGGGGATTAAAAATTTTTAAAATTAAATTTTTTTTGGGTTAAAGGGAATAGGTGACTGGGGAAATTTAATTTTAAAAATTTTTGGAACTACCCCTATTTGACAACAGGGGGAAATTGACTTTTTAAAACTTCCTTTTTTGAAAACCGTTTTTTGGACAACTTTTGGGAAAATTTGGGGGAATTGGAATTTGGGGAAAAAAAGGGGTTCACAAATTTGGGAAAACTTTGAAAAACTTTGGGAAACATTGGGCAATTTTCCCCAAATCTCGGGGTCGTTTTTTAAAGGTTTGGGGTTTAATTTTCCTTACAAAAGTCTCTAAACAAAAAAGGGCTAGGGGGAAAAGGGAACCCCCGAAAAAGGACTCTTTTTTCACCCTCCAACCCCCGAACTGTTTTGGGGGCTCTAGGGCTCCGTTTGGGCCCCCCGTTCCACGGTTTTTTCGGCCTAAAAATTGAGCAGGGTCTACAAAAATTGAGGGTTTTTTGGAAACCCCGGGCCTTTGTAAAAATAATCAAAAAAATTAGACAATCCCAACCTATTTTTTACTTGGTTTTTTGGGTTTGGGGTTTTTTTAATTTTTTGGGGTTTTTATCATTTTAAAAAGTTGTAAAAAATTTTACCATTTTTTTTGTGGGGGTAATTTTTTCCTTTATGTTTTCTTTTTTTTTTTTTAAAAATTTTTTAAAAACAAAAACTTTGGGGCATGTGGGTTGTTTTGGGTAAAATAAAATTTATGGGTTTTTTTTAGTTTTTCTGATTTGTTAATGTACAAATCTTTTTCCAAACTTTTATTTTTACTTATGGGCCAACCAAAAAATTAAAAAATAAAAAAACCCAATCACTTTCTCCCTACAGAAAAGTGTTTTAACACACTCTTTACTGTAAAATTTTTAAATTTAAAAATTGTCTCAGAAAAATTTAATTTTTGATTTTTTAAAAGTTAAATTTTTTCCCCCCCAAATTTTCTTTTTTTCCCGGGTACATAAGTTGGCCCCTATGTCAAAAAAGAAATTTTTTCTGAGCTGTTTCTGAAGTCACCCTGCATCACAAATATTTTACAACCAACTTTATTTAAGGACCCCTGGGCCCTTAGATACTTTTTAAAATTTTTGGGGGGAATTCGGGTGGGCACAAAATATTTTTGAAATTATAAAAAATTCATTAAATTTTAAATTTTCCTTTGGTTGTGACCCCTTGGGGGGGCCGGGCCCGCTTGGGGTTGGGGGCAAAAATTTTTTGCCAAAAATTACCGTTTTAAAAAAGTTGGGTTCTTGGCCACCTTTTAAACCCTTGGGGATATTAAAATTCGTTTCTGGACCCAGACTAAAGCCTCTCGGAGAAGTATAAGATTCATTTTGGGGGTTGCGGAAATTTTGGGGTTTTGGTTGACATCCCATTATTTAGTTTCTTAAAAAAAAAAGGGGTTTAAAAAACCAGGGTTTAATTAAAAAAAATTTTTTAATATTTAAAAACCCAATTTTTAAGGGTTGGGTAAAAAAGATTTATACAAACCAAGGGGTTTGGTTTTTGCTATGTAAATATTTGGGGTTGTTTTTTAAATTTACTGGGAACCAAATTTTTTAAAAGGGTTGGTTTTTCGGGGTTAAAAAAAGGAAATCATTTCCCCCTTTATCAGGGGACACAAACCCTGTCCTGATGGGACCGGGGGGGGTGTTATATTACTGGAAAATTCTTTTGCCCTCAAAAAAGGGCAAGTAAAGGCCCGCCAATTCTTTAACCAAGGATATTTAAAAAAATTTAAAATCCATCCATCTCCCGGGCTATTTCCTTTGGGAAAAAAAACCCGAAAAATGTTTGGATCCCCACCGCGAAATCCGATACGAAAAGGGAAAAATCCTAAAATTTTGGTTCGGGAAAAAAAAGGCCCTTTAATGGTTTTGTTTTAAAAAAGACAACTTCTGACCCTTCCATAGGTACTTCTATACTACCGATCAAAATTGGTCAGTTTCTCCAAACAAATAAAACTACTGAGGATGTCAAATATTTTTTTGATAATCCTGTCCTTAGTATATATTAATCTATTTGTGTAATTCCAACATTTAATATTACCAGGATGGGAATTGAATGTCTATGGGACGTTCTTTGTTGGCTCATTGAAATGTACCTTATCCTGCGGTGAAATGATAAAGCTGAACAAGAAAAGTGCTACATGTCTTCCCAGTCTAATAATAGTGATGCACGTGACACTCTTAAAGAAAATTAGATTCATTATCATCTTGTATTGTATATTTAAGAAACAAGGATCCATAAAAGTCGTAACTGTAAGAAACTTAACACTTTTCATATGTACCCATCGTAGCTTTTTATTATTTTAGTGACAACATCTATATTAATTCGCCATCGATGGCCACCGACCATCCCTAGTTTTAGTTTAACGTAATCAGTACGAACAAATTTCATCAGATGTCACTTTACAATATATAGAAAATTTATATTTGAAAACTAAAACTACTAACTACTAAATATGAAACAAATTAACCTACAATAATATTTATTTCAATCCATGTAATATATTGCCCGACAACAGTTGAAATTATTTTTATTGTTTCTTTACTACAAATTTGTTGGCTTAAGTTTTAATAAGCTTATTCTTAACACATTGTTAATTTGCCATTTAAAAATTTATTCACACCTTTACATCAACTCAATCAGCATGTCTTTATGAAAACGCAAGTTATTACATTATAATCAAATCTAATTTCTGATAGGTATCTAATTTTCTCATTTAATAAATTTGATTTGGACAATCTCGTTCTCGTTCAAATTAAATTAAACGTTTGACAACCAAGAAAAATGTAGCCATTCAAATAAATAAGTCAATATTATTTTAATTAAACTAAATTAGATCAATATAATATTTTTACTTTTTATCTTTGTGTTTATTTTCATTGTGACTGTATAAAGTGAAATAAAAAACCAATACTAACATACAAGATGCCATCTAGTGATAAAATATGTACGTTATATCAAATTTATTTACGCCCCCAAGCGCTAGGTAGCGCTAGATTTTATAAAAAATTTTTGAGTGCTTTTGTATGGAAGTTTCAGGTTTTATATTTGAATTTGATAGTTGAAAATAGTAATAATTCCTGTGAAAAATAAAAAATGCAACTAAAATCTATTAGTATTTATTTATGAAATTAATGGACATTTTAATGACAAAATAATATCCAAGGACAAATAAGCAGGTTAGACATAATATCTTCTGTTGTCTCAATTTCTCAAAATATTTGCACAATATTTAGCATATGGTCTAGTTAAAACTTGTAACTACTAACTTATAGAATAGCAAAACAAATATGCTTGAAGCATTATTAGAAAAATATGTTCTCAAATATATATCGATTGACAATCCGGTTTAGTTACTTCCGTGTTTTATGACCCATAGTTATTTAAAATGACCTTGTTCGATGACAATTTAGTGGCGGGACGATTGAGTAGTAACTAAAGGCCCCTGCCAACATTTATTTAGAACAATTTTCTTTCCAATTACCTTTTTAACCTTGGTTCACGGCACTAAAGCGCTGGTAGAATTTCAGGATATACATTCAACATGGACTTGCAAATGGTGCAGATACTGGCAAATGCTGTCAGTACCTTAACAGTTTTATCATGCTTGTTTCTAAAAGTGCCACAAATAATTTATGTCAAAAAAAGACAATCAGCTGAAGGAATATACATACAAGCTATGCTCATGGAAATAACAGGGTTAGTTGTATTGTATTTATATAGATAAAAACATTTACTGTTAAGTAATTTAATATAGAAAAAAATGTAAAAAATATAATTTAATCTTTAACTATTTTAATTTTCAGATTTACAATAATGACCCTTTATAACTTTACAAACAATTATAATGTCATGACATACATGGAATATCCTATAATTTTACTGCAAATATATGTGCTTGTATATTATGTATTGAAATTTAAGGGTTTATTATCTGCACCTATTGTGCTTGTTACATCACTTGCTTATTTCACAACAGGCACAGGATTTGCATTAGGAATATTGCCAAAAGAAATTCTTTCATACCTTGTGGTAAGTATGTAATAGTTATTATTTTTTTTATTAACTTCACACTGTATGCATATGGCAGGGTACACAGAGGGAACCATAGGAACCTAGTGTTAGGACAAGTTTTATTTATATGGTGATATTTATTTATATAGTTCTAGTTCTATCTGCATTTTATGTTTTTCTATAATTACTGTGTTAATCCAATTTTAAAAATAATATTTACTCAATATTACTTCAATGATTAATTATTATTAAATACACATAACAATAATAGAGTATTAATGCCTATACTTGAATGTAAATATTTACAAAATCTTAATAATGTTTAAACTCTTATTTATTTGATATATATAGTATTTAATATATCATAAAATATAATAATAAATGTTATTATTTACGTTTTTATATTTTTAGCCTTTCTGTACACCTTTGAGTGGATCTGCCAAAGTCACATACATATATGGCATTATTAAAGCGGCTAATGCTGATGCAGTGTCTCTAACCACATGGATTATTTCAGTACTAACCAATCTCTGTAAGTAAAATTTGTTTTTTCTAGATTTCATAACCCTGTTATTGATAATCTATACATTCATTTGGGAATATCTTATAGGAAACACATCTATAAATATAAATAAAGACACTTCAGTGTCTATTTGTGATTTCAATATAACTTTTTTTAAAGTGCATATAGTTATCTACACTTTTCTAATTCACAATAATTTTTTAAAATTTGATGTCTGTCTGTCTTTCTGACTTGTGTCATTTTTATTACAATTTATTTACAATTAAACAGGAAAAACCATTAAATTTTTTTGTTTGCTAAGTTAAATATTGAATTTTATTATATTTCACCCGGGGGTTTTTCACCATATGGGATTCTAGACATAAACAAATTTAAATTTCTGGTATCCCCTATGCTAATTCAGGAGTCCTTTACACTGCTATTTATACCAAAATGTACCCCAAAAAATTGAAATCTAAAAGTCGACGAAAACGTTACCATTTTAATCCAAAAACTAAGTATACATAATTTTTCAAAATATATATGTCTTGAGGAAAAATTTAAAAATTTATTTATATGTATGATACCAATAAAAAACTTAATAAAAAAGTAGTAGCCTCAAGGGATAGGTTAGATTAATCGTTTATGCAAAAAAAACTTCCCCTGCTAAAGTGATGTGATGTAGGGTTTAATACTGATTTAGAAACAGTACTAACAAAAATAAGTTTTTGCCATAACTTGCCCCAAATTTTATTATATAAAAATATACATTGTTAATTCATATGGAAATAGTCAAATTTAAAAATTTATACAATTTAAAAAAGCAGAAAAACTTATAAATTAAGAATACTCGATAAACTATGAAACCCCCTAAAGCTAAATTTTAAACTAAAACAGAATGATCTGAAATAATTAAAAATTATTAAAGTTTTTGGGAGTTAAATTTTAAAAAGGGTTTGCCTGTTTTTGTTGTAACTCCTAGGAATACCCTATAGCATCATTAAAAAATTCTAAAAATTGTTAAGAAAAATCAAATAAAGCAAAAAAACAGCAATGTTGGTTAGTTAGTTTAATTTTTAATCCTTGTAAATGTAAAATTAAACGTTTAAAGATTGTAGTAGATCTGAGGTTAAAAAGCCCTAGTTGCCCTAAAAATTAAATAAAACTAGGACAAATTTAGAATTTAAAAAGGGACAGATAAATGAAAACACAATTTTTTTTATATTAATTTTATATGAAATTTAGAAGATATACTTAAAATGTGAATGTTTATTAATAAAATATTCAAATTATTTATAACATATATTTGTATTCCTTTTGATCAGTTATGATGATCTTTATGTGAAAAAAAGTCAAGTTACAGCCACACTAAGTCGCCAAATTTGTGTTTATCTGGATTATTTATAAAATTTAGTGGTTTTAATGATAAGTTTTGCTAATTCCCACTCCTATCGTGACTAGCATAAATATATGCCATATTTAATTTTTGTGAAAAATTATAAACCCATTTTATTTTTCTATATTATTTATTAAGTTATTTTTGGGAAAAAGTCTTCAAATTTTTTAAAATTTTAAATACAATGTTTATTTATATCATCCAATGTGAATATTGTACAAAATTTTTTTGCAAAAAAAATAATTATGCTATGATTGAATTGGCCTTTGGCTGGTCTTGCAAGTTATTTAATTTTACACTGCACTTGTTATCATTAAATAAATTTAATATTATTAAATATATATATTCATTTAAGTCATGAGTTTTATTAAATAATTGACACTTACAAATACTATGGTTTATGAAAAGATTGAATTCAAAGCATTTCTTTTGAAAGTCTTATAGCTCTTTCTTTTTTATATAAGTTTAACTAGTAATCATTGTGAGAACAGTAACTAGTATGTTACAAATATTTTAAAATATGTTTTACTTTTTAAGTATTTTCTTCAATATTTAAAATTGAGTTTTCAGCAGACTTTAAGTTTTTAAATTTCTGTAATACTTTCTGTACTGGTGAGGTATTGTTGAATCCTGTTAAGTTTCCACATGAGCGTTTAGACCTATTTAAATTTTTTAAACTTCGATACTTCTTCGATAACTTGTCATTTGTATATTTAGATGTAGACAAAAGTAGTCGTGAACATAAAAATCTTGAAGATGTCTCCAAAGACGACGAGGATAATTTGGATCCCAAGGAGGTATTGACTGAACCATGTCGTGGTGAGCTAACATATGATGGTTCACATCGATACACTTCATGTGATGGATTCTGTATTGAATTTTTTGTTTCTGGCAGCGCTGGTAAATCTTCCGGTTCGCTCGTATTTTCATCGAATATTCCTCCTTTGCCTACTTTTAATAATCCCTCCGGTTCTTGTGCCCCGAAACTTGCGCGACTCGCCAAACGTCTGCCCCGACGTCTTGCCTTACTTTTTGCTATATTGACTGCGCTTTCAGAGCCCATTAGATGTGTGTTTTGATCAATGTACTTACAAACTACTTCAGCTTCCTCCTCTGGTGATAGATGTACGTCGCGAAAAAACCCGTATCCGTCCCGAATGTCATGATACCCTTCTATTGCAAGCCATGTTAACGTAAATATTACGAGAGATAGAGTTGTGAACACAGCTATAATCGTGATAGTGTCAGGGCTAGCTAGTTTTAAATTAATTTTACCAAGTACCCCGTAAGTAACAAAGTTTTGCGTGCGTTTATTAATACGACCTCGACAGGTATAAAAACCTTGGCCATCGTTCTCAGCTGTTATAAATAGACGCAATACTTTACCATCATCAATTGAACGTTGGTTTTTATTTCTTCTCAACTCAATTGCTGTATCTAGATAAAACCAATATGCAAAATTTGGATATCTAGCCGTACGAGCGTGTACGCACGTTAAATTTAATTTTTTTGACTCACCCCAATGTGTCTCGTGGTAAGATCCCGATACACTAGCAGATCTTGAGGACAGTTGGACGAAGCCGTCTTTATTACGCTCTACGGAAAAATCGTGTAAATTCAACAAATTATTATTAATTTTAATGGCAGCTATGATTCCTGTTAATGATGATATATCCTCAGATATTTTACTGATTTTTTCTAAGGGAGCGCCACCTACATAGAATTCATTCATACAAATAATTTTATCTGAAGTAAAATTATCAGACGATTCATTCCTCAAAGAAGTTACTGAATTATTAGAAAAAATATAATAGTCTTCCATTGGAGATACATGAAATTGTTCTCCTGCATTTACGGTAGCTGCAATTGTGCTTGTGTCTTTCTTTTTATTCATCTTCAAATGTAGCCATTGATCTGGATAATATTCTGAGGAGCTAATTGCTTCTGATTGGAATTCGTTGTAAATCAATTTCATTTTTAACCTTTTATTTTGCAGCCTCATTATAAACCAGATATCTTGGCTGTCATTTGAAATAAAGAAAATTGTTCCAGCGTCGTATTGTGATTTAAAAACAATGTTTAATTGCCACTCATCCTGATTTTCGAAACAAGGTAATATTAAATACTGCCCATTCTCAAGTCCTAAATAAGCCTCATCCATGCGAGCGGTTTCGTAAACCATGTTAGATAATGAACTAGGCTGAAAATCAAGATGAGTATTTCTACGTTCACGTTCCATAATCAATTTTAGTGGCATGAAGTTAAGAATCAATTCTTGTACTTCTCCTCGAAACTTTTCTCCGATGTAGATATTGATTTTGTCACTTGATAGTTCTGGATCACACGGAAATGAAGTTTGTATTGGATTTTGTGCATCGTTTACTCTTAGTGTTGCAGCATCGCTTGTTATAGTTATTAATACAGAATGCCACGTTGAAGGTTCAATAATTGAAGGAGAACATGTACGCGGTAAGATACACGTTTTTGAAGATCCATTAGCATCTAAACAAACATGCCACTTATGCAAACTAACTCGAACGAGAGGGTTATATGCGGATCCTCGGCGGAACAGAGTACCATGAGGAGATAATGGCAAAAAGCGGATATAAAAGTGTAAAAATGTAGACCGTCTACTAGGAAAATTGTATTGTAAAACTGATTCACTATTAAAGACTGCAATTGTATGACTATAAGTTTCACACGGTGCTAAGTTGCATGATCCTACTTCAACTTTACCTCCCATGCAACGTGTGCCGTTATCAGATGGTACTGGTCGAGTGCATGATCTAGTTCTCGATCTTTTACCTGGACCGCAAGACTGTGAACATGGCCCCCAATATCCCCATCCAGACCATCCACCATCGAGTACACATTTGCTATTTTTACATGTTTCCAATTCGTCATATTGCCCACGACAATGAGTTCCCCAAGCTATAGCTGCTAATGAAACATGTTTTTCGATACACGCTCTTTTTCTTTCGTCGGATTCCTGAAGCCCACATTTTTCGGAGCATTTTGTCCAATATCCCCATTCCCCCCAAGACCCACTAATATTTTGTTCTGAACATTCCCCATCTATTGCACATTGTTCTCCGTCACATTCCTTATATTCTATAGGCGCTCCTGAGCACATCAAATTACTCGCAGACGGAGACGGAGTGTCACATTTCCTTAATTTCCATTTATGACCTTTACCGCACAGGGCTCCACAGTCAGACCAAGATCCCCAAGGCCCCCATTCGCCTTTGACAGGGCAGCCTAAATCATGTTTGACGCACTGGAGCGAGTTCCAAAGAAATTCAGAATTTAATTGCCAAATATTTTCAGTAGCTAACGCTGCTTCAATAGCTTCATAGGGGCATTCTGTTCGGAGACATTGTTCCATTAAGCCTGGCATAGCTTCTAGTTGATGTAAGGCTTCACTTCTCGCTGAATTACCTTCGACGAGTTTTTGAAAATCTTTCACTGAACAATTTTTTATATAGCATGGGTCAGTCTGCATTTCCAAGCCGTTACAGGACATACCATCCTTTGAAGGAGATGGATTGTTACATTCTCTCATCCTTTTTCGATATCCGATATTATCACAAGTTCCAAAGCAACTTGACCATGATGACCATGGCGACCAACCACCATCAATGGGACAGTCAGGTTCACTGATTATACCTAGTTCGCATTCTAGGCGCCAGGTTGACTGAAGGGATTTACTCATAGGCTTTTTGCTCTTAGCTGAATAAATAAAAATTAACAATAAACAGAAATTCTTTTTAAGTGACATATTTAGTTTGACAGTAGTAATAATAAGTACATTAAAATTCTTTATGACAAATAAACTTTAATTTAAGTTATCTTTAAGCATTGCTCAATTTTTGTTATTATTATTTTATTTGTATTAACATTTTAAAAGAGATATATTATTTTGCCTGTCTAGTTTATATGTAAGTATGCTAGTATAACTAAGCTCTTCCGATTTATAATATTAGCATAGATGATGCTAATATTATAAATTTTAAGAGTTTAAGTTTTTAGTTGAAGGCGCTAATCTCGGCAACCGCTGGTCCGAATCGAAAGTCTTGTTATATTGGACAGTCCGTTTATCGAGGAAGGCTTATATGATATATTTAATCACGTTAGTTGTAGTCAGGTTACTGATGAACCTGCATCAGTTACCTGAGGCACTCATGTGTCATACAAATATCTTAATTATTTCCATTTGACCATGGGAGCGAAACCTGAGGTAGAAGCTACAGTTCATATAGACTCGTATTGAAGCCATTGTGACGCAGTGAAGCAACATATGACAGTAAACGCGATGGATGTGACGCAATTTTTAAGTAAAGTTTTTTTGTAAGTAAAAATGGAAAATTGTGCTCATTATTTTTAATAAAACATCAAAATTAAGTATTATTGTTTACTATGAAAAATAAGTTTAACAAACGATAACATTCCAATAAATATTAACAGTTATTACAGTAACATGTAATTTAAGTAAATATTATTCACAACTATTAACAAGATAAAGCTAAGTGAAAACATGCAATAAGAAAAGAAGTTAAAATACAAATACAAATTAAAATTTAAATATTTGTGCACATTTACATTGGTAACATGAAGCAACTAATTATAAGCATAATTTTGTGCTGTTGTTGCTTTTAAACTTAATAATTATCAAAAACAGTTCTATATAAGTAATAAAGAACATGTCAACATATGAAAATTACAAAAAATTATTATATGTAATACTTATCTTCAAATACTTTTCTAATAACTCCAATATCTATTTATACAAATAATCAAAATCATAAGTTTTGATATACAACCTCACTGGCATAAAAATTGCATTATTCACAATAATATTTATATATATAATTAATAAAAGTTTAGTCAAGTTAATAAATAAGTACCCAATTTTGTGGATGATTATATGCAAAAAATATTGGGCAGTGTAATAATAGTGAATATGAGGTAGTATCTAGATTTTGTGACACTTGCAGCCATTGAGCCAGCCAATCTCTCATGTCCTGATTAGACAAGTGACTTCCATTCAACCCTCTTATGTGACAGGCATTTCGCAGTGTATCAGTACTTAATGTGTCTACACCGCCTTCTCGAACTATAGCTTTGTCCATTTCCAATAATAAAAAAGCTCGAAATTTTAACCTTTTTCTTCTTAACAAGCTACGTCGCAGTCCATGCATCTTTAATAAATGTCCCTGTTAATAAAAAAATGGTTAAAAAAAAATTATATATATTATATATATATATTATATATATATATATATATATATATATATATATATATATATATATATTATATATATATGTATATGTATATGTATATGTAATGTATATGTATATGTATATGTATATGTATATGTATATGTATAGTATATGTATATGTATATGTATATGTATATGTATATGTATATATGTATATATATATATATATATATATATATATATATATATATATATATATATATTATATTATATATATATATATATATATATATATTATATATGTGTGTATATAAAATAGTAGCAATAAGTTAATAAAAGAAATAAGTATATGAATTAACACTTTACCATATGTGAATATGACAAATTAGACAGGTTAAATGGTTCTTTGGTAAATAGTTCTTTACAGTCTAACACTTCACTTGCATTTGGATGAACTCCAGAACCAAGAAGTGCAATAATTCTCTTCCATTTTTTCTTTAAATCTCCAGAAGGCACTAAATTTGACTTTGCTTGTAAAGCCCTAAACACTGGTTTATTATTTCTAAGTCGATCTGTCAGATCTTGCACAGAAAACTCAGCTTTTTGTTGTATTGACCAAAAGTGAGAACATAATAATGTTTTTGGTTTTAAAAATCTGTAATTTAAATGTTTACATTTAATTACAATACTTACTGAAAAACACAGTTACAGTGACAATGAAATGGGTGGGTCTTGCATTAGATCAAGTAATACATGACCCAGTTTCTTACTTACGCTAAAGGAAAAATGATGTAATTTCCAAAAGGCACCGCTGATAAAATTAATACAGGTGCTATTCTCCACATATCTGAAGGCATTTTTTCATATAATTCAATATCTTGACGAGACATTTTAGAAAATCCTCCATTTCTCGTTATTTTGAATCGTAATGAAATATAAGTTTTTAAATCTTTCAAAAAATCTTTTATGCCTATACTGAAGACTCTGTACATTCGCATTGCAGAAGGAAATCTTTTTTCTAGAACATTTGTATAATTTTTAACATAATCTATATATCTTTGAACTAAATATGTTCTAAATTTTTCTTTTTCATTTTTTATTGTTTGTGTATGTTTGAATTTTTGATGAGATAAGAATCTGAAAGCGTAGTAATAAAGTTGAATCAATATTTCACTTCAGGTGATGAGTCATTTTTGAATAGTTTTTCCGAGTTACTAATTACATCATTGTGCAATATTAGAAAATAATACACATATGAATTGCGTGTGGTATCTAGGTATGATAATTACACAAATATATATTAACTTAATAACTCATGTAATCAAAAAAGCTTTCTTTTGAAAATAAATGCTGAGGCTTACACTAGGTTTTATGATAATTTTACGCATTTCTGGTCATATTATATAATTAAGTATATCAATGTTATAATTATAAATACGATTTTATCTGCAAATATTTAAATTAAGGTTCTAATTTTTATTATACTTTACCCATTTTTATGACTTTGGTAATAATTGCCCCCTACGGAACATATTCGATTGCATTGTAACATTAACCTAGAAACCGTTACTACACGATGAATAGACATTTTGGACTAATATTAAATATATTGCACGAATATTAATATCATACAGAATAATAATTAAATCGCAATATACAAATTGTTATTTTTTTTTAATTTTCAAATATTTCAAAAATGGTTTGACAGTGACGTAACATTTTAATGTTGCCCAAAAATTATTTACGCTATTAATTGAAACATAAATTAAGTTTTGAATTTTAGTTCAAAGATTTGAAGAAGAAAGAGAAGGAATGAGTGGAAGTTAAAATAAAAGAAACAAAGAAAAATCAACAAATTGACAGTTGTATAATAAAATTAATTACAACAAAAATTAATTACAACTTTTAACTAAACTAACAAAATTTTACGATTTTCACAAAAAGATCCTTTTATTGTATAATAACAGTAACTTCAAAGAAAAAACCAGCTTAAGAATTTTATTTACTATCTTAAAAAGATTGATTGATTACTGTATCGCATAAGGTTAACGCATTTTAAAAAATGAGGGGGATGGCAACATTTGAGTCCGTAACATAAAAAAAAGCATAATCGTGTGAAAAGTAGGCCCAGAAGTGAAAATAAGTTACAATGTAGGTAAACATTACATAAAAACTAACATTTAAATATATCTTTCGCTTTAGATTTGGCACCATTTCGGAAATTTTGTTCTCATCATCCGCTTGTGATGTTTTATCTTAACGGTAACTTAATCTAACTGTTACCTCACATATTAAATAAAATTATAGTACCATAAAACTTGGCAATATATACTTACATAGCTTAAGTGATAGTACAATAATATGGTATGAATCGAGCTGGTCTGATAATTAACACTTTTCAGAGGCTCACTAGTAAACCACAAGCGTGTTTATTAGTATTTTAAACTATATAATATCAGAGTGTTTCTTTTTTACAGGGTTTACCAAGAGTTATTGATTTTTATGTACAATAGAGAAGTCCTAAATTTGAATACTACATTATTTGCTTATCCGAGTTCTAGCTTTTTTTACTGGCAATCTATGGATTATAAAATTGAATTTGAAGAAAGAAAAAGGAAATGAAAAGGTTGACGCTTGACGGCATTATTTGGTCGAAAAAATGATTCATATAAAATTTGCACATATTTTAATTTTGTTATGTAATTTTATACGATCAAGTTTATATTTAATAACAACAAGTTTATATTTAATAGAATGTCAATTCAGCAACTACCTGCAAATCTTGAATTGCTCTTATCGATACAGTGTTGATATTTTAATAATGAGTTGTTCAGTTGAGTTGTTTAACAATAATAAATTTGTGATTGTTCCAAAAATGTTTGCTCTGGAAAATGAGAGGAGCCGCTTTGATGTCAAATCTCTCCTTGTATCTAGAAATTCAAATGCGAATTTAGTATTACCAATTATAAACTTCTTTTTTTTGAATGCAAATACCTAACATTAAATAAATTAATGATTAATAATTAATATTGAGTGTAAAAACTTAGGAAAAAGGAGAGATTTTAATTACGCTTGGTCGCAAATAACGACCATTGGCTTAATATACACGAAAACATGCAAGTTAGTACTTATCAGTGCTGCAATCTCATCTCATTGGTCGATTACGCGCTTCAAATATAATCTAGATGTTTATCTGTGAGGTTTGATCAATGTTTTCACATTGTTAACCAAGCCGTTTCGCGGGCTGCCTCACTTTGTACATACCTATTAACGCGGCGTTCTTCATGTTCTTCTCCAGTGGTTCGCGATATTTCGAATCCTAATGGTATTACGGCTTTTTGGCAACGTTTTGATAGATCATCTTAGTTATTAATGTTAATATCGGCACAATAATATTATATAATAGTACAACAGACATCATTACACTAGCTGACAGTTGAGTTTTGTTACCAGTCGTTATTGTTGTTTTGTTACATCGGCCGTTGCTATGGGCAACGGCCGCCGTTTATATAATTCTATATTTTTGTCGAGATTTTTTTTATTGACGAATATCGTATTTTAACTCTTTCATCTAATTTTAAAAGCACACAAATGATTAATCATATATAAAAAAATCGATCCAGCTTTTCTTGAGTTATAAGTGGTGTAACATGCAAGACTTTCTTTTATATTATATATGGATATAGACTAACTTTATTTCACCGAATAGTCAGTGAATGAGCAGATTAAGAATTTTATTTATTTATGAAGAATATTTTATTTGACTATATTAGGATTAAAACTTAATTAGGGAAAATTTAATTATAAATAAATTCTAATATTTTAATGACCTGAATGAGCGAGACACTTGCTTACTGGGCCATTTATTTTAGCGCATGGGTTGCACTCTTCAGTCAAGCACCTTGCGATATCGGACATTCTTTTTGTTCTGTTGTCAGTCGCGAGAACATACATAGCAGATGCTTTTCCAACCCACCTACAAGAGTCCAAAGCGAACCCACGTATAACTGACTTTTCTTTGAGTTTTTTTCTTTAATGTTGAATGACACTCTCAAAATAATAAAAACGGAAAAGTGTGCAAATATGGTTTTAGATTGATGTGATGTACTGATCTGGTAAACTTGATTCCGCTTAAAAGTCTAAATATGCGTATATTAAATGATGAGATAAGGTTTTTAAATGGATATAAAAGTATTACTTTAATTTTTTTCTTGGAATAGTAAATTTAATAAGTAGAGTATTTTAATGGGATCTATAAGCTAAGAATAATTAAAACGAATAGTTGGGATGATTCTCGGAATGAGAACTTCCTCATTTTTGAATTTTCCTTTGAATATAATCGTTTATATCACATTAACCTTAACCTTATATTTATTAACCTTAATTTTCAAATTTTACTATGTATTTATCGTATTCATGACAAAGGTAAATCCAAAACCACGACAATCGTAAAAATCCAGTCGGTCCAGCCGTTTTCAAGTTATTTGTAGTGTAGGTAACACGACAACACGACCATATATATATATATATATATATATATATATATATATATATATATATATATATATATATATATATATATATATATATATATATATATATATATATAATATATATAATCTCGAGGCATTGCGGCTTATGGTAAATCAATATGGGCGGTGAGCCATGGTATTGTAGTTTTTGGGATTAAATTCGGGATTAAAGCACAGAAAAAGCAGCTTTTATGCCTAATTTTTTGCATTTTGTATGAAAATCGACGCGTAATCAAACACTACAGGGTACTTCCCGTCGTCCTGATTTTATGAAATACGTTAGCAATACGTTAAAACTTATAGTACAAACGAAATATAAATATAACGATAAATCTGAGAATTTAAAATTTATAGATACATAAAGAAACCATTACAAACTTATATTTGTAGTTCATTACAAACAAAATCAGTTGATACGACCACAAATTTAAATATGTCAATTTTTATAAGTACTATTTTCTTCAGTGGAATACTTACAATCAAGAAATTGGTACGGAACTTGACCGATATTTTTTACGTTTTATCTACATATATAAAGTAATCAAATTTTTATATTTCAAGGTTTTTTGGGTTTTGAGATGTGACCTGATGCTGTGAGACATGGACTCTTGAGGCGGATCGTACAATTTTTCTTGGTAAAAGTTAAATTCTAAAAGTCAATTTTCTATTATGCATTGTAAATTTTTAAAAAGCGAAGAAAATAAGAGTAGTTGACTTTAATTACATTTACTTTTTTAATTTCTAAACACGTGTTTATATTTTTTAACGTTCACAATGCTTAAAATAATATTTATGACTTTTTCGTCTTGGTTGACTCACGTATCTATTAGTGAGAGTTTGTTAAAATATTTATAAAATCTTATTGTTTATTGAGAGTTTTTGGAAGCTTAAGATCAATATATAGTTAAATACTAACACGATGTTTGGAGTGTTTGCTTTGTTTTGACATATTAGTTAAGCATGTAAAATTAAGTATTGAGGTTATAAGAATAGATGCCGACCACCTCCCCGGATTGTGATCCTGGCGGTGATCAGCATTCTGTTCAAACTTCAAGAAAACGCCAAGATTAACAACTATACCACTGATAACAACTATACTATCCGATGGTGTTAAACCTGCACAAATTCCGATAAAGGCCCTTTTATTATTTGTATTTAGGCAATCCCCAGACCCAGCTGTTTTCCTTCCCAGTTTTCTGGAGTTCCCCAGGCTTCTGATCAGTCAGGCTAAAGTCCCTTCTCCTTCTACTGTATCCTATAGTCAAACTGTTGTCCGTACTCCTTCACCCATGCGCATACATTTGGAGCAACAAATCATATTAATAAGTTCAATGCATCTCTTTTCGTTGCGTTGAATTAAAAAATTAAAAGTAACTGATTTCCTGACCACTCATCCTATGTAAAAAATATTTTGCTTCATTTTTTGCTTTATACATTTTTTCTTTATCAGACGATATGCTTAGAGCGTTTATGATTCCAGGATAACCCATGATAATGGTTGCTATCACTGCAGCTCTACTGAGGAGTATCACTGAGATTTTTAAAGGATATGACGATCTAGTATTTTTTTCTGACATTAAACAATATTGTGTACTGTGTAGGTATTACTAGCTGTTAAAACGTTTATAAATTTAAAATGAAATCAGAGAACTGCACTGTCAGTGTACAGGAATTGGAAACTAAAAAGTAAATATACTGCAACTACAATTTTCCTGTAAAGTGAATAATTTGCATCCTTTTGTATTTGCAGCATTTTCGTACGAGGGCCCGCGAAAGTCAAGAGTATTAGTTTGATTGTCACCTAAAAAACAGTAGTAAAGCATTTGAAGTTGCTTCACCATAATGGCCAAAATTATATAGGTAAGGAATCGTTCTTGTGGCAATAAGGGTATCAAGTAATTATACGAGTGGTATATCGATTTATCAGGAATAAAGTCCGCTCAAAGTGAATAATGTTTAGACAATTTAATCCTTGCTATGTTATCATTCAGCACTTAATCACCCGTAGAATTTATCAGTTTTCGTAAACAAATGTATATATTGCTTTAAATGTATTATTATGGTCTTAAAATTACCATTTCTCGGTGATCTAATAATTTATTTCATCGTCTCCTTGTAACTCTGATTCTCGAATAGAATATCACTAACTCTTGATCGATTCATCCAGCAAGTTCTCCCCTTTGCATTAAATCCATTACTGATTTCAAAGGAGTCTTCGAAATGTCTTCTTTAAGACGTTCATGTACAAGCTTTCAGTTACAGAAGGTCTCTCCAATTAACTTGTTTTATGTTTTGATATTTTTTACAGGTCGGCCACTATGCCATAAAGATAAACCTAGATAATTATTAATATAAAGATAATATATCATTTAATCACTAATAAGAGATATATATATATATATATATATATATATATATATATATATATATATATATATATATATATATATATATATATATATATATATATATATATATATATATATATATATATATATATATATATATATATATATATATATATATATATATATATATATATATATAATATATATATATATATATATATATATATATATATATATATATATATATATATATATATATATATATATATATATATATATATATATATATATACAGATTATGTATTATAATAAAACAGTAAAAAAAATGTTCAACGATATAACTAAATATGAAACTATGATTAAAAAAAATCGTATGTCTGTTTCTCTGTTTGTACACGCGTAGTGAGCATTTCTTGTTGTCATGTAAACATCTTACATGTGGAATAGAACCTCATGAATCTTAATGAAAAAGTGGCAAAGTCCACACCAACGAAGTTGTGGGCGTCCAGTTGTATTTTAAATATATAAAAAAAAAATCGGTAACGTTAAATAAATAAAAAAAAACGTAAAAATAAGCTTTTAATGGTAAATACTACTAAAACTAAATTCATATCCTTTTCTATCCGTAACTTGCATAAATGTCTAGTGTAACCTTCACAAATTACACATACATCACTGCATGAGCCTTTCACGAAGTTCTTGTGCATGTACATTCACAGAATCGGTTCCTCACATTACTATTGATTTTAATTTAACTTTCCGAGAACATATTCAGATATTAGCTTCCAGAATAGGGAAATTAATTTATATATTCAAAACACTACTACGCTTTTTGCCAGTCACACACTGCCTTGCTTCTTGGGGTTGAGTTGGCAAAATACACCTGATAAAATTAGAAGTAGCTCAGCGGGCTATACTCAAGGTGGCAACTTTCCGTCCATATTGCACAACGGATGAACTGCACAAATCATGTGGGTTGTTAACTATCCGACAGTTATTTATACTGAATGTCCTCCTAAAACAACATGAATTCCCTGAATCCCAACCATCAAGGACGGCTAGTAAAAGGCTAAACTACATGGTTTACCAAAGTAAATCTTTTAATACCAAATTTAGTACGAGATTCCTCTTCTTCTTCTTAATTAATTCCTATATCATAAATGCAATAAAATATTGAATATATACCCCTTAAATAAGTACTCGAAATAGCGGTAATATATGAATGGTTATCTTAACTAAATTTTGAAGAAACTGAAATGCTACTCCATACAATTATCTGAAAGAGATATACACTGAAAGATACATTTTCTAGTAGTTATTTCGATAAAGCCGCCACTAATTCGAACCAGCCAAGAATCTGACGTATATAGGCAGCGATACACACAACTGCAAACGCACACGCCTCACGCTTCTCCGCAGGTGGAGACGAGGTACCAGGTTACTAGTGATCCGTCCGGGTCCTCCGTCCAGTCTTAAACTTAAATTCAAGTGCCTTACCCAGTAGGCGAAGTCCCCAACTTCAAACAGAGTACGTAAGCGTGGTCTGAGTCTTATAGATGACGCTCGTGCGACACTGTGTCTTTATTTGCTGGGACCATTCCATGGTAGCCAATCCAAGGTTGGAGCTCCTATATTTCCTATCCCTCAAACCCGATGGCGCTGTAGAGACCGCTAGGGCCAATGTCTGCTCAATTGAAAAACTAACAAACTTTAGTTTGTTACTGGTGAAGGCAGTATTTTTAGTGCCTTGTATATTTATATAATGCTAATTCTTCTAAAACTTTATGATGGCAATATCCTTCGGGTTTTCTTCATAAAACGTGACATAGGCGAAGTGAATTGAACTCAACTGGCACGTTCAAATAGCCAAAATTAAAATACTGAACTGAACTGATGTTGTCTAAACTTATAGGCTACACTTTGTAGCGCTAGACTTTTTCTCCATCGGTAATTTAACGTTTAGGGTACGCTATACCACTCTTTCTTCTCAGTTATTTTATAAGACAATAATATTATAACTACTTTTAGTCAAAGCATAAAGAATCCAATAATTATATAAAACGTAACACTACGTAACGTAACGTAAAAACTAACCTAACCTAATTCATCGGTTAAACTTTCGATTACACAACACAAAAAGAAAAAGAGAAAACCACAGAATAAGACTTTAGATTAGGTAGGTCATTTATTTTTAATTTAAATAATTTTGTACAACTATTATTTTGAAATTAAAGGTTTCTCTTTATACATTTTTTATAAGTATAGTTCGAGAGCGACGTATAGCGATCGATTGATTCCTCCTTTTTAAAACGAACCGATTTGAAAAGTAATTTATCGTTTGTCGAACCGACATTCAGCGCCATTCGTCATTCATTGGTCAATACTACTATATATATATATATATATATATATATATATATATATATATATATATATATATATATATATATATATATATATATATATATATATATATATATATATATATATATATATATATATATATATATATATATATATATATATATATATATATATATATATATATATATATATATATATATATATATATATATATATATATATATATATATATATATATATATATATATATATATATATATATATATATATATATATATATATATATATATATATATATATATATATATATATATATATATATATATATATATATATATATATATATATATATATATATATATATATATATATATATATATATATATATATATATATATATATATATATATATATATATATATATAATATATATATATATATATATATATATATATATATATATATATATATATATATATATAGATATATATATATATATATATATATATATATATATATATATATATATATATATATATATATATATATATATATATATATATATATATATATATATATATATATATATATATATATATATATATATATATATATATATTATATATATATATATATATATATATATATATATATATATATATATATATATATATATATATATATATATATATATATATATATATATATTATATATATATATATATATATATATATATATATATATATATATATATATATATATATATATATATATATATATATATATATATATATATATATATATATATATATATATATATATATATATATATATATATATATATATATATATATATATATATATATATATATATATATATATATATATATATATATATATATATTCTTCTTCTTCTTCTCTTGGCATTAGTCCCGGCTTTTGCCAGGGTCTGCCTTCCGACTGAGCCTACTCCACTTTGCACGGTCTTTAACATCCTCAGTGGATAATTTATTGGCTCTCATGTCTTGTGTCACGACATCCAGCCATCGCTTCCTTGGGCGTCCGGGTGGTCTAACTCCAGGGACAGACATGTCAAGGCACTTCCTTCCGACATAGTTCTCAGATCGGCGCATAACATGGCCATACCATCTCAGGCGACGCTCTTGGAGCTTATCCACTACGTCACGGACCCCAAGACTACCTCGAATGAATGTGTTGCGTATGCGGTCGGACCGCGTAACGCCACACATCCATCTCAGCATCTTCATCTCCGTGACGTGAAGCTCCTGAGTGTGCCGAGATAATGTTGGCCAACATTCGCTGCCGTATATAAGAACCGGTCGGATAATGCTCTTGTATATCAGTCCCTTGAGCTTGGGCGGTATTCCGCCATTTGGCCCAGGCAGCGTTTATACGGGCATGGATGTCGTGGTAGATGCTTCCAGACTCATGCATAACGGCTCCAAGGTACCTTAACTTCTCCGATTTAACGGCTGGCTCAGGCCCGATATGGATGGTGCTCGAGTCCGGGTTCCCACAAGCCATGTACTCGGTCATCGACACATTCAGTTTGAGACCACCGTTCTCAAGCGCACCCTTCCAGGCGTTCACTTTACGTTCCAGCATCAGTCGGTTCTCGTCGATGAGTACTATGTCATCGGCATACATCATCAGCCACGGAGGCTGGCATTGGATGTGAGCCGAGACAGTATCCAGCACTACATTAAATAAGAACGGACTAAGAGCTGAGCCCTGGTGAACCCCTACTGTAATCGGGAAGGGCTTGGTGTCGCCAACAGCGGTCCTAACCACTGAAGCGGAGTCGTTGTACATATCTCTGATAACCTCAATATAGGCTTCAGGGATCCCCTTAGATCGCAATGCCCACCAGATACACTGACGTGGCACACAGTCAAAGGCCTTCTGCAGGTCCAAAAAGGCCACATGCAGAGCTCTCCTTTTTTCCCTGTAAGCCTCCATCAAAGTTCTGAGGGCAAAAATGGCGTCCGTAGTGCCTGATCCTGGTTGAAATCCATATTGACACTCAGAGACAGTACACTCTCGGCGGAGCCTGAGGGCAATCACGCGCTCGAAGAGCTTCATGGTGTGACTCATAATCTTAATGCCCCTATAACTACCGCAATCCTGAACACTGCCCCTTCCTTTGTAAATAGGGGTAATAAAACTGTGCCGCCCTTGATGTGGCATCGTCCCAGTGTTCAAAATGCGGTTAAAAAGATCAGTAAGCATGAGCACACCACGAGAGCCTAACGATTTCCACGCTTCGATCGGAATATCGTCAGGTCCCACCGCCTTGCCGTTCTTCATGCGTCGAAGACAATTCCGAGTTTCATCAAGGGTTATTGGAGCAATAAGTCCCAGGTTAGGAGGTGGTTCAGACGGAATACTACCCGGGTGCTGAGTATTATATATATATATATATATATATATATATATATATATATAATAGATTTAGTGGCTATTTTTACAGAAGGTCACAACACGGACGTCATTGTCAAGCTTAATTATTGATTTGATAAGTGCTTACATTGACGTCTAACTTTGTGGCAAAACTAACTAGAACTAATCCTAAGTTCACAAGTGAATTATATTTTCAACTTGATGTATAATATTAATAGCTTATCGATTTGTTAATAGAAGGTATAAAAAGAAATGTATCTCTGTATGTATATGTAGTAGGTACAAACCGTAGATAGTAAAATATCGAAATTTTGTTAAATCGAAATTATATAATTATATTTCTTAGAGTTCCACATCAGGTGTTTAAGTAACCTGATTTTTATATGTAAACATAAAATGCTTATTATGTTTCATCGTTGGTAAAGTTCCATTTACTTATCTTTCATAGTTTAGCTGATCAATGCTTGGCCCAGGCATAATAGTTACATAAAATAAAATTATCTGGAGCTTAATCGTACCAGGACGCTTTTAAGTGACATTCCCAAGGTTACCATATACAGACAGAGAGGACAAAAAACTGATTTATGTTTTATTACTATATCGTCACTTTAATTTTTACTGTAGGATATGAAATTGATTGCTGCAATTTATTAGAGGATCAAATAACTAAGAATATTAATTGAAACACATTCACACTTTGCGTGCAAGTATTTTTTCGAACAATTTTATAATACATTTTATAGGTACAATCGTATACTCGTATGTACTGACAGGCTTATTTTAAAAAAGCTTGATATCAGTATAGAAAGATTTTCAATTTAATTATGATTAGTTGTTAAGCTACTATTACGTCTAATATAATGCATGATATATTTTTTTAAATAAATATTGCCTACAAAAAAAACATTTTACCTTAAAATATTAAGCATTTATTTGGATTAAAATAACAGTGTGCTAAAATTCTCTAATTTTATCTATTCTTATCTTATATAGGTGATAACGTTTCAAGTTATTAATGATTAATATTACATACATCCACATCTATTTAAAAATGATACAATTTAATGATATAAGTTTTTAGCCTAAATATTCTGAATACAAGATTTCTAGCATATATATAATTATATACATATCAGTATGAGACAGCTAGGGGTAACTTTTTATTTTTTATATATTATTATTTTTTACGGGGAACTTATATTGTACAAAGAATTCATTAAAAATTAACTTATATCTCGTAATTGTAGTCGCAGTGAAGAATCTAGAGTAAACATAAATTTAACTATTTTATTAAGTGTACAATTAGAGATCATAAAATGGTAATAGCATTTTGAAATTGAACTATTTTAATGGGATAAATCGTTAATATTTATATTAATATGTATATGTATTTTAGACAACCCGTAATACTTACAGCTCTACCTGCAACTGTATGCTTGAAACGTCCGGTTGTCTGACGTATGCGGAAACACATTTTAACGGCCTTATTCGCCCTTGTTGTATTAGTGTATTAGCCGCGGCTAATCCCGTTAACATAGTTTCATGTAAAATGTGAAATACTCACAAAATTAAAGATTTTATTAAGATAAATGATATTCTCTTAATAAGCTAGTAAATATCGATGCATTGGTGATTTAGGAGGATACCTCTTTCGCTTTCAAGAAATATGTAAGAAGGTCAATGGGCAGAGGGAATACGATAGTGGAGTTCTTCTCAGCAGATATTGTGTTCAGTGTCTGTGGAAAAAGTAATAAAAATAGTTATTTCAGTCTGAATTGTATAGAAAACAATATTTACGCTTACTCTAGTCCAGCAGTTTCTGTAGTGTAGTGCAGTAGTACTTCTTTTGTTTCATTTTACTGTATACATTTTTAAAACAATGATTGAGCTAAAGAGAAAATTGTTATTGTTTCAAAAGTTTTATAATCAATGAAAGGCAAAGTTAATTTTATTTATGGAAAGGCTACAACGTGTAGATACAATTATTATCATTCATGTTGTAACCATTGAAATGATTGAAATGTGAAATATTAACCTGAAGGTATCGAAGTTGCAGAGCAGCAGGACTATCTCCAATAACTTCAGAGGCTTCACGAAGAGCTCGTGACGCTTTTTGTTCTCCTTCAGCCGCGATTACCTTAGCACGAGCCTCCCGTGCGGCTTCAGCTTCAGCAGCCATAGCCCGTTGTAATTGGACAGGTAAGCGTACATCTTTGCTGTATACAAAAGTTGTATGAAATGCCGTAACAACTAAATAATTCCAATCCGTTTTAAATGAACCGACTAGTATATTCTAATATTTAAAATAAAAAACATATGTGTGCCACACTATTCATTGAATGTCTTTTACTCGATGTTCCTTCCACTTGCAAATTGTAAAAAGCTCTTTGCAAATTACGTTTGTATTCAAAATTCGCCTAAAGACCTCCACACACATATATATATATATATATATATATATATATATATATATAATCTATATATATATATATATATATATATATATATATATATATATATATATATATATATATATATATATATATATATATAATAAAAAAGATGTACGTTAGTAAACTTTGTTTTGTATGAAATTTAATTACTAAATATGAAGCCTGTAAAGATCACTGTAGTTGTGGACTATTTGAATATCATATCGCACCAGTGGGTTACGCTGAGTGAAGTTTTTTCATGCTGTTGTTGAGTCGAGCTGGAACTAACTACGTAATAAAATTTAATAAGCTTCATTTTACCCATTTTTATTTCTTACGTCATCATGAAACTTGTTATCAATACGTAAATAAAATGACAACAGAATAATATACTGTATTAAATTCAGCCACTATGTTTAAATACGCTGTAAGTACTTTAAACTGCCATTAAGTAATATATCTATATCGACATCAATATTATATATATATATATATATATATATATTATATATATATATATATATATATATATATATATATATATATATATATAATATAATACTGATGGCGCGTGCTTTAATTAAAATAAGAATTGTCGCAATTTCGATGACTACAGTAACAGAGAAATTTTCTTTTTTTGTAAACTACATTAAAAATGTTACAAAAAATAACAATTTATCCATATAATATGTATAAATATTTCATGCGTAATACTGTCATTTACAATGGACATACAAATATCCAGATAGATATCCTGATAGCATTTAGTCTATGACAACAATATTAACTCAGTACACGACTTCATAAACACATGTGGATGTTAATAGATAATCAAGTAGTAGTTCTAAAGTATTTTTATGTCTACTTTACATGGAAAATAAGGCTGGGTTTACTTGCATGCACGCCACTGATCCGTATCTGTTTGCAATCCATTAGAGGGATCAATAACATAAACAAGGTCTGATGGTTATAGCAACATATTCTATGTACAGGGTATGTAGTTGTTAATAAGTATATTGTTAAGAAGAGCATAATAAGTATGATATGCCCATCATATTAGCCATATAAGTAATGTAAGAAATAAATAAATTGTTAGTAATTTTATTGTTTTCTTCAGTTTCTATAATAATATTAAACTAGAAAGTGTATGTTTTAATTGTGAAATTTATTATGAACGCATCAAAGGTTTCTTATTAAAATTATTTTAGAATGTATTGAGTGTATAAAAGTAAGTCTGCGATTCGTAACAGCGAAATCCGTACACCCCCGAAGACCACCCCTATCAGAATTATTGATTCACTAATGACACGTTTGATCCTAGTATTTGTGAACCATACAATTTAATGTATACCTCGAAAGGCTTTATTAATGAAATACAAATCGTTAGGCTCGATGATAAGGACGGAATTTGATTAAAACCACGGACTATGACCTAGATTCTAACTTTCAAGTCAATATTTCAATGTTTTTGTAAACAAAACGCAAAGCACAAATGTAACTGTCGCGTAAATAATATTTTAGTTAATATTATAGGTATATCTAGATTAACTAAATTAAAATAACATTATTGAAAGATTTTTGTTACATGCAAATTAGCTATTGTCAGTATAGTAAATATTTAATGGTTAATAGAATAACAAAGTACTGTAGGACAAAATAGAACTATAAATTACAAGATTTGCCCAGCACGGCACTATCGCAAGTTTGGCACCAGACCTAGCAAGTTAAGTTTGCCAACTGTATGATATAATAATATATATTAAGTACTTACATTTCGACTCGCTCCACCTTAATACCCCAAGCTTCGGTTGCTTCGTCGAGTGAGATCTGCATATTTCCGGAAATAGTCTCACGTTCACTCAGGATCTCATGGAGTGGCCTGGTTCCCATGGTATTGCGTAGCGTAGTCTGAGCTAAAAGCCTTGTAGAATGATGGGCGTTTTCCACATTGGCAATGGAAATCGTGGCGTTGTGAACGCGATAGTATACGACAGCATCGACGGACACGGTCACCGAATCTTTAGTTAGTACCTTAGTGCAAAAATATGTAGGTATATTTTGAATCGGTTTCATAATATTCTTGCCATTTCATAATATAATATAATATATAATTTGTTGTCAATAATAATAATTGTAGAGGTTAATACCGCTTGATTCCACTTACCTCTTGAGGGGGCACGTCGTAGGTACGGGTGCGAAGATCCACGCGGGCGTAAGAGTCTATGCACGGTAATATGAAGAATATTCCTGCACAAAACAACAAATGAATCTTAATTTAAGTATATTAAATAATATTTAAAAAATAATAACTAGTAAATCATTTTTTTTTAATAATAATTAATACTCATAAAATTCAATAAGTAACTCAAGTAATAGCAATGTTTGTGATATTGTGCATGTTAATTTAAATATAAAAAATTAGTCGCTATTTTATAATTATCAAAATTCTTTTACAAACGAAAAAGTAATAGTATTTTCGTACCGGGTCCTTTGGCGCCTCCGGAAAGTAATCTCCCTAAGCGAAAGATTACGGCTCTTTCGTATTCTTGAACGACCTAAAAGCAAGTCTGGACTTTTATACTGAGGTGCAAAATGTCCACGTATTTTAAATACATAATAGCCATTGTACTTGAAGCCAAGCAAAAATATGAAAAGTGTCGAGCTTTTATTTACAAATTGTAGAGTATGAATAAAAAGTTTAAAAAATGTACGTGGTTTATTTTGAATAATTAACTATTTACATAAAGGTATTGATCAGGCCGTCGTGACGCAGCGTGTGACTGTAAACACGACAGTTGTGGGTTCGATTCCCACTCGGGAAGGATGAATTATTTTATGTCCTTGTTCTGGTAACAAGAAAAAGAGTTTTTCAGAATTGGGCGGAAAGGGTCTTAAAACTAGGTTTCCTCTGTGAGGAAAACCTACTGAGGAGTAATTTGGAGGAAAAACTGCATAGGATATATTAATTTAGAATATACATATTCTACACGTTATAATTTCGATCCGACTTATTACAGTGTATCTACAATGAAATGAATGAATCAATAGAGCAGTTGTAATTCACTAATTTTATCCATTTATATCTCCATTGTAACCGCTAAGACACATTTTTCTTTTTACACATTGCCAAATTTAAAACACAAATATTGAATCAAATGTGGAACACGAATTTGGCACTCGTAAACATATATTGAAAATAATACAATGGTAGCGACAGATGGATGAAATCAAGTCGCTTGATACAGTTCAGTTCTTAAATGATGGCGTTTGAGCACAATTCACTTCGCCAAGCCAATTCCACATTGTATGGAGGAAAAAGATTATTAGACATAGTTATCCGACTACAATGGCAGATCAGGTCAGAGCTGAGAGAAGGCATACAGTCAACTTGACCTTTATTGTATACCAAATTCAGATTATCTAGTTCTCTCCGGGCAATGTCCTAGAAATTATTGAGTTAGTCGATCTAGTAAAAAATCATGTACCCTTGTTGTTGATGACTGAGCTAAGGTATTGGAAAATGTAAATTCAAATTTGAATGTTTAAAAGTAGGTATAAGTAAAAGATTCAAAAACATACATACATACACACATAGGTACATGAATACATACATAAATATATACATACATAGACTCATAAACACATTACCCTCCATTGCGACGCGCAGACGGATAAAAAGACAATTTTCATAAGTAAAAGAGTACATTTCAAAATTGAATTTGATCAATAAAATATAAACTATTTAAACAATACGGTAGGTACGCTAAAGACTAGACTTAAAATTTTTCATGTAGATTTCTTGGAAAGTATGACATAGCATAAAGAAAAAAAAAGAAAGGGAAAATGGGATTTCGCGTTTTACACAGACAGTGTAAACAGTGTGACAGAGTAAATACGAAATAAAAATAGGCCAGATGAATAACAAGAATGAGTTAAAATAATTTAAGAGAAACACAGTAAATTAAACTGTTTAAAATTTATGACAGTTTGAATTTAATATATAATACTTCTAAAGTTGCAATTTCAACTTTATGCTTTTAAGCTCTTATTTTACAATTGAGGTGTTACACATTTTGCTGGAATATTCTGCATTAATTTTAGTATAAATAATCATACATTAGTATGAACTTGATTATTTATACTAGACACTAGACAGCTACGTAGTCGTAGCTTACATCTTTTTAGAGTAATACAATTTTAAAGTTATACTAGACTTTATCAAATCAAAAAATATCTAACAGTTATGGGTAACCCACAGGTACATTGGGTTACATCGAATCGATTAACGTGATGTAATAGCCTTCCTCCATAAATAGATTATTATTATAGCACACAAATAATTTTATAACTAAACAAACTCTCTAGCTCTATAAGATTAGTATCGATTGTCGCACGTCGAAGAAATATTTTTAATCTGTGCCACGAACATTTATATGAAATTGCTTTACAATTTTACGGTTAAATTCTAATCTTGCAAAAATAATTTTGAATGTTGTGTTAGCCTTTCATTAAATTGATGTTACCTCATACAAAACTCGAAACCTTAAGCACAAACGAGGTCGAGAGGCAGGTACACTTCAGGTACTTATACTCGTCGTATTTAACTTATTCATCGATCCATTTAAATAATATGTTAAGGAAACCAAATGATAAATGTCAACTTAGTTTTTTTCGGTTTTCACAACAATGCAAAAGCCATTTGACAAAGTGAAGTGCATTCAATTTTATTTCTTAATATTAAAAATGTATTAATTAATGAAAACGCAAAAACTTTGATTTTGATACAAGCGATTCAGATACAAATGTACAGGTACAAATGTGTTCCATATTTGAAATGACTGTCACTAACATTGTAAATAGTTTACAATAGTGTTTTTATTAAGTGACAAGCAAATTGTATATAATAATCATACTTTTCGATTACAATTTCCTTAGGGGATTATAAAGAAAATTTCGTTTTTCGAACTATAATTTTTACTGAAACTTAGTTTTAGTCAATAAATTTTGTTGTTAATGTCAACAAGTATATTTATAGAAACGAGATTTCATTAATAAAACTTAATGAATAATCTTCCAATACTGTCATATTAATACAATGGTCAAATTGATATTTTTATTGCAACAACCTTTCTTTATGGCACACTCTGCCACCATTAACACAAAGTTATCACATGTTATAATTTAGTACCCAGATATTACATTTCAAATACTTGTGAGATAAAATTTTATTGAAACAAAGATAAAACTCCGTCGTAGCATAAATTTTGTACGACTAGAAACGTTTATTTAGTATAATTTATTTTTCTTTCGCCTTTCACTTTTTATTATTTAGATGTATTTTATTTTAAGGTGCCATAGTTCTGCGCAAACACACACATACGTACACATTGTCATTTTCTTTATAGCCACACGCTGTGTCACGGTGAAGGAGATTAATTATTAATAGGTTCAAATTATTTTATGTTCCCTAAAAAACAGAATTTAATAAAAATCGAAGATATAAATTAATGTATGATTATCAGATTTCGCAAAATATCCTCACGTGACATGTTAAAAAGTTTATATTTAAAAGCTTTTTTTATTTTTCTCTAGTATTTTCAATCCAGTTTTAGATCTAGTATTCTCGATTTATTATATTTTTAAACAGCTTTAAGCGCAGCTGAATAAACAATTAATATTATTTATATAAAAAATACTTGAAACTTAAATCATTTTACACAAAGTTTAAATATTTTAAAATATATAAATATATTATAATAAAATATTATAAGCAGCGCCATGGCAAAAGGTTTCGTAAATAATAAGAGCTTCACAAGTTTTATCTACAAAGCGATACCTAACCCAATTTTCATGAATAGAAATCGCCAAGCAGTAGAAAAAGGCTAAAATTTATTCTACGATATTAAATTAAAGAATGAAAATGTTTATCTATTATAATATAGATAATAATTAAATATAATAATTTTATAAAATTAGTGACTCGTTTTTACCTTAAAGCACACGAACAAAGAAAACGGCATCGTTACAATGACAAGGATCCAAGATAGCACCACCAAGATCTTGCCACAGGTTTTGGATTCAGAATCAACATCTTCATTAGCTAAAAGTTAATACAATTAGGTATTATTTATATTTTTAAACATATTTTATAATATACTATAATATTTTTACCCGCTATAGTGGGATATAAATGCTGACGACTGGACATCTCTATTAAAGTAGACATGAGAATGAGGACAACACTGGTCCTAGTATAATTACAATATACGTAAACCACTGTTGCTTATTTATCGACGACTGACCTAAGCTAGTGTAGGTAGGTTAAGGTGTCATTAAAAATTCACATGAGAAATGAAATATGACAAGTCGATCGTGGTTATTATAATTGCGTATTACTTAAATAAAAATATTACTGTATTTAAGTAAATAATTACATTCGTAATAATTGTATGTATACGTATACGTTTAATACGAACCAGTTGACTCGGCAACTACCATTGTGGTGGAGTCAGAATAGCGCGCCAGGATTGCGATTTATGCACGTCCGCTCGTAACGAATGAAGGGAGTTTACTGCCAGGAAGCTGTGAGCGTCATAGACTAAGGGTGGAAGCGCGGCCGAAGTACCTTCAGCAAAAAGTACAACACCACCAAGAATACGGCTTTTAACGTTAACAACAATGGCAGTTTTTATTTGAAAACACAAGAATAAATATATATATATATATATATATATATATATATATATATATATATATATATATATATATATATATTATATATATATATATATATATATATATATATATATTTTACACCCCTTTGACAATTTGATTATAATGTAAACTTTTAATATTAAAATATCTTTAACATTACAGACAATTCGTATATTATACATATTTTGAACTTCACATTTATAATTTAGATCTTGTGAAAGCGTTCATAACGACGGCACCTGTCATATTAAGCTACTATATTACTTATTATTCTCACGTTCCGTTTCTGTGGTTATTTAATCTATGGTCATGTTTCGATAGTGATCCGCCTGATGCCAACGCCGAGTTTGGGCAAATGATATTATCTTCACTTGGTTGGAACAATGGCTAAGTAAACTAAGGATCTATGTAGTTTCTCAATTTTGATTAAGGCGAAATTAGCTCAGTTCAGATCACCAGGAGATAAACAAGTCATTATGTAGAACATTTTCGTAGGTTTTAGCCATGTCTATCAAATTGAGTAAATATCCATATTTCGACTCGATTTTGTAGTCACTACGATTTGTGTTTTTTTTGCATCTTGAACAATGCATTCTTTTTCTCGCCATGTAAATTGTAACTGGTATTTTTTATTGTTTTCTATTAACAAAAGCCACATATGCAACCAATATGCATAACAATGCAACCAATTTATAGAGGTTGTGATAGCTCATTACAAAACTGACGATGCTTGGATGTTGGATGTTGTGATTTCTATGGGATATTTTAATTTTCCACAGGTTTTCATGTTAATAATATTATATTCTCTGCATTATTACAGGATGTAAATCACATCCTATTTCCATACTTTTGCAGTTACCTAGCTCCTGCCGAATAATTGTTATATCCCTTAATAATGGTTTCAAAAGAGTGACATTATGAATAAGACTTTTTTAAAACAAAAAAACACACTATAGGTTTCATTTTACCTACCTGTCAATAGCCCGCTACACGAACATTTGACTAATATCAAGCTTATCGAGGATTTTAAAAATTGTATTTGGCTTTGGTTAGTTTATATAATGCAATCATATCAAATATCAAAAAATATTTTATAATATAGTGGCGGGATAATAAGAGAACACAATTAACAATCGTATAAGGAAAAAATGACAAATTCCATATTCAAAAGAAATATTTAGTTTATTTTTAATTGTTACTTATGGTGTAGGTATTTATGGCTAAACTAAGTATATGGTACATACGACATAAAACGTCGACTAGTGAAAATGTAAATGTAACTGTAATTAAATAGCTATATATATATATATATATATATATATATATATATATATATATATATATATATATATATATATATATATATATATTATAATCACATTAGTTTTGATGGAAAATATATATTTTCTATCTCATTAAGCAAAGCAATCATTTCCAATTCATGGCGAAAAAGCAAACATACTCGTATATACTAAAACTAAAAAAATATAAGCTAGTACCTTATATTTCACTTACAACAAAAATGGCAAACTTCGAGAGCCAAAGACGATATGGATTTTATACATCATAAATTATCGCGGGCGTGTTGACAACTTTTCTTCCCTTTCTTTTGGTTATGATCACACACGATTGTGAGTTGTGATCTTTTACACATAACATAAACTATGATAATATTTATATATTTTTGTCTCACTAGTACATGCCCGCAACTTCGTTAGCGTGGACTTTATGACAAGGATAACCTTGCCATCCAATTTTCATTTACCGATTTACCATTTGCTTAGTTATTTTTCATAGTTTAACTTATCTGTTGAAATTCTACATCAGGTCATAATAATCACAATATCAAAAACATTTGATAAGGCCTCTTTTCCATATTGTGTGGTTGATCTATAAGGTGTTTCATATCTTTGAATTTCATATCGCAGCATTTCATATTTTTTTATAGTTCAGCTTGGCTACTATGGTTCTATGAATCATTCTTCATAGTAAGTTAAAGACTAGATCCTGACCAGATCCCCAAATTTATATCATTTTCGTGTTTTTACATCTCTTACATAATTTTTCTTAAAAATGTTCAATGCACACAATTTTTTACTGTTTTATTATAGTATAGATAAAAATATATTTATAATTAGTCAATAGTTCAGAAAATATTGGCTTATAAATAAATACTGAATATTTATATGTAAAATTTATATGTAATTTTATATGTAAAATATTCAGTATTTATTTATAAGCCAATATTTAAAAGCTAAAGTATAGCTTGATTCCTAAATTCAGGTTGCAGGCCTTATAGAAATATCACCAACATTTTTATACCATTTTACTATTTTTCATTTTGTGAATTTTTTCTCTACTTTCATACTAAAGACTAAGTTGATGCCAAATTTCAGGTTGTTAAAGTAAGTACTGAGATATCATTATGTATGTAAAGTTGCATTTATGTACAAAGATACAGTGGGGTCAAAAGTGACATGAAGCCCGCCAATGCTTGGTTCGGGTAAATAGTGCACTGTGTACGCATGGCCTTTGTTTAGAACTTGGCTGGCTCATTGTCGTGCGCTTTGATACTTTTTTTTATTATCAAAGCGCACGACATACGCACGAAAAATATGTTTTAAATTAAATATTTTCTGAACTATTGAGTATGTGGCATAAAATTATGTGGTTATTACTATAGAAGTCCAGAAAATAGGTAAAGCAAAACCTATAAAAGTGGAAAATGGTCAAGTGCGGCTTACGTAATAAATAACAAACTTTTGTTATGTTTAAAAATATTAAGTATTATATATATTCTAGATACCTAGAAACCTGAAATTTGTCATCGAGCCAGTCTTTAGCATATAAAGACAAAATCGAGAAATGAAAATGGTCAACTGCGAGTCAGGTTATAAATGAACTATTTATTAATAGAAATATTATTTAAATGCTAAAGAAAAATAGTACTAATAACATTCTCAGTGACAATCTTAGAGTTTCACTGCTTTGTATAAAACTGAATTGCGATATGACTCAATAAGAATGTATAAGTTAATTGAATAGATCACTTAGGCCGTTTCTAAGGGGACAGGTTCTGATCCTGTGAACATTACGTGATTTATGGCTAAATTTTATGTAAAATGTAGAATTAATTAATTATACCTTAAAACAAATATAACTAGATTTTTTTAGATATGATGGAAAAGTGAGTTGTAAGAGAGATAAGGGGACACCTCGGTTGATCTTCTGAAACACATTGTCGAAGATACCGGAGGAAGGTTACGTAAGAAACATGAGGATCCCCCGGAGGACATGTATGAAGAGGTTAATGACAGTGGACGAGGCGAAAGACGTGTGCAGGGACCGCAGCGTTTGGCGCTCCGTTCTATCTGACTACTCCGCTAGGGATAAAGAGTGAAGATATATATGTATGTGTGTATGTATGCATGTATATAGATTTTGGTAAAATGAAGACACTAGCGACTTACGTATCTTAACAGTGTTCAGTGTTGTGTATATATTTTTAAAAGTATTATAAGATTATTATGAAAATGTATAATATTTTTGTTACACTTACATACATGAATAATAAAAACAATTAAAACGTTTAGTTTATAGTGGTGGACTTATCTCTACAAGAGATCTCATCAGTCTTCAGAGATGAGTGTCAACCAGCTGGTAAGTCAAGTGCAATTTAAACTATTAGAAATATAATAAATGCAAGTATCTAAATAAATTATATGATATAATATTATCAATCCTACAGCATGCTTAGAGTGGAGATGCATATTTTAAATAATAACTCCAATTCGCTGCACAGTAAATACTTTATTCCACTTTTAACACTTTTATCGGCCACTAGCATAGTTTCCACTAGACAACTTATCACTTCGATGGTTATCAAACGATTGACCTAGCTCCCGACTCGATAGTCAAGAACGCTGTTTCAACCCCACCACTCTCAATCCTTTCACCGGAAGTTGTCACAAAAGAGTGGCGGGGTCGAGGAGAGTTGCCATTTAAGAAAAATAAAACTACCTTTTATAAAATTATTACATTCGGCCATCCTACGAAATGTGTAGCCGCCCGGCACACTAAAAACATCTCTACCAATAAATTACTTACTCATTATTTTGAAACCAATGGAATAAAATATTAATTTAATTTTGATTTAAACAAGTATAATCTCATAAAAGTAAATAAATACTCTAAGGTCGGTTATGTACATTGTAAAAGATTTTTGCTACTTGTTAAATTATACAGTATTTTGTAATAACGCATTCAGGTATGGATACAATATTATTTAAAAATAAATGAGTTAAAAACATTATAGATGTTAATTTGCTTATAAATATACGGAATAATACAAACTAAATTATTTGTATTTCAAATAATTATTATGTTTTAAGATTTAACAATGATATGTATTGCTTGCGCGAAATCAGTTTTAAACAAAACCTTATATGTAAATCAATCATACTATTTATAACAAAAAAAAATACAAAATTAGTATAGGTAATTTTAAATTTCATACTCACATTCATTAGATTTAACATCTTATTGTATCTTATACTTCTATTAAGAGTAATAAATAAAATAATAATATTATAAGTATGCGTACTTCAATTTTCTATGTGTTTAATTACTCAATATTGAATGTCAATTCGTAACAACTGGCAAAGATTTTGTCTAGTAGTACTCATCTTTATCACTAACTCAACTAAGCTGAACCACTCGTTTCACTATCATGCACTTCTATAACTTTCACATTAATCCAGGGTCGAATTCCACCAAAAGCTTAACCTCTTACCTCTTTCAGCAAAATCTGGAATATCCGTTACTTGATAACGATCATTTTCTAATGCTTGAAACATCTTAAAGGGGCTTACAAATTTAGATAGGAGTTGAGCACCTTCCTTCATTACCATAATTATTTCTTAAAATCTTAACTAGATCACCAACTTTGTATTTAGGTGCCGGAGCCCGAAAATGTCTACGTTTATGAATATTCTGGTCCTTTTCTGTATTTGTGCTGATAATACTTCTTACACATTCGACATCGTCTTGTGTGCTTTCAATTTCCATTTTGTTCGCAAGATCATCGCGCATTCTAATGCCAAGTAAGGCTTCAGTTGGAGTCGTGAGTGGTTGTAATAATTGTGTTATTAACACCATTTTACCCAGTTGCTTGTCCTAGTCAAGTTCATTACCATTAAAATTTGAGCAGCTAAAGAATTGAGTGTAACTTGATTATATCCCAGCTTGACCATTGGCTCTGGGACAAGCAACCACGTTCAATATGTGTTTAATGCTATATTCATCGCAAAAAGCTTTAACAGCTGACGATGTAAAACAATTGCCACGATCCGATACAATTCTTGCTGGCAAGAATTAAGAGGCTTTTTACTGCCCGCAAAATTCATATTCGAATTTTTTTGTTACCATTCTTGCTCCTAACGAAAGGCCCCAAGTGATCAATATGTATAGTATGAAACGGTTTACATATATTTTCTATAGGGAACAAATGACCGCTTTTCTGCTTTTTCTGCCTTTTCTGTCTTTGTTATAAGACCAGTCAATACAAGCGCCCACATTTCTTCACAAAGTGCCTAAACTTGGAAAACCAGTACCGAATTTAGACTTTTTCTAGTCTTACTTTAAATTCTTATTTTAAAAAGATTTACATATTTTCCATCTAGCATTCCGTGGAATAACCAAATGTATTCTGCCATCAAGTTTTCTATACACGGTACAATTTTTACTTCATAATTACTCCTTATTTCTTTACATTCTTTGTCTTGTCGGATTTTAGAATTTTAAAAATCCGAACAATATCAAAATTCGAATAATATAACAATATCATTTGCTAGTTGTACACTATCAAAATCCGAATAATATAACAATATCATCCAGCTAGTTGTACAGTAAGAAGTCAGTTTTCTTGTTCCATTTTATAAATAATAACACATGGATCATCATCTGCTGTAACAGATAGTGTGGCGTTTCTACTAAGCGTCGACATGCGACATTTGGCCGAAATTCTATCCAGCACGAAATTCTATGTCAAAAGTAAATTCAGAGATTTGTAACCACCGCCTTGTTATTCGCGGCAGCAAATCTCTTTTTATCAAGGTGGTTCCAAGTGCCGCGCAATCTGTACAAATTTTAAAGTGTATACTCTGATGAGTAGTGTTAGTATACTCTCAGTTTCTTCAAGGAGCACACGACATCCAGTGTTTCGTGCTCATAGGAATGAAGATCCTTTTCCTCAGGTGGGGTCTGCCTGCTAAAATAGGCAACTGGTTTTAAAACTCGCGTTTCTTTTTGCCACTGCATTAAGATTCCTCCTATGCCAAGAGCACTGGCGTGTGCAATTTAGTCTCCAACTTAGTATCATAAAGAGCTAACACTATCTATAAGGTTTTCTTTGAGCAGCGAAAACGTATTTTCTTGTGCCTTGGACTAAAACCAGGCAGAATCTTTCTTTCTGCAGATAAGTTAATGGTTGGGCAACCAATCCATAATCTTGGATGAACTTGCGCCAGTATAATATGCGTCAGACCGAGAAACTGACGAACTTCGTGAACATTACGAGGTGCTGAAAATGATTTGATAGCTTGAGTTTTTGCGCTACCGGATTGTATACCTTCTGAAGATACCTCATATCCCAAATAGTCGACTTTAATATCGAAAAAAATGTCATTTTGACAATTTCATAGTTAAGCCAAATTCTCTCAACAATTTCAAAATTTCCTCAAGTTGTTCAAATTCATCAACGAATGAGATGTCATTCGTATTCTTGACAGGTATCAACACATCGTCTAGATATGCTAAAGCATATTCGTATCTTTTGCTTCCAAGGATCTTATTTATCATCTGCTGAAAGACAGCTGGAGCATTTGCCAACCCGAAGGGCATCCGTTTAAATTCGCAGTGCCCATCGGGCGTGACGAAGCTCCTAAGATGTTGACTGTCTGTCACTTGGTAATAACCAGAAGCAAAGTAAGCATTTCCGCTGAGATTAGAGATCTGATCTTCTATTAAAAGGAGAGAGATACGATCTTTTACTGTTTTATTGTTAAGAGCTTTGAAGTCTACGCAAATTCGTTGCTCACCAGGTTTTCGTCCCCGCCATAATGATTGGACTTGAATAATTGTAATTTGACTCGTGAATTATATCGTTTTGCAGTAATTCATCAATAATTAACATCACTTGTTCTCTATCCGAGTGTTCATCAGCCACTACAAGCACAGTGATTGATGCCTTGAGGCAACCTTATATAAGATTTGTATAATGTACGAATTTCCGATTTTCCAAAACCTCTCACTACAGGCATATCATCAAAGATCTTGGACAATTTTAAGAAAGCTGCTTCGCTTTATTTAGTAAGACTGCATTCACTCTCGAAGTCTATGTATGCTTTTAACCAACCGTCATTAACAAGGATATTCTTATAAAAGCTTTCTTTTTAATTAGTTTTATTCCAACGTCAATTTTTAGAGTTTGTTTTATTTTTTTTTTATTTATTTTTTTTTTTTTTGCGTGTTTAGCACGCGTGGATACAGAGGTTGACAATGGTTCTGCAAGAACACTATTACAAGTACTAACATTAAATGATTTTAGCCAACATGACTGCAGCTCTTCATTTTGTATACATTCAAATAACAAATGATAAATATCAATTTTGTTACATTCTGAGCATAATTCTGTATTAGACAAATTCAACATGAATTTAAATTTATTTGAATGATTGCAGTTGAAACACGTAATCGCGGAACTATCGCTTGAAACTGTATTATGAATATTCTGACTAACAAATCCTTTGTAATTGCTATCTGTAGTCAATCGTTTCGGTGTTTTACGTTCCTCCGTGGCGGAGGAGTATCGTCACTTGTCGTCGTTGAAGTAGATGACGTCGAAGGAGCTCCTTTAGTCTCTACTTTCCTCCATTTTGCGTACTTACGCTTACTTGTAGAGTCGGAGGTGGCGTACCTCCAACTTGGTCATCGTCCAACTTTATATCGAAATGTATTAAATCCATAGAATCATGTCTGAATCTCTCTTATTTACATCAAAGTTCACTCGTTTCTTACAGTCCAGCAAAGATCATTTCTCAGTCAATCACTATTCAGCGAGCATCATTGCTCACTCAATCACTATGCAGCGAGCATTATTGCTAACTCATTCACTATCCAGCGAGCATTATTGCTCACTCCACTATCCAGCGAGCATCATTGCTCACTCCATCACTATCCAGCGAGCATCATTGCTCACTCCATCACTATCCAGCGAGCATCATTGCTCACTCCATCACTATCCAGCGAGCATCATTGCTCACTCAATCACTATCCAGCGAGCATCATTGCTCACTCCATCACTATCAGCGAGCATCATTGCTCACTCAATCACTATCCAGCGAGCATCATTGCTCACTCAATCACTATCCAGCGAGCATCATTGCTCACTCAATCACTATCCAGCGAGCATCATAGCTCACTCAATCACTATCCAGCGAGCATCATTGCTCACTCAATCACTATCCAGCGAGCATCATTGCTCACTCAATCACTATCCAGCGAGCATAATTGCTCACTCAATCACTATCCAGCGAGCATCATTGCTCACTCAATCACTATCCACCGAGAATCATTGCTCACTCAATCACTATCCAGCGAGCATCATAGCTCACTCAATCACTATCCAGCGAGCATCATAGCTCACTCAATCACTATCCAGCGAGCATCATTGCTCACTCAATCACTATCCAGCGAGCATCATTGCTCACTCAATCACTATCCAGCGAGCATCATTGCTCACTCAATCACTATCCAGCGAACATGTTAGTTTTCCACTGTTTCGTCACTCAAAGCGAGTAATTCCAAAAAAAAGAAAAAAAGATATAAATACAAATAGTTTAAAAAAAAATTAAGTAAATATTTTATACAAATATAATGTTTCATAAAAAATCAAGTAGAAACTTCAATTATATTTTTCTCTTTTAGATCTGCCTGTATATCTATATTCAATTACCCATATTCAATTACCAAATATCATGTAACGTCTAAAGAATTCAAAATAGGTAGTATAAATATACATTAAGTAAATTGAACATACGAGTTAAAACCACATTTAATTCTTTATAATTAAATCGGTAAGTCAGTTGATAAATATTTTTAATAATGATGTAAATGATCTTAATAAAAAGTCTTGTTGTTGCATATGCATGATTTGCATTTTTGTAGAATATCCCCTATCAAATGCAATGCTATGTAAAATGTGGTAAAAGTATTTGTGCATTACCGGAGAGTAGCCCCGATCAAATGCAATGCTATGTAAAAGTGTGGTAAGTATTTGTGCACTATCGGAGAGTAGCCCCGGTCAAATGCAATGCTATGTAAAAGTGTGGCAAGTATTTGTGCACTACCGGAGAGTAGCCCCGATCAAATGCAATGCTATGTAAAAGTGTGGTAAGTATTTGTGCACTATCGGAGAGTAGCCCCGGTCAAATGCAATGCTATGTAAAAGTGTGGCAAGTATTTGTGCACTACCGGAGAGTAGCCCCGATCAAATGCAATGCTATGTAAAAGTGTGGTAAGTATTTGTGCACTATCGGAGAGTAGCCCCGGTCAAATGCAATGTAATAGTGTCGTATTTGTTCAGTATCGAAAGTAAAATAAAAATAAATTTTAACAAGCGTTATGGTTTTTGTATTTTAATGTAATTTTAACTCGAGTTTCCTTCCGTTTCTTTTTTATTTAGAATTGTGAAGACGTACATTCCTGGATTTTTATATCCCACTTCTGAAATATCAAATTATAACTCCAATTCGCTGCACAGTAAATACTTTATTCCACTTTTAACACTTTTATCGGCCAACTAGCATAGTTTCCACTAGACAACTTATCACTTCGATGGTTATCAAACGATTGACCTAGCTCCCGACTCGATAGTCAAGAACGCTGTTTCAACCCCACCACTCTCAATCCTTTCACCGGAAGTTGTCACAAAAGAGTGGCGGGGTCGAGGAGAGTTGCCATTTAAGAAAAATAAAACTACCTTTTATAAAATTATTACACATACATTGAAAAGAACTTCTGGTGGAGTTAGGTGTTCCTCTTCGGTATGTCTAGCGTTGGTACACAAAACGGCCAGAAGCGTGCAAGAGTGCAAAGTAAGTTGAAGTGGGAGCGTACATAAAGAAGGAATTTTTAATACTAAAGGATTTTAAAAAGGAACACACTTTGCTGACGACCGAAGAGGTAAGAGTGAGACAGTTCAGTTAAAAACTGAGAGCGATGATGAGTGAGAAGACGATTTTTAGAGGAAGTATTATATGTTTGTCTATATAATAATATATAGAATACAAAAATAGCTATAACATTAACGTAACGTAATGGGCTTGCAAAAGCTATTGCCTTTGGTTAAATAGTTTCCTTATTTATTATAGTTTATCTGGTCTCTAATGGACATATAAAACATTGTTTAGTAAGGATATAATAATTAGATATAATAATATTGTTTATATATAATAAGAGTAATATTGTATATAATAGTAATATATATAATAAGAGTAATATTGTCCACTAATGAACAACATATAGGTCAGCTTTAAACATTTTAGGTACTCTTGACACTGGCACTTTACAATGAAACGTTAATGAGATCGTGAGATTTTAAAAATCATTATACATATTACAAAAAATATGTACTGAGTTATAATAATATAGAAAAGTAATGAAAATATATTTCTTTATAAAAAATACACATATGAGGTGAAGGTCATATGTAAATTTTTTTTATTTGTATAACGTGTTGACGAGGGAACAATAAAGAGAAATGTTGATATGAATTTTTATTGAAACATTATTATCATAATACATTGTTGGTGCATGGCTGTTGCACATAATTCAGACAGAAGCCTCTATTGTCTACATCCACAGGAGCCTCCACGTTGTCTGCGTGGAACCACAGACGAAAAGGCTTCACTGTGCCTGAAACCATAAAATGATAATATTATTAAAACAAAACTCTTTTGTTCTTTGAAGTCTTCAAGGTAATATAATAATACAAATACATATATATATATATATATATATATATATATATATATATATATATATATATATATATATATATATATATATATATATATATATATATATATATATATATATATATATTCAAAATTCTAAATGACTACCGTAATATCTATACTGATATTATTAAATGTAATGTTTTTAACTTTGCTTGTCACATTCAAATGTAGGGAGTAGTAGATCTTCGGAAATACTTATTATGTCACAAAAATTATTTCACTAACAGAAAGCTACACTGTTCAGGAGTGATATATTTTATTATGATTGAACAAAAATATGTAAAATATAACAGTATATGTAAATCTAATCGAAGAAAAGCGGTCGAGATGTGATGCTTTAAGCTGAAGGTTCGGTAGATAAACATGTCCCAAAAATGTTAATCTTTAGTAGTTCTACAATAAAGTCAGTGGTCAATCAGTCAGTCAGTCAGTCAGTCAGTCAGTCAGTCAGTCAGTCAGTCACTTACGAGATATATAATAAAGATGTAGTATCTGTTTGTGATATCAAAATAAGTGTATTTTCAAGGGTATGTAGTTAGTTTCGATAATCTTAGATGACAAAGACTATAAACACGAGGAAATTACGCCAATCGGGTAAGTGGCTTGTAGGCAATAGGTCTCCTAGGAAGGGCTAACTACTCTGAAATATTATTATTAAGTGATTTACGTTATTTAATGCAATTGGGTAGAATCTATGTACGAATATCTTCGAAACATACATAGAAACATTTATGCTTTTCTTTAGAGAAAACTCTGATATCCACCATATACCACTTTTGGTATCTAACAATATAATAACACTAAGTATGGCATCATTTTATACACGTGCATTGTCATAGCAACATCGCCACATATATAATATTCGTTTCATTGGTTAAAAGTATTTATAAATCATGTTTTTAAAAAACAAAACTGTTAGCTGTTAGCTCTCTTTCATCATATAAATTTCAGCCGTGCCAAATTTCGTACTCATCTACGTTAAAAGGTCATATATTTTTTCGCCTATTTATTAATATACAGATGTACGAGTATTCGTGTTCCCTCTAGGGATGGAGTAACCTACTATAACCCAACTATTTAATTAATTGCTGCAGAAGATATTAATCACAAGGGGCGCACGTTCTCAATTAAGTTACGTACAATGTGGTACATTGAATTTGTATAGAAAAACTTATGTCATCATTTGTATTACATCATATTGTTTCAATAATGCATAATATATAATGGAAGCTGTTTCAGTTAAAGTTAAAAGTGAAAAATAATAACAATATTTGTTAACATTGTTGAATAACATGTTCACTGAAAATAAAAAGGCCTAGATAGTAAAAATTTGTGAAAAAAATATCTAACACAAAGATTACGATAGCAAAAAAGTATATACATACTCAACACAGATGAAGACTGCATAGAAAGGTCTGCTGAAAACGTTCCCCCACATATTCTGTCGGTACACAAGGCCTGTGCTGGTTGTATCCTTCCAACATTAGCAGCACAGGGGACTAACAACCAATCGTTAGCGCAGTTATTGGGTCCGGCTCCAGAGCCAATCATGGAATTAACAGGATTATTACTATTACCACTCAAAGTAAATGATCTGGAACGATTGTTCGCTGAAAAATATATACATATATCTATTTTGTGAAATCAATTGTGATGAACCCTTCTGTACCAAAACACAGAATTTATAACATACAAATTATATAATGTACATGCCAGTACATGTTTATAATATATCGTATATATATATATATATATATATATATATATATATATATATATATATATATATATATATATATATATATATATATATATATATATATATATTATATATATATATATATATATATATATATATATATATATATATATATATATATATATATATATATATATATATATATATATATATATATATATATATATATATATATATATATATATATATATATATATATATATATATATATATATATATATAATATATATATATATATATATATATATATATATATATATATATATATATTATATATATATATATATATATATATATATATATATATATATATATATATATATATATATATATATATATATATATATATATATATATATATATATATATATATATATATATATATATATATATATATATATATATATATATATATATATATATTGGTAATACAGTATTCATAGTTATAGATATTTTAATTTAAGGTTATTATCGTAAGACCTATTGTTTTAAAGTGACAAATTAGTTAAAAGTACTTTTTACTAACATCACGTCGCGTCGCGTCGCTTAATTAATGAAGTACAGTACACAAGTACTACGCCAGTGATTAGAGATGACGATAGCGTTATTAAAAATGGCTTGAACTACAAACTAACAATTCTCCCCTATTGGTCAGAAAGTAAGTTGAAAGATAATACTTTTTTATTTGATTAAACTGCAAACGTTATCTACCTACTGGAATGATAATTATTAAATTACTTTCATTTCTCTTATTTAACAAAACACGACGTAATGCACGATAAAAACCTTAACACACAAAATCTAGAAATGTCTTAACAGTAAATTCTATTTCCACAATCCTTGTGGAAAAAATCTGAAGCAACCATGTTGTACAAAGATTATGATTTGAACGATATGTACTACTGGCAAGTAAAAATTTTAAATTAAAATAATATTTTCTTTGAAATTGTAATTTTTGATTTCTATGAACGAACCGCACCTGGGTCAGGGCAAGCAGTGTATTGAATGCCACAAAAATTTCTTTCCATTCGAACACATATACCATAATCTTGATTACTGAGCTGCCGTCCAGAGGTAGGGTCATAGTTGTAAGACTTTATTTGACCCGAAACACCAGTGTGATATTGTAAGCAACCTTCGTCAGCTGAAACATATTTTAAAATATTCTAGAGAAGTAATGGCTATTTCCCATATATAATAATATCATGGAAATAAAATATTATCCAGTTTTCTTAAAGATAAAAATATACAAATTATTGGTATCAAGAATGGTAAATTCAACAGTATACAGATTCAGCGTTACAGCATGATGCAGTTAATATAAAGGTTGCCTTCGATAACATGTTTAAATAAAGATTTACTTTATAAGTATTATAACTTGTATCTAAAATGTTAGAAAGCAGGCCAGTAAATATTCAATTATTTTGTATAGGTACCAGTGGCGAAGAGAGTTATTTTTAAAAGGGTAAGCTGGCGTCGAAAAATACGTAAGAAAAATAAATTCAATCAGGATAATATCAAAATTTAGGTTAGTTGATGAAGTTTATTTGATTAATAAATATTTTATAGTTTGTATAAAATACAATTGATGTTTATGATTGGGATCATTGTAAGTTAATAATTAATTATTATTTAGTATTTATTAATGTATTTATAATATTTACAAAAGTATAATATTGACACTTTGTCACTAATGTATACTATAACGGTGTTTATTTCCCAATTTTCCAAAATTAAATTGCATACTTTTATTTTTGGGGATTTGTGATTATTTTGAAAATACTAGATTGTTGGAGAATACTTGAAAAAATGGCTTAACAACCCAACAGGGTTTGTAATTATTTCCTTCAAATATATCCTAAGTACCTACTACCCTATAATGGGTCTTTTGTATAATATAAGCTCAACAAGTCAAAAAGTGTGCTTTATAAAGATTCAAAAAATATTAAACTCGTAGACTAGAAATAAATTATATAGTAATAAATGTACATATTTAGAAAACATATAAACATATTATTTTGCGCTTTTCGAAAGCAAACAAAGAAAATAACAAATGAATATATTTATTATACTTTATGCAGTAAACTACATAGTATATGAAGGCCATTTACAGGTGAGTTTAAGTTTAAAGCTAGCAGTCATTAAAAATGTATGGATGTGAATTGAACATTTGTTCAGACTATTATATCAATTATAAAACTTGTATTTGAAAATTTGTATTTTCAAAGAAAAAGCTGATTTTCATTTTAAGTGTGTTTAGTGTTTCATATGTAATATATTGTAAATCATTTTCCAATAATGACAGTTTATTAAACCTTAATTATTTAATTAATATTTATTTCATAACAAATACGAATATATTATTCAAAAACCCTTGGATTATCATCATAAATGGCGATAAATAAAGGGGGCAAGTCAATAAATGTTAATTTATTTAATTATTTCTGTATGTATCTTATTATATCTAGACTATTAATAATAATATTTTTAAGCATACAAAAGTTGTAAAATAAAGTATAACGATTACCTTTATATATACTGCTACAAGGTATCTGTGTGATCTTTACCTTCCAAAGCCTCTCGAAAGAATTGCCACTCGTAACAAAAGTCAATTTTACAGGATTTGTACTCCCGATACCGGCGTCAATGTACACTGCAAATTAATTTTTCTAAATATAATCCATTTATCCGACTTTAAAAATAGAGAATATTAATTTGAAGTATATACTTACGATATATTATAGGAATTGGATATGTTTTTTATTTCAATGAATAATTTAATTATTGACTTAGTTTACTTTTTCAGTTGACATACATTTAATTTCAGTTAAATATTTTTATTATATATAAAACCATACTTTCATCTATGTTTATGAATCTCCTATGATAGAGATCCCCAAAGTCCTAAATTATGATGAAATTTTCAATATGTATATACATTTTGTTGTTCATCTGTCTGTCTGTCTGTCTATCTGTCTGTCTGTCTGTCAAAACTATTTTGTAGAAAATAGTTTTGACAGACACATGGAGGAATTAAGCTGAAATTAATGTCAAATATCAGTCAATAACTTCTCGAAGCACAAAAATTATCAATCTTCTTAGCCAACATAATCCCTTATTTTTTTGCATTAAACTTTTTTTTTTGCGTTGACCTACAGTTATTAATTTTGGCAACGAGTTAGAATTTATGGTGTAAATAAAAAAAATATTCAAAAATTGGAACTTTATAGGTACATATATCCCAAAAAATCATAAAATGAGTGGATACGGCCGTTTATCAATTTTCATAAGTAATATTTTTCTCCGTGGAATACCTACAATTATGAAATTAGTACAGAACCCTCGTTGTACGACTACCACTTGCACTTGACAGATATTTTTTGCTTCTAGATTATGGTAGATAGCATTTTTTATAAACATAATTTATATTTGCAATTGTAAAGAGCATTCATTACTATAGGCTAACATAACAAATTATACTTACGTAAGTTGTACTTTTATATCTGTCCTTTTTATAAAATATAATGCAACACAAATAAGATTACAATGCGATTATTACAAGACAAACTATTTTCTCCGGTATTACCATAATCGTACCAAATAAATCATTTAATATTCTTTTTTTAAAGCTTTATCTCTGTAGAGCTTTGTAGGGTGAGTGTGAAGACTATCTTCTCCGCTTTCCAATACATGATTAGGGGTTTAATTAACTCCCTTTAATGGGGATCAAAAATATCACCCACAAAGCCACGCCTCGATTCTTAATATATTATGTTTTAATACGAAAACAGACTTACTATGATTACCCTGGTTGAAGCCACATATTGCTGAAACAGGATTTCCTCCAGATGCTATGAACTGATCTTGGTTGCAGACGTGGTTTATCCTCTCAGGACCCGAGATTGCAAAACGATCAAAGTCCAATCTAATTTAAATAACACAAATAAACATTTTTCAAAGTAATTTTTACAAGTTTAATGTGTGGCTGAACTGAATGACAACTTGATAAAAGATAATGTATAAATAAACCTACAATGTATTACTAAGTAGTAATTATAATATAAATTAGTTCAACACTTGACTCAAGCTTTTAGAAGAGTAGGTAGGTAGAGTGAAAGACACTCCGCCCTCTGCGAACTCAAACTCTGATGAAAATAATTCTTCGTTCCACTTGATAGAACCCACAATCACCGCTTATTACACCGAATCACTACACACCAATGATCTAGATTCAAGATAGTACTCTTAATTTAACGAAGTTGGACAGTTAAATGAAACCATCGTAAGTTATAATATTATTAAAATAGATGTTCTCTGAGATGTGCTGAAACTTAGTTAGCTGAACTGACAATGTAGATATAACTTGGGACGCGCACGTGATAAGAACTTTGAGCACTTCAGGAAGCAACTTCATAGTTGCTAGTTACGGTTTGGTATTCAAAGTGTATTAACATTAAATCCATAATGGTAAAATATGGTCATCGTGGCGCAGTGCAGCATCGTCTGACTGTAAATGTCAATTACGTTTATATGTTGTGGGTCCATTCAGCGTTTTGGTGAAACAAATAAATTTAATTTCTCATGTAATATTTCATGTGTTCAGGCGTGAACTGGAAAACTGAGTGTCTTGACACTACTTTCTCTTTGCCTAAACTACTTTAGGTAAGATACAGGGTGAAATTGAAAAAATAAATATATTTTTCAATATTATACCTTATGAACATATTTTTATATATAAATTTATAATCAATATATATTTTCATTATGATGATTTATAAAAAATGTACCGTAATGTAATGTACAGAGGGTGTCTAGCCAATTATCTGTCCGATATTTGGTTTTCGGCATACGGGTACGCGACCCCGGGGCCTCGAGCCACCACTTTCATAACCCTATCCAATCCATGTAAGTGGTGTCCCTCCCCTATACTCCAAGTCTCTCTGCCTTTTATTCCTTTTCCTTTCTTGGTTTCTCCCAGTAATGGGTTTGGAGGTCAGATGGCAATCGCTCCACTAAAAACCACTTCGCCACTAGTATGGAACGATTTAGAAAAAAGCTGGGTATGGCTAGGGCGTCGCCGTTAAACGACGCGCAGGCACATCGCCCTACACCTGCGATAAGTGGGCAAGGGCTACCGTGTCAAGTACGGGCACGGCTAACGACGTCAGTACCCAGACGGAAACTCCGCTTTGCAACATGGAATATTGGCTCTCTAACCGGACGATGCAGAGAACTCGCAGATGTACTCATGAGACGTCGGGTCCAGTGTGCTTTCATTCAGGAAACTCGCTGGAAGGGCAATAAGTCTCGTAACATCGGGCAGGGTTACCGCCTTATATACACTGGGTCACCTACGGGCAAAAACGGTGTAGCGGTAGCGCTTTCTGAAGAGCTTCAGAATGGGCTTCTTGAAGTTGACCGTCGCTGCGACCGCTTGATGCGGGTAAAGGTACTGATCGAGGGCGTAATCACAAACTTAATCAGTGCTTATGCTCCCCAGGCGGGTTGTAGCGCGGCTGAAAAGGAGACTTTCTGGGAGCAGTGTGAAGAGGTCCTACTCGCTATACCGTCTACCGAAGCAATCCTAGTTGGGGGGGGACTTGAACGGTCACGTGGGTAGCTGAGGTGTATGAACGTGTTCACGGGGGTTTTGGATATGGTCTTCGCAATGCAGAGGGAGAAAATATTCTAAGAACCTGCATTGCGTCTGATCTGGCCATCGTGAACACTTTCTTCCAGAAGAAACCTCAGCACCTTATAACGTATAAGACCGGGTCCCACTCAACTCAATTGATTATTTGCTGACTAGACGGTGTCATACAGGCAGGGTGACCAACTGTAAGGTCATTCCCGGCGAAAGCCTGACGGCCCAACATCGCCTCCTTGTCATGGACTATAATGTTACCCCGAAAAAGAAAGTAGCCGAGAAACGCAAGCCTAGACTTAAGTGGTGGTTGTTGAATGGGCCGATGCAGACCGACTTCTTGGCGGAGGTGGAGAGTCAGAGTCTACTGACTAACACCGAGACCGCTCAGACTGCATGGGATCGAGCTCATTCAGCAATCATTGCGGCGGGCAAGCGAGTTCTTGGTGTTACTAAGGGTGGGCGTGTCATCGACAGGGAGACATGGTGGTGGAATGACCAGGTGCAGGGGGCGATTCAGGAAAAGAAGGCTGCGTTTAAAGAGTGGCAGCATTCCAACTCTCCTGAAGACAGACTGGAGTACATTGCAGCGAAACGGGCCAGCAAAAGAGCTGTAGCCAGAGCCCGCAGAGAAAGTTTGTCGCCATTGTACGATAAACTTGAAACTGTGGAGGGGCAGAAGCTCATATACAAACTGGCTCGTGCTCGAGATAAAGCGACGCAGGATATTACAAAATGTCTTTGCGTCAGAGATTCTCGGGGCACGTTGCTTTGTAGTCATGCCTCTGTGAAGGAGAGATGGAGAAGCTACTTTAAGGAGCTGCTGAACACTCAGCAGTCTTGTAGTCTTCCTCCTGAATTATCTCCTAACCTCGGACTTGTTGCTCCAATAACCCGTGACGAAACTCACACATCTTCGACGCATGAAGAACGGAAAAGCGGTAGGACCTGACGACATCCCAATCGAGGCGTGGAAATCGTTGGGCTCTCTTGGTGTGCTTATACTTACTGACCTGTTTAACCGTATCTTGAATACTGGAAATATGCCACATCAGTGGCGGCAGAGCTTTATTATCCCTATTTACAAAGGAAGGGGCAGTGTTCAAGATTGCGGTAGTTATAGGGGCATTAAGATTATGAGCCACACCATGAAGCTCTTCGAGCGCATGATCGGCCTCAGGCTCCGCCAAGAATGTACTGTCTCTGAGTCTCAGTATGGGTTTCAACCAGGATCAGGCACTATGGATGCCATTTTTGCCCTCAGAACTTGATGGAGGCTTACAGGGAAAAAGGAGAGCTCTGCATGTGGCCTTTTTGGACCTGCAGAAGGCCTTTGACTGTGTGCCACGTCAGTGTATCTGGTGGGCATTGCGATCCAAGGGGATCCCTGAAGCCTATATTGAGGTTATCAGAGATATGTACAACGACTCCGCTTCAGTGGTTAGGACCGCTGTTGGCGACACCAAGCCCTTCCCGATTACAGTAGGGATTCACCAGGGCTCAGCTCTTAGTCCGTTCTTATTCAATGTAGTGCTGGATACTGTCTCGGCTGACATCCAATGCCAGCCTCCGTGGCTGATGATGTATGCCGATGACATAGTACTCATCGATGAGAACCGACTGATGCTGGAGCGTAAAGTGAACGCCTGGAAGGGTGCGCTTGAAAACGGTGGTCTCAACTGAATGTGTCGAAGACCGAGTACATGGCTTGTGGGAGCCCGGACTCGAGCACCATCCATATAGGGCCTGAGCCAGCCGTTAAGTCGGAGAAGTTCAGGTACCTTGGAGCCGTTATGCATGAGTCTGGAGGCATCGACCACGACATCCATGCCCGTATAAACGCTGCCTGGGCCAAATGGCGGGAGGTCACTGGTGTGGTCTGCGATAGCAGAATACCGCCCAAGCTTAAGGGACTGATATACAAGAGCATTATCCGACCTGTTCTTATATACGGCAGCGAATGTTGGCCAACATTATCTCGGCACACTCAGGAGCTTCACGTCACGGAGATGAAGATGCTGAGATGGATGTGTGGCGTGACGCGGTCCGACCGCATACGCAACACATTCATTCGAGGTAGTCTTGGGGTCCGTGACGTAGTGGATAAGCTCCAAGAGCGTCGCCTGAGATGGTATGGCCATGTTATGCGCCGATCTGAGAACTATGTCGGAAGGAAGTGCCTTGACATGTCTGTCCCTGGAGTTAGACCACCCGGACGCCCAAGGAAGCGATGGCTGGATGTCGTGACACAAGACATGAGAGCCAATAAATTATCCACTGAGGATGTTAAAGACCGTGCAAAGTGGAGTAGGCTCAGTCGGAAGGCAGACCCTGGCAAAAGCCGGGACTAATGCCAAGAAGAAGAAGAAGATTTATAAAAAATGTAAGTAAGCTAACTTTAATATTTCTACGCCCGCATAATTATCGTGAAAATGGATGCAACATTTTTTGTTCATGCGATAATGTAATACACTAGACTCTAAACGACCCGTTGACCTTAGAACACCGGTTAGGTACCTTGACAAAGTGTCATGTATATCATTTTATATAAGTATAACATATACGTAAGTGTAAATATGTATAACATATACTTTTATACATAACATGACAGTATGTGTAATATTTATTCGAATAATTTTATAATATAAAATATTTTTTCAAAGTATAAGGTTGTAATATGCACATGCTACTCGTATCTTTATATTAATGACAGATTTTTTAAAAACCGGCTTTATAGCTCCTTAGTTTATATATTGTAAGTATAAAAAAGTACTTATTTCTATATAAGTGCATATCCTTTTCAGGATTCCGTACATAAAAGGTAAACTCGGTCTCCTAAAACTAGGCCTCCGCTGTCTGTCTGTCACCTGTCTGTATCTCATAAATCGTGATTAGCTTTCACTGAAAGCTGAAATTTTCACAAATTTTGTATTTATGTATTTTAGCAACAAATACTAACAATAGAAAAAGAATATTTCGTCAGTACAGTTATGAAATAGGTATAGAACCCTCGATGCGCGAGTACTACTCGCACTTGACCGATTTTTCATAATTTTATTGAAAATCAATTATTTTTAATTTTATTCATTTTGTAAATTTGGTACCGACCCCAAAATAACAGACATTAAATAGTATAAGACCTATGTCTATCTATAAGTATTAATAATTTCGTAAACTGTTATTTTAATAATTATCATTAATTTGGATAGAATTTTCTAGCTTTTAGTTTTTGTTCAAGATTGTGCGTGTAGTGAGTATATAGTATAGTTTTGAGTCAGTTTTATTTTCAAACTAATAATATTTTATATATTTATTATTTTATTTATTCTAAAAAAAGTATTTAATACAACTTTATAAGATTAAGTTAAATCAAAACTATTAAACAACAATAACGTATATGTTATGATTATTTTAAAAAAATCATTAACAGTTAACATTTTTGTCATAATATGCTATAGCATAGATTAAATTTTTATGCTGCTTATATCATAAAGTACGCAGTTGAAAAGTGCCAAGTGCTTGAATAAAGTATCCACTTTGGTGTACTTCGTTCTAATTTTCATATGGGACGTCATTTCGCGTGAAGATTTTAAAATAACTAGATTGAAAATTACGCTGTGTCTCATATATGCCCGAGCAGGCGAAGAGGACCTAATTTCAAAACACTCTAACGTCTAATATTACGTATAATTTATCACATTTCTTTATACATTAGAATAAAATAAAATTAATATAGTTGTACCTTATTTGACACACGTCGGGATAGGCCTTGATGATAGTAAGTTCACAAGAGCCGGTTCCGTCGTATGTAGAAGGGTAACCTGAATTAACGAAGTATGTTCCATTTTCTAACGTGCTACTGCCACAAGATGTCATAACTGAAACAACGAATAATTCTTAAAGTATATATTTTTCGTGTTGAATGAATGAAAAGGTTATTAAGTGCTTTGATACCATCACAGATATTGAACTGGAAAGGCGATGATCAGACACTAATTAAACATATTAGCAATTGAATAAATAATTAAAATAGCAGTTTATCTATAAATTAACAATAGCACTCGCCTTCCACTTGTCTTTTTATTTATTTCAGATAGGTACAGATATGAGATACCTGTCACGCTGAAGGTTTTCCCTAAGGATAGGCGTTAAACAAGGATCTATTCTTGGTCCCGTTTCATTTTTACTTTATATTAATGACCTCCCCTTTATGAGAAAAATTTATGGAACATTGCACTGTTCGCAGATCATTCTCTAATTTTTAAGGTTGACCGAAACAAACTATGACGATGTTTCATTTCAATGATATTTCACAAACAGTTCAATGTCATTCATTGTCCCACCAGGTGACACTTGCAGATAACCACCTCTGTCGCTTACGCAAATAAATACGATAGACAAATGTCGGATGTTGATACTGCCTGAATAGCTTATTGTGGCGGTAGTGGGATGATAATTATATATTTATTCTCCAAAAAAGAGTCGTGAAATCGATTTATAATCTAAAAGCTAGAGATTCTCTATGAGATTTCTGTTTTTAGCAAACAGGTATTTTAACATTTGCTTTGCAATATATATATTAGAATATTTTGTTTGTCAGACAACATATCCACTGTTACAATAAAAACAGTGACATACAATTATACGAATCGAATATTTAATTGAAAAAATGTAATGTTTAATATAGTTAGTAAATAGAGATAATCAATATTAACGAAAATCCATTGGATTGAAAATTAAAATATCAACTTCTTACTTGATAAGAGTATAATTAAAAAATAATTCATTATTTTTTTTTGGAAAAATCAATCCTCCTAGTCGAGGTCCTGTGGACACGGACTACGGAAAACTACATAGTGTTATAGCCTCGGGTTTCCAAAAATAATGTGTCGATTAATTCGGTAAAATTGTTGCGTTTAAAACGTTTAAAAATATAATCGGGAATAAATATATATAAATATCGCGATAATCAAAGATCTTATTATCTGGGCAACATTTTTTTAGAGAAAATTTAGTGAAAAATGAAATCTTCGCTGGCACGCTGCGTATCAAGGTCAGTTATAGGTACATTTTTTTTTATAAGTGCTTCTTCATCCTTTTACGTGAATTTTGCGATTAATATATCTATAAAATTACATATAGACCACGTATAAATAATACGTACATATACAGCACAGTCCAAATCCATTAGCACAATAGCCATTTGCAGAGCCTCCTCGGGAGGAACATTCACGTGCGGTCATGCAGGTGCCATTGTCCCCTGATGCGCCGGTACAAGCGCCATTTGGGAACGTCACGACAGTGAATAACGACAGAACTGTGAAATTAACATTTTAATTAAAATTATTTCTGTATAACGTTATTTTATTCAAACTATATATATATATATATATATATATATATATATATATATATATATATATATATATATATATATATATATATATATATATATATATATATATATATATATATATATATATATATATATATATATATATATATATATATATATATATATATATATATATATGTATATATATATATATATATATATATATATATATATATATATATATATATATATATATATATATATATATATATATATATAAAGTACGAGTACAATGTGACAGCAGAGACTGTATAGGGTATACGAGTATATTTCTTATACAAGTGCATTTTGTGAGATGATGATATTTGTTATGGACGAAGAAAATTGATTTTCTGAATGATATGACTATAACGTCTTTATTTTCTACTGTATTTTGCTGGAATCATATAGAGCTAATTGTGTTATAAATAAATAAATAGCTTCACGCTATTTCCCGCATCAAGCAAGTTAGACGGAGGGAAACTATGCTTAATACACTCTGTTCCTTATTTTCCGCCCAATTTTGAGACATTGCGTGTTGAGTGGCAGATCACAACACCGCACTTTATATTTTAATAATTTTTAGTGTTAATCTACACTAAAGGTAGAAGGAAAACATAAAAATTTCTACTGCGCTCAAATTTTTATGTTTTCTTTAAGTATTTTTTCTACTGTGCTTCATCTTGTTACCACAGCGAGGAAATGGAATAATTAATTCTTCCGGAGTGAGTTTCGAACCTACGATGGCCACTACGCGACGGTCTCAGCTGGTATTATAAATTGATTTTTATTTAATCTGAACATTTATTAAATAAGCCACAAATGTGAATTCGCCTATTTGCTCTTATTATCATATCACTTACGAAATTGAACTACCAAAGAAATTATACACAGTAAATATTTTTGTCATAAAGCTTCACTAAGCAGGAAAAATGTGGTTCGTACATACATACATACATACAATTAAAAAACATACTTTCCATAGCAGAGTCTAAGCTATTGAAAATTATACTTATGTACGTGAAATATACTTACACCTACTTTCTTTCTGCACAGGTGGCCAAAACCGCGCCTCGGCCATTTGCTGATCCGGATATCTATTTCGTAATTGATGATTTCTGAACCATTTCGGGAAAGAAAGCCCATTTAATAGACCACGACTATTAACATACTTTGATTGTGGATGGCTCACGTTATTTGACTCACAAAAACTTAAAAGACCGATGCATAATATTATACTTCTTTTAGTCATGTTTTTTTTTATGTATTCGGTATAATTCTAAAGTGCGTTTGAAATAATAAATACACATCGCTTTAAATATATAACATGTTTGACTAGGAAGGGGAACAATGGTGTTAAATTTCTCCTATTATAATACAGGAGGACAATACCCACTTAATGATTATTTCTCTACTAGACGTTTATTGCACGCGCGCAGAATCAACAGCACGGAACATAAGCTTTTATTACCTAAATATTGTAATAATGTGTCGGATATATGAAAGCTAAAATTACATGGAATAACAAACACATTATTCGTATAGAATAAATCATATATAGGTATTGTAATCGTAATCGTATGTAATACATTTGTGTCATTCATGTCAGAGTATACTAGAACATCTACTGAATATTGATTGGTGGCAGCTTTTTTCCTCGATTAATGATTTAGTTTAAATCAATATTATAATAAATAATCTTAATATTATAATCAATATTATAATAATAACTTATTATTTATTATTTATTATCTATCTGTTATTATTTATTATCTATCTATTATTATCTATTATTTATTATTTATTATCTATCTTATCTGTGATTAAACAAAGTAATAAAAAACAATAAATACGTTTTTCAATACGTATATACTACGATATAATATAGTATTTTAGAATTAAAAAGAAACACACATTTTTCAGATTACCTATTTCATTTGAAAATATTATGTTTTACTAAAATATAAGTGTCTGCTTTATATAACAAGTAGAACAAGTTGTAATTGCAAATTTTTTTTTTTTTTAAATAATATAATTTCCTTTATTAATATTTTATTACGACTTCCTTATCTCCCGCAATACTACAGAATACGCGAAGGAAATGTAATTAATTATAAGTGAATCTGTGCACTACTTCGTACTTCGTAATTCGATATGTGACGGAACCCCATATCAAATTTTCTTGAACAAAATTGGCGAAAATATCAAATAAACACAAACAAATACCTGAGTTGGATTAAAAATAAAAAAAAACATCAATAAAAATCCTTTTATTTCTTGCCAGTAATGTTAAACAATTAAAATCAACTTTTTGATATATAATTAAATATTGTAATAAACATGATTTTTTTGAAACTTAAATAAAATTGATATAAATAAGTTATGATTTAAAAAAGAAAAATTGTGTAGTCTACAGTTAAAATTGTGTATAAGTTAGTGTACAGTTTGCAATAATAACTCTCAATGGAAGATAAAAGCCTCCTCCAGAGATGACCAGCGTTTTCTGTCTTCTACTATTCGCATCCAGTGGATCTGCTATTTTTAAAAGATCATCTGGCTAACGTGCCTGTGATCTATCCCTTTTCTATGTCCCGATGGTCCTATGGTCCAGCCCATCGCCATTTTATCTTCTGTGAGTAACTAAGAGCATCGATAACTTGAATTTTCTGTCTTATGACAATATAGCGGTTTTTATTAATCTTTTTTATCTTCAGCATGCTTATTTCTATACTTCTTGGGGTTGGTATGATATTGGTTTTTTTCCCTAGTTAATTTCTAGGTTTGACAGGCGTATATTAGAGCTCCCCAAATTTATGGGAATGTCGCTTTTTAAAATTTCTTTGAGGCTCCAGAACTTCTTCTATACGATGTTGACTCTTCTCTCTACATCTAATTCGTTGTTGTGTTGGTTAAACAAAATTTGTTTGCCAAGGTAAATGTTGGTGACTATGTAGATTAAAGGCACATATATAGGCATTTTAGAATGATATGTTATGACATTAGTCTTATTTAAGTTAATTTCAAAGCCTACTTTATTACTTTCTTCATATAGAGAGTTTATCATCCATTGTAGTTGGTTTATAGTCTGAATATAAAATTATATCGTCGGCAGTTCTGAAAGCACTCAGAATGCATTCGATTTTATTTATTGCTTGTAGATGATGGACTCTAGGACAGCTATGAAGATTGATATCAGTAGTCCAGTGTTCTCCAACTTCATTCTGCTAGTACCAAGTTGGATTACGATACCTTAATTATACCTAAATATCATCTATGGAGAATATCATATCTTTTACAATTATTATCTAATTTAGTATAAGTCACTGGTCAGTTGTCTGACTCTAAAATCGAGGTCGTCGTTTTGGAATCACCTGGACAAATATTGATAGCAATATACATATGTAATTACTTATTACTAATTCATAAGCCTGTTTTATATCAAGAGCTGTAAGCTATTATAGAGATATTATTGTTGTCTTCCGCTGCAGGTTATATTTCACTTTACTGGTAGATTAGGCAGAATCTGTGTTTTGTTAAAATGTTTAAATTTATAATATTCTTACGATTACGGGAAAACTACCTATTATGAGTATTGTTAATAGATTTTGTTAGTTGAGTATTTTGTGAAAACGATTCACCTATTATAAAATTTTTGATATTTGTTTCACACGCCTCAGTTAACTTCATCTATATCAATAATAGAAATTATACAAAGCATCGAAGCATAAATAATTGCATATGCGAATTGTAATAAAGTAAATGATAAGTAATCACACATGCTGTTTATAGATAGTATAAAATTTTTATCTCTATCTTCACAAAAGGGGGAAGCTATGGCTTCTTATAACGACATAGTTTATCGTATAAGTACAGGCACTCGGTGTGATCTCATTAATACAAGTGGAGGTCTTTGCCCTGTCATAGAAAATTAACAAGCTTTCAATTTATCAAAGCTGAGAATTACATGGATAAATTTATGATAACAATTTTATTGGCATTCACCTAAAATATTCCTAATGTTTATATGTTTCTTTTTATTTGCACACACATTTATTGTTTAATCGTTTATATATTTTTACTTGCATTGTAATGTATAAATTATAAAGCTTTTCAGTTTTTAAATACAGAAAATAAACATACACATATACACATACATATAACAAAAGCAAGAGAAGTATTGATGTAAGAAAAATTCAATCAGGTCATGTGCACAACGGGAAGAGATCTGATTGTAAGCGTAATAGTTGTGGGAAAGATCTGTTCTTACGGAACATTAAGTTGCGCCGTTCAACACGCAATATGTCCAAGGAAGCAATAGTCAAGCAAGGAAGTCAAGCAGGAAACTAATGCTTTTCTGACTATCCCTCTATTTGCAGGATAAAGCGTGAAGCTAAACATCGAATAATACAATGCGGACTTTCTTGGCTATATAGACAATGGTACAGAAGTTTGAAATAAAAAACCCTTATCACATCAATACATTTATTCAACATCAAATGACATGGAGATACATAACTCACGTACTTATCAAGATTAACGCTATGACTAGAATTTGTTAAAATATAAATTTATTATTTGTATAAATAACATAACTAAACAACTAAAAATTGTATTTTATATATTTAGTTTGTTTCTCTTTAGATTATCAATTAACAATGTCTTAATGATATGAAACTTAAAAAAGCGCATTATCTTAATTTATCTGTTTAATATTTTAAAAACATTTTTTTATTTATGTATAGTATCAACTTTTACTGATATCTACTTTTATACACCGATTACTATATATAAAGTATTCTAGATATAATGAGAATTGATTTAAGCACACCTGTATTTTATTCTGAAAATTGTAACTTCTTCACTAGTCCATTCATATTTTTTTTTTTTTAATCTACGATTTTGGCCATTTTTTTAATTGGCATTAACTGTATATATTACCATGTATTTATTATATTCCTGTTATTAATATTAAATCGATACAAACTATTATATTCCTTCCAACATTCCTTATTTATTATAGAGAAATAACATGGATATTTAATGTATATAGTATATAATTTTATATTAAATTTTGTATATTAGACCTAGAGGTATAATATATGACAATAATATATTTTTGACTTATTTAGAATTTGTGCCTAATACAACGGCAATACTATCGAAACTATAGACTATATATTAGACTATATCTTAGACTATATCTTAGACTATATCTTATTCATTAATTTTTTTCTACTTAACGTGCATTTGTCAGAGGATATAATTTGTTTTTTAAATATGAAGGGTCCAAGTCAGGCTTGGTGTTACAGGCTTAATCTCATTATTTTGACAAGGATGCAGTTGGCTTTTATCGGTTTTCTAACAAACTTTTAGTTATTAAAAAGAATACACTGATCTTATAATAAAATACATACTCATAGCTTTAATAAATTAGCAGTTTTAATAAAGAATAAATGATATTCTACAAAAGTAAAATGAATAAAAATCTATCTTCTATCCATATCTATAAGGTTAAACAATCAGCATTAGTCTGCTACTAGTACTAAATCGGAAATATCGAAGGAAAGTGACAGCAAGCATACATCATCTACATATTTGTGCTACAGCTAAGCTTTCGTGCATTTTCAGTTAGCCATGACAATAAATTATATTAATATACAATTGAAGACATGAATGGGGGTCACTCAATTACAAATCAAACGCATGCATCAACATTTAACACAACGAATGCCGTTTCATATATTTATAATAATTTGTTGTTTTTTTGTTTGCGTGGACTATGACACGTTACAACTTGTTTCATCCGGTTCTCGTAGGAATTTCGAGAAGTCGTCTCATCGAGTGCTTCCCTACGATACCCAAGACGGCTGAGCGTTGCGGCAGCCACGCCACGTTATAACAGAAGAATTTTAAATAGTATGAGTATAGTTTGGCAAAAGAGAAAATAATTGATTATTAAGTGTTTTATGTACTTATAAAGTAAGTAATTGAACCATTTAGTTATTGTTCTCTTTCATCGTTTTCCATTCATGCTTTCAATTAACTACCTTAATTATAATAAATCTTATAGTAATTTTTTTGGGCAATGCCCGTACTTAGCTTTACTTTGTGCGCAATACAGCGGCAGTTCTAAAATAATATTTTAATATAATTAATTAACGCTAGTAACTAGGTATTTTATTCCTAATCTATAACAAGTTATCATTTTTTTTATCAGTTTACTTTTAGATATTTTGAATTAACATTAATAGTTTATATATGGAATACCTATTTGTTATTATAGATGGTAAATGTGTATGATAATATGGATATATATATATATATATATATATATATATATATATATATATATATATATATATATATATATATATATATATATATATATATAGTATCTTATTATAATTTTATTATATAGTACGTGCAACGTTTGAAATCCTTAATTAATTTTTCTTAAATAAAGCGACATACAATTAAGCAATCTTACAATATAAATTATGCTTAATTCAAAAATAGAATAAATTTCTTATTTATTAGTTGGGATGGATAAATGGTTTAAAATTTATAATACAAGTTTGAAAACGCTGTCTATATTCTCATAAAAACAAGTTAAAGTTACATATAAGTAAATATATCATAAACACTTTACATAATACTTTTCATATATTATAATAGAAAAATAGTTGATAGATAAAAGATAATTTATTAATTAATAAAAGCCTGAAATTATTTTTTAAAATAAAAATATTATAAAATATATTAAAATATCTTTTCTTTTTTTTTAAATTTTTGCTTTTTTGATAAACTAAGAAATAACCTATCCAAAAAATTGTAAACGTTTCATTTATATCTATACCTTATACCTATTTTATTATAATCTACCTACCTTTTTTAAATAATATTATAAATAGTTCATTCCAAAAATACATTTCGTTTTTTCAAAGGCAGTTTCGTACTTGAAATTGTTAGGTTTTTAACCATTTCAAGTAGCCATATATATTGTTGATACCATATGATATGATTGACATCTTCCATCTACGCAATTGACCACCTTCTCTTACTTTAAATACCTACTTTATGTCTATTAGTATAATGAATAAATAAAAAATAGCTACAATATTTAATTTTGGTAAAATTGGACTAGAATAGAAATAATATTACTGATTTTGAAATAAACGTATATGCGTTTATTTTTCTTTCGTAAATTTTGAAAAGAATATACTGCGTTCATCTTCTACTCGAAACGACCGTCCGTACGTCAACCTAGTTAACCACCTTTGTTAAAGGAGTATGCTGAACGTAATTTGTTACGAATTCTTGGCGAGCTCCATCGTGGTACCACGCGCGTCTCTGAAGGAGACACTCCCTCGTCTACGTCATCGGCTTCAGTTTTGATCTCCATTTTCTGTAACGTGAAGTTAATTTTATCTTAAGGTCTTGTTAAATTAACTGTACATGTAATCGTATAAATAACATGTATTTAAACAGTATAGCTACTGTCAAAGCTTATTTTATTTTTGGATTAAATAACAATTTAATTACTTTAACAAAATATCAATTAAATTTTTTATAACATATGTGCAAAATAACGCTTAAAATTTTAAATATTAAAGGTATATGTAACAATTTAGTATTGAATATTTTATGAAAACTACACAGCTAGACTTTTTAATCACCGGTTAGTAAGTAATAAGAAACTAATTATTACAAACGACAAAAGTTCATACAAATACAAATGAAATGAACAATAGAAATGAAGCAAGAATTGATGCTTTAACAAAAGTTAGTTAGCTTGATAGATATTTTTTATCATATAAAAAAAATGAAGATCTATAATATCTGAATAAGAATCATAATAGCCCAGCTAAAGTAGATATAAATAATAATGAAACAGCCTTAGCAAAAGGTACAAGATACAGCCTGGAGTTCATTTTTCTGTAACATTTGACGAAGAACTAAATTATAGCCAAACTAAAATAATAATAAAGAATACATTAAAACTGAAATATACACTATAAAAGGAAATATAAACGTACTAAATTAATATAAAATAACACGTAATTAGAGAAATTATTCAATTTTTTTAGATTTCAGGTTTTTATTTAATACTTATATTTTTAAAGTCCAATATCGGCATATACCATAGATACGAGTATCGAAGAAGCTTTATTTATTTCCATTGTATATCGTTAAAACATAACAAATATGCGAATTGTGCCGTAGCAAAATTTGTTCAGCGTGAAATTTTTGTGACTACGAAAATCTAAGGTCTCTGAGAGCAGCTTTAATTTGTCTTAATTCTAATTACAATATGAAAAGATCAGTGAAGCTGTATGAGACATTACAATATATTTAATGTTAATATTGTTGGTCTACATCAGCGGCTAGTTTTCTTTAACCGGTATTTTGAGGGGCAATAGATATGCAATGATATATTTAAATTACACTTGTAGTCATTACCTGAATAATTAAACGTGTCAATGTATGTATTTGATCAATAGTCTGTGACATTTCCCGTATACGTCTTTTGTTTTTTTCAAGCTCGGCTGATATATAGTCATCGTTACTCTCCAGCACAAGGTCTAGTCCTACAGCTAAATAAAAAATACAAAAGAATGCGTTTTAGTAAAATACGTCATGATATCGACACTGTAAAGATTACAAGTTCAAATATTTATAATAAATTCTACTCCAAGAGGAGAAATTAACAGTAAATATAATAATTTACACAAAGTTGAATCTACTTAAAAAAGACTATAACAGAAACATAAATACAATGACGAATAGAAAGCAACAGATAACGTATGACCGTTGCAAAGAGGCGCGGGTTCAAATCCTGCTACGTTCCAATTCTTATACCTTTTTTTAATATTTTTATATCTTTAGTGGATAGTCACTTTAAAAATAATAAAACACATATAAATTATTTTGTAACGAACCGTCATCTGTGAAAGGATTGCAGAACCATTTGCGCAGGATGAGGTCGAGAAAGCCAAGTTTGCATTTTTTATTGTTCGGATATTCAATCAGTTCATTTTTATCCACCCTCTCCAAACAAATGGTAGGTAATTTTCTTTCTAATTCAGTATGCAAAACCACCTTGAAATTATAGTATTACTGATTAAAAATAGTATTAAAAGTACAGATATTTAACGAATACAAACTCGACGATATTTATAAGATGTACTTAAGCTTTATTCGCAATGCACTCTCTACAAGCCGTAAGCTTAAGCGAAATGGTCTTACTTGCATGGCGAGACGCTTCAGTTGAGCGTTACGTCTCACGCTCTCGATATCTCCAACCGCCAAACCAATAAGCAAATTCATTAGAAGAATCGGCATCAGAACCATAAATAGACCAAGAATCAAAAATGTCGGGATGGGATAAAGCATAAGGGTGTCAGTTCCATATTTGTAATAAGGCTGTACGTAAGTTCCAACAAAATCAATTTCGCCAAGCATCATTGCGAACGTTCTCATCAGGGACATCGGTACGCTACTGAAAGACAGATGGTGCCCCTGCAAAAAATATATGATGGAAATTTCGTTGTCTGACGGAATACCAATATTTCAGCATATATATATATATATATATATATATATATATATATATATATATATATATATATATATATATATATATATATATATATATATATATATATATATATATATATATATATATATATATATATATATAAATTATTATTTAGAAATGTACAAAATAAATTCGCTGATGCATTACTTCAATATTTCGCTAAGCTTATATTTGACAATAAAATCCTCCTTACTAATTTTATAAATGTTCATGACGTCATGAATGCCCAGCCGCATACCAATTTAATATAGACTCATTCAAATAAAAAAAAAACATTCATTCATAATATTTAAAAAAAAACTAAAATAAACAAAAATAATATTTTTTATGTAGCATTACAACGTTTAAATGAACGTTTTAATACTATCTATATATACAATCTGTATAAAAATATTTGAAGTTTTGCCTAAAACAAAATTGATAATGCTGTCTTGCTCAAAATCTTTCCAGAATAGTAAATGGTTTTAAATATGATATACTCTAAAAGTGTACATAACAGGTTAAGCAAATATTACTGAGATTTAAAATTTGAACAAGTCAGATTTTGTTATTTACCCGGTCGTTTGAAATAAATACTATTTGGTCATCACCCACATTCGAAAGTAACACGAAGAAGGACAATCCGAATGCAATAATTAGTATTGAGAACACCATCAGCACTTTGATAAGAGTTTGCAAGATCTCCAAGAACATTACTACATAGATTCCAACTTGATCAAATCGCTGTAGTAATAATAACAACTCAAACCAAGATAAGAAGACGGTTATTGATGCGGCCGAGTGCTGAAATATAACATTTCCAAAATTATTTTCAATTTTAATATTTATTAATATAATTTATAAATTAGACACAAACATAAATATGATTTGACAAGACAAAACAAACCTGAATATTTCCATAAATAGGGTACACCGACGGAAGGACCATTAGTACGGAGCTTACATATAACATCCATGACATGTAATTTGAAGGGTCTACTATGTAGTGCCATTTTTGTTCCTTGATGTTACATATCTCTCGTATCAAGCACATGAAATTGTAAAACAAGATGGCTCCAGTACTTATATATATCGCAATCATACTTTCATAATCTGGTAAATATAAATCAATTGTAAATTTATTATTTCACATTTAAAGGTAATAACAATACTCGTATAGCGATACGTACTCTTATATAGTTCGGTATAAGATTGGTTGGCAGCTTGTTTTTCTCGGAAATCTTTCACGTTCGTATTGACGTTTGGTGACATGAGAAAGTACGTGTATACAGTGACGAAAGTCAAAAATATACAGTACAACAATAGTTTAGCAAGATGAAAATATTTTCCATACGAGTTCCACTTCATCTGTAAATATTTTTGACTCAGTGGATGAGCCAGTAGTTCAACGCGGCCATGAGCTACCATCGCCTAAAAAATAAGATAGATTTTATACGAGTATCAATTAGATTTTAAGTCAATTATTATAATTTATATTATTACGTTAGTTATTTACAAGTGGTTTACAAAAAAATACGGATCACAGTTATTAGTTATATAGTGAAGAAAATGTTGACTTGTGAATGATGTAAATGTTAATTTGCACGGGGTAGTTATCATTTTTAGTGCGCTTGTGATATAGTATTTGTGTATAATATGGTACTAGTGCGAGGTGTCACAGTGCTGTGGCGATGCTTCACCACTCACTCACGTTGATCACACTCAACGGTTCTGGGCGATACTTTGGGTCGTTCAGCGCCTGTCTCAGCGCTTCAATCTCAGACTTCGAATATTCGTAGTATTTGAATGAATATTTAATCTGCGATTCAAAATTATAACCTCATTATTTTAGTGTTTATATTAAACTTACATTCAAAGCGGGCAACGGTATTTTCGATGATTTGGTCTCTGGCATTTTGACCCCATCTTCGTCTATTTTTGGTAGAGGGCATAGAGCAACGAAGTTGTATTTTATCTAAATATTATAATAAGAATAATTTTATACATGTTTTCAACTTATTAAAATATAGAGTATATATTGATATTCAAATTTAAATACACAGTACTGATTACTTGAAACGACTACTGTATCAGTATACGAGTATACTACTTACGTAGAAGCTTTTGGAATCTTTCTTGCAATTAGCTTTGGTGATGCACTTATCTTGTACGGCTTCGAATACTCTGGGCATGTACGCAATGAGAGCGAGTGTGACGCAAGGATGGCGATCGGATCGTAAAACCATTACTTCTTTTGCTCTATACATAGAAAAAATTAATAATTTAAGCTGCAGACGATTTCATTGTTGCAAAATATACCTAACTTAACTATTATTAAGTTCTATCATACAAAGCATTTCCCATCACGTATGCGTCACGGTAACACAGGTAACAGAAACGGTAAACGAACCAAATTGACTTCCTAGTACAAACATAAAAATTATATCTAATGTAGTATGTGTAAATAATAGTAGATACTTGGAGGCTGTCGCGGCATGTTGGTCAGCATTTCATTGAGAACGCAACAGTTGTGAGTTTGATCTTCATTTGGGGCAAATATTATATTTCAATTTATATGTTCGCTTCTTTTATGTAAGACAAAACATGGCGTTAAGTATTCTATATCTCCAATTACCACACCAGGGCTATGTATCAAGGAAAAGCGGAAGTTGAGGAAAAATGAAGAAAGAAGAACCGAAAAATAAAAAAGAACCAGCAGTTTAAATATGCGTTACCTTTGCTCGTGAGTGACCATAGCTAGCGCCGCCTCGGGGAATTTGTAATAAATGGCGTAATCTATAGCGCTCATATCTAAGTTATTATAACTCAGCCGGCAGCCCATAGATAGCAGCAGTGCTATTGAATTTGGTTTATTTTCCATTGTGGCCAAATGAAGGGGTGTATTCTAAACAACAAGTATATAAAATATGTAAAGAAATATGAAATAATTTTTACATTTAGTACAATAACATGATTGTTTATTAAGTTGTTTTAGCTTTCAAATGTGAAGAAAAGGAAGTGTCTCTCAATAAATATGACTTATTTTTATAAAAACATAATGAATGACGGTTAAATTACAACACATACTCCATCTTTGTCCGACTGATCTAATAAATGAGAATGGACTGAATGCAAAAGTTCTATAGTTTGTGTATATCCACTCATTGCAGCGAGATGTAGTGGATTGCGTCCGTTGTGGTCTCTGTGCAGCAACGCCCCACGATTGAGTAGAAGCTGGACCACTCTAGTGTGACCTTCACGAGAAGCTATATGCAAGGGTGTGAGCCCTTCTCCATCGCTTTCGTTTATAATGAAAGTTCCTTTATCTGAATCGAGCAACTGGCAGGCAGTGTGATAACGTCCAAATCTGGAAACAAAAATAAATAACGTTTAAAGTATATATTTAATTAAAATATTTTTAATATAATATAATATTTTATTTAATATAATATATTTAATTAAAATATTTTTAAGTAAGACTCAAGTCTTAAATGACTTTTAAAGTATATATTTAATTAAAATATTTTTAATATAATATAATATATTATTTAATATAATATATTTAATCAAAACATTTTTAAGTAAGAGAAGAAGTAGAGCTAGTTAAATAAACGGAGGAGAAGTAAACACGGATCCAAAAAATCTTGAAAAATATGAACTATAACAGAAAATGACGTTATTTTAATTGTTTTTATATTTTGTAAGCAATTTTTCACGAAATTAGCACCTATCTGTAAAGAATAGTAGTAAATTTTTTTTTATTCAAATTTTGATTACGTTATAAATAGATCTGATGATATACGTTACCTGGCTGCAAAATGTAATGGACTTTCGTTGTTGTTATTTTTTAAATTTATACTAGCACCGAGTTGTATAAGATTTTGCAAGGATCGTATGTGGCCTTCACGACTGGCGTAATGCAGAGGTGAACATCCGGTGTTGTCTTTTTCATTAAGAAGCTTACTGAGACTTCTTTCACAGCGATTCTGAAAGTTGAAAATTAATAACAAAATTACACAATGTATAGAAAATGGCCTTAAAGTATGCTTACATCGCGTGCTCGGTAACAACTACTGGTGTTGAATAAAAAAAATTATATATACATATATCAAACGCTATCATTGATATTAAAAAGTCCATGATATTTTATTATATGCAATTATTACAATAAATATTTTTTAATACAAGCGATATAAATATTTATGCAAATCAATTATTTATAAAATCACGTAGTTTTTTCTTGTGGTAGTTATTATTTCATTTTCTTCTTCAAATCGCTACATTTTGTTATCGTGTTTTTAAATACTCTGTCTTCTGTAGAAAAATATAGATATATAAATATTTTAATAGAAATAATATTGTAATTAAAAATTTTCAATAATCTGATTACAGAACTCCTTGCGATAATATAAAATGAATGGTTTATAAAATTTACACGCTTTTAACATTATTTAAGTACATGAAAATTATTAACAAATCCGAAGCTGTTCCTTATTTTTAAGGCCTCAATAATATTTCGATGAATATCAAATAAAATGAAAATAAACTTATTTACAAACACAGAAACTTAATCTAATAAGTATTACTTTGCATGTGGCTGCAAAATCTTCCAAGCGACCACCATTCATTACTACTAGGTGAAGAACATTGCGCAAGTTAATATCTTTAAGCTCCACATCAGCACCCAATGTTATCTGTAATACACACACATTATATGTAGGTTGGTAGCATAATTAATATTTGTTTAACAATATAGGTAAAATAATATGAGAAATAAAATAAATATACCAATTTATGAACGGTTCTCCATCCAGCCCTCGAAGCCGCTAGCAGTAGTGGTGAGCGACGTTCTTTATCCAAAGGATTGACATCGGATCCTTCAGAAATTAAATAGCTTACGATATCTGGATGGTCAAACATGGCCGCACAGTGTAAAGGAGTCATGCGTTGTACATCGCACGATGTGAGACATGCTTGTTTCTCGGCTGGTTGCATTGTAAACATTAAAGTCACAATTTCTAGAGCACCCTAAAATATTTGGAAAATGTGATAATTACAAGTTATTTTAGCTGAAACGATTTTAAGTACAACTTTAATAAAAAAGACCTAATTCATTAATATAATAATAAAATAATTTCAAAATAATACCGAAGTACTAACCTGAGCACACGCAAGATGAACTGGAGTAGACAGATCATGTTGCTGCGTTGATATTTTCGCACCAGACCTGAGACAGAGCTCTACGGCTCTTATGTCCCCACCGTGTACAGCAGAGTGGAGAGGCACATTTCCCTCATTATCATATAAGGAAATCATATGTTCACGAGTGCAACCTTTAGATTCTCCCCATTGAAGAAAGATTTCCATTGTTCTCGATGAAGCATTCTTTGCCGCTTCGTGAATTGGATAGTAACCGTTATTACATGGACGCTTGCATTGAGCTCCCATATCCGTAATCTTGAAACGTAAATAAAATAACTATATTTTCTTAAATGTCTACTTTGTCTTTGTCCAAAGCGTGTTACGTTTCAATTTAAATAAATTTATTAAATATGAATTCTTGTATATTGAAAACTATTGCAGTTTTTATTGTTAGTAAACCATGTACAGAAATGAAATATTACGTGAATATAAATGTTTACCAAGATTCTAGCGCAAATGTCATGATCATGGATAGCGGCGCAGTGCAACGCTGTCCGGCCATGTTCTCCACCAAGATCCACATTAAATTGGCTCCTATATCTTGCAAATACTTCAAGTACGGACACCTAATGATAAAATTAAAGTGTATAAACTATAGAAAAAGTAGGAAAAGATTTTAGATTACATTTTGAATACCTTATTGAGTTCAGTAGCCAGGTGGATGGGTGCTTGTGATTTTTCATTTAGTACACTTGTATTGACCCTCCTAAAACAAATAGCGCCTGGTCAGATGAATAGAAAAAAACTCTGGAATTCTTTTTTTCAGTTATTAAAACAACTACTATAATGTTCAATGAATATATTTTTATTTTATATAAAAAATAATAAGACTTTTGATCTGATTATGTCTTATAAACACATGTGATAGTATCGTATATGATATTTCTTTTACAAGTTGTCCTCTGAATGATAATCGAACTCAGAACCGAAGTGTTTACAGTCAGACGCTGCTACTGCGCCACGTCGGGCTAAAAAATTATTATTTGTATAGGTTGTTCATACTCGTAGTAGTACTATTTAGAAATTATGATAAAAGTATCGCTTAATAAAATGAATTACGTTAAATCATTCGATAGATTTTAGTGATTTAATAGTAAAAACTTACTGCTGTAATAGAAATTCTATTGCTCTGAGTGATTCATTTTCGACAGCGACATGCAAGGGCGTGTTCCCAGCGTTGTCAGCAATATTGAGATCTAGAAAAAGACGAAGTAGAAATCGCAATTGTTTTGTTTTTGCAGAGCTTTTTTAGCTTTAGGGGTCGAGTGGCGAAACTTAACACCGTTTTTAATCGACCATAGTGGAAATAAATATAATCATTTAAGTAAAGTAAGAATCGATACATAACTATCGTATTTACAGTCAGACGTTGACCCACTGTCCCATGCCGCATATACGAGATATCATGTTGTTTAATTTACATGTGTAGGTACACTTAGCTTGATGTTAATTGTCTTTTAGGTCATGGCTATCAAATAAATGCACTATCAACTAATCCATAAGTTTGTAGAGGTAATACTGTTAATCAACAATTAGCTTAAGTAATTTAATATTTTTCGACACGAGACCTATACCTATATAATGCGGGGATAAAACTTATTAAAGTAAAAATAATTGTACATATTTACTTAGTTTTATCCGATAGCAGAAGACAAAAGTGAATCTTAAACAATAAACAATATTAATCAATAAACAATTTAGGGATTGGTTGATTGATGAATTATAATAAATTATTTCCATAGGCTCAATCTCAATTTAATCGGAAATGTCTCTATAAGATTTATCAATCCATCTATGTAAAAAAGTGAATGATTTATTTTAACCACAAGTACACCACACGCTTTACAGACAATAAAAAAGATTGAAAGAAATAACAAAAAGCTATATAAAAATAACAAACAATAAACATACAAAAGTTCTTATTCTAAATTTAAGTCTTGACTTAATTTTAAAAAAAATGTACAGCAACGTATCATTAAAAAAGGTAGGTCACTACAAATATTGGCGCATGTGCTGCAAGACTCAATAAATATCAACATTGGCATTCAGTGGTCACAGACGCGTCCGCGAATGAAGCTAACTACAGTACCTCTACATATTAAAAAATATCGGTCAAGTGCGAGTAGTATCCGCGCACCGTGGGTCCCTACCTATTTCATGATTGTAGGTATTCCGCTTAGATTTAGTATGTGTTGTTATAGCGGCAACGGAAATTCATAATTTGTGAAATTATCAGCTTCCTAGCTATCACGGCTTATGAGATACGGGCTAGTCACAAATAGATTGCAGATGTAATGGGGTACTGTTTTTAGCTTTTAGGCACAGAAACCTAAGAAAAAATACGTAAATGCAATTCAGGCTCACCCATGCGGGGTTCTGTAGCAGTAAGCATAGAGTACAACCACATTCGAAAGTCGAATATCGAGACATTGTATACACTTTACTACTTGGAAAGTATATATCTTTCAAAGGATTAATTTTAATTTAAATTTTATTTTTAAGATTTTTCTATATGTAGATAATCCACATTTATAGGTAAAATGAAAAAAATACATGTTTTAGTTTCAATTATGTATTATAGTATGTTTATATTATAGTGCCTTCGCTGCAATGTTGAGACGGCGAAACGTAAGTGTAGCTGCACGGTTGGCAATACACAATGCAGTTCTGGTGCCGACGCTGTTATATGGCAGTGGAATTTTGTATTGCAGTAAAAGAATGAAAGAAAGATTAATACTGTGTTAATGCGATCTCTTCGGAGGATATGCGGAGTCAGCTTAACTGACCGAATCTACAACGAAGAAATTCACAGAATGGTAGGTACTAGCGAGGATGTCATAGTAAGAATGAAGAAGAACGTGCTCAGGTGGTTTGGGCACGTCGATAAAATGAGTGATGAAAGAATGGTAAAAAATATATATGAAGCAAAAGTGAATGGAAAGAGAGGTAAGGGATACCTCGGTTGACCTTCCAACACACAATGTCGAAGATGATGGAGGAAGGTCACATAAAAAGTATGAGGACGCCCCGGAGAGCATATTTGAAAAGGTTAATGACAGTGGACGTGGCGAAAGAGGTATGCAGGGACTGCAGCGTTTGGCGCTCTGTTCTCTCTGACAAGGCTAGGGATAAAGCGTGAAGCTATAATGATGATGATGATATATTATAATAGAGATATTTTAAACTGAAAACTAGCGTCAAGTATATTTTTTTAAATCGAACTCAAATCCTAAAATAATTCCTAAGATGATTTGCTCTTTTTAAGTCATTTAAGACTATAATAATTTCTACCTAGAGTGATTTTATTAAAAATGTCAGCTGCCAAGTGCGGTCTTTGCATAACTAATGTATAAACGTTTTTCTCTTGCGGCGTTCCACTGTTTTGCAGTTATTCAATTTGACTTATAGGATTAACGAAGCAATAAAACATTGTTCAAAATGATTGATAAAAGCTATATCAAAAAAATATAAAAAAAAAAAAACAATTGCCAACTATAAAGAATACCAAAAAAAAAAACAATCCCAATAGCTTCAATTTTTGTCAAGACTAGAAAAAGTATTATTTTAATGTCGAAATAGAATCTAAAATGAACTCTTTTAAGACATTTAATACTATAATAATGTCTAAATACAGTAGTTTTATTTAAGATATCAGTTGCCACGAGCGGGCTTTGCATAGCTAATGACCAAACGTTTTTCTCTTAAGGCCTTACACTGTTTTGCAATTATTCTTTCCACCAAGTGGTGGTGGTGTACTGATTCCTTAATCTATAAGTATAGATTAAGGAATCAGTAACAATGTTGAAAATGATATTACATATAAGCTGTATAAAAATATTTTGAAACAAAAATCCCCACTGTGTAAAAAACCAAAAAAACGAAGCCCAATAGCTTAAATATTGAAAATCTATATTAAAATATTAAAATATTGTGAAGAGTAAAACTGAAGTAAAGATAATCCGCATTTATAGGTTAAATGGAAAAAATATATTTAATTTCCATATTATAATAGAGATTCTATATTATATTATAATAGAATATATTTTAAACTGAAAACTTAGTGTCAAGTATATTTTTTTAAATTGAACTCAAATCCTGTCTACCTAGCAAGGGAAGATAGAATACATATAAACATTTCGACTCGATGGATTTTTATTCCTTTTGACAATATAGCGTCTGCCTCATAGAAAAAAGAGTAAGAAGAATCGATTGACGAAAGGATCATCAAAATCGATCATTCGTTTAGCATCGAACATGCATGTAGTAACAAACATACATACGTGTATACTATTACACACATAAGCTCATAAGCACAGTACCCTAATTTGCATCACAATGTCACGTGAAAACACGGATTATAATATGATTGAAATTTGTAATGTTTATATACAATTGAAAAAAAGTAAGTTTACATTGATAAAAAGAATTCTTGGTTTTACTTGGTCCAAAATGATCTATTGGACACAGTAGTCAATTTCTGGTTTAATGTTATGGAAACAATGATGGCTGAAACGTTGATGGCCTAAATTTATTGCACAAAGGGTAGTTGTATGTCGATTAATTACATTTACATTTTATTGATTGTTATATCTTTACTTGAATGGTTACGGTTAATCAAATGAAGCTTATTTATGTTCTTACACTCTAATAAGTAATAATCTACATGATGTTAGAGCTTGTTTCAATCATTAACTAGTATTTTAGAACGTCAAAGCACTAAAAATACAAAACGCCTGATTCTTGAATTTACATTTTTATTATGATGAAATTAGATAATATTTTGTCTAAACGAAAAATACATAACACGAAATTCATTACTCTACATGAAGTTTCTCTTACAATGACTATCTTCTCTTTGCCTAAAGAAATCGTAAACCTAAAAAGTTTCATTTATAAAATGAATGAATGATTTATAATTTGATTTTCACCTTGTAGAATTTTAATAAAACTATTTCAAATACTGTTTTTTAAAGGAATTCATTACAATTCTTCATTTAGTATATGGCGTTCTGAACGTGCCAGTTGAGCACTATTCACTTCGCCAACGTCACAAGTTGTATGGGGAACACATGAAGGAGGTTGTATAGTAAAAAAGAGATAATATAACACATGAGGCAGAATGCATGATTAAAAGAGATCCGGTTAAAATACAGCCAGCACCTATAACAAAATAATTAATATTTACAGTATATACACTTAGTTTAGGTTAGTAGAGGTGAAATTTAACAAGAATGTTAGATTATTTAAAGTTTAATATATTTAATAAAAAAATTGCATAACGGACTAAACGCAAACATTAACAACTTATGAGGAAGGACGATGGTCAATGATGGATTAATTTAGGCCACATTCACTCAATGAGTGGTCCCTGGCCCTGGTCTTGGCCAGATATACAGGCGTACATGCATGCCTAAGGCGTAAGCGACAAATTGTTGTTATAATGCATCGTTCAATTAATTTTCGAGAGTAAAACCAAGGTGCCTTTGGGATGTTAGGTTGAATAAACGCATAATACTTACCTTTTTGAAACTTTGACAAGGCCTAGAATTTTGTCCAAGACTTATCCAAATGAGTAGAAGCAAGAGACAACAGATCCTGGGCTGAGTTAGAATTTCTTAAAGTAAAATCATTTAAAATATCGGTTGACATGTAGAAAAGCGAGGTAGAAGTTAATGCAATATTATACATACCTCCATTTTGATTTTTTATGAATTGCAGTATATTCACGTTGTCCCGTGCAGCGGCTTGATGGGCAGCAGTGCGTCCTCGTGTATCCCTTACCGACAATCGTGAAGGTTCAGTCAAGTACAAACGTCGGAAATCTTCCACGTTCCCGCTCTCAGCAGCCTAAACATATATAGAGATTTTTTACATCAATTAACAAACAATTATTGGGTCTTTATTACCATTAATCTTTGGGTTTATTTTGAGTTTCATTGTATTTGGCGAAACCGTTTGTATAGCGATATTACAATATTATTTAAACTAGAGAACTGGTTGTTATTACGCGTTGCCTTGCGTTGCATTCTATTGGTAAAATAAATAATTATTTATTGATAACAATATTCTATTGAAACAATATTTTTTTAACAAGCAGAATCATTTCTTTTTGTTGTGAGTTTAATGCTATTAGCCCTATTGGCCTTAACAACGACACCGGTTGGAGAGGGAAGAGGGTAGCATGCTACTTCACAGGGACAGAGTGCTTGCACTATCGTATCTGCTTGAGAGGAAACATCGGCGGCAAGGGCGTCCCTTGCGGGACTCGAGCCTCGCCTTGCGGCCGACTGCTGAATAGGGAACATCCCCATGTTCCCTATTCTTAACAAACCAGCCGTGACCTGAGGACGCGACTGGAGAAACTTAGACTAATCTACAGGAACTTAGCAGTCCCTAACCGCTGGGCCCGGCCACGCCATCGCGCGGTCGTGACGTCAAAATGCTGGACTTCGTTGTCGTTTCCGTCGACGGCGGCGTGAGTGTCGTGTATGTGTTTTGTGCTTCCTACCTACGTATGGGGCATTAGCAACTGTAGTGGGGTCATCTGGGTCTAATAGAACACGACGCGGGCGTCTAACTTGTTTTAGGTGTAGTCACACGCCTGTACGATAAGGAGGTTCACGTGAGTAGCTGCACGCTCGAAGTAGCGCCTGGATAGGCCTTTGCAGTACTCTTGAATCGATTCCAGATCGAAGTCTCTATATAGGTTGACATTGCAAACGAACCAGGGGTAACCTGACGGGATTCGCAAGAATTTATTCTGAACTATTTGAGGAGAATTCGGCTTAGTATGTGGGAACACGACACTAGCATAAGTGAGGACAGGTCTTACTTTGTATAGTGTCAGCTTATGATTAAGTAACAATTTACTCTGCTTGCAAATTAGAGGATAAAGCCTACTGAGAATAAAGAGAGCTTTGTTTCTGGCTGTTTTGACATGTAGGCTAAAAGAGAGTCTGGAATTTAGGATTACATCTAGATATTTTGCCTGTGGTTTCCAGGGAATAGGTCGGTTTAACATATACACGGTGGAGGCCGTTTCGTGTTTGACACGAGGAAACAGGATCGCTTCACTCTTATCCGGATTAACTTTGATCCTCCATAAACGGTACCAATCACCGAGGGCGTCATCCGCAGTTTAGAGTCTTTCTGTCAACAGCCGAGAATAGCGAGAAGTAGGGCGAGATATATGCTCTACGAGGCGGTGCACTTGGTGGACAGCAGACTGCTCTTTCCTAAAACCGAATTGCTCATTTATGAGCAGGGATTTGGCGTCTACCACTTTAGAGAGTCTAACCAAGATTATTCTCTTGTAAATGTTTCCTAGACATCTGAGTAAACTGATAGGCCTATAGCTAGATGTGAGATTCCACTTATTGGGTTTGGGTATGCCAATGACAATGGCCTCCTTCCACTCGTCCAGGAAGGAGTAAAATTTTAACAGTGAGTTGAATATCAACACTAATAGAGACACGAACTGGGCCAGAAGGGATTTTAATGTTCTGCTGGAAAGATGTTCAGGCTCCGGGGACTTCCCATCTCTAGATTTTTGATGATGACTTTGACCTCGTCACTCTGCAACCGCGTAGTCCACCTTTGTCAGGTGGTGCAGGTCACAGAGCTGACTGCTTGGAGAGCATTGATCTTCTAAACTATCTGCTAAATATTCCGCCTTTTTGGTATCACCGGCGGCTATAGACATGTCGGGCCTAGTCAGGGGTGGTATAACCGAGAGGCAATCCACTCTAAAAACTCTCGACAAAGTCCAAAAAGGCTAGTGCGATGGTGAAAGTCTTTCGAGCTTATTGTCCCAAGAATCATCAGGGAGGAGGAAAATCTCATTTTCACTCTCCTCTTCAGATTGAACAGCTTCCTACGATTTTTGTCAGTCGGGTAGTTTTATTTCTACGTATTATGAGCTTTCTAAGTTTATATTCAAATATCCCCTGGGGTAGATTTGGAACCTTTTTCGAACAGGTTCGGATAGCGTTATGTATATATTCGGTGAATTTATTCGCTACGTCCTTTGCAAGCTCTGCAGATTCGGTTATTCCAGGTATCAGCTCGTGAAGCAGTGATTCATTGGACCGGAGAAGCTTCGAAAATCTCTTACAGTCGACAGCGTTCTTAGTAGGGGGGCAGAGGTGCTCTCACTACCTATCTTTAGAACTACAGGACGGTGATTAGAGTTGAGTTCAGACAGCGATTCTATGGATTGTAGCCACCACAGAACCTTGGCAGAACCACGAGGGCCAAAACTGGTCGGAACAGAATCAGTGAGTTTATAAAGCTATATAGAAGCTTTACAATTCGTCAGCAGAGCACAAGAAAACATTATGCGAATTCAGTGATGATTTGGAGTTAGCTAAAGGAATTTATATTTTCCAATAATAATATTTATGGCTGGACTAGATATATTTTAAATTATTTTAACCTAAAGTATGCAAAATTTTATACTTCTTTGTCCGCAAAAGAAAGATAACCATATTAAGACCCGACGAGTTGCCTTAGTAGCGTCTATGTCACCTTATTTAACCGTATGAGATAAGCGATCGATCATATTACCGTGTTATACTTAGTATATTCATTGAATCTGTGTCCTAATATTGTCATTGCTTAAAAATATGGGCTCTCTGCAGGCATATAAATTTTGAGTATACCAAAGTTTATACTCCTTTGCCAGTATAATTTTATCCATGAGCGTTCCAAAGTTTTTCTTCCATGTTTTAATTTAGATATATTACCATAAATGTAATAAAAGTATCGCGTTATATTTAAATAAGTCTAGTAGTAGCCGCTGTGGGTGTGAGTTGGAACTCCACTTAGAACCGACCGACCGAAGAGGTAGATCGAGGCCCTAGTGTCAAAAATCTATATCTATCGCTTTCACTCAATCTTGAGCATTGCGTGCCCACATTGTGAGCTGAGTGATGGAACTCAACGTCGGAGCCTTTCTTACCAGAGTAGGAAAATTAAAAAAGTTTGATGCCCCGAATAGGAATTGAAACCTCAACCAATGCGTTTATGGTTTGACGCTGTCCCGCTGCGCCACGATGGCCTCGACAGTCTTAATTCTAGATCTATATCAGATATACGTCAATGAAACAAACAAAAAAGCACAAAAGATATGTTTTGATATGTTTTGTTGATACAAATATATGAAATTGAATCACATTACGACATTATCATTTACATTTGTAAATATTTTTTTAAATATTGGCTGCCACATAATGTTTTTAACCATTTTATATGGTCTTAAATTGTGTTTCTGTGAAAATGTTATGATAAGAAAATCAAAGCACAGGAAATTATTGTTCCCTGCAATGAAAGGTTGTATAACAAATTACATTTTGTCATCAACGTTTGAAAAAGGATCACATTTTTATAACATCTCGGCTTTAGTAAATAAATGAACACTTTAATTTATTATCTGGGGCCACGATATTGGCGCATGTTTCCAATTGTTTCCATGATGCGCGGGTTCAAATCCCGCGCTAAAATTTTTATATGTTTTCTTTAAGATTTTAACTTCTTGCTGCTTTACAATATTTTGTATTTAGATGAATTTAGATATTATTTACTAAACGTCGGTCATGTGGGAGCCTGACTGGTACATCGAAGGTTCCATATAAATTTTACCATTCACACGTGCTTATACGGTACAATGTGAACGGACCCTTGTTGCAGACTGTAAAGTCTCCTTACACAATTCACTCAGCCTGTGTGAGAATAGGAGCTGGCATGTCGCCTTGATATGGCATACAATCAGGTGTCAAACAAGATTGCGCCAGGTCAGCATGGTTGTTCAATTTGAATTTAGATAGATGTCTCCAAATAGTGAAACAAAGCGACATGGAAGTGAAAATGGGTTTACTCGAAGGCAAATTGTTTATTGAACGCAAATGATGCAGTGCTTGAGTGCACTCTGAAAGACATATGGGAAAATAATAGTCTAAGCCTGAATTTAAATTAGACAAAAGTTCTAGTATATGAAAGAGATGACGAAAGGATGGAATGCAAGATTTTTGTGAATGAAAATATATTAAAACAAATGAATGAAGTAGTATACCGGGGAAGTTAAATAGAGTTGGAAGATACGAAATGGATGTGGAAAATACGTATTGCTGCCAATAACCGAATTTACAGTGCCTTAATAGAATTATTGAGATGGCGAAACATCAGTGTAGCTGTAGTTTTGACCGTAAGCAATACATTTCTGGTTTGAATGAGATGAGCTCTCTGACTACCCCGCTAGAGCGTGAAGCTTGAAGCTATGTAAGTATGCCAAAATGTTATGTTACTATGTATTTTAGAATTATATACTGTCCAGTCCAATACAATTAATATAGTGAAGGCATCGAAATGAGGGATGAATTGGCTCGGCAAGCCGTTCTTAAAAAGGACTCTACACCCATATATGAAAAATATTCCTTATCCTGCCTCAAGCTCCATCTGAGGCAAGAAACTTTTAATAAATGACATGCTAACTACCAAGAGGGCCAATGGAGGTCGACTTACAAAACTCTTCTTCTCTACCATTCAATCAGTCTTAAAATTTGTTTAAGAGGTACCACGTACAAATCTACTGTCCCAAATTGTTATTGGACACGGTGGCTTCAGGCAAAATCTACATTAATTTTCCCCTTTTTGACCTCTCATGCGTTTGTGACTCATGATGATTAATACCCCACATACTAGATGATGCCCTCGTTTCTCCAAACAGAGATGGGAGATCGGATAATTAGTGAAATATGAAATTATTAGCCATAATTGCTGCCTGCTAATGGCTGATAGGAAGACTGCCCAAAATTTTTGAAATACGCCTCTGAGATCGTCAGATTTGCCGCAAAAGAGAATGGATGCAAAATGATATACAAATTTTAGGTTTATTATGTTCTGAATGTGTTGATTTAAGTTTATTTAATTCTAATTTGAATGTATTTTTTTCTGAAAATAATCCAATTTATTATTTTTTATTGTATATGGTCAACTGAAACAAAATAAAGAAAGAAAAAACAAGAGTCATTATGATTGAAAATAAACTAAATGTACAAAGAAAAAAATAAATAATAAATAAAAAAACAAAAAGAACATGGCTCATTAACTTATGGGGCTAAACATAAATTAATAATAACAAAATAAATAATTACGATAACTAATATACAAAAAAAAGAATCCTACATACGAAGAAGAAGAGTGTTCTTATATGAAGTATATTAATAATGACAAACTATATAATAAAACTCTTTCGTTGCTATTTGAGTGACAAACAGACAACACGTATTGTATGTATTTGGAGAGTAAAGGGAGGTGAGAGTACTATAAATTGGTGGATATGTTGTATTGTATATATTACTAGTAAATAAAGTCTCGGGTTCAAATTCCTTACGTAGACAGTCTATTTTCAGTAACTATTTATTTAATATGATATATTTTACATTTCATTACGGAAAAGTTTAATATTATCCAAACGTAATTAACTAGAGCTTTTTTCCTGAATATTTGATGTTGTTAAGTCTGTACGTCTTCTCTCTCTATATATATTTTGTTTTAAATTTATAAAAAAATAGCGATGATATATTAAAAATATAATTAATAAAAATTAACTTTATATTTATTAGGAATACTTATACAAACATAATAACATAAGTTAATCTAAAAAAACGCCGGAGAATGTTCTATAAATACAATTTAAAAGAATTGTGAAAAAACGTTTGTGTTGAAGTTTATTTACCTAATTAATGATTTTATGGATATTTCATGCCTACTCCAGTCAGTTTCAAGCGTATCATTGTCATATCACTAATGAATAATTGAAAAAAGCAAATTATCAATTTAAAAAAAAAAGGAAAGAGATCCCGTTAAGTTACTTGCGTCGGTTCCTCACAGGCTTGAGGTGACATTAACTTCAGTGAACCGATTGTAAATTATTTGACGTAAAAAAAATTAAGCTTCTTATTTTATATAAAATTATTTGACTTTTATTTTAAGTTACTTTTAGTTTAAGAATATATGGATAATAATGGTTAATGATATTTATTTATAAAAAGCTAAAAAATGAGATCCAATAACAGTAATATCTACAATACAAAATAATGATAGCTAGCATATGATATTAGTAAAAGGCTGTGTACCTCCTACAACGAGGTAACCAAAATACTTTCGTGTTTAGTACGACAGTTGAAAACCACTTATATTGCTACTGCAAACCGACTCGAAATGACGAAGATAAAGTTCGTTGTTATTATGGAGCAAGGACGCATTTACCTGATTAATTTATAAAAAGAAATAGAATCGTGGGACATGTCCGTGAAAGCTTTTAACTTATTTTTTTCTCAGTTTTTTCGAATTGATAGCTGCAAATTAATTTTCAAAACTTGTATAAGCTTGAAGCAGTTTTAAGTGAGACGGCGGCTTTTTTAATTACATCGTGAAATACATAGGTAAAAAGTTTCAGTTCAAATGATTATCATATCTAGACATTAGTTATCTACTACATTTGTTCCCCTTATGTAAAAGTGTAGAACTTCACTATTTTTAATCGAGTATTAATCGAGTTGTGATTTTTATTTGTAAGGTTTTTATTTTGTTCAACAATATGACATTATATTCATTTTTCTATTTTTTATTATTGATTTTAATTTAAATATATACTTTTGTGGTACCTGTGCCTAATATTTTCTATTTTATTTTTTTTGAACCACTTACGACGCCATATATGATCTTAGTATCTACTCATCTCAGAAGATACGATTTATTCTTCTTCTTCTTATTTATAGCACTTTGGGCGTGCCAGATATAATTTGTAATTGCAGCAACATATTTTAATGTTTGCAAAGTTTTGAGTACCATCGTCATATGCCACTGTGGTAAATATAATTTGTAAATGTTTATATAAATGAGATATTGTATTTCAAATTACATATAAACAAGTCCCCGTCAATTTGGACAACAAATAAGCAATGAAGCAATATATGTATCAATTCTATTTGCTGTCTTCTTTCGCTTTGTTGTAGTAATAAGAAATTTTTGAGTTTAAACGCGGTTAAATATCTGGTTTTTTATAGAGACTTGTTAATTAACAACTATTACAATGACTGTAGGCAGTTAAATTCACAAACAATACACCTTGAGAACGAAGTGCTCGCTCCAGACTATTTTTAAAGATATCGTTGTTACTAATGACTAACTGAAAATTATAATTTACCAATTTGAAAAAAAAAATAGAAAACTAAGAGCCCCGCTGAGTTTCTTGCGTCAGTTCTTCTCAGGTTTGAGGCATTAACTTTACTGAAGCGGTGGTAAAGTTTTTGACGTTCAAAATTTAAGCTTGGATCTACTTATAAAATTGTTTAGTTCACTTATTTATGTTAAATAAATAATTTACAACGTATTAATTATTTGAAAATATTCTACTTATTCCTTGACTAAGTTTTGTTACCGGTGCGGGTCTTCTAATCTAAGAATTATTCAATTTCACTAACAAAATGAGTGTACTCAATTACACATATATAAAAACAACTTACCCGCAACAAGTCGTCAAGATTTATTTTGTGGGTAAGACCCAATAATTTTGACATGTTTCTTGGCAATCTCTTCGCACCGTTTTTAAGTTGTTCGATATCTGTCATTCTTTTTAAACAATTGAAAGTATTCATTTTAATATAACAAAACACATATCAATTAATAATGAATCATAATTACATTCAAAATGTGTAGAGCTTAGATTTGAACTATGAATTATACTTAATATTGAAGTATTCCCAAGATTGAAATGAGAGAACGAGTGAATCGTCCCGCTTCGTAACTTAAACTGAGGCTGGTTCTGCCCGCTAACCCCTGGAAAAGTGCGTTACAGGTGCGAGCGAGCAAGCAGAATCTATTTTATTATTTATATTCTGGATAAGAGAAGATTTATCTACAAATTTATATTAATTTATATTATATTAGCCAATTATTTCCCATACAAAACAAATTTCACCATATCTGAGTTGGTTGTCAGATACTTGTTACTTATTCATGACAAGCTCTTATCCTGAACTATAACAGGGAATTATATATTTTTTAAATCATTACATTCGTCAACGTTATGTAGAGCCTTAAAAAATTCACATTCACAATGTTCCAAAAAATATATGAGGCAAATTTAGTGACAGATTGACAAAGAGCCTTAAGCCTAGGGTGGCAATTTCGTGAGGCTCCTGAAGGTCAATTATTTTCGCACTACCTGCAAGTTCAGTTGTTGAATTAAAAATAATATAGTAACTCACGATTGTAGAGATATGCGGCAAAAACTTAACAACTAATACTCTAAAAATGTGTAAATAAGTCATCATGCTACTTCGCTTAAAAGATTTACGTTACTTTATTACAAAAAAAATAATACATTGAACAAAAAAGAACAATACGTTTCTATATAACACTTTAATTTTTCTAATGTTAGTATAACATTGTATCATAATTATTAATTTGGAACAATTATCAAGACGGTAAAACATGGTTTTATTACACATGGGTAATGAAGAGAAGCCATCTCAATTCGAGACATTGCATGTTTGACATGGCGCGCTTTGTCTTTATTAGGGCGTGAAAATGAAAATAATTAATTGCATCGAACCCAAAGCTACCGAGCTGTAGTCAAATTGCCTCGAATGTCATTCATAAATCTTTATATGCTATAAAAAGCAGTAAAAAAATGTTTCTCTGTACTTTAAATATTTTTAGGAAAAAATAACGTAGAGCCGTGTAAAAACAATAGTAGAATTAATATTCTGTCTGTTTGTATAAGTACGTACTTTGTATAGTAAGTACACGCACATCTTCATATTTAAGGACGGATTTGAATAGATTTGTGTTATATAGCTCTTGGGTCTGGGTCAGTATCTAGGCTATAATAGATATTAAATACTGTCACATCTTACACAATTATACGAAATAATTAAATAATGCCATAGCAAAAATGATTGAAGTAAAAAAATGGCTTTTAATGAAAGTTTCTGAGCATGAAGGGCATTTTTTTGTTGACATATGAAAATCCAAAATCTAGAACAATTCATGACGAACCAAAATGTCCAGCTAAACGATATGAAATGACGCCTTAACAAAAGTTATTCTGCATTATGAACATTTTGATATATATAAAAATGGAGAATCTGGAACTACTGATGTAGAACCACAATAGATATGCAAAAAAACTATTATATGAACGGTAAGTCAGCAAATGACATTTACATTTACGATCTATCGTAAAAGCTCAAAGCTGAGATTGATATTGTTGAATTTAAAAGTTGCTCATTTTGCATGCAGAGCTTAGGATAAGATGAGATAAAGACTTGTAAATGATTAAATTATTAAAGATATTTTAAATAAGCTTATATGAAAATCGCGAAATCGAAGATCTTACTATACTTAATATTTAAAATCAGTCAGTAAAAAAATCAGTCCAGAGAAATTGTAGAGAATGAACGGTTATATCATATTGAAAATCTTAAACAAAGAATGGGAATAGGTGTAGAATTTAAATTAATATCTGTTTCACAGGAAGCGACCACATCGCACTTATTTCTTGCAGGTACGTAAAGCGAATAGGATTTCCTGTGGTGATAAATAATGCCGTCTTGCTCTAGTTAATATTTACTAGAAGATAGACGACTCAACCAACGTTAATAATCAAAGTAATAATTAACCTCGACTTAAAATATATTGACTAGGATTCGCTAGCGTTTGTTTTGGTTGACACACGTGTTAGTGAGAGTTTCTTATTTTAGTGTTAATTCTTTTTATTGTTCTATAGTGGAGATATTTTAAAGTTTTAAAAGGTCCCTTTTTAACAAGGTGGTTGGTTGTAGCAAGTGTTGGTTTCGTTAATAACGGTATATTAAGTAGTATAAATAAGGTAAGGTTAGTTTTTTGTATTTTCGTATTTTATAATGGATGGTGATCCTCCTCCTGAACCTCCTGATACCGGAGGTGGTAAAGTTGATGGTCAAGCGATGTCAAGAAAGAGGCAAGGGGATGATTCACCATTAATTAATGATTTTGCTGCAAAAAAAACAATTATAAATCCATCTACTGCGACACCCTCTATTCAAAACTTATATGTCCACCCGTCCCTCTCCGATGGTCCTAAATCCTATATTGATACTGATAAAGGCCCTTTCATTGTATATGTGTCCAGGGAAGTTCCTGACCCAGCTGCTGGTACCTCAATTAGAGCGATTAAGTTTGGTCAATTTTTACACAAAAACAAAATAAATTGTATCACCAAGGATGGTGTTAAGAACGTTGGTCGTAATAAGATCAGCGTTCAATTCTCAAATGCTGCTGCAGCGAATTAATTTGTGACCAACCCAATAATAAGTCTATGTAAGTATGTTGCAGTAATACCTACATTTGTTATTACCCGCATGGGTATAATTAGAGAGGTGCCAGTTGACTTCTCGTTAGACGAGCTTGTGGAGTCTTTGGTTTTTCTGTTAAGTTATGGTCAAGTACTGAAAGCGCGAAGACTTAACAGAAAGAGTGTGAGTGAGGGGGTGACTACATGGATCCCGACCCAGTCGGTTGTAGTTACTTTCCGAGGACAAGAGTTGCCTGATAGGGTCTTTTCGTATCATGCCTCTCTTCCCGTCGAACCTTACAAATTCCCTACTATCCAATGTCTTAATTGTTGCCGTTTTGGACATATTAAATCACAATGCAGATCTCAGCCAAGGTGTTACAGGTGTGCCCAGTCTCATTCTGGTGATGCATGTGACACAGCCAAGGAGAACTCAAATTGTTTGTACTGTAGCAGTAAGCACTTTGCCACAGATAAGGACTGTCCTGAGTATGCAAGACAACAATCCATTAAAATTGTTATGTCTCAAGAGTGTATCTCATACATTGAAGCATCCTCTCGTTTCCCTTCTGCCCAACGTTCCTATGCAAATATTGCTAAGGAAATGTTCTCCCCTCAAATTTCCACTTCTCCTAGATACCAACAATCCAGAGTAACTCATAACCCAACAACTCCTACCAAATCCTATCGCACAACTGTATTGCAATCTCCCCGTCCCCGCGCTCCTCTTGCTAAAGGTTTTGATAGACAGGCTCACCAAGCTTTGATTGGTAATTGTTCCTCTTCCCTTCCTAATGGTCACGCTCTCAATCAAGGTGTTGATAATCCAACAGTTGGTAGAAAAGATCTGTTAGTGGCTCTAACAGAAACTCTTGTGAGTATTATATCCACCTGTGATGAACTTCCTTTACCGTCCAACGTTGCCCAAAACCTATTAACAATATTTAAAATCCTCAATAATGGCTCCACTGACCTTCCTGCAGTGGAATAGTAGTAGTGTTCGTGCTAAAAAGCATGAATTACTGCATATTGTTTCCATGCACAATCCTGTCATTGTTGCCCTCTCGGAAACATGGTTGTTGCCAGACTCCCCGTTCAGTGTGTCAGGTTTCGCCTGTTTGAGGGAGGACAGGAGTGACGGGTATGGAGGTAGTGCTATCCTTATCCAGCACTCCTCTCCTTATTCTCGCATTCCTCTCCCTTCTCACAGTCAACAGATTAATGCTGTTGCTGTGAGGGCCTTTAATATCTCCTTCCTTTCTGTATATATTCCTCATCCTTCCTCTTCCCTTTTCCTTGAGCTTAAGTCTATCATTTCTTCGCTTCCTACTCCAGTGCTGGTCCTGGGTGATTTTAACACTCATCACACTCTGTGGGGGTGTTATTACTGTGATGGATTCTCGCCTTTGTTGGTGGACTTGATTGACGATGTAGATCTCTGCATCCTTAATGATGGTTCACCGACTCGTAGGGTTAATCCTAATCAGAATCCTAGGACTGCTGTTGACCTTTCCTTGTCTTCTCCATCTCTTGCTTCCCTTCTATCATGGTCTGTTCTTCCTTCCTCCCATGGTAGTGATCACTTCCAATTCTTTTATCCTTAAATAATAGATACCCTCATATTAATAATCCTCATCCGCTCCTTAAGTTCAATTTAAAAAAAGCTAATTGGTCTGAGTATGCTGACTCGGTGGATTTCAGGTTAAATGATCTTCCTGAGTCTGTTGATTATGAGAATGTCACTTTTTGTTATGATCGGTTTGTTTCTGCCATTTTATCTGCAGCTGACTTACATATCCCCAAAAAACTCTCCATTCAGAATCGGGTGCCTTCCAATCCCTGGTGGGATCAGGAATGCTCTGATTCTGTCGATCGGCGAGTATCTGCCGAGGTGTCGTACGCAGCCTGTATGACAATGGAGAAGTATATGGATTACAGACGCAATGATGCAAAATTTAGGAAATTAATTTTTAAAAAGAAAAAAATTGGTTGGGTCAACTTCTGCGAGTCCCTTAATCCTCGTACCTCTTCCTTCATTGTATGGACTAATGTTAAGAGATTTCGTAGGTCTCTTAATAATGTCCCTAGTCCAAATTCCAACAATCCATCGCTATGGCTTAACAATTTTGCTGACAAATTGGCCCCACCTTTTGTACCGCCGTTTGATTTATCCCCAACCATGCCGATTGAATCTTCAGAGGAAATGGATGCCCCCTTTTCCTTTGAGGAACTCAAAAGCATCTTAGCGGATTTAAAAGACACTAGTCCTGGAGAAGACGGTGTCCCTTATTCTTTCATAGTGAGGTTAAACGAGAAATCTAAGCTTTACTTCTTAGATTTAATAAATAAAATTTTTCAATCTGGCAATATTCCTGATGCATGGAAATCCCAAATTGTTATCCCTATCCTTAAACCAGGGAAATGTTCCTCTGACCCTTCTTCCTACAGACCCATTGCCCTTGCATCAACGCTATCAAAAACTGCTGAGCGACTTTTAAAAAACCGTTTGGAATGGATAGTGGAAAGCAGAAATATCTTAGCTCCCTCTCAGTTTGGATTTAGAAAGGGGCTATGCACTGCAGATAGTCTCAGCATTTTAACTACAGACATTCGACGATCTTTTGCCAAAGGAGAGTATTTAGTGGGTGTTTTTTTAGATGTTGCATCTGCATATGATAATGTACTTCTTCCGGTACTCAGGCAGAAACTGCATAAGCTGAGTATTCCGCCGAGGTTGGCCAGTTTCATATGTAATTTGCTAACCGATCGAACGGTATCTGTTAAACATCCGCTTCTTACTGTTTCCCCAGACATGTCTGGAAAGGACTTCCTCAGGGTTCAGCTCTTAGTCCTCTGTTGTATAACATCTACACACATGACCTCGAATTGTCTGTTAGTAGTTTTTGTAACATCCTTCAGTACGCTGACGACATCGTCCTCTATTACAGCTCAAATTCTGTGGAGGACATAACTTACCGCCTTAATACTGCTTTGCACTATCTTATCCAGTGGTTGACTGATCATGGCCTTACATTGTCCATTGATAAGTGCCAGATAGTAGTATTTACAAAAAAAAGGAGTACTCCTAATTTTCATATTGAACATAATGGTATTCCCATCCAAGTAGCGGAGAATGTAAAATTTTTAGGCATTATACTTGATAAGCGACTGAACGGAATTGCTCACGCTGAATATCTCAGCAGAAAATGTGAAAAGGGCATTAATGCTTTAAGAGCGGTGTCCGGTGTGTGGTGGGGTGCACATCCTTATACTCAAAAACTCCTGTACGGTGCCCTTATCCGCAGTCATATGGATTATGCTTTATATGTTCTGGACCCCTTTAATAAAGTAGCCACAGAAAAGCTTAATCGGATTCAGTACAAATGCCTACGCATAATTCTAGGGGCAATGAAGTCTACTCCCACTAATGCACTCCAAGTGGAGTGTGTTGATCCTCCTCTTCCTATCCGCAGACAATTCCTTGCAGACCGATTTGTGGGTAAAATGTTACAACTTTCTTCCCATCCTTTATGGTCCAAGTTAACTGAGTTAGCTGACCTACTCCCCCGTGATAAACCATTACCATACCTGCTACACAGTTTCCTGAAGTTCACTAATTTACCTCATCCCTTGTTACGCCTCCCTTCTAATCCATTGTTTTGTACACCGTACAAAGCATTGGTCCATCATGCTTCCATCATAACAGACCTTGGCTTTACTAAGGGAGATCCAGGCACCATCACAAAATTCCAAAAGGTTGTAAATGAAAATTGGTTTAAACATCTTCATATCTTTACTGATGCATCAAAGCTTTCTAAAGAAAGCTGTGTTGGTGCAGCTTGCTGGATACCTAAATTCAAAATTATCTTACAATTTAAGTGCCCTCCCGAATCATCAGTGTTTACAGGCGAGGCTGTTGCTTTGTTAGAAGTAATCCTGTTCCCGCTCTCCCACAACGTAAAACAGACAGTTATATTTACTGACTCTCTTAGCTGCTTAATGGCTATTAAGGGTAACCCGTTTCATAGTAAATTGAGATCTTCAATTGTTTTAAGGATTCGTGAAGAATTATTCTCATGTCATCTAAAGGGTTTGGAGGTCACTCTTGTATGGATTCCAGGTCACTCTGGAATTAGTCTGAAAGAATCTGCAGACTCGTGCGCAAAATTAGCGATCGAGTGTGGTACTCTAGACCACTTTTCTAATTCGGCTCAGGATCTGTTGTCTCTTGCAGCCACTCACTTGGACAAGTCTTGGTCTGAATACTGGGACTTATCTAAATCTCACAAGGGTAAATATTATGCATTTCTCCAGCCGGATATACCAAAGCGTCCTTGGTTCTTCTCTCAAAGATTTACTGAACGGAGGGTTATATCTACAATTTGTCGCTTACGTCTTGGACATGCATGTACACCTGTGCATCTGGCTAAGATCAGGGTCAGGGACCACTCATTGTGTTAATGTGGCTTGGACGACGGTTCCCTTTCCCATATCCTTTTCTCTTGCCCTAAATTAATCCGTCCCTTATACGATGCCCTTCCTCTCAAAGTCCCCCGTCCCCTTAATGTTCAGTGTTTGTTGATGTTTGTGTTTAGTCCTTTGTGTAAATTTTTATGTAAATATATTAAATATAATAATATTAAAGTATAAGCTAACACTCATGTAAAATATTATTTATTACTAACCTTATTTGTTATCTGTTCATATTGTAGATATCTGTTAATTTTGTTATAGGTGAAGGATTTAAACTGGATCTCTTTAAAACATGCATTCTTCTATAGTGTAATATTAGCTCTTTTTTACCGTACACTCTCTTTTGTGTGTTCTCCATTCGACGTGACATTGGCGAAGTGAATTGTGCTCCACTGGCACGCTCGAAACGCCATATATAAAGACAACAACCTCGACTTAAAATATATTGACAATAATTATAAATACACCTATTCAATATGATTTGTCTCTGCATTCACAAAAACAGTATTTTTTAAAGTGTTAAAGATTAAGAAGATCAAAATATAAAATAATTGTATTGAACTAACCTGCGTTAATGATATATGCGCAATAGTATTTGCTCGACGAAACAGGAACATTCTTTAGCTAATGCTATATATACATATATAAATTCATAGCAGTGTCCGTTGCAGCAACTGCCACTATACTATTGAAATGTCACCCACGCTTAAGTGGTCTTTATCTCTTAATCATAAAGTAACATTAACGCATTATTGTTGCTGGATTGAGTACTAATTCATGTTATATAGCTAACTCTATTACAAACACGATCAACGATACAGTACCAACTACAATTAAGTGTTTTTACTAAAATAACTTTTAATATATTTGCGGTATGGCTCTATATATATATATATGTGTATATATATATATATATATATATATATATATATATATATATATATATATATATATATATATATATATATATATATATATATATATATATGTGTATGAGCACCTTGGTATAGACAACTTATTGGTACATATGTTTGTATTAAGATATTATTTATTTTTATATTCAAAACACAATGACAAAATTAAGCACAAAACCATGAATTAAGACATTATTTTATTGTCTCATAGGATTCCAAATCAGACGTTTCACACTTTTGATGTGATTTTCCCATACTCGTCTCGTCCGTAAACGAAAACAATCGTGTAACCCTTTGTTGTCCGTCTGTCTGTCTGTCTGTCTGGTAATTAACAACTAATATACAGGCTTGAGGTCCCTTGGGACATAAAAATAATTGTAAATATGAGCGTTTACACCTAAAAAAGGAAAGAAAAAAAGATCTTGATTTATACAATTAAATATAATTTTAAATTGCTTGTCAGGATCCTTTATTAAGTCATGTCAAAGTCATGTCAATGATTAATTTAATCACTCAGAAATTTAAGAATCTAATATATTAACATAAAAATAAAATTACTATACATACCTGTCAACAAAACTCGACGATCTTATGTTTATTGGGTACAAAAGTAAACCTGCTTATTGTAGATTATCAAATTATGAATTTTTTGTCCGTCTCTAGTGATGTATTAAGTCTTTATTGAATATTCGATTTTTTTGAACAGATATAAGTAAATATGTTCACTTTCAAATTCAAATTCAAATAATTTTATTCAAAGTAAGAATACATGATTCATTTTTTGAACGTCAAAAACATTACCACCGGTTCACTAAAGTTAATGCCTCAGGCCTGAGAAGAACCGGCGTAAGAAACTCTAATGTAACATTCATATTTGGTTCATATATACATTTTGCCGTCAATAATGACAAACTATTGTCTTGTCAAAAATGCTACGTGACTTATTCAGATATTTTAATATTTCCTTTATTTCACGCTACATTCTCAAATTACACCTAAAAAATGTTTTTCATTGCTCTACGTGTGTAAGCTTTTTAGTTGTTATTGGCTTTGTAATTTTTCCTCACAGGTTACGAACGTTTATAAGATTTTAGACAGAGAATCTAATTGAGACGGCATAATACATACAAATTATATAAATTATAAAAAAGTTTATAAAACTAGTAACTAACTAGTTTTATAAAATCTTTTACCAATATGAAGCTAGTATTATTTTTTAACAAGGCTAGATGTTAATTTGATATAATTATTTAGTATCCATACAAATACCGATAGCTCTACATAAGGTGTAAATTATAATAGATATATATATATATATATATATATATATATATATATATATATATATATATATATATATACATACATATAATGTATATGTACTAACCTATTACGATAACTTCTTTTTCTTTGGACCTCTTTTGGGTAAAGACGAGGCGTATCTATACATGCAAAGTACATACCTGTACGATATTTGGGTTGAAACATTTAATATTGTACTAAGTAGACATTGGAATTCATAAATAAGTCAAGTATAATTTCCCTATAAAAATAAATATCTTTTATGTTTTGAGACTTGCATAAAGAGTCAATGTTTTCATTACGGACATTGATCACAGGGCGGGCGGTAGTACTACATATAAGGCCAATAAATTATTTTTACAAATAATAATATTTGTACCTCCAAAATAATTGTCTATGTTACTTTAGTTACATTAAAATTTCCGCTGAATGCTCGCTCCGCTTCAATAATACGTGGACATGGTGTTATAAAAATTTGCAGGAATATTATTTCGATGGTTAATTAGTAAGTTGACAATTTTGTTGTATCGATGTTAAAAACTTACGGTCATTTTGATTTAACTAAGGCAACATTGGAATTATATATTTTTATATTGGTCATGTAATTAACATGAAATTACCTTTTTCATACGAAAATATGGATAAAATGTAAACTTGAGTGATTTCATGTTTACATAATGAGATTAGATAAATACATTCTCTTTGTCGGGTGCAATATTGTTGAGTACTTAGCGTATAATATTACCTGAATCATAAAGAGCAGTAAATACATAAGTGTTTTTATAAAAATGACTTAATTTTACGTATAACTAAATCTAAATAAATCATACCTAACATTAAAAAAACAAGCTTTATATGTCCACATTGAACCAAAAACAATTTTCTGCCAAATAAGTATAATTATTTAGGCAGGGACCAAATTTACACTGCATCGTGTCAGCAATAATAAATACAATCATGAATCAAATTTGAAAGTAATTTAATATATCTATATATGTATACATACTACTTAAATTTAATTCAGGTGTTTGTAAGTTACAAATTGTAAGTGATTTCAAGATAACCCATGGCTTTTAGAAATCAAGATACACGACTCTAAAGCACAAACAAACTATCTTAAATTTTGTGTGCTGGAATTCTCGCGGGATCGGGATTTATTTCATAGACAGAGTTATTCGAAAAGAAGATTTATGGGTATGCATAAAGCTTATTACGTTACATTAATCCGAAAACATCCATCAGGGATATTTCAAAACGAACGCAACTCAGCTTAACGCAAAAATATTCGTGTTGTTCAATCAGGCGTAGCCGTGGGCGACCCGCTAATATATAAATAAACATGATTATTGTTATTAAAAATTTTATTTCTTTTAAAGCTTCTACACTTTGTAAAGCTAAATTGTAATTTATAATTTATGAAGACGTATAAAGCCTCATTGCTACTGTGTATCAAGGAAAATTTTATAAATTTTAACTTACCCTGAGAATTCTGTAGGGGCTTTCAGTTAAGAGACAGACATCTCCAGACGTTATTGCCTCAGGGGTTTGAATGGGTAGCATCACCTGCATCTCACCTCCCACGTCGGGGATCTTCATACAAGAGTCCCGAGGATGTCGGTGTTGTCCAGTAAGCGCCCACAGCCAACCCTAAAATGGTTATTCATTTATATATTTCATAGTCACACTACAAACTTTTAAAAGTTTTAACAAAGCAGGTCTTGAATCCGCGCTTTGTGGAAACCGTCCAAGTGCCTTAGTAGCCCATACCACTAAGCCATATATTCTTATCGACCTACGTCGAAATGCGCTTATTGCAAGTTATTTATCGTTATACATATATATAGTTAACATCTCTGTACGGAGATTATTACAGATTTTCGCTACCCAAAGATTAAGTTAATTTAAAATATGCTGGTAATGATATTTATTTATATTCTTACTAACATATTTTTCTTAAATTTAAATAACCAGTTTAATATAGATATTAAATAGAACCTACCAACATTTGCTTCATTCTACGTTCTACATTTGACCTATATATAATTATCAAGAAACATATTAGCTATTCTATTTAGACGAGTAATACACGATTGTTTTATACATATGGCTATAGCAACTGTAATTTATCCCTTATTTCGTCGGAGTAATTTAATAAGAGTAAGGTCAAGGTGAGGTTTCTTCTTTTTCTAATCCTTCAGTATAAAGTTAATTAATGTGATTTTAGCCTAACTTATTATAGCATTAGTGTATACAAATTATATAATGAAAAGGGTAATACATAAATTAATTAAATTAGCTTGAGTTCTTTCGATAGTGTAGGAACCTCAATAATAATAATGCCTCGAAAGGCCAAAAGTGTCTTAACACTACATTCCTTCCGCCTATCCTGCTACGTACGGGTTACATCATGAGTTCAAAATATTTATATATATATCATAGTAACGTCATAGACGTATTATGAGTTGTGTGAATCAACAGGTTAACTATTATATAAATATTGGCTTGAACACTTTTTAAAAGTTGTAGTAATTATTTGATGATAATGATATTGCATAAGTCGAACAAATTTCCCTTAAACAAAGGTTAATTAAAGAATATTTTACTTAATAATGTTTGATTTTATTTTCCCGATTCTCATCTATAGTGTCAAGGGTGAGCTGTATAATTTAAAAATGTAAAGAATTAAAAAAAACGAACTTAAAGAATTTAAAAAAATGTAAAGAATTTAAATAAAAATTATTATATTGTCACGCTCTGGTAAGAAGACGATGAATTCCGGCACTAAGCATGCTAATAATCAAAGTTGGACTAAAAGAGTGGAGGAGTGTCTTAGCACAAATTTTTCTTCTTCTCTTCTACTATATGTAGAAAAAGACATGAAACATTTTACTAATAATATTATATATAATTAAATCATTTCCTACAAATAGTACTCAACACTCTTCCACAAAGCTAGAGCACGACAACTCAAGTTCAGAATAATATTGTTTGAAAATAAAAATACCGATCCGAGTCCAGTTCAGTCTATATATATATATATATATATATATATATATATATATATATATATATATATATATATATATATATATATATATATATATATATATATATATATATATATGAACAATAATATACATATATTGAACGAACATAATAATTTTAATGTAAAATGTATTTACTAGCTATTAAAATATCAACGTATGACAAGCATTCAAGTTCCATAGAGTACCTATGGCTCAAAATCATCAAGGTCATTTCAATGTCTTAAATCTTCATCTTTCTTGGCAAATTCTTTTTATACAAAATCTGTCTTTTATAAAATATACTACATATTTGGTTTTCCGGTAGAGTATGAAACATTCCATTGTTTCTATCAATAAATAAAAGAACAAAAATTTGTTTTAAACTGACACACATCAGGAAAAATCATCAGTAACGGCATCATGGAGACTCCAGGATCAGTGCAGTTTATTGACGCCAAAGAGAAACGCTGTTTGTGGAAAAATCTACGTTCGTAGATAGAAAAACGGTTTAACAAGATATATGGCGACTTAAACATTACAAAATTTCAAAATCAAACCTATAATAACACAGTAAAAAAATGTGTCTGTACATTGAATATTATTACGAAAAAATGATGCAGGGAGATGTAATAATAGTAATAGAATAAAAATCTACGTCTATTTTTTATTTTTGTTCGTTCGTCTGTTTGTACATGCAGATGTACTGTTTGGATCTACTGTTGATCCCTTTGAATGGACCTTTTTTTTGTATAACTATAGTTTATGTTGAAGACACCTGATGCCGAACGAAACCAGTCTAGCATTATTATAAGAAATAATGAAATGCTGTCCAAAAAAAAGATTTAAAGTGATAAGCTCTTTCCATTGACATAAAAAAGGATCACCTGATATAGATCCACAATAAACTTGTTAAAGTATAAGAAATCGGCTTTTCAGTTACTGAGCATTTTTCGTCGACATGAAAATCCAAGATCTAGAACATCTCATGATGAACCATAATGTCCAGCTAAACTATATTAAATAAGGAAATGGCTATATGAAAAAAGTAGTTCAACGTGATGAACATTTTTCATTGATATTTTGATGTATAAGTATCTGGTATCAAGTATCTGGAACAGTTTATGTAGAACCACAATAGTTAATGTTAATATTAATTAAAATTCAACTGCCAAGGATCATAAAGTGCACGCACGTGAAAACATACATAATTATTTACGACAGTATAAAGAAAGTAAGGTTCATTATTATAGCTTGCATTTTTTTTTGCCATAGAACCAATTTGGAATTTGGACGATGGTGATTTTGAGTCCTGTACTAATATTAGGTATAAAGCTAAAGAGTTTGGTTAGTGGAACGCGCTAATCCCAGGATGCACTGGTTTAAATTGAAAAGAGATTTTTGTTTTGGATAGCCCATTTATCGGGAAAGGCTGTATAAAACATAACTTTTATCACAACAATTCACGTCATTCCTTACAATATGATGAGCCCACGAATGAATCATACATACATATTAGTTACTAGCATTTTCTAAAAGCTAGTATTTACATATTACTTTTTACATATTTTTTTTTATTCTCATTTTAAGAGCTGAGTCACTCGGTGACTATGTTGCTCTGGTTAGTAATGTCCATATTTGTATATGTCAAGTTTTATTATTGTTTTATTTATATGTGTACATATAACTATTCCTGATTCATTTTATAAATAATTGTACTATACTCTTACTCGCTGCTTATAACTCATCCACTGCTATAGGTAGGCTGGAAGAGGTCTCGAAGAGATGTTTTTAACGAAGATAATACTATTATACTATTATAAAGAATATTATATTATTTTCAAAAAATAAGCATTCATTTTCGTTCTGAAACAAGCGTTGCGCATTTTCAAATGACGTGAATGCGGAGGCGTTACTAATGCTCTGTACACATTTCGTAATAATTATCACAATTAGTTTTTTCATCTTTCAAAATGAGAAGAAATTACTTAAAAATCCATGGACTGTGCGGATGCCGGGGCCCTCGCGTTGTAGCGAGAGGATCTCAGACCATTGCCAGGGACTAGGTTAATTATGACCCTTTGAAATGCGCATTGAAACTCATCTCCACTGCCTGAGCTCCTCTCTCTACCTAACCAAATTCGATATGATTCTATTAGTGCCACTTTCGAAGTGCATTCTAGCAATAACTTGGCGATAACTCTAGACATGCCATGATCTTTTAGCAAAGTATAGAGAGATTTCGTTAATATACCGCCCGCTCTTACTTCTTCCGAATACAAGTTATCTCTAAATCTTTTCCTGGTCAGTTCTTTTCTGTTCTCATATCATAAATTTTATATTTGTAATTTCCATTGATATAGACAATAATGTTATTATGTATTAACTTCATAATATATACAAATGCTTATCGCGCTCTGGTTAACCGTAGCTCAAATACAATACTGTGACCTCGTTGAAAACAGCGATGGTAATAAAAAGGTAGCTAGTTTTACTAAGTTAGTTAGAATAATATCCCAACATCGGACTGTTTCATAATTTGTACATTCTTACATACTAGTTTTGAAAATATTTTGATTGAAAAAAATATATCACAATTATAATAATTGTGATATATTTTTTTTAAATATTTAGAAATAAACTGCATTCTGAAGTCTGTTGTCGCACAGTGGCACAGTGGCATAGCGTCTATACATAAAATGCTAGCTGTAAGTTTGAACTACACTCGGGGGAGTAAATTTTTCCTTTAGAAATCATTAACGTAGCGATGATCACTGTGCTTAATGACTTACTTACACTTACACTTAAATTGTGGACTTCAATTAAATTTTTATACGTTAATATATTTCCATATTTCTTAAATGTTAGCTAACATTGGACATTCCAGACGTTAGATTGTTTACATTGCACCGGAACTTGCTACAACACTAATACAACACAACTTTAATCAAGGTGCCATTTTCGAATTTTAGAATCTTAGAATTTCATATCAGAAGCCCCAGATCTTAGATTCTTACAACTGCTCACTACGTTGAAAAATTATATGTAAGGAGTCATTTTTGTATTTCTTATATTTTAACTGGTATATTGTAATGTTATATTATTAATCAGTTAAAACCTACGTGCTTTTCAATATTTATAACTATACACCAATAAATGTTTCATCTCAATCCGTTGAGTAGTGGAGTTGTCGTAGTAGTAGTAGTATATACAAAAAATCAATTTTACTATTTTACTATATTATAGATACATGAAACATACAATTGGTAGATACCTAATGAGTAAATTAATTAAGTTACACTAGTAATAATAATTTAGATGTAATAGTACTTAGGTTAACATAAATGTTTTTACAGGAACAAAATCTCCCGAAGGATGAGCCTGAATGAAATTAAGCTTTCAAAAGGTAATTAAAATTGGGAGGTATTTGAAATTTTTGTGTCAAACACATCATGGTATTCTTTTTTGCCCTATAGCTTAGAATGTGTCGTTCATTTTCGTACTCATTTAAATCTCAGCCTTTATTTTAACTTTTAACAGTGAAAAAGGTCCAGCTCGCTTATTGTGAGCAAAGTTATTATAACAAATAATTCAGGAAAAAATATCTGTTTTTTAATTTCACGGATCACCAATTAAAATTGGGTTGTTGCCAAGATCTCTACATTTTCTTTTACGTAAATATATCAAGATTTATAATTTCTGAGCTATATCTTGTGCCTTCTTTAATGCTTCTACCATTTTCTTCTTCTCTTTCTTATAATAATATGAATTATAATAATTATAATAATTGCCTTATCGGACAAGTTCCATGAATTGATTGGTTTATGGAAAGCCGACGCATTTGATTCACTTGTGTCACGTGCCAATTTTGGAACAGCTAGAAATTGATTAACCAACCAATCCATATATTATTTATACAAATTTCATAGTTTTAGCTTAACGTAGAAAATAAAGTACTTAGCATTGAAACACTTAGCAGCATTTGATTGGATTTTACTTAGAAGTTTGAATTTTCTGTATTCAAAGTGATTGTAGACCTGAATATTTTATATTAACTTCAGCTAAACCTCCACACGATCTTGAAAAAATTGGTCTTGACAGGCGGATGGACCACAGAAGGGCATCAAAGTGTTCGGTTTTTATAGGTTTGGTTATTAAACTTTAATTATTTCTGTTATTATTAGAGCAAAAAAGTATTGTGTAAGAAGAAATTATGCAGTAAGTATAGTAATTTTTCGCCATTATATAAGCTATGTACCTTATTAACAATTATCCAGTAGAAATAAATACTACGGGAAAGAAAGATACTAAAAGAAGAATCAATGATGTGTACATTTAGCCCGCATGTAAAACAATTTATATGAAAGTATTTTCGCCGACATCAAAATTACCTCTTGATATCTTAAAAGACATTCATCCTCAAATAGGGCGTCAGCGTCATTGGTTTTTTTTTAATTTTCAAACCATTCTTGATTTGTTCTGTTACAATATAATTACGAGATTTTATAGACTCAATTGCTGAAGTAATATCTCTGTTATTCATAAAAGAAATGGATAAAGAGAATTATTAATGAAAAATAACAACAATGTACTAAATATTAAAAATAAATACACATTACAACAAAAAAATAACAAATATATTACATATATACAAAAATATGTTTATAGTACTCTACTTACGTAAAACTTCTGCTTCTTTTATTTCAGTGTCGCTTGTTGATCAGCTAATCTAGATATTTCCATTAACACTAAGTTTTCTGAGAACAAATCAACCATCAAAACTTCTCTGTAATGATTTATATATTCTTTTCATTACCTTATGTAAGTAAGCATGCGTCCGTAACGCTTAATTTCATGATACCACTAGCTACTAACATTTACACGTTACAAACAAAAGTTCGAAATCGTGTTACGATCTGTCCTTGTCATATCGCAAACCAAGCCATCACAATGACAATCAGATCAATATCATTTTTGCTTTGGCGATAAGGCGAGTTGAATCTCCATGTTTAAAAAGGTGGAAAATTAAATATCATATTGGTTTTTGTAAAAGCTGCTCTATCCATTATCAACTGCGTACGCTTTTCTGTCTTTAAATTACTCGAATTACAATCGGTAGAAGGTTATATACATACATTGCATATAAATGAATGCGACAACATTTTATTATTATGAAAAGCATCGTTAGGAAATTAAACCATTTTAAAATTTATGATATTTGAACGATTGAAGTTAATAATTTAAAACATATTATGAGCTTCACGTTTTTTTAGCAGGATAGACAGAGGAAACTCATTTTTACATTCCGTTCGCCAAAATTTTTAAACTATGAGTATTGAGAGACAGTTTGTCTGCCAGGGCGGGGACATAGTCATTCCCTTGTGGAGTTTCAAGCCACAATAATTGCGCTTACAGTCAGACCCTAAACACTGCCATCGTGGTGATGGGAAAAACGATATTAAATACATAATTTGCCCAAATATCTTTCCATTTACACTGATCGTGCATTCCGTCTTTTCTTTATCTTTTCACAATTCCAGAATCTGTTTTATTCGTATTCAGGCTTGGAGCCCTATTTTAATACTCATCTTTCAGAGTTGCCAATGCAACTCGGATTCTGATGAAGCAATGAGCTCTGCATGATCTGTGTTCAATAGGCAGTTTATCTTCAGGTCACATATTTCACTCCTTGTATAGTTAATATTTGGATACCTGTCTGACTATCGAATATGACAGGGTGCACCCTTGTTTGATATCCTATTGAATATCAAATGAAGGTAACGTGCCGGTTAGGTAACGTGTCGCGCACAGGCTGAATGATTCCTTTAAAGATTATTTACTTATACTTATTAAAACAAACGCAAGCATACACGTTACTAAATAATTAAAAAAACGTTAAAAATTCCACCCTACGTTCAACACGTACGAATCGAATGAAATGGGACAAATTTTTAATATTTTATTAGGGTTCCGTATGTCAAAAAGAAAAAATAAAACACTCTCTCTTGGTGGCTTACTTTGTTGTCTGTCCGTTTATTCATGTGTCAATAGCATTTTTCTAAAGATCGCATGCAGATAACGAGGTGAAATTAATACTAAATTATTATTATAATACCATATCTATAGTTCCTCCAATCAAAGTTTTATTGAGAAAATAATCAAAATTTTGAATCAACACAATCAAAAGTTAAATAATTTTCGCTGATTGAATCTTGAATTTTTTATTATGAAATTGATACGAAACCCTCGGTGCGCTGGTACTACTCGACTTGACGATATTATGTTATAGATAGATATTGCTAGTAAGGTCTTAAATTGTAACGTAAGATCTTTTTACCTTTATAACCTCTGGCAACATCTCGTTATAAATCTCAAAAAATAATTAAAACATTTCTCTATAGTAAGTTACCGAAGTTCTGAGACGAGCCAGTGTTGGAGGCATTGAGGCTTATGTTATGTATCGACGTCTTCAGTGGTACGGTCATGTGTCACGTATGGCGGAGGAGAGAGTGGCGAAGCGCATCTTTTATTCTGAACTAATGGAGAGCAAGTGAAAGCATGGCGGACAACTAGCGTCACATGAAAGGTGCAACATTGAGCCCTCTCAATAGGAGCGTTTGGCAAAACAGCGGTCCGAATGGCGCCGATGTATACAGAGGCGTATCCGCGAGTTCGAGAAGCAGCGCAAAGCAGACCTTGACGCTAAGCGTGATACCTTAAAGGCCCGTTCACCTGCCGCCATTAACTACAATTATGTGCGCGGCAAGCTCACGTGTCCACACTGCGCACGGGAGCTTGTTGCTAAAATTGGCTATATAGCCATATCCAGGCGCATCAGCGCCATTCCGACTAGGTGTCGAAGTAGTTGCCTTGGCCGAAATCGGTCGGAGAGACACACACACACACACACACACATCCATTTACTATTTACATAAATATTCTTTTTTAATCACTTTTTGAATCACTGTCTAGTTTGAAAGATTTAAGCGTACATAGGCAGAGTATAAAAGATAGTAAAGTACAAGACATACGTACTCGTATCGTAATTTAACCTAAGGCCCTTTAACATTATATGATATTGTATATTTTAGAAAATGTCATGTACTGAAAAAGGAACACTTGTATCGTTAAACCTGGGAAACGACGAGCGTTATTAGTCGTTATGTCAAAACATGAGAGAAATTGTTTTACCAGAACTTTCTGGAAACATGAGAAGTAAGTGTGAAATGTAAATATGAAAAAAAAGTAATATTGAAGGCATTTATCAATGTATTAGTACCCAGAATAATGGTTTTTTTAAGATTTTGTATGTTTGTGCGCGTTTGTGCATGCTAATCTCAGTAACGACTAAGCTTATTCAAATGCATTTTCACCATTGTATTACCGTAAGCTCCAATTAATATTTACAGATTTTTGTTTTGTCTCAATAGGTATATAAATAAAAAAATGTATAATTTTTAAATATTTTCTACGACGAAATTACTGCTGAATATCTGTTATATTGAATAGCTTGAATAGTTTTTAAAAGATAAAATCTTTAAATTTACTTTCTCATATAGACAAAGTTGCGGATGCAGCTAGTCTATACATATAATATAGCAGTATGTACATAGAAGATATATTGAAAAAAAACCAATTTTGAGCTAGAATAATTTTTTGGGTAGGTGTCTGTGCGTTTGTGCTCAATAATCTCGGCAACGGCTTAACTGACTCGAGGTACATTTTGTTGTAATTAAGCTAGATTATAAATAAAAAAGTTGTACACAATGTACAGTATATGCATCTTAAATAGGGGGAAATCCGAGTACATCGATCAAGGAACACTAAGTGACCAGTAAAACCATAAAGAATATGGAAATGGCGTCCTAACAAACATTTTTGTTTCCGGTGACAAAAGCAAAGGTCCGGATCATCACAATGTCATAAAATGTATTTGTATGTATGAATGTGAACTAGCATTATAAATTAATAGAAAGGGGTGAATGGAGTGAGGTCACGTGAGATTTTCTTTGCAATTCATTATGTACAATATATGGGTTGGTCTGCAGCAGGACAAACATTAGTACTGAATGGACGATAAAAAAAAAATTTTCAAAAAAATTCCTATTTCCTATAATTTTTCAAAAAAACCTTCCTAAAAACTGTTGTAAGTCGACTACAAAATGAAAATATATATCATGTGTTCTGAGCTTTGGAGCCGAGGGTTTGGCCATTCTATACAGAACAAGTTATCTTGTAACATTTTCTTAATATGTAAAAAAATAACATAACGACTAGTTAATACAATCCGGTGTAAAATATATATTTTAAAATCAAAGAAATCTGAATGTAAATTATTAGTTGAGAAATAAAAGTAACACATTTAGTGAGCTTAACAGACACACACTCGTTCTCCACTTTTTGTCCGAAAATGATATTTTTCTTATAATGTACGTAACACATAATAAATAATTGTGTAATAATAATTTGTACAGAACTAAATGTGTTAACAAGAATATTATATTATGACAATATTGCACATCATGGCTGGCAAGCTCCGATTACAGCACAAGCTACAATTAATACATGAAAGGGGAGATTTTAAAAAATGTCCTGTACGAGTCCCAAGTAATTTATATTTGAAGACATTAAAAAATGATAATTCCATTTTTTACAAAGTAGATATATCCCTCACGTATATAAAAGGCTTACTGACTGACATATCAACGCACTGCCAAAGCTACTGTACGTAGTGTAGTAAAAAAGGATTTTCAGTTATTCAACCCCTAAGGGGGTAACATAGTAGTATATTAGAAGTATGAAAATAGGTATATAATGTTTGGATTACAATTAAAATTGATCTGTTTCAAAATTTGTATGGAAAATATTTCTTTTCAGGGCTTAACAGTATAAAAATTGGTATACAGGATCATGATTAGAAATAAAAATGATCTGCTTAGGTGAAATTTATCAAATTCTCTCTTTAAAGGGATCATAAATGGTAAGAACACGTGGACGAAGTCGCAGGTAAAAGCTAATTATAAATAATAATATTATGTTTAATAAATGTTGTAGGTGAGTGTTGTTTAATTATGCTAAAAAATATATTAAAAATAAAAAAAAACTAAGTGAAGTAGTATTTTACATTAAGTAAAGTATGCTTTTATATTAAACTAAGCATAAAAGGATTTGTCGTGACATACCAATAAATTTCCAATTTTTCGATTTTTGCCTTTTCATCTGTGATATAAATTCATCAAGGTCAACTGGAGGTACCCCATAGTTTTTAAATACGCGGCGAGTTTCATACAAACGAAGCAAAAAGGAGGCATACACGTTCGTATCTTTTGATAGTGTTGACTTCTAAAAGTTTGACCACAGATCTAAGTATTTGACTATAATTTCTACTTGATACCTCCACGCTATTTTTAGAAAATAATCTTTACAGACATCTTCACAGCCAAACGGGCAGACGGACAACAAAGTGATCGCATAAGATAATGAACGGAACCCTTACCTTACCTTGGTAATGATCATCATTTTGTTTTAACGGTCAGCAGGTAGGTACTAGTTCTAAAAGTTAATAATAATGAATTCTACCAATTTAGTACCAAAAATATCGCCATAATATTACCATATATTTGTCTTAAAACTCTACCTTAGTAGAGTACCGCTATAACGGTTAACTTCTAACCGTGGCATACACCTACAGGTGTGCCGACGTGATGTAAGGAATTGTATTTCTTATGGACAGGTCCTACACGTGTTATGAACCCCTCATTAGCTTAGAAATAGGCATAACGTTTGATAATTAATATTAAATTATTTCTAATAATAATTCAACTATAGTTAAGTAATCCGATATTTTATATTGTTTGCTTTGAACAAATATCAATTCTTGCAGCAATAATAATGATTTACTGCAATGCATATTCTTTTTTAATTATTTATTTTTAGATCTCTAAAACTGTAGATGGGGTCCTTTTTATGACGACGACGATGACAACGACGATTTGATGTAAATGATAGAGTAATGTGTTCAAATTCTATAATGTGATGACGTAATAAATATATAATTATGAATACAATATAGAAATACGCTTTATTTTATATTACTTTGAAATAACAGCAGACGTTACTGCGTAACACGTCGTGTCGATGTAAAAAAATATCTTAAATACTTATTTAGTATACGGATTTTTTTTTCTTAACAGAGTAGACAGACGGAACCTAGTACACAGAATGACTGACCATGTGTTCAATACTATTTATGAAAAAGAATAAAGTGGCCAATTAAATGACGACCATTTGAGGGCTCAGGTATCCAGTTCGCTATCCTGCCATGTTCCTTAACAACTCACTGCTAACTCCATCCACAGGGCTCCTTTAACATAAACTTCTTCTAGTAATTGAGAAAACATTTCATTTCATATTATTTTAAATTTAATTATCTTGTATCGTAGAAAGTTCTTGTAGTTTACAGGTGGAAAAGCACGGGTGGACGATTTTTACGTGATCTATATAATATTTGGTATAACAATATATGGTATATGGTATAACAAAAATATCCTGCTTAAGCGGGAAGAAACAAAGTAGTTATTATTGTGTAGTCGACTCTTATTCAGAATTTTATAGATAATGCTAATATTTTAAAACACTTACAATAAGTCCCCTTTTACGGGGCATTACGTTGTACATCTGAGAGACGACCTGTACCGCAGGCACCGCGCCGTCGGCAGCTGATACAATAGCTGGTCCGCTGTAATTCAGATTCGATGGTCGTTGCCGCCTCGATCGGAACAGCCACATGTTCGCTTTTAAGTTCTTACCTAAAACCGAAATAAACTGTTTATATTGGCATTCTCAAACATAGAATAATAAATAATGTGACGGTATTCATATCGACGTTAATGGAGGCCATTTATGACTAATTGGCGTAAACAATGCTTATGTGCTATAAATACATTATTACCGTAACTCTATTTATAGGAGTCTCTGTATGAAATGAAATTAATCTTTGATCATTTAGTGGATAATGTAATGTATTGTAATATGAAATTTGAAGATGGTAAATTCATATCTATACTTGCTTAGCCTTTCTTGCTTGATTTGGAATATCACATGAAATATTTCTACGGTATATTTAACATATCTTTACAGTATTTTTATTTTACAATATAACGAAACACACACACATATATATATATATATATATATATATATATATATATATATATATATATATATATATATATATATATATATATATATATATATATATATATATATATATATATATACAATATAGTGCGTTTGCAAAACCTTTA